>CM060684.1:187898863-189139697 GCA_030686995.1 Artemisia argyi
ACTAATAGATCCGAGTTCTGTTAAATTATTTTCGGACATTGCATATCAATGTCTGAACAAATCTGGCAAAGAACGGCCAACGATGGCCGAGGTTGTGTCAAAACTTAATGTTGCACTTCAAGCGCAGGAACGTTATGATGTGATTTTAAAGATTCCATTGCCAGAGGAATATGCAGAGATAGTTCGGGCTGCGGTATCTCAACCGATTTACAGTTCCATAGAGCAACTGAAAGATCTTCTCTCCGAAGGGATCCTCATTAATGGAGGCAAAGCGGTAATTTGCTACTTTTCTGCGTTTTTAATTTTATAGAAACGGTAAATTGTATATTTGTTAGCTTATTTATGGAATTTACGGATAATAATGCTATGTTTCTTAAATGTGTTTTTCTTAACAAGAGAAAAAGCCTAGAGGAAAAATCTCTTTCTTTCTTTCTTTGTCTGAGTACGCACGTACGTTGCGACTGCATGAAAAATATACAAAAGTTTTGGTTATACGTTTTTTGTGACAGTTGCTTTACGGAGGACAACGAATTTTTGGTTAAAATAATAGTACTAAACAATAGTAATAAAAACTATTTCATATAAAGATAAACAAAAGATTTATCAAGGTACAAAATTTTAATTTTAGTATATTTGAAGGGATTAAAAGTATTCTTGACTTTTTTTTTTTTTTTTTTTTTCCCCGTAAATCTAATATATGTGGATCTTGAATGAATTACTAATATATCATTAACGGTAATTCATTAAATTCGTTTTACCTAGTTAAAAATTAAGAGATTTGTCTCTTAACGCATTATATGTATGTAGTATATACATCTTAGGACAAATGATGTTAAAAGGTATTATACTTGCCACAAATTCATTGAATGAGTAGTGAACTAAAAAATTTGACTTTTGGCACCATTAACTTGTCTTTTTTTCTTTTTGTGAGTATTTTTACCTTGTATAGCCGGTGGGGCTCCACGTGTACAGGTAGGTTGCCACCCAGAAGAAGAAATTGTGGCAAGTTTAATACATTTTTTAAAAATTTGACTTACCGGTAAATCCTTAGTTTATATATCCCAAGTGTTTTGGTCACCGGAACACCACTGCCACCAACATGAACACACTACCACCATTTCCTTGATCTCTATCACCACTCGTAACTCAACCACAGCTACACACCCACCACCGAAAACATCTCTCTCTATCTCTCTCTCTATGAACTTTCGAGGGTATTGGAGTTTAATAACGAATAAAAATCAATAAAAATGTAATAAATAATGGTATGGTATTATGTTGGTGTCGAGAGGAATGATTCAGTATGTATGCGAAATGTGGGATGTTTCGGGTTGCAATTAAGGTGTTTGATGAAATACCTGAGAGAGATGTGGGGTGTTGGAATACGGTTATTTCGAGTTATTTACATAATGAGAAGTAAATAACACCGGCTGTTGTGGCAGTGGTGGTGGTTTCAGGTTGAAATAACGGCGGCTGTTGTGATGGTGGTGGTGGTTTCCGGTAGAAATAACAGCGGCGAATGGTGGAGATGTTTGGGTTTTTTTTTTTTTTAAATTATGGTTTGTGTGATGATGAAGGAAGAAGATAGAGGAAGGAGAAGGTGGGTGGTGGGTTGAGGTGGCTGGAGCGGCAGTGGTGGTCGGAGTGGGTGGTGATGGGTAGTGCAAATTATTAAAAAAAGTATTATACTTGCCAACTTTTCATCTTCTGGGTGGTGGTGCAACCTGCTACCGGTTGAGCAAGTCACATAATACCCACAAAAAGAAAAAAAGACAAGTTAATAATGCCAAAAGTCAAATTTTTTAGTTCACTACCTTTTCGATGAATTTGTGACAAGTATAATACTTTTTAATATCATTTGCCCATACATCTTATATAAAAGTTGAGTCCATATCAAAATCACTGCAAAAAATTATCTTATTTGCACACGCATTTTTACTTAGGGTTTTTAGAAAGTTACAAATAAATATGTAATTCGCTTAACACTCTTTTTTTTTTTTTTTTTTTTTTTTTTTTTTTTTTTTTTACATATTTTTGAAAAGTTTGCACAAATTTATTTTTAAAATTTGTTTGCACTTATAAAGATATATAAACAACAGTCAAAGCTTTCACATTTACAAGGGTACAGGAAAGAGAAATTTAAGATTTGTTATAAGTGTATACATCAATTTGTAACACCAATCTCCACACTTCCTCTTACATGGGAAAATTAGGTGTGACAAACATAATATATAATGAAAATATACATCATAAAACACGTAAGTTTTTCCATTGTATATACAGTTTTTTTTTTTTTTTTTCTATTTATAAGTTGTTCATTTCTAACTTTTATCATCTTATCTAACTAGTGTCTTCCATCCATAATTACTTTTACGTTCTCGCTGCATTGTTCGTGACAAATCCTAGTTTCTTTTTGCTTAAGTAGCAAACTAAACTAATAGCTTCATCCTGTAATATGTTAATAGTTCAAGATATATATAGTTTTCTTTCATTAAACTTTAAAAATTGTGATCAACTTAATAATAAGCCTACAATTCTCCAATTTGGCTAAAAGATCGAAGTCGTCACTAATTTATTGATATAATTTTTACAAAGCAAATACATACACAGAAGATAAAATACATATTAATTAACTCGATCTCTAAATCTTTGAACAGTGGTTATCATTAAATGACAAAGGAGAACACCATGTTATGATATCCATAGAAGACTGTCTGAGTTTAGAATATCCAAATAGATATCCAAACTCGTCTGAGGAGAAATCAAGGTGACCCAAATAATCCCCCCTTTTTTTTTGTCTAATCTATTTCAAAATACATGTTAGATTTGCAGTAACGTAATCGCTCCTTGCTGCTTCTACATACAGATTTCCATTTGGCTTCTACAAGACACGTCTCTTGGAATTCAAACTACGTGTCAGAACGCCATTATTCTTGTCACCAGATGTCATATACGGGTTAAACCTTGTCTTCCACTGTAGTGAAATAAAGAATATGAACCAACATGTAGGCATCAGGTACAAATTGCAAGGGGAGAAAACAATTTCGATTGTGCACTTTGCAGATAAGAAAGAAAATAAACGGTTGGTAGCAGAATTGTATCAGTTTGCCATCAATGAGAAGATTATTCTAGATCTTGAAATTTTCTTGGAAGACTGTGGTCTCTCGGGTGACTTCTACATAGAAGGCATCGAGTTTCATCCATTAGAAAAAGTAAGCTGACAAATGCCGATTTATCTATCTGCATCATTTACTTACTTTGAATAATAGCTAGGATCTTTCTTCCATGGTCGAGTAATATTGTCCAATATGTGTATGCTTCTTCATAGGTGGAACGTCAGGTAGTCATATCAAACCAAGAGATTGTTAGGGGTGTGGTACCTCCTCTATTCTACAGATTCACAGAAGAATCGGAAGCGCTTCTCTCACAAGGGATCCTCGTCAACGGGGGCAAAACGGTAATTAGCTGATTTCTCTATAGTAAACTTCGAAAATAATAAAATTTCTATTCATGTGTATCCACCCATCACATACAAAACACATATATAATAATTTACATAACCGACTAGAACATGTTTTGCTTTCAATACATGAGTTGCCCCTATGTTTACACCAAAATTTCATCTGTAGTCCCTTGAGTCTTTGCACAGATTGATAGTTCGTGTCTCGTAAACTGTGCACACAGTTCATTTTTAAGTGGGTACATTGATCTGCCCTCACTAGTTAATTATGTGAGACTCTAATTTAACTTTATAATTAATTATGCAACACTAAGGGATGGTAGATGTTTTCATGAGTTTAAACCCATCATCTAGCTATATATATCCGTATTTATCTACAAAACAAATAGTATATTTAAATATTCAGAAATACTTCCATTAAACTTATGCAAATTGTTATATGTATGTATGTAGCACCCTAGGTAAATCTCGGTTGTGGCCAGGAGAAATGCTCTGTTCATAAGACAACATTCGCCTTACAATGACACAACGTGTTTTGTAGTCTACTGCGAGTGGAGTTCTTAGGAACATGCAGTTAAACGTGCTCATGTGAGAGTAGTATTGTCTTGAATGACTTGCCGGGAAGCCTTCACATGATGGCCACAAAGCAAAGTCATGAGCCTGCGGCAAAGCGAACAATTTTATAGTCTGAGTAGACGGGATGTTACAGTATATATATATATATATATATGAGATATTATGAGAATGAGTCTTAAAATGAGAAGGGTAGGAAGGATTGTGGGAGTGACATATGTCACCCCGTGAAAATATTTCCCACAAAAAAATTTTTTTTTTGGGCAAAAAAAAAAAAATCCGCCAAAATTTTTACTCTATCATGATGCAGTAAAAATTTATACTGCATCGTGATGCAGTAACAATAATGAAGTAAAAAATTATACTGCATCGCGATGCAGTAACCGTAATGCAGTAAAAATTTATACTGCATTGTGATGCAGTAAAAATTTTGGCGGGATTTTTTTTTGCCAAAAAAAAAATTTAGCGGGAAAAAAAAATTTCCCGCCAAAATTTTTACTGTATCACGATGCAGTAAGCATGATGTGGCATGAAGATGTGACTTGGGGATGACACATGTCACTCACATAATCCTTCTTACCCTTCTTATTTTAAGACCTTTCTTATTGTATCTCTACCCTATATATATATATATATATATATATATATATATATATATATATATATATATATATATATATATATATATATATATATATATACATGCACACACACACACACACGCATATATATATATATATATATATATATATATATATATATATATATATATATATATATATATATATTAGCCTATAATTGCATTGTAGCTAACTTTCTAAAATTTGTGCTACAATGTTGTTTGTTTTTGTATAATTGTTCAAATGATTTTAAGTGCTCGTTTCTGCAATTTATTTAAGTAACTTATGTAAATATGAAACAAAACTTTTTATTATAAATATAACATAGTTAATAGACAATCAAATATATTATATTAACACAAGACTTCAATCTCTTATCGAGTAAGAGGCAGTAAGACAAGTGTTCCACATCTTACTGAGTAAAATGTTATATGTCTAACTAGGTTTGACTCAAAAGAAAAAAACAAACAAGCAAAACGTCTGCCCATCTTTTACTAGTAAGAGTAAGAGGGCTAGTAAGATTTTTTTTTTTTTTTTTTTTAATCAAACACACCTTTAATTTCATGTTACAGTGACACGGTTACTCCTTTGCTACATTTTCAATGAAACATCAATTATCTCTGACACGCTAACTCTTTTGCTACAATTAATTTTGACACATTTGAGATAGTTGGTGTTTGTTACAGGGCCAAATCACTTATAAAACCAATATGATTGAGTTTGTTAAAAAATCAATAATGGAAACTCATGCTAACTATTTAATGTTACAGTGTCAAATCACTTATAAAACCAATATGATTCAGTTTGTTAAAAATGACATCTCAAATGCGTCAAAAATGAGTCATCAAATTTAATCCAATTTTTTGCACGTCAAAAGAAAAAGTGACATCTCTAGTGCGTTCAACAAAAAATGGAACACTGTCATCAAATTTAATCCAAATCTAAAAGGCATGGCCCATAATATGCCTTAATTCGGAACTTTATTTTTAATTGGATGTGTAGTGGCTGTCTATCAATGAGAAGTGGCAACACACTGAAAGGATTTACATTGAAGCTTGTCTCAATCCTGATGATGATGATGATGATGATGATGATGATGATGATGATGAAAACATTGATAATTCAAGGTGACTTATCCTATTCAATTCCTATCCATTTTGTTTGGAACAGGGGTTGAGTTATGCATTTAGTGAAACTTCAATAACTTATTTAGTTTGTCATTCTTTAATTGCTGCCTTAATTCTTCTTTTTGCAGATTTCCAGGGGGGCGATGTTATAAATATTTGTATTCATTCAAAGCACGTGCGAGAGGTCAATACTTGACACCTCAAATCTTATACTCGCTTAACCTTGTCTTCCGATATATGGATCAATCACATGTCAACAGATATAACCCCTTGAGATATAAAATAGATGTAGAGGATGAGACAAAAGTTTTCATAATTAACCCTTCTACCCATGTGAGAGAAGATGGATGGTTCATTGTTCCATTATATCACTTTACAAGCCAGCACACAACTGCAGATCTTCAATTTGAGTTTGAATACCGTGAGCTCACATTACTAGTAGCAGGCATCGAGTTCCAACCATCTGAAGAAAAAGTAAGCAGTTTATTGTCAATGGTTATGTTATTTTGTAAAAGATGTAAAAAATGATATTTAACCCGAATGTATGGCTCACTTGCTTATATATAGGAGGAACTTCAAGTGTTTGAAGAGTACCGAGACATAGTTGAGTTTGCCTCGCAATCTCTGTTCTACCCAACCCTTGATGAACTTAAACAGATTCTATCAAAAGGAATCCACTTGAAAGATTACAAAACGGTAAAAATTGGCTATGTCTGTTTAAAGATAATCTGAGTAGAACTAATTCACAACTTACTAATTATGCAGTGGTTTTCACTTAATGAGAAAGGAGAACACTGTCACATGATATCCATGAAAGACTGTTTGATTCCAAATGAAGATTTCCCTTCTCAATACAAGTCTCATTGGTGGTCAAGGTGACTTGTCATACTGAGACTTGCCCCTATTCTTTCATACGTATATATAAATTGTTGCATCATTCTTTGCTTCTTCTTCTTGATGCAGATTTCCCGCGGGCCTTTATCAAACAAACAATAAGGGATTTAAAACACATGTGAAGACCCAATTATTGTCTCCATCAATCACATACTCCATCAACCTTGTCTTTTGTGCTTCCACATATGGTGATCAAGCATATATAGACCTCAAATACAGATTAAGTGGGGAGCCAACAACTTCCACTGTGTACGTTGCAAATGAACGACGAAAAGATTGGTTGTATACAGCTGAATTGTACCAATTCACTAGCAATGGGAGTACTGTTGATTTTGAAATTATGTTTGACGGTTTTGAAACCAATATAGAAGGAGTAGAAGGCATTCTGTTTCAGCCCCTAGAAATAGTAAGTTGAGAAATACCAGTTAACAAGATCGGGTTGGGTCAGGAACACATAAAAATTTATTTGCGTCAAAGCAGGTCATTTCAAATATATAAATAATTTTTTTCTGGTGAAAATTGGTTTGGCGGCTTGGGTTGACCTACTACCTGTTGGTTTTATTTTGAATTTCATAAAATAAAAAAATTACATGAAACTTTAACTATGGCTAAAAGATAAATTTCAATAGAAAGTATTAAACTAATTATAGCCGATGTTGATTTTGCTTTAATCTAATCATTTGCATTATCTTCATTCCAAATTTAAAAAGACTCATTATCATCAACAACGATCCAAAGTGTTGGTTATTATCTAATAATCTGATGACTGCTAAAATAATTCGAAATTTTGTTAAAACTAACAAAGTGAACTACCAAAAGAATTGATTAGCCGCCACATGGGAAGCGTGTAAGATGTTAGATGCATTCTACTTAATGGTTTCACACAGCTTTCATTTCATTGCCTTTTGAAATGGAGTTTTGGGCAAGAATGGTCAATTAATGTCTGATATATGTTTCAATTTTTGATAGGTGGAAGATCCAATGTTAGAGGATGACAAATTGTCAAGTGATACTGGAAAGTGGAAAATGAGGAAGAATATTTTCTCGAGACATGGAAAAAACACTCCTCAAGAGGTATATTATGTAGCTATTGTGCAGCCTACAAACACAGTTCCACCTGTTTATAGTAAATTATTTTAGAGTTTCTAAACAATTATTATTTTTTTTAGGTTTTTATTTATTATTATTTTTTTTAAACAGCAAGTTTCTGAACAATTACTTACACATATATATTTTTTATTGATAGTGGTCATATCTTGATAAAAATCAGAAGAAATGTTTAATGCTATCTGCTAGAGCGTCTTCCTTATACCAGTATTGCTCATGGATGCAAGGTCAAGCTTATTGGAGTTCTTCACCCGAATCAAGGTTCTTTCTCTATCTTCTTGCCAGTTTTCTTGAACATGTTTATGTCTTCTGCATATTTATCCACATTGAGCTAAAAATTTGCAAAACAATGAGTTCAAGCACTTACAAAATTGGGACTAAGAATCCCAAATAAAAACTAGGTACAGTTATTTGCAAGAACAAATTATAGTAAAACATGTGTATCTTCATCACACAAACGCTTTATGAGTATATCTCTATTGCAGCCAACTAAGAACGTGTAATATTGGCAAGTTTTGTTATTCTGATTTTGAAGTCATGCTATTCTTAACTGAAAATGAGATAAAACTAAAATAAAGTTTTAAAATCTAGAAAATCATAAAGAATACTTGAAAAATACAGCTTTAAATGATGGAATTCTTAACCCATGGTATACCAAAGAAGATTATGACCAGCTCTAAAATCAAATAATATTTGGTACACGTGTGAAATATAGTAATTACCAATCAGATGTACATATTCACAATGGATACCAAGGAAAAGTCCCATGGTAATCCATAGCTGAAGGGTTAATAATGAAATCTGCACAATGTTCTAATCCTGTTTGCACAACTATGTTTACAATTTAAACCATCACTACGCAGTAATGCCAACAATTGTCACTGGCTTTTAAAGACCTCGGCTTTATTGATCCTTGTTTCCTTTATCAGACTAAAATTTATATCATTAGCCCTTAAAGAGCCTTTCATTTCATAGAAAATATTAGCAAGTCCACCCGTTAAACAATAAACAATAAGCAACTTAACACATTAGTTGGTTTCTACTATTTGAATGCCTTATTCTGAATCAATTACATATTAGATAAGTTTCTTGTATCTGCAGATTTGGAGAATTGTTTTGTATAACTGTTGCTGACAAATTTGAACTCGAGAATGTAATAAATCCCAATGTGCTATCACTCTGTACAACATATGCATGTTACCTTGTCTACGAATTACGAGAAGACCAATCCAAATTTGAGTCTCCTCTGGAAGTGAACAAAAAAAAAAGTGGAAAGTATTTTCAAGATATGTTTTGCTATTTAGTAAGCCCTCCAAACACCCCAGTAATCGGACCAAAGTTTGACAAAAACAGTTACAACCCGCTAAACAGACACAAACTAAACGCTCTTCCAAGACAGAGGAGTGATGGTTTGATGGAAGTAAAACTATGGGGTTTTAGTACCTCGAGTACTCCCACAACAGTTTCAAAGTATCTTAAGTTAGAGCATAAAGTTAGGAATAATCTTGATGGGCTTATCATACATGGGATTGTGGTTAGACCAAAATAGATTCTCTTATTTTAGTGATGATGGGGGTATCTGCAAGATTCAAGTACATGTAAACCCATCAGTTAGTTTGTTTTCATTGTTGGTTAAAAATATAATTTCAATTTGATTGTTTCAAATTTTATTTGGTGATCAAGACTTCTTTTCCGCAACTAAGGGTGGGAATCTAATCATTGATAATTTAGTTTGTGTTATTAATTAATATGTCGATTCGTGGGAGATGTTGCTAAAAGAGAATAACAGTTTCTTCGAAATGGAAACCGGGTCAAGACCAGGGTCAGGTGAAAACGATGATTGCTTTGACCGTTTTAAATAAAATGATATCTCAAATATTTTTTTTGATTGTTTGGATTGGCACCTCTAACACAGTAGAGATTACATCCTTGATCAGAAATGATTAATTTGAATTACAATTGCATGTGTTTACGGTTTTAGCATACAATGTACTGATTATGCATGATTACAACTATACACCCTATTTATAGATGTTTGTATCAACTCTAATCAGCTCTGCACACTACAAGGAACAGGAGAACAGGCGACAACGCTTTTCCCGTCGACAGTATGTCGACGGCATAAGGCACTAAACGACAAAAAAAATGCTTGACCGAGCCCCACTGCGTTGAATTTTTCATACTCGTATTTTCCCGTCGACATGTCGACGGGAATATTTCAATATATTTTTTTAGCCTCAATAATTCACCAAAGTTGGGCGCGAAATTTACCCGCTAATATATTCCCGTCGACATGTCGACGGGAATATATTAATCACGTTTTTCCCACAATTAACGTGTGATTAAAGGTAATAATTTTTTGTTTTGAGATTCCCGTCGACATGTCGACGGGATTTTATTACTAAATTATAAATATTTTTAATAAATGGATAAAATATTGGGCGGGATTTTTCCCGCGTTCTTTTTCCCGTCGACATGTCGATGGGAATATCTCCCCAAAAATCAGGCTATATATATCCTCACAAATACATTTCCGTCTCATTTTTTACCTATATACATTCTCACAAAATTATTTCCGTCTCATTTTACACATCTCACAAATAAGTCAATCGTCAATTTTTACAAGACACACATGACTTGGCGTGGTTGCACAGTTGAAGAGGAGTACTCAAAAATCTTGTCACACGAGCTCCTCTTTAATGAAGTTATGTTAACTTTTGGTCATGCAGTTTATGAGGAATATGGTTCTTTTAAGGACGTTGAACCGTGGATGAGTGATTGGCCTCAAACAGTCAGAAAATATCAACCAAGTTATGGTCAATAAGTCAAACAGTCTAAACCAATACTCTGTGGAGTGTAATGTTTCCCCGGATCGATAAATCCCAACGAGGCGTGAAATCTGAAATAAAATGATTTCGAGATCAGGTGAATTGAACAGGAAAAGGGTTAAATGATTGTACTACTGAAATATAAGTATGAATAGCTTTGATAAGCTGTATCAACTAATACGTGAAATCAGATAAGTACAAATGAAAAGGAACTAGAAAACGTACGTTTAATATTTAAACGTAAACAACAAAAACAATTTTAACTATAGTAGGAATTTATATGCCTTAGGGGCTTAAATGCAAATTAAATAAACTTAAAATATTTATTTTATAATTACTAACTATTTAATTAATTATTATTATTTAATAACTATTTTTAATTATTTAAATATTACACTAATAAATAAGAAAATGTAAAATAAGTCTACAAAATTAAAATTAAAATTTATAAAAGTCTAAAATATTATAAAACTTATTTTAAAAAAAAAAATTATATTTTTCACACTATTTATCTACTTATTATTAATTAATTATTATTCAATTATTATTTAACTAATTATATTGATTTAAATTATTAAAAATACTAAAGGACTTAGATAATTAAGAAGATTTTTATAAATCTAATTAACCATCACAGGAATCCTAAAAAATTATAAAAAGTTTATTTCATGTATTTTTAAACTAATTTACTAATTATTATTCTATTTATTAATTAATTACCAATTAAACTAATTATATTATAAAAATAGAAAATGAATAGTATAAACTCTAGAAAAATTTATAAAATTTTTTTACCTTATATAAAAGATAGAAAAATTATAAAAACTAGGTGATGCTTTATAAAATATAGTTATGCTATTTAATTCTTATTTATTAATTAATAATTAATTAAACTAATATTAAATCTAAAAACCACTAAATGACAAAAGAAAATTCTGGAAAAATTTATAAAAATACTTTAATATTAAAGAGATTTAATAAAAATATGAAAATACAGAAGTGCTTATAAATAAGCTAAAAAGAAAATTAAATAGATAATTTCTATTAAATAGAAGCTATTACTATAATTAAATTTTTCTTTTTCTGTTTTTTCTTTTATAGAACTATTAAAATACTTAAATTAAGAAACTTTTATAAAGACAACTAATTTGGAAAGCAAGAATAAGCACTGTGAGTGCTTATTAGACCAAACAGTTGACCAAGTTTGAACAAAGAAGGAATTGAGCACAAATGGACTTATGTGGGGTCCACAAGGGTAAAACCTGGTACAAATGAGTTATGTGGACAATTATAAGCAAGAGTTACTCAAATAAGTTGGCCAAATAAGCAAAGAATCTAAAATAAGCACTTGCTTATTTTGAATCTGAGACAGAATTGGGACAGATTTTGAGTGCAATTCCAAGTGGGGTCCACTAATGCACAGGTTAAACAAAGGGTCAAATATTGAACCCTGGTAGGAGGGGGTTGGAAAAACCAATATTTGGGCCTGTGGGACCACTGTGGTGGCCACAATCAACCACCAAAGTGGTGGGTGTGGTGGTGATGGTCTTTGCACAGGGCAAAGCCCTTTCCCTGCAGGTGTGTTCCAGGGGTAAAATGGTCCGAAAATAAAATTCACAAAAATGTAACAACCATGGAAATCTCAAGTTCTACTGATAAATATTACTCCCAACAAGTTTCAAAGCTCAAAACCAAACACAAAAATCATGGAAATTCATGCCATATTGGGTAAAAAACTGATCATGCACTTTTGACTTTTTCAATAATCTTACTCAGTTGACTTATGTAAACTTTTCTTGATCCTAGCTTATTATATATGTTATGAAAAGCTTAAATAAAGCTAATTTAGGCTCAAGCTACAACTAATAAGCTTATGTGAGGGTTTGTAGTACCCAAAACACCACACAGTTAACTGTGAAGGGGTGATTCACATGATTTTGACTTTTCTCTAAATTAACACTTGATTTTATGCTTTGCTTGGCCTATATTATGCTTCTGCAGTCTAATGAAGCTAAAATGAACATCAAATAACAACAAGATCTCAGCTAACAAGCTTGTTCCAAACAACCCTTTTGCAATGACTGTTTTATGTTTTAAGAAGCAAAAGGCTTTGATAGCTTATGAAACTTAACCACAATGTCTTATACTGATATACTATGCTTAAATAAGCACTTAGGAGCAGAGAGTAACAACAAATACACAAGATTATCACTTAGACTATTTGACTGTGAAAACTATGATTTATGGTAACTACAAATTCCAATGAACAAGTTATTTATATTAAGCTATAAAATACCTAAACAACAATAGATTAGCACACACAAACTGAATAAGCAAAGATATAAGCTGAGCTACAGTAATAAGACATAAATGAGATTTCAATGCTTACAATATGCTTTCCTGCTTGAACCAATGAACCAAGAAACGCTTCCTACTGGCTTCCACAAGCCTACTAACCCAAGGGCAATCCAAAATCAACCCTGCTCCAGCTTGATGATTATCATAACACAGATTTTTGATTCTCTTTATTTTTCTTATTTATTTGTATTTTCTTCTTTTATAACTAATACTGAGTTTTATAGTTTCTAATAGCTTATGAAAGCTATATAAGGAGCTTATATGAGCTTATGAATCCTTACCATCCACTACAAACAACAATAGAGATTATTGAGAATTTTTAGATAAGAGTAAACTTGCATAAACTGAAACAGAGATACAAACTTGAAATTGATTACTAAAAAGGTTTCACAATACACTTATAACACACGAATTTTAACTTAAAAGCTTAACATAAACTGAAACATTAGAACTTAAAGCATTCGACATACATTTTATAAAAATTAAACTAGATATCTTTCTCTTCTGCTTCCCCCTCTTTCTTTATAGAAAATTGAGACTCCCCACATGTTTCTAACCATATCCCACTTCTAATCTCAGCCTTTGATTGAGTCAATTTCATCCTAGCCGTTTAAACCTGTTTTGGCGCCAAAAAGTCAAGTAGGTAGCTTGTGGCCGTTTTATTGCAATTAAAGAAATTTGGGAGATTGTGGAGGTGTAAGGGACAAGGAAAAGTGGTTTAGTAGCCAAGTTGATGGGTTTAATGAAGAAAATAGGGTGTGTAAGTTTAACAATGACTGAGTTGGAGTGGGGAAGCATTTAATGTTGCTATGGGTTGGAATGATCATGTTTGGAGGGGTGATGTGGAAATGGACAGGTGGTGGTGAGGTGGTGAAACCACCCTGGTATGGTGACTGGATGGTATGGAGGGGGAAGGGTGAATAGTGATGGTGGTTTGGCGGGTTTGGGAGGTCAAACGGGGTCAAACCCCCATTTACATTATTAAGGGTGTTGGGCTGGTTTGTTTTGGGCCTAGGAATAGGAAGGGGTGGGCTTGGTGTATTGTGTTTGGATTAGATTTGGTTTTGGGTTATAATATATAAAGGGTCCGGTTGGTAAGTAGTAATAAACAAGGACCAATTTTGTAATTTGGTGAAATTTGATGGGCTGAATTTGTCACTTTTCCAAACTACTTCCAAGGACTAAACCTGCAATAAAATCATAACACAAGGACAAAAGATGCATATTTTCCATTTTTTAATCCCCGGGGACCATTTATGTCATTTTTTAATTTTTGAAGGGTTAAAGTTGTAAATTCCCAAAAGTTATCATAAGGACCAACTATGCCATTTAAGAATAGTGCAAGGTTTATTTTTCATATTTTTTTCATTTTCAAAACCTTAAGGACTATTTTTGACATTTTTGAAACTTGAGGGACTAAAGTTGTCATTTTGCAATTTTTTAACTTTAAAGGACTAAACTTGACAACTTATGAATCCCTAAGGACCTTTGATGATATTTTTCATGTTTTGATTTACCAGGGACTAGTTTTGCCAATTTATAAAAGTTCAGGGACTAAAACTGTAAATTATGTGAAATGTGTCGTTTTTCATTAGTTTTCAATCCTTTTGCATAAAAACACAATCAAGGGATATTTTATGTATTTTAAGGCATTCCTGTGTGTTTTCATATATTTTTGCAGTTTAAATGTAACAGAAATGATGAGTATTTACACACTCATCAATCCCCCACACTAAACTATTGCTAGTCTCTAGCAATCTTTTGAGAAAAATTTAATGGATTTTTACTCTTTACCAAAAGCCATCACTTCTGGAGTAGCCAGATGTAAAAACTGTGGTACACTTTATAACCGTGTGATTTTTAGCAAACCACCAGCTGTCAACGAATTTGTTTTGTCTTTACCAAAAGCCGTTTGCTTCTGGACTAGCCAACTCTTGATGGACATAGTCAACATCTTGGTGAGCTGATTACCGATTATGGTTTTTTCACTGCCTTTACCACAAGCCATAATCTTGCGGGCTAGCCAACTCATTCGCTTTTTAGGATATGGCGAGTTGAGGTACCATACAATTTTGGGCAAATTGCAAGCCATCAACGGTTTTGAGATATCTTTAACAAGAGCCGTTTGCTCCTGGATTAGCCAATCCTTATGTGGGTTAGACATGGCAGACTGATAACCCTTTATTGCATTTCTAAGTGTGAAAAAACTTTAAATTTTGATCAAATGAGGGTGCTTGATGGAACATGTGTTTGAATTCGTGAGAATCCCCCCCCCCCCCCCCCCCACACACTTAGAAATGAATATTGCCCTCAATATTCAAAACACCGGGTGTTAAACCGATATTTAGAACATAAGAAGGAAATATTAATAACCTTTATTTTAGGCTATTTACATCTTTTTTTTTCTTTTTTTTTTTTGAAGATATATACATATATACAATCATGTGGGGCATCTCCCCCACACTAGGGTGGTAGAAAAGAGAAAGAAATCAGAAATATGAGTGAAAACCCATATTGCTACTGTTTTTTATTACCGAGTCGCTAGCTTGACTCGACCTCGAATTAAATTGTCCATGAGGAAGCTACTGTTTTTGTTAACCGAGTCGCTAGCTTGACTCGACCCCGAATTTAATTGTCCTTGGGGAAAGTTTGGAGATCCGGGACAACCATGGATGGTATGTCCTCTCCAAAGTAGTGTTTCACACGATGGCCATTCACTTTAAAACATGGACCGTCATTTTGAGATAACTCAACGGTACCATATGGATAAACCTTAGTAATAGTGAATGGGCCAGTCCAACGGGTTTTTAGTTTACCCGAGAAGATCTTAAATCTAGAATTAAAGAGAAGTACTCGATCACCAACGTTAAAAACACGGTTCTTTATTTTTGAGTCCTGAATTCTCTTTGTTTTTTCTTTATAGATTAAAGAGTTCTCGTAAGCCTGATCACGTAGTTCATTTAATTCATTCATTTGAACCTTTCTGTGATCACCCGCAGTTTTGAGGTCAAAGTTGGCATGTTTCAATGCCCAGTAGGCTTTGTGTTCAAGTTCCATCGGTAGATGACATGTCTTTCCGTACACAAGCTTGTAAGGTGTACACCCAATGGGTGTTTTATAAGTGTACGAAAAGCCCATAGTGCGTCATCTAATTTATCCGACCAGGTAGCACGGTTTTCACCAACAGTCCTCTCAAGTATCCTTTTGATACCACGGTTTGAAACCTCCACTTGCCCACTTGTTTGTGGGTGATACGCGGTAGAAAGACGGTGGGTAACACCATACTTTTGCATGACTTTGTCAAATTTGTCATTGCAGAAATGCGTACCATGATCACGTATGATAGCACGTGGGGTTCCAAAACGGGCAAAAAGAGATTTCAGGAATTTTACTACAACTCGGGCATCATTCGTGGGTAAATCTTTCGCTTCAACCCACTTTGATAAGTAATCAACAGCCACAAGTATGTATTTGTTTCCTCTAGATGATGGGAATGGCCCCATAAAGTCAATGCCCCAGATATCAAATATGTCACAGACTTGAATAGCATTTTGTGGCATCTCATTTCTTTGTGAAATGTTCCCGTGACGTTGACAAGCGTCACAGGTTTTAATGAGATCCTGGGCATCTTTATTGTCACAACTCGTAAATTCTGGTCTTTTCCCGAACTTTCACATTTACTATTCATCGGTTACTATTCATCGATCACTATTCATCTTTTTCGAAGTCAGTTTGATATTCTGAGAAGCGTTTTAAAATTTTACTATTCATAAAACACTATTCACCTCCAGAGAAAATTTGTCATTTATGCGTGAGTTGCGTCATTTTTGTAAACGTACGATTATCAACCCAATAAACGTTATCTTATGAACTATTATTTTGAATAATTGATCCGACAAGCCCAACTATGGTCCTAACATATTTTTATACTCATAATAATAATATAAAAATTTTATTATTAAATTGCCCGGTGTTTTCAAATCAACTGTTACGTTTTCCGGTCGAAGCTTTTAACTCCGTCGGTTTGTGTTATTTCAACAAGATAATTATTTTGACACCCGATTCTCTTCAGGAATGTAATTTTATAATTTTTACAACATCGTTATATTTTAATTGATACCGTTAAATTTTATTTCTAGCAAACTCGGTACCCGTTATCTCCTAAAAGATTTAATATCTAGCATAATCTACCTAATATCTTACAAGATTGACCATTTTTCTTCATCCTCCATCCCATTGCCGCCCCCCCCCCCCCCCCCCCACCAATTCCAATCTACTTTACTAACTTCATTTATTATTTGTACTTGTGGTCTTTGAAAATATCTACACCTTTATATTTTCATTTTTCCCATTTTTTCTTTCATTAACACTTTAATTAAACAAGCAAAATGCTCTCTTCTTTTCTTCTCTTTACCATTCGGCCAAGAACACAAGGACAAGCAAAAACCATAATTTTTCCAAGATCAAGCTCTAATCTAGTTCCTTTAGTGATCCTTGTTTGAGTTTTGTAATAAAAACTCAAGGTTTCTTAGGTTTTGCTCATCTATGCTCTATAATCTCTCTATGTAAGTTGTCAAACTTTTGTTCATAATTTCTTCATGTTATTTTGATGATCATATGATTTCCATTCAAGATCTACATGCATATGTTAGTATATACCACTCATTTATATATATATATATATATATATATATATATATATATATATATATATATATATATATATATATATATATATATATATATATATATATATATATATATATATATATATATATAACTTTTGATCTCTAGAAATGGATTATTGTTAGATCCTTGTTAGATCCATTTGATTTATGATGTTTAGGAACCCATGACACCCTAAGAAGGTGTATGGTAAGATTAGACTAGATCTGTGGTGATTGAAAGTGGTTTGGTTGGATTGGAAACTAGTTTGGAACATTAAAAATGGATTTTAAACATATATAAAAACCTACTGTCCTTAAAATGAAAACGTGGCAAACTCAGTGGGTTTGGGGTAACTTTTGACCAAATATTTAGAAAATACATTCCGAGACGGAACTATGGCCGAAAACGGGGATGAAAACGAGTTAATAACGAAGGAGATACGCTAAAAACGAGTTTAACGACGAAAACTATATTTTCTGAAAACTGCATGCTGTTTGACATTTTTCGTTGGACAAATAGAGGCGTTATGTAACACCCCAACCCGACATGGGTCCGGAGCGCTACAGTATGGTGACATATCAAAGCATACAACGCAAGCGGAAGACTTAAAACAAAAGGTTACAAGGGAAAAATATAAAAGTACAAAAGAAATACTAAAACTATAAAAGAAAAGAAAATACAAACTAAACAAAGTCTAATCTAATCCAAGTTAAAAACTAGTCCAGATGTAATGGGCTTCTAGTCCATGGGGTAGTCCACTAAAGCTCCTATGCACTCTTCACCCAAACCCAGCTTCCAACCTAAAACCTGCCGCAGGAAAAGAAATGCGGCTGAGCTTAAAAAGCCCAGTGAACAGATATATAACAAAGCAAACGAATGAATGAAATGTATTTAAGTATAAAAAGTAGGAAATCATAAGTTTTTGTTGAACGGAATATCATCTGTCAAATGCATAAGAGATCAACGAATAACTGAACGAATATCATAAGTCAAATGAAATGAAGCATCATAGATACATCAAGCATAAACAAATCATAAGAGAATCAAGAGCACGTATCAACAAAGGCGCGTCTAACGAGATACTCGAATAGACACAAGAAACATAGGAAAGCCACGAGCTGACCTAACGAGATACTCGAATAGGTCTCAAATCACATAATCACATATCCGTCAATTCATAGGGTGTACATAGAGTAGCTAACTCCAATGTACAGGAAGTGAAAGGGGTACAAGGCACGTACAGCCAGTCACTGTCTTCTCAGAACAAAATAGAACCTAGGATGCATCCATACACTCCCTGAATCAAACAAAATACACATGCCAGCTCATGTGACTGGACACATATATAACTAATTGGCCATAGTGCACATATATCAAACAGAAGGGAATGCCAGGGATCAATCACACCTCCCCAGAAAGTGTCATGCCAGTGGTGCCATCACTGACACGCCCCTGGTACCTCCATGAGTAGAATAAAAACTCGGGCATAAGAACGAAACGAATCATATCAAACAAAGCATATCCATAACAAACGAATCATGTCATAATCAAACAGAATCTCAACCAGGAGATAGTAATCAGGTAATCAACAAAATGGATAGCAATGAATCATATCAAAGGGATCATAGCAAAGGCTTATATCAATGAATTATATCATAGCAAACGAATCAAAGTTAAGAATCGAAAAGTCATGAGATCGGAACCCTTACTGAGAAAGGGTAGAATATCTGTACCTTAAACCGCTTACGAAACCATATCATGATATAAGAATAGGAAGTCACTCCTTCTTCATCGGATCTATATGAATTAATGATCGGCTAATTATTAATAACCTGTTTTAACTCAGATTACTCATTTTAGTCGGCTTTCCATTTTTAGTTACTTTCCATTTATAGCAGCTTTCCAAAAATAGTAAGTTTCCAATTTAATAATTTTTACGGTTACAAATGACAATTATAGTAGTTTAGAGTTAATTATGTCAATTTAGTAAAGTTTAGGTTCAAGATGCAAATTATCAAAATTAAATATTAAAAATGTCAAATAAAATTATTTAAAGTTTATACTCAAATTTTATATTAAAGTGAAATTTTAGACCTCGTCGTTTATAATTTATTAACGTATTTTTGCCATCATTTTAGACCGCGACGACAAAAAATACAAATATTCACATGTATACCCACACGACTCACCTCCTATGTATATACACGACACAAAGACACAACACACCAAGAATTGAAACTCAAACACACGTCCAAAAATAAATGAGCAAAAAGGACCCAACTCCTTTACGTACAAATAAACCAATTCTTTTAATCTCATTTTATATGCATGTATATACAGCATGATCAAATCTAATATCTTTATTACATACTATTATAATAGTTGATATTATATACATGCATCGGATCATAATATTCAAACCAAAAGTGAATGAAATGCATATACATATATTATTAGTCATTAAATCTCTTTATGGTTGAAGCATGCATGCATGAGAAAATTTTACGTGTTTAAAACCCAAAACTTATCGATCGATTCGTTACTGATGGTGAACTACTATTGTAATTCTACTATATGAAATCTTATGACCAACCGATTAACGAATAAAACATACTCTAATATTTATGAGTAACATATGATTATCGTACAAAATATATTATGTTTAGAACTTTACCTTCGAACTAACGAGGACGGGTAACAAAGGAAACCGAATCAAGCACGGACTCTAACTCAAACCCGAACATAAGGACACAACGAAATATGGTCGAAACTCCTACCCATACATCTCCGAATTTTAGACCGAAACTAAGCTCGAACAATATCTGACTTGAGCCCAAAACCCATACTTGCCAACATCATTAAGATCGTTTAGATTGCAGACTCAACTCCTTCGACTAATACTCAAATTTAAACCCGTCTTATGGCTATGAATAGGCCTGGTGTGGTGATTGAAAATTGAACGCCAACTGTGATATTTGTATATGTATTAACCATCGTGAATGTAGGGAGGCTTGAAGATGACGTTTGATTATGTCACTTACTGACCAAGTATTTATAAGCTAGTACTTATAAGGGATTTTATTTTACTAATGGGACATGTAATATGCTTGTTTCTGTTTTCAAAGGCTCGAATGGAAGAGATGGAATGAGGTATATATATTGTTTAATAATAAAACGAGATATGGGGAATTAAGCTTGGAAAGTTTGGTGATGGGTCGAATTTAGGGTGATTGACTAGGGTGATTAGGGCCTAACATTATGCTGATTGATCCGAATTTAAGATGTGATTGTAAGGAATAAAATGAAACCGTGTACTATTATATAGAAAGTAGGAGTGAACAAAATCTTTTATTTTGTTAAGTCATGCAATGTGTTTTCTTGTGCTTATCCCTTTAAAAAAAAACGCCTAACAAAATAAAGTAAGAGGGTGCCGTGATTTTTGCTCAAATCATGGGTGACTAATTCTTATCTGCAAGTTCAAATTTTAATATGGTTGTGGCTTGACTCCTTCAACGTAGGGTTGGTCCAACATTTCGGTTTACATAGTACTATTTGGTTACCAAGGTTACAATATACATAAATTATTTAGGTTTTATTTTGTTATTAAATTACAATGTATAGTTTAAAGATTAATGTTATTTCAAGAGCATAACATATAGTAAAAAAATTATCTTAATATCAAACTTAGGTTAAAAATTTCAAATTAGACGAAAAAATGTGATATCAGAATTTAGGGTTTTACACGTTAGACGTAACCTAGAGGTGCCGAACTATCAAAAATATATTAGTATATACTAAAACGAATCCGTGGATATAAAGAACGAGTAAAATGAGCTTAAAACGACCAAGATATACACTTTTGAAACTAGGCGAACTATATATATATTTGACAACTTCTAATAGCACATATTCTCTTAAGTTATGGAAACACTATAATTCAACGCCAACACTTATTTTCAAACTACGAGTGGTATAGGCTTCATGTGCATGTACATTCATCGCATCCCCTCATAATTTAAGTAGATCGTATCATTCGTTCATTATAGGTCGCGGTTAGAGATCGAACCTCATTTCTGTGTAACCACTTTTGTCTTCGTAACTATCGTACCAGGTGAGTCATAGCCCCTACTCTTTTAAATTGTTTTGTTAACTTTTTGGGGGAGAATACATGCTCGTTTTTACATGAATTACTACTTGACTCTTTGAACATTGTTTTGAACCTTGAACTATTATGAACTCATTTGACCTTATAACTTGTTTTGAACTATTGAACTTGACTTAACTTTTGAACTTGACTTAAACTTTTGACACTAATGTACCGTACGTACTATGACCTAAAGTCTCGCCATTTTTGGTGGAGCGTTCTTGATCTAAAGTCTCGCCTTATTGGTGGAGCGTGCTAAGTCTCCTTTGTTCGGAGCAACACTATAAAGTCTCTCCTGTTCAGAGCATCCTTAATAATTCTCGCCATGGTGGAGTGACTAATAATTCTTCGCCAAGTCGGCGGAGTGACTAATAATTCTTTGCCTAGGTGGCGGAGTGACTTCAAGTCTCCCATGTTCGGAGCAACATTATAAAGTCTCCCTTGTTCGGAGCGGCCTTGACTTATTATTGACCACGGGTGCTTGACTACTAGACCTAAATTATTTAGCAGTGGGTTGTAAACACACAGGTTGCAAGTCTCTTATGGCGGGATTTGCAACTGAGTGGATTTACGATGCCTTTGCTGTGTGTTCATTTTCTATAAACTTTACTTGTTAAACAAACTCTATGAACTCACCAACCTCGTGTTGACACTTTAGCATGTATTTTCAGGTTTTAACCTATGGCACGCTACAGGAGGTTTTGGCAGGGTATGGCATGGTCATAGAAGACTCTGATTATTTATTTGGGGACCGTTTTAAACTATTTTAAGGGCCTACTTCCGCACTACTTTTAACGATGTAAATTCAACATTTTTGATTAAACGATTTTATTCTAAATGATTAAAGTGAAAACCAATTTTTGTACTTGTGCTGTGATACCGAATGAGTTACACCCCAGCTACACGTATGCTTCCGCTGGACCCGATCTTGGGGGTGTGACATTTATAAATTGTGGGCCAGAAGAATCCGAAATCAAACACCTTTTTGGCGGTGTAATTGGGACTATGATGTTCCCCAGTGGGTCCAGCATGGCAAACCTTGAGAATTTCAGTGGCTACTTGTCCATATACACACCGTCGGATGACTTGATCCGCACAGATTTTGAATAAGTAGGGGTCATCCCAGAAGTAATGTTTGACATCCTTAAAGAATTTATTCTTCTGTTGGGTTGACATCCCTTTCACAACAAAGTTACCCGCATGGTAATTTGCAAAGTCGGCAAACCATGGGGTAGTAGAATCTTCACGAAAAGCAACCGCATTGAGTGTTTCGAGAGGAAATGTTTCATTTATTTCCTTTTTCTCATACACATCTTGATGAGGGTTCTCTAATCGGGACAGATGATCAGCAGCCAGGTTCTCAGCTCCTTTTTTATCACGAATAATGATATCAAATTCCTGGAGGAGGAGAACCCAACGGAGCAATCTCGGCTTTGCATCTTGTTTTGCAAATGGATATTTTAGAGCCGAATGATCCGTATACACTACTCATTTAGTCAAGATTAAGTATGTCCGAAATTTCTCAAAAGCATACACCACGGCTAATAATTCTTTTTCCGTAGTGGTGTAATGAGTTTGAGCTTCGTTCATAGTTTTGCTTGCGTAGTGGATAGGCTGAAAGTGTTTCATTTTGCGTTGCCCCAAGACTGCACCTATAGCAAAATCACTTGCATCGCACATGAGCTCAAAGGGTAAATCCCAGTCGGGGGCAACAAGAATGGGTGCCTCAGTAAGCTTTTTCTTCAATGTTTCAAAAGCTTCGATGCACTCTGGTGAGAAGATAAAAGGAGCATCCTTTTCGAGGAGATGAGTCATAGGCCGTGAGATTTTAGAAAAATCTTGTATGAATCGACGATAGAAACCGGCATGACCCAAGAAACTCCTAATACCTTTGACGGTAGTAGGATGAGGCAATTTAGCAATGACATCAACCTTAGCTCTGTCAACCTCAATCCCATTCTTGGAAATCTTATGGCCGAGGACAATGCCCTCTTTGACCATAAAGTAACTCTTTTCCCAATTTAGACATAGATTGGTGTCTTTACACCTTTTCAACATTTTTTCTAAATTGGTGAGACATGTTTGGAATGAATCCCCAATGACCGAGAAGTCATCCATAAAGACCTCCATGGTTTTACCGATCATGTCGGTAAATATGGCAATCATGCACCTCTGGAACGTATCTGGAGCATTACATAAGCCAAAAGGCATACGTTTATAAGCAAAGGTTCCATAAGGGCATGTAAAGGTAGTCTTTTCTTGATCTGATGGATCAATGGGGATTTGAAAGTATCCTGAGAAACCATCAAGGAAACAATAGTACTCGTTTCCTGCTAATCTCTCAAGCATCTGGTCCATAAAGGGCAGCGGAAAGTGGTCTTTGCGGGTGGCGTCATTCAACTTACGATAGTCAATGCAAACACGCCACCCGGTAACCAGCCGAGTTGGAATCAACTCATTTTCCTCATTAGTGACAACAGTAATGCCACCCTTTTTTGGAACGCAATGGATGGGACTAACCCATGGACAGTCAGAGATCGGGTAAATCAATCCTGCATCAAGAAGTTTAAGAACCTCTTGTTTAATCACATCATGGATTTTTGGATTCACCCTTCTTTGATGTTGCACCGCGGGCTTGAAGTCACCCTCCATTAAGATTTTGTGTGTACAAAAATCTGGGTTAATACCCTTAATATCGGAGAGCTTCCAAGCAATTGCTTGCTTGTGTGACTTCAAGACCTTTATGAGAGCAACCTTCTTCTCATCACTTAAACCTTTAGCAATAATGACGGGTAATTTATCATCACCCTCCAAAAATACGTATTCAAGATGAGGAGGTAAGTCCTTGAGCTCGACCTCAGGAAATTCATTGTTTTTATCAACCGATTTAATTTCCTCATTATGAAGTTGTACGGGAGGGAGTGGAGGAGAATTGTCTTGATTTAGCAATTTGTCAAGGAGAAGAATATCTCCCTCCAGATCAATCTTAGTGTTATCAATTCCCGATGGAACTGGATCACTTTTGAGAAAAGCTTCGACCTCTTCCAAAAGAAAATCACTTCCCTCAAACGGAGTGAGAGAAGGGGAAGAGTCAGAAATGATAGGTTCAGATGATGGAGTGGAATCCCCACTCACAGAATTATGAGAATAACCAAGAAACTCTTGAGAATACTCCTCTGAAGCAATGTCGATGATATCTATTTGATTAACTACTTCAGAATCATAATTTGAGAAGTACCTCGAGGTTTGATCGAGGTTAAATGTAACAGCTTCATTACCCACACGCAGAGTGATTTCTTGCTCATATACATCGATAAGAGCACGGCCCGTTCTAAGGAAACCCCTCCCAACAATGAGAGGGACCCTTTGATCAGCATCGAAATCAACCACTACAAAGTCAGCGGGGAGATGGAACTTTCCTACTTTCACAAACACGTCCTCGGCAATGCCAAGAGGATGAGATATCGATCGGTCTGCAAGCTCTAAAGTCATGCAGGTAGGAGTAAGATCAGGAAGAGAAAGTTTCTTCCAAACTGAATATGGCATTAGGTTGATGCTTGCTCCAAGATCGGCCAAGGCATAGAAATCAACCATTCCCGGAAATACACAAGGTATTAGAAATTTTCCAGGATCTCCCAGCTTCTCGGGAAGCTTCTTTAAAAGAACTGCCGAGCATCTCAATCAAGGGAGTCTTTGCCATTTCAAACAGTTTCTCCTTGTTGCTTAACAAGTGTTTGATTGTTGATGCAAATTTGGGCATCAGAATTATAGCATCCGCAAAGCTAATGTCAAAATGCAAATCTTGGAAGATTTGAAAGAATTTATCCATCTGGTGACTAGCTTTTTCACGGAGCTTTTGTTCACTCAAGCGTGAGGGGTAAGGAATAGAGAAGGTAGAAGGTTTGGACTTAGATGTTTCAACTGGGATATCATTTGGTTCAAAAACAACTCTAGGTTTTGTTTTGGGTTTCGGGACAACATGAGGTGGGACGTCTTGGGTACCTCCCTTATGAGTAGGAAGTACTTCGTCCTTATTTACCTCGGTTTCATTTTCCACTACCTTGGGAGAAGAAGAAGAAGTGGTAGTGGGAACAGTGGGTCCATCATATGAAACTCCGCTCCTGGTTATGATCGCCTTTGCATCGCCCCTCGGGTTTGCGATCGTGTTGCTCGGAAGTTTTCCAGAGCCAGAGGGTTGTTCATTTAAAGATTTCTTGATTTCAGAAATCTGGCTGACCAACAACCTGTTTGTCTCTTCTTGAGTTTTCATGAACTGCTTCAACAACTCATCAGATGATGATTGTGGAGCTGGAAGAATGGCTTGTGTTTGGTTGGGGAAATTTTGGACTCGGTTATTTTGATTATAACCTTGTTGTGGTTGAAAATTTCCCTGATTTGGATTACCATTTCCCTGAAAATGAATTTTTGGGTTGAAATTGTTTCTGTTAAAGTTTCCTTGATTATGGAAACCTTGATTCTGTCCAGGATTGAAATTCCCTTGGTTTTGATAACCTTGGTTCTTTCGAGGTTGATTTTCGTTTCGATTTTGCAAATTTGGGTTTTGGTTAAACCCGGGTGGTCCCATATGTGTGTTAGCACGGTAACTTGGTTCCATTTGAGGACGGTATTGATTACCTCCTTGATTTGCAGTACCGGCTAAGGCATTTGCTTCAAAAGGACTACCATCGGTGGCAATACAATTGTAGTAAGCATGTGGGCCACCACAAGTGACACAAACTTCCACCTTTTTTACTTCAGCATGTGAAGGGTTTTGTGTGAAAGTGACTTTCTTTTGGTTTGAGAGAACCAAAGCTTGAATAGCGTCCGTGAGTTTATCTATCTTAGCATCGGTGCTAGAAGTACTCACGGGAGATGAAGTAGAAGGACCAGCACACACTTGGGAGTTATATGGCTTTGTGCGTGTAGTGCGGACCTTGGACTTATTTTCAATGATTTCTAAAGCTTCTTTAGTGGTTTTACTCAAAAAATTACCTCCCGTGGAGGCATTGAGAGAATCTTGGTCAGATTGACTCACACCATTATAGAAAGTGTCAATTTGCATTAATTCTGTGAAACCATGATGAGGACATCGACGAAGCAATTCTTTGAAATGATCCCATGCGTCACCAAACGATTCATCAAACCTTTGAGTAAATTTGATGATTTCATTTTTAAGACTTGTCGTTCTGGACGGGGGAAAAAATTCGTTTACAAATTTGGTAACTAAATCTTCCCACGATGTTATTGAACGAGGAGGTTGTTTTTCCAGCCAAATCCGGGCTGCCCCCTCAAGAGAAAATGGGAATAGAAGAAGTTTGACTGCTTCGGAAGGGACGTTTTTGTATTTGATGGTAGATGTAATCTTGTTAAACCATCGAATATGAGCATGAGGATCATCCCTCTCAAAACCATAAAATTGGCTTGAGGTTACCAGATTTAGTAACCCGGTTTTGAGCTCAAAGTATTCAGCCACAATGGCTGGGACAACAATAGCGTCTCCGTAACCCTCAATGGGTGCTTGGAGAAGCTCATTCATCGGACGGTCTTCCGCCATGATAACTTTTTTTGGGGAAACAGCACGTATCTCAGTTACGGCTGTTGAGGCAGAACGTATACGGCGTCTTCGAGGAATTCTGACAAGCTCACGGAAAGGGCTTGTTGACCTAGAAGAACGAGTGCGCATGCACTAGAGACGACTCTAAGAATACTTAGAGTGACGGGAAAATAAAAATAGAAAAGAAAAATCTTTTTGGATTTTAGTTTTTATGAGAT
Source organism: Artemisia argyi (assembly GCA_030686995.1). NCBI lineage: Eukaryota > Viridiplantae > Streptophyta > Magnoliopsida > Asterales > Asteraceae > Artemisia > Artemisia argyi. The sequence continues at coordinate 187,926,415 of CM060684.1, forward strand.
AATATAGAAATATGGACAAAAAGATGATATATATAACAATGAGTGAATAAATTCAAACTCACAGATACTTCAAAAGTCGTAACACGCAGCACACCTCCCCGGCAGCGGCGCCAAATTTTGATTGGCCTCAAAAAGTCAGAAAATATCAACCAAGTTATGGTCAATAAGTCAAACAATCTAAACCAATACTCCGTGGAGTGTAGTGTTTCCCCGGATCGTTAAATCCCAACGAGGCGTGAAATCTGAAATTAAATGACTTCGAGATCAGGTGAATTGAACAGGAAAAGGGGTTAAATGATTGTACTACTGAAATATAAGTATGAATAGCTTTGATAAGCTGTATCAACTAATACGTGAAATCAGATAAGTACAAATGGAAAGGAACTAGAAAACGTACGTTTAATATTTAAATGTAAACAGCAAAAACAATTTTAACTATAGTAGGAATTTATATGCCTTAGGGGCTTAAATGCAAATTAAATAAACTTAAAATATTTATTTTATAATTACTAACTATTTAATTAAATATTATTATTTAATAACTATTTTTAATTATTTAAATATTACACTAATAAATAAGAAAATGTAAAATAAGTTTAGAAAATTAAAATTAAAATTTATAAAAGTCTAAAATATTATAAAACTTATTTTAAACCAAAAATTATATTTTTCACACAATTTATCTACGTATTATTAATTAATTATTGTTTAATTATTATTTAACTAATTATATTGATTTAAATTATTAAAATTACTAAAAAGACTTAGATAAGTAAGAAGATTTTTACAAACCTAATTAACCATCACAGGAATCCTAAAAAATTATAAAAAGTTTATTTTATGTATTTTTAAACTAATTTACTACAGTAATTATTATTCTATTTATTAATTAATTACCAATTAAACTAATTATATTATAAAAATAGAAAATGAACAGTATAAACTCTAGAAAAATTTATAAAAATGTTTTACCTTATATAAAAGCTAAAAAAATTATAAAAACTAGGTGATGCTTTATAAAATATAATTATGCTATTTAATTCTTATTTATTAATTGATAATTAATTAAATTAATATTAAATCTAATAACCCTTAAATGACAAAAGAAAAATCTGGAAAAATTTATAAAAATACTTTAATATTAAAGAGATTTAATAAAAATATAAAAATGCAGAAGTGCTTATAAATAAGCTAAAAAGAAAATTAAATAGATAATTTCAATTAAATAGAAGCTATCACTATAATTAAATTTTTCTTTTTCTGTTTTTTCTTTTATAGAACTATTAAAATACTTAAATTAAGAAACTTTTATAAAGACAACTAATTTGGAAACCAAGAATAAGCTCTGTGAGTGCTTATTAGACCAAACATTTGACCAAGTTTGACCAAAGAATGAATTGAGCACAAATGGACTTATGTGGGGTCCACAAAGGTAAAACCTGGTACAAATGAGTTATGTGGACAATTATAAGCAAGTGTTACTCAAATAAGTTGGCCAAATAAGCCAAGAATCCAAAATAAGCACTTGCTTATTTTGAATCTGAGACAGAATTGGGATAGATTTTGAGTGCAATTCCAAGTGGGGTCCACTGATGCACAGGTCAAACAAAGTGTTGAGGATCGTTTACACGGTAAGGTGGTTAAACCTTCGTTCTTTGAGTATGAGATATGTTTGTGTGAATATGATTAAGTATGCGGAATCTACTTAACCACACTTAGAAGATTTATGTTTATTGTTATGGAAATGGAATAGTTAACACCAAACGATTCGATATTATTCAAAAATAATACGAGTGATCTTTAGCTTATCACTAGGGTTACAAAGACCTTGAATCTTATGTTTGTTCTTTCTATTGTCTGTGTGTGAGAGTTGTGTATGACATTGTCTCTCTTATCTACATATCTAAGATTTTCCTTTTATAGTCCAAGGAAATATCTTTTACAAATTACATGACTCAACAAATAACTAGCTTATGACTAATCACTATTCTAGCTTAGTCATACAAGATACATCATGTATCTAGGATAAACAACTCAGTTGGAGTGTTCAATTTGATGACTAGAACTAAGATATTATCTTTTTATGCAAGTGTTGAATAAGTCGGTCTTATCTACACAGCTGTTTGTTATGAGTCATAGCTGCACAGTCATAGCAGCAGCAGAATCAAGCAGCAGTATGATTCAGCAGCAGAATCATCAGCAGTAGGATTCAGCAGCAGCAGAATCAAGCAGCAGTGGAAACGAATCACCTTTAGTGGAAACAGTTTTCAGTAGAATCCATCAGTGGAAACTTGCTTTGATTCTTCTGATATTTAATTCCTAACAATCCTCCCCTAAACATGTGAATCACATTCAAACATGTTTTTCTGAATTAAATGAGGACTTTGTGAAGATCTTTCAAACACTTCATTGTCAGATTTGGTTGATCTGAACTTTCTTCTCTTCTGAGTGAATGAACTTATCTTTCTCTGGAACTTATCTGCTTTCTGATCTTTCAACAAGTGATGAACAAATGTAGTGAACTGAAATTGAATCTTTTCAACTTTTTGACCTAGATAGAACTTTCTCCTTTGAAATGCTTCATCTCTTCTGAATACAACATTAAAGAATGTTCTTGTCATTTTCAACCTCTATGTCATCATCTTGTATGATCTTGTCTTTTCTTTTGGTTAATCTTCCTTAAACTGGGCTTGAATTTCCTCCCCTGAGATTCAAATATCATCTTATAATGATATCCTCCCCTTGTTTGAAAGATTTTCTCACAATCATAACATCATCATCTGATCTAGCATTTTTCCATGTTTTCAGACAATTTGTACATGAAGCCATCAATTCCTTAAGAGTTTAAGATTCTGTCCTCATCACTTCTAGGTGTGTTAACTCCTATGAGAGGTGATTCAATGGACGTTTTTGACTCATGGTCCATCTGATGATGGTTTTTAAAGTCATCTTTTAAAATTCCTTTTAAGAAACTTTTGCCTTAGCAGTATGTATATGATTTTATTATGAAAAATCATACTGCTTACAACCATTTTGAAGGGATTAAGTGTGTAACAGACACTTAGTCAAAATTTCGGTTTAAAGCAACCTCTGGTTGTGTGAGAACCAATGTTTTCAGTTATAAATAACCGCCTGTGTATAGATAAACCTATTCAAAAGGCTTTCTTTACAGGGTTTCCAGCTCGTGGCATTTGTTACCTCTAACACAAGTGTTAGATTCACTGTTGCTCGCTGTTCTTTCTATCAGATATCCGTAGATTAGTCACATTATACTTAAAAGTATAAAATGATAGAAAGTGAGTTGTATCAGTTATTAACTGATCAACTAATTTATCAATTCAAAGTGAAACATCATAATCAGATTTCAAGAAAGAAGTTTTAAGGAGTTTTGAAGTCCCAAACTTTTTCTATCATGAACCTATTATATCAGCAGCAATGATCAGCTTTCAGCAGCAATGATCAGCAGCTTTGATCAGCAGATTTCACTTGAAATAGCTTTTCAGCTCAAACATTCATACCTGAAACTGTTAGTCTAAAACCAAATAAACAAAGTACAAAGTACTTGTCTTGAATTAGAATAATCATAGAACTAACTGTATGAATAACTTCAAATATTGTTAATAGTAGACTTAGATAACAAAGTTAGATGCATTAACAAAATCTATATACAAAAACACATTATATTGAAAAATTTAAAAATTAAGCATTCCAATACTTGCTACCAAGTACTGAAATCTTCCAACATCAAAAGCTTTGGTAAGAAGATCTGCAAAGTTTTGATCTGAAGCAATTTTCATTACTTGAATTAACCTTTTCTCATTGCAATCTCTTATAAAATGATGTCTTATTTCAATGTGTTTTGTTTTAGAATGTTGCACTGGATTTTTAATAATGCAAATTGTACTACTATTATCAATATGTATAATGGTATGTAAGAAATTGTACCCATAATCAAGAAGTTGGTTTTGAAGCCATAGAACTTGACCACAGCAACTTGCAGCAGCTACATATTCAGCTTCAGTTGTTGAATTTGCCACAATTGTTTGCTTCTTACACTGCCATGAGATAAGTCTGCATCCAAGGAATTGACATCCTCCGGTTGTTGACTTTCTGTCCAAGCTAGCACCAGCATAGTCACTGTCTGAGAATGCTATCAAATCAAAAGGTGATTCTCTAGAATACCATAAACCCAACCTTGGTTGACCTTTGAGATATCTAAAAATTCTTTTGACTACTGTTAAATGAGAAACCTTTGGAGTTACTTGAAATCTTGCACAAGCACAAACAGAGAACATGATATCAGGTCTTGATGATGTAAGATACATCAAAGAACCTATCATAGATCTGTATGTATGTACATCCACATTTTCTCCATCTGCATCTTTAAGAAGTGGCTTCTCAGGATCCATTGGTGTGCTTGCTATTTTTGAATCAGCAAATTGAAATTTTCTAAGAATCTCTGCAACATATTTGTCTTGACTAATAAATATGCCTTCAGATGATTGCTTAACTTGCAGACCCAAAAAGAATGTAAGTTCTCCCATAGAACTCATCTGAAACTTATCTTTCATAAGTTTTTCAAAGTCTAAACACATCTCCTTCCTTGTAGATCCAAAGATAATGTCATCCACATACACCTGTACTAACAGAAGATCTTTCTTGTGCTGTTTGATGAAAAGTGTCTGATCAATCTTTCCTCTTTGAAATCCATTCTCTAATAAATAGGAAGCTAATGTTGCATACCAAGCTCTTGGTGCCTGATGTAGGCCATATAGAACTTTAACTACCTTGTACACCTTGTCTGGATGGTCAGGGTCAGTGAAGCCTGGAGGTTGTGTTACATACACCTCTTCTTCAATTGAACCATATAAAAATGCACTCTTGACATCCATTTGGTAAACTGTGAAGTTCATAAATGAAGCATAAGCTAAGAAAAGCCTAATTGCCTCAATTCGAGCTACTGGAGCATAAACCTCATCATAGTCTATCCCTTCTTCTTGTGTGTACCCTTGTGCTACTAATCTAGCCTTATTCTTAATCACTATGCCTCTTTCATCCATTTTATTCCTAAAAACCCATCTAGTGCCAATTACTCTAACACCATTAGGTAAATTAACTAGCACCCAAACCTTTTGAATCTTAAACTGAAGAAGCTCCTCTTGCATAGCCTCCAACCAGCTTGAATTCTCTAGGGCTTTATGAATATTCTTTGGTTCATCTTGTGAGAGAAAACATACAAACAAACAAGAGTTTGAAGACTCATGTTGCTTTGAAGCATAAAGGGCATCAAGAATCCCTTTTTGATCTGAAGACATCAATTGTTGTCTTGTCTTCACACCAGATTGTACATCTCCAATCACATTTTCTAGGGAGTGGACTTTGTGAATTCGTGTTTGTGGAGTGGAAGGAACTTGATAATCAGATGGAATATTGCTCAAATCCACCTCATCTTCTGAAAAGTCTGATTTTGTTTCTTCTGAAGGACTATCAGCAGAGACAATTTGCTTATCAGCAGGAATTGTTTGATCATCAGCGGGAACATTTTGCTCATCAGCAAGAACATTTTGCTGTTCTTCTGTTCTTCCTTCTCTGATTTTATCTTCAACATCTTCTTTAGCTTTGCCAGAAGAAGATTCTTCATTGGTTGAAGTTGATTCCACATTGGTATTTGACCATATTGGCATCATCACATAATCTTGATGTGTCTTCTTGTCTAACCTTGCCTCATCTGTTGCTTGTGAACCTGAAAAATCATTAGTTTCTGCAACAACAGGCACATAATTCATTGAATGGGTTAGAGTTTCAAGATCAAATAGCCATTTTGGTCCTTGACCTTCTACATTAGACTTGTTCTTTAAGAACTCTATATGTAGACTCTCTTCTACTCTCTTAGTTCTTATGTTGTATACTCTAAAAGCTTTGCTATTGAGAGAATATCCAACAAAGAAACCTTCATCTGCTTTACCATCAAATTTTCTCAAATGGTCTAAGGTATTCAGAATTGTCACATGACATCCAAAAGGTCTAAGAAATCCTATTGCAGGAGTTCTACCTCTGAAAAGCTCATATGATGTCTTATTGTGAGGCTGTACTATTAAAACTCTGTTCTGAACATAACAAGCAGTGTTGACTGCTTCAGCCCAAAAAGTTATAGGCAACTTTGAATCAGCTAACATAGTTCTAGCAGCTTCTATTAGTCTTCTATTCTTTCTTTCAGCTACTCCATTCTGTTGAGGAGTTCTAGCAACACTAAATTCTCTCTTAATACCTTTTTCTTTGCAGAAATCATCCATAACTCTATTTTTGAATTCTGTTCCATTATCACATCTAATGACTTTTACTCTTTTGCTTACTAGGTTTTCTATCTCTGTAATGAAAGTCTTAAGGATGCTAGAAGTCTCATCCTTAGTTCCTAAAAAGAATACCCATGTAAATCTACTATAGTCATCAGAAACAACTAGACAAAATCTCTTATGCATTATACTACTTACTGAAACAGGTCCAAATAAGTCCATATGAAGCATAAACAATGATTGATAGATAGAGTTAAAAATCTTGGGCTTACAAGTGACTTTGTGTTGTTTGCCTTTAAGACAAGCAATGCATGTTTGATCATTTTCAAAACGTTTTTGAGGTAAACCTCTTACCAAACCATTCTTAACAATCTTATTTATGGTTTTGAAGTTAATATGACCAAGTCTCCTATGCCATAACATAGATTCATCTAATGTGGCTTTTGCAACAAGACAAGTTAAAGCATCTTTAGAAACAATGTTATTCATATCAACACTGTACATATTGCCCTTCCTAGGAATTTTAAGAAGTACTTGACTTTCATCAGGCATCTTAAAATCAGGAGAAAGTACTAGACATTCAGTCTCAGTAAAAAGAACATTATTCTTTCTGTCACACATTTGTGAGACACTAAAGAGATTATACTTAAGCTCTTGCACATAAAACACATCTTCAAAATCTAATTTACTGGTTTTGATAGTACCTTTACTAGTAATCTTTCCACCAATTCCTCCTCCAAAGGTAACATATCCACCATCAATTGATTGAAAGTTGGAAAGATAAGACATGTTGCCTGTCATGTGCCTTGAACACCCACTATCTGAATATCCTTGATCTTCATGATCTGTTGGTGAATGTCCCTGCACAAAATAAAAGAATTAGTTTTCTTTGGGGATCCAAGCCAATACTGACTTGGATCTGCCTCTTGCATCAATGAAATGTAATCTCTTGAGGACTGTTGATGCAACATTGGATTTAAGAATCCAACATGCTGAGGCCTTAACAGCATTTGCCCTGTTTCCCTTAGCAGCAGTATGCTTAGCAGAAGAAACTGCTAGCTTTGTAGTTGTACCCTTTGGTCTCCAAACTTGTTTTTGGACCACTGCTTTTGTTTGAATGGGCCTTTGAACAATATTAGATGCATGTTTGAAAGTTGTTTTTGCACCCTTAATTGTTGATTTTGGGTAAACAATCATATATGGTTTTTCAGCAGAAACCATTTTCCTTTCAGCAGGAATAGTTTTTGTGACTGTTTTGGGTTTTGATCTTTTAGAATTAGAGTGAAAATGATATTTAGGTGTTTGCCTTTTGTAGTTCACTCTATTACTTTCATACCCAGATACCCATTGGTTACAGAAAGCTGCAAGATGGTCAAAACTACCACAAATGAAACAAGCTTTATTGTGAAAAGCAAAGTCATCACCTAGTTGGTAAGACTTGAGGTTATTCCAATTTCTTTGGTTACCTCTGGGCTTGTTTGTGGTTCTATATTGTTCACAATATCTAACTGGTTGCCTAACATGTTTTTCATTAGTCTTAGGCCTATCATTATTGTGTTTGACTATCTTAGGAACTCTTGTTCTTGCTTTCTTAACCACTTCAGGTTTAGACATAACCTGTTTATTTATAAAGGACACCTTGTCCTGAAAAAGTAATGTTTTACATGAACATTTACTTTCTTTCTTAGGCTCATCAGCTACTATGTTAGAGTTTGGTTGAACTCCATATTGTAACTCAGGTAGCTGAAATTCAGGCAATCCTGAATGTTCTAGGTCGATCCCTGGGGGTTTTGGGATACCTCTATAAGGGGGTGGGGCTGCATTATATCCTAATCCTGACTTAACTTTATTATTCACTTGACTGTCTATTATTTTGTTTACATTTTTAGAAGCATGTTCAAGCTTCTCTTTAGTCAATTGAATGTTTTCTTTCTCAGTCTTAACCCTATCCAATGCTTCTTTTAAAGCCTCAATGATTTGATCTTTAAATTGATTATCATTTTCAAGTAAAGTTTTAGCATCAGTAAAGGTAAGTTCATTCCTTTTATAGTGTAGGATTTGCCTCTCTGCAGATTCTAAACCATTTTTATAATTGAAACAATCTAGATCAGATTTGGCGTATCGAACCTTTTGGTCATCATACTGTTTAATTAAGATTTTTAAGTCTTTAAGAGCAGTATAAGTATTTGAACAGGTTTTATGATCATGTACCTCAGGTGCAGTAAATGCCATAAGAGCCATCTGTGAAGAACCCATTTCTTCATCATCCATGAAGCTCCAATCAAAACCTAACCCATCAATTGCTACCATAGCTTTTGGTTCAGACATCTCCCCTGTATTGGATTTTCTTCCAACATCTCTATTTCTGCTATCTTGCTGTCTTGGCCTTCTACATTCTCTTGAGAAGTGTCCCATCTTGTGACAGTTGTAGCATTCTATCTTTGACTTGTCATAACCAGCAGGATCATTGCTACTGATTGTGATCTTCTTCCCCGTCCTTTGATAGAATTTCTTAGCTCTCATGCTAAGAAGAGAAATTTGCCATTTTAGATCCATTTCCTCCAGATCATCATCATTGATCTCTTGAAGGTCTTCATGAGTTAACATGGATCCATTATGTTTGCTTGTGAAGAAAGCACAACATGTTTTCTCATCCAAAATTCCAAAAGTACTGCTAGATGAACTTGCAGCACTTGCAACATCATGAACTTTTTCATTAGTAACTGGAACTGAATTACTAGGAGATGACATAAATGCCATGTTCCCAGTGCTTGAACTAGTACCTCCAGTTTTCTTCAAATCTTGCTCAACAATCTTAAAGTTACTATACATATCCATAAGATCCATGGTGTCAATGTCTGACTTGTTCTTCCAGACAACAACATGCATAGCCCATTCTTCAGGTAAGCTTCTCAGAAATTTTGAGTTTAAATCTTCTTGAGGTATTTCAACTCCAAGAATAGCAAGTTGACTCACAATATTCCGTAGCCTGTTGAACATATGGTCTAAAGATTCATGGTTGGTTGATGTGAAATTTTCAAACTGTTGCTTAATAAGAGTCTTCTGGGTCTTCTTGGTGGCTTCATTCCCACCATACCTTGCAATAATGGCCTCAAATAGTGACTTTGCATCTTTGAATTTGCTGAAGTTTATAAGTTGATCATTTGGAATGGTCATCATCAGCATGCTTCTGGCCTTTAGGTCATTCTTCTTCTTAATTATGTCTTCTGCAGTTTGTGGCTTGGTTTACAGCTTATCAACTTCCTTACCATCAATTGTTGATGTAGTGGTTGTAGGCTTGTAAGAATCTCCATCTTCAATGATTTCCCACAGTGCATAATCTTGCACTTGAAAATATTGTTCTATTCTTAACCTCCACATCTTAAACTCATTCTGTTTGAGCATTGGTAACTTAGCAGCAACATTTGTTTGAATAGACTCAACATCCATTTCTAACTTCTTCTTCTAAAACAAAAATATCAACCTGTATGCTCTGATACCACTTGTTGGGGGATCGATTACACTTTAAGGTGGTTAAACCTTCGTTCTTTGTGTATGAGATATGTTTGTGTGAATATGATTAAGTATGCGGAATCTACTTAACCACACTTAGAAGATTTATGTTTATTGTTATGGAAATGGAATAGTTAACACCAAACGATTCAATATTATTCAAAAGAAATAATACGAGTGATCTTTAGCTTATCACTAGGGTTACAAAGACCTTGAATCTTATGTTTGTTCTTTCTATTGTCTGTGTATGAGAGTTGTGTATGGCATTGTCTCTCTTATCTACATATCTAAGATTTTCCTTTTATAGTCCAAGGAAATATCTTTTACAAATTACATGACTCAACAAATAACTAGCTTATGACTAATCACTATTCTAGCTTAGTCATACAAGATACATCATGTATCTAGGATAAACAACTCACTTGGAGTGTTCAATTTGATGACTAGAACTAAGATATTATCTTTTTATGCAAGTGTTGAATAAGTCGGTCTTATCTACACAGATGTTTGTTATGAGTCATAGCTGCACAGTCATAGCAGCAGCAGAATCAAGCAGCAGTATGATTCAGCAGCAGAATCATCAGCAGTAGGATTCAGCAGCAGCAGAATCAAGCAGCAGTGGAAATGAATCACCTTCAGTGGAAACAGTTTTCAGTAGAATCCATCAGTGGAAACTTGCTTTGATTCTTCTGATATTTAATTCCTAACACAAAGGGTCAAATATTGAACCCTGGTAGGAGGGGGTTGGAAAAACCAAGATTTGGGCCTGTGGGACCACTGTGGTGGCCACAATCAACCACAAAAGTGGTGGGTGTGGTGGTGATGGTCTGTGCACAGGGCAAAGCCCTTTCCCTGCAGGTGTGTTCCAGGGGTAAAATGGTCCAAAAATAAAATTCACAAAAATGTAACAACCATGGAAATCTCAAGTTCTACTGATAAATATTACTCCCAACAAGTTTCAAAGCTCAAAATCAAACACAAAAATCATGGAAATTCATGCCATATTGAGTAAAAAACTGATCATGCACTTTTGACTTTTTCAATAATCTTACTCAGTTGACTTATGTGAACTTTGCTTGATCCTAGCTGATTATATATGTTATGAAAAGCTTAAATAAAGCTAATTTAGGCTCAAGCTACAACTAATAAGCTTATGTGAGGGTTTGTAGTACTCAAAACACCACACAGTTAACTGTGAAGGGGTGATTCACGTGATTTTGACTTTTCTTTAAATTGACACTTGATTTTATGCTTTGCTTGGCCTATATTATGCTACTGCAGTCTAGTGAAGCTAAAATGAACATCAAATAACAACAAGATCTCAGCTAACAAGCTTGTTCCAAACACCCCTTTTGCAATGACTGTTTTATGTTTTAAGAAGCAAAAGGCTTTGATAGCATATGAAACTTAACCACAATCTCTTATACTGATATACTATGCTTAAATAAGCACTTAGGAGCAGAGAGTAACAACAAATACACAAGATTATCACTTAGACTATTTGACTGTGAAAACTATGATTTATGGTAACTACAAATTCCAATGAACAAGTTATTTATATTAATCTATAAAATACCTAAACAACAATAAATAAGCACACACAAACTGAATAAGCAAAGATATAAGCTGAGCTACAGTAATAAGACATAAATGAGATTTCAATGCTTACAATATGCTTTCCTGCTTGAACCAATGAACCAAGAAAAACTTCCTACTGGCTTCCACAAGCCTACTAACCCAAGGGCAATCCAAAATCAACCCTGCTCCAGCTTGATGATTATCATAACACAGATTTTTGATTTTCTCTTTATTTTTCTTATTTTTTTGTATTTTCTTCTTTTATAACTAATACTGAGTTTTATAGTTTCTAATAGCTTATGAAAGCTATATAAGGAGCTTATATGAGCTTATGAATCCTTACCATCCACTACAAACAACAATAGAGATTATTGAGAATTTTTAGATAAGAGTAAACTTGCATAAACTGAAATAGAGATACAAACTTGAAATTGATTACTAAAAAGGTTTCACAATACACTTATAACACATGAATTTTAACTTAAAAGCTTAACATAAATTGAAACATTAGAACTTAAAGCATTCGACATACATTTTATAAAAATTAAACTAGATATCTTTCTCTTCTGCTTCCTCTTCTTTCTTTATAGAAAATTGAGACTCCCCACATGTTTCTGACCATATCCCACTTCTAATCTCAGCCTTAGATTGAGTCAATTTCATCCTAGTCGTTTAAACCTGTTTTGGCGCTAAAAAGTCAAGTAGGTAGCTTGTGGTCGTTTTATTACAATTAAAGAAATTTGGGAGATTGTGGAGGTGTAAGGGACAAGGAAAAGTGGTTTAGTAGCCAAGTTGATGGGTTTAATGAAGAAAATAGGGTGTGTAAGTTTAACAATGACTGAGTTGGAGTGGGGAAGCATTTAATGTTGCTATAGGTTGGAATGATCATGTTTGGAGGGGGATGTGGAAGTGGACAGGTGGTGGTGAGGTGGTGAAACCACCCTGGTATGGTGACTGGATGGTATGGAGGGGAAGGGTGAATAGTGATGGTGGTTTGGCGGGTTTGGGAGGTCAAACGGGGTCAAACCCCCGTTTATATTATTAAGGGTGTTGGGCTGGTTTGTTTTGGGCCTAGGAATAGGAAGGGGTGGGCTTGGTGTGTTGTGTTTGGATTAGATTTGGTTTTGGGTTATAATATATAAAGGGTCCGGTTGGTAAGGAGTAATAAACAAGGACCAATTTTGTAATTTTGTGAAATTTGATGGGCTGAATTTGTCACTTTTCCAAACTACTTTCAAGGACTAAACCTGCAATAAAACCATAACACAAGGACAAAAGATGCATATTTTCCATTTTTTAAACCCCGGGGACCATTTATGTCATTTTTTGATTTTTGAAGGGTTAAAGTTGTAAATTCCCAAAAGTTATCATAAGGACCAATTATATCATTTAAGAATAGTGCAAGGTTTATTTTTCATATTTTTTTCATTTTCAAAACCTTAAGGACTATTTTTGACATTTTTGAAACTTGAGGGACTAAAGTTGTCATTTTGCAATTTTTTAACTTTAAAGGACTAAACTTGACAACTTATGAATCCCTAAGGACCTTTGATGATATTTTTCATGTTTTGATTTACCAGGGACTAGTTTTTCCAATTTGTAAATGTTCAGGGACTGAAACTATAAATTATGTGAAATATGTCATTTTTCATCAGTTTTCAATCCTTTTGCATAAAAACACAATCCAGGGATATTTTATGTATTTTAAGGCATTCCTGTGTGTTTTCATATATTTTTGCAGTTTAAATGTAACAGAAATGATGAGTATTTACACACTCATCAATGAGAGACAAGATTATCGAATGGTGTTGGAAAAAGTCGTACTACAAAGAGTACATGGACGAGCTGGATGCTGCTAAAGCTCAAGCTGCTGCTGAAGCTCAAGTTGTTGTTGTTGGAGGTGACGACGAAGCTGAAAGTACGTTGGAAACCAAACTTCATAATATGGGAAATAGGGTCACAAATCTTGAAGCTACGTTTGCACATATCAAGGAAATGAGAGCAAGGAAGGGAAAAGATGGTGCGAGTTCGAGTAAAGCGGGAAGTAGCCGCAAAAAAAATAAACGGGTTGTTACGTTTGATCTGTTCTTTTGGTTGGCGAGTTGTTTAGTTTGAGTTGTTTCGTTTGGTTGTCGAGTTGTTTAGTTTGAGTTGTTTCGTTTGGTTGTCGAGTTGTTTAGTTTGAGTTGCTTCCTTTGGTTGTCGAGTTGTTTAGTTTGGTTATCGAGTTGTTTAGTTTGAGTCTGTATGAAAATGCATGTGGTTGAGAACTCTTGCTTGTTTTAAATAAACAGTTTGCCTTTGTGTTTGATAATTATTGCTCCTTCAGTTCTATTATTTGTGCGTACGAATTTAAAATATAAAGGACATTCAACATCAGTTACCACAACAACAACAACATTTTATTAAACAACAACAACAACAACAACATTCTATTAAACAACAACAATAACATCAACAACAACAGCAAACAACATCAACAACAACAACAATAACAACGATAACAACAACAACGATAATAGTACTACATATGAAATTTATCCATGTCACATAAAAGGTCATGGAGTATTGCATCCGACTGACATGCGTGGTCGTGGTTGGGATACGTTGCCATGTCAAGTTTTGCCTCCAGCATCCTTAATTTTGTCTCTAGCACCTGTTTTTGTGCCTCCAGCATGTTTATTCTAAGATTTTTTTCATGACAGTTTGAGCACCTTGTTGGAGCAAATTCATAACCGCTTGATGTTAAAGCTCCCAGAGAACCGATCATCATTTTGGCGAGTCGTTCCTCCTTCCATAAAAAAAAATCACATCCATGGTCTGTTGTCCCAGGCTGTTAAAGAGTAAAAACTATTATTTTTAACAACTAACCAAATTATTTATATAATACACGAAAAAGTATGTAATTGTTCACCTGCGAGAAAGGACACGCAAAGTATAGTTTACCACGTGAGTAAGATTTACGCGATTCTTGAAGAATCACGTCTCCTCGTCCACAAGGACAAGGAAAAGCTTCAAATTCTGCCATCTTCTTCACCATGATAACAACGTATGTTTGTGGTTGTGAGTGGTTGAATCGTGACCGGGGTGGCCCGATCTACAAGTTGAGGTGATAAAAGGTGGTGGCCAGAAAAAGATTCTGGCGGCCGGAAACTGCTGGTGTCGCCAGAAAACAGAAACTGCTAGAGAGAGATAGAGAGAAAGATATATAGTGAGATGAGTGTGTGTGTGTGTGTGTGTGTGTGTGTGTGTGTGTGTGTGTGTGTGTTTATATTGTGAGGATAAGTTGTTAGGTAGGAAAAATTTGGTGGATAAGTTGTATAACCATAGCATCTCGACTCGTTCATTTAACATCACATGTATAACCATAGCATCTCGACTCGTTCGTTTAACATCTCATGTATAACCATAGCATCTCGACTCGTTCGTTTAACATCTCATGTATAACCATTGCATCTCGACTCGTTCGGTTAACATCTCATGTATAACCATAGCATCTTGACTCGTTCGTTTAACATCTCATGTATAACCATAGCATCTCGACTCGTTCGTTTAACATCTCGTATACAACCATGCATATTATCTCGCCTCGTTATTTATAAAACATTGGGTCAATGATACAAGACTTGAATTTTTACCGGTTGTGATCTCGAGGTTATCTAATGGTTGGGATTTAGTATTTTGTGATATTCTAATAATTATTTATTTTATATTTTAATAAATGATTTTTTTTTAATTATAATATAAGTAATTATATATATATATATATATATATATATATATATATATATATATATATATATATATATATATATATATATATATATATTTTAGTATTTTATAAAAGTATTTATAATAAATAAAAAATTTTAATTATATAAATTTAGTTTATTAATTTTATAAAACTTATTTTTTAATATTTTATAAAAGTATTTATAATAAATAAATTTTTTTAATTATATTAAAGTAATTTTATAAAACTTATTTGTTAATATTTTTTAAAAGTATTTATAATAAATAAAATTTTTTAATTATAAAAGTTATTTTCCCGTCGACATGTCGACGGGAATATTACCGCCAAAAAATTCGTGAAAATTTAATATGCCCCGCCAAACGCAAACGTCAAAATAACTTTATATTAAAAATTACTTTTATATTCCCGTCGACATGTCGACGGGAATATAAAAGTATACACAAAACCAGATCTGGTCATCAATTATTGTCATAACTTAGAAAAAAATATACTATCGATCTACTCTTCCCCCCCCCCCCCCCCCAACCAGTGATTACCTCTCCACCACCTCCACCACTCCTCCACCCCAACCAGATTATACCACCTCCACCACATTATACCACTACCATCACATTATACCACCACCACCTGTTCACCACACCACCACCACAGCTCCGCCACTCGCACCACTGTGCACCTCCTCTTCCAACCCCTCATTTGTCTAATTCTTCCCCTTCAACCCCACATTTGTTTAATTCTTCTTCTTCTTCTCCTTTCTTCAAACAGGTAAGAAAATTGTTATTAATTTTTGTGAATAAAATTGTTATTAATTATTGTTAATAAAATTGTTATTATTATTGTTAATTTTTGTTATATAATTTTTTTTTATACAGTAGCAGGGTAAAGAGGGTGAGAGCCAAGAGTCAGAGCTGAGGGTGAGAGCCGAGACAACCAAGACAGCAGGTAATGTACCTCCTTTTATTTTTTTATTAACTTTTGGTATCTCGACGACATGTCGACGACAACAGTTTTTTTAAAACTTTTGATATAAAACATTGCTCTCTTTTATTATAGCCCGAGCCCAAGACCGTACCGCTGCCGACAACCCGAGACCACAGCCGGAGGTCACAGCCCATGCCCGAGACCATAGCCGAGAGCCCGAGACAGGTAATGTACCTTGTTGTTATTTTTTCGTATCCGTATTATTTTTTACATATTAGTATAGTATATTAGGTATGTTGGACTTTGGTAGTAGTTGTAGTTTTCCAGCCGTATTTAGTTTAGTTAGTAGTTGTAGATATTGCGTTTGGTTAGTTGTTTGGCTTGTTTGGTTGCGTTTGGTTAATTAGGATCCCTTTGCACACTAAGATTCATTTTAAAAATGTGAAGTTAGTATTGGTTAAGTGTTAGTTGGCGTTTGGTTAGTTTATATGGTATACTAGTTTTAATATATTGGTTAATTGTAAGGTTTTGAAAAATATTATGGCTTATATTTTGCGTTAGAATTTTTGCGGATTGATTATGTTTCGGCTTATATAACGGGCTTATGGTTTGTTTGGTTTTCGGCTTATGTCTCATAAGCTTAATTTTATGGCTTATTTTGAAACTTTTTAACTTAAATAGTTTCAAAATAAGTCAAAAAAATAAGCTTATGAAACATAAGCCGAAAACCAAATAAGCCATAAGCCCGTTATATAAGCCCGTAGATATATTGTTTGGTTTTCGGCTTATGTTTCATAATAGTTTCAAAAATAAGTCACAAAAATAAGTTTCAAAATAACAAAATAGTTTTATGAAACATAAGCCGAAAACCAAACAATTATTTATAGTCTAATTGTTTAACTTAAAATATATTCTATTGTTAGACTTTTGTGAATGTTTTAGGATTTTAGTGATTAATTTCGGAAAGTCCCCGTCCGAAGTTAATCATCCTATAGAAAACCCGTCTGAAATTAATTTATTAGAAATTAATTTCGGAAAGTCCCCTGTTTGGGACTGCTTTTTGAATGTTTCGTCTTAGGATATGGATGTGTATAATTGATTTACTATTTGAGATGATTTCGACAGTGTTTCTCCTTTACTCCTACGAATATGTCTTTAATGTACATATTTGGGGAGTTGAGGGGAAATGCTGCTGAAATTTTGTCAGATAGTAAATCAGTTATACGCATTCATATATGAGATGAATCATTCAAAGAGTGGGTTAGGATTGCCTTCCATAGTTGCACTAGGTGAACAAAACAACTCGTAATAATTCCATGGTTATATGTGTTTATGTGTCGAATATTTTGAATGTGTAATAACTAAGAGTTGAACAAAACAATATGCAGTTATGATACTTGATAAGAGTTGGACCCGTTTAGACAGTCGTGTTTCAAAAGAGTTTTTTGATGGTCTTGTCGCATTCATTGAACATTGCAAGCCGTTATTGAATAGTTACGGCAACATAAAATGTCCATGTCGTCTTTGTTGTAATGTTCCATGGGTATCTCTCGACTTACTTAAAAGCCACATAAGCCAAAATGGGTGGGACCCAACTTATACACAATGGCGTGAACACGGTGAACCGGATCCTCTTCCTATAGAAGATAACACAACACAATGTGAGATGAGTGACATGCGTGCGTGCCTTAATGATATTATTGATATTCTCTAAATAATGAACAAAATGAGCCAACTCCTCCAAATATTGGCGAGACAAGTAACGAGCCGGCTCCAGCAATGACACCTCCTGTACATAACAAGTATGAAGAGTTACTTGTCAGTTCCACCCAGCCTCTTTACCCGGGTTGTGACTTTATGACAACCTTGGATTTTATGTCAAAGTTTACGCATCTCAAGGTCAACGGTAAATGGAGTGATACTTCATTTAACAACACGCTAAAATTTCTCCAGGAGGTATTTTCTCCCAGGTTAGGTTACAATCTCCCACCATCATACTCTGCTATAAAAAATACATTTAAGAAGGTCGGGTTAGGGTATGAGTCGATACATGCTTGTGAAAATGATTGCTTTTTATATAGGGGGACTGGTGCCGAAGATTTGGAGTATTGTCCGGTCTGTAAAACGAGTAGATGGAAAGACAAGAACACAACGTCGAAGAAAGTACCTAACAAGGTGTTGCGTTACTTTCCTATCATTCCTAGACTACAACGTTTGTACAAGTCTATTCACACTGCAAAACATATGACTTGGCATGCTACTGGAAAGTCTAAGGTAAACGGTATGATGCAACACCCGATTGATGGTGACGCATGGCAGAAGTTTGACAGCGGTAAATATTCAGCTTTTGCTAACGAACCGAGAAACGTTCGATTAGGGTTGGCTGCTGATGGTTTCAATCCGTTCGGCAACCTTAGTCAGACTTACTGCATGTGGCCAGTTATATTAACAACATACAACTTGCCTCCGTGGTTATGCATGAAAGAGACTACTTTGATGCTGACGTTGTTGATTCCTGGCCCTAAATCACCGGGGAAGGACATTGATGTTTACTTAAAGCCTTTGATTGATGACCTTCAAGAATTATGGAAAAAACCAGGTGTCTTGACTTCGGACGCTGTTACAAGAAAATATTTCCACATGAGAGCGATGCTTTTATGGACCATCAATGATTTTCCTGCTTGTAGTAGTTTTTCTGGTTGAGTGGGCAAGGTTACTATGCATGCCCTACATGCAAAGCAGACACTTCGGCTACACGTGTGATAAGCAAAACAGCTTATGTTGGCCATAGAAGATTCTTAAAAAAAACCATAAATGGAGGAGTGACCGTAATACATTCAATGGTGCAACTCATACTAGAGATCCTCCTAAAAAATATACTCCGGCTGATATCTTGGCTCAACTTGCGATATTGCCCACACGTTTGCCGGGGAAACATCCAGGTTATGGGGGTGGGAAAATAAAACGTAATACTACATCCGAACTGAACTGGACTAAACGGTCTATTTTCTATGAGCTTCCATATTGGTCTTCTCTTTCTCTACAACACAATTTAGATGTCATCATATTGAAAAAAATGTGTTGGAGAGTATCTTGAACACTTTGTTAATGAATGACAAATCTAAAGACACTGCTAAGGTAAGACAAGACTTGCAAGCTTTGGGCATTCGACAGGAGTTGTGGCTCGGAAACAAACAAAACGGGAAGTGCTCGAAGCCTCAAGCTAAGTACTCCCTCACACCCGATAAAAGAAACTGTTCTGTCAATACATCAAAACAATTAAACTGCCAGATGGGTTCGGATCCAAGTTCAAGTCGAAAGTGACCAAAGATGATAACAATATAATGGGCATGAAGTCTCATGACTGTCATATAATGATGCAATGGTTACTTCCTTATGGACTTTAGCAATACCTGGACACACCGACTTATACACCATTAATCGAGCTTTGTTCATTCTTTAAGCAAATTTGTGCCCGAACTTTGATGGTGAATGACATGGTGAAAGCTAAAGACCAGTTGATCAAAATTTTGTGCAGTCTCGAGCAAATATATCCTCCTGCTTTTTTTGACATTATGATTCACTTGGTTATGCATTTACCTGAAGAGGCTCTTGAAGGTGGGCCTGTTTCATTTCGGTGGATGTATCCATTTGAAAGATACATGAAGAAGCTAAAAAATTATGTACGAAATAAAGCTAAGCCGGAAGGTTCAATAGCGGAGGGTTATGTTGCAGACGAAGCATTAACTTTTTGTTCTCGTTATTTTTGGGGCGAAATTGGGACAAAATTTAATCGTCCCACTGCATCTCAGGGCTGTCCTCGCCCAACAAGTGATTTCCAGGTGTTCCGATCACTATGTAAAACGTTCGGTAAAGAGACAAATATTTGGTTAGGTCTCCAAGAAATGAAGAAAGTGATATGGTATGTACTTCAGAACAGTCCTGAGATCGCCGCGTACATGAACGAGTTCGAGAGGTACGCGTTTTTATTTTGAAATTTCTTTTCCCAAGTTATCTTTTCGATTAATTCTAATATCATGTCCATTTTTAGTGAACATCCTGATAGCGACATGCAACAAGAATTTCTTAGATGGTTTGAGACGAAGGTAAACTTATTATATGTATTTCCTTGTATAAATAACGACTATATATATTACTCATCTCCATCTATTCTTATCTTTGTTCATAGATCGGTAAACTTTACACAGACAATGACCCAAGTTGTACTCCCGACTTATTCGCTTTGGCTTGTGGACCATTATCGACCGCAACCTCAGTTCACTCTTGCGTAGTCAACGGTGTGAAGTTTGTTGTACATAGCCGCGATGTAAAACGTACAACTCAGAACAACGGAATTTGTTCTCCTGGCGAGAAGGAAGGAGAAATGTATAATGGTCAGCTAGAAGAAATTCTGGAGTTCGCGTATACCAAGTTCAAAGTTGTGCTGTTTCGAGTTAAGTGGTTCGACTTGGTCAAAAGAGGTAGAGTCGAACGTTATAACACTAGAAACAACATGACACAAATTTGGGCATGTAGCACATCGTTTGAAGATCAACCTTACATTCTCGCAACACAAGCAAAACAAGTCTTCTACCTTGAAGATCCTGCCAGACGACCACTCCATTGGATGGTCGTCCAAGAAGTGAATCACAACACAACCTGGGATGTCATTGTGGCAGAAGACGATGATGATGTGATACATGGCAACAACTCATCGAATCTCCAACTGTCTGCTAATTTGAATGATTTGGCATTTGAAACCTTAAATATCGATGGTCGATCAACGTTAGTTGAGGCACCACCACCAATCATTCATGTTGATGACGATGATGAATTTATTGATGATGAGGACGACGATCCTTATGATTTAGTAGACTCTGATGCAAACAATTCTGATGATGAAGTTGAAGATGTGACTGATGTTGTTTATGATAGTGATGTAGATGTAGCAGATTGATCTTAAATTGTAACTTGTAAAACGACACTTAGCTTATTTGAATGAAATTGTTATGGATTGTTTAAATGTGTATATTTATTTTGAATGTGTATGTATTTGAATGTGTGCATGCTTATGTTAATTTGTTCCCGAATTTCTATATGTTAATTCAACTTGTACTTTTATAGATGGCAGCAGTAGCGCGAGGTCACGGTGGTGACGGTGCCGATGACCCACCACCCCATTATCGTTCGATTACTAGCGGTCACCGTAGTGGTAAGAAACTTAAACTTGATAATTTGAATTTTGTTACTTGTTATTTTATAACGTTTTCACTCACTTCAATTGTAGGTTCGTTTCAAAAACCTCGACGAGGAGGTAGAGCGAGACAAGGTGGCGGCAGGGGTGGAGGTCGGGATGGCGGCAGGGCACAGGTCCGTGAAGCCAACAAGAACGTAGACCTCAGGAAAGCCGTGACTAGATCGGGCCCGTAATCGATCGAGTTCGAGTATGCAGATCAGAAAACATTTAATCATGTTGGGCCCCACCGCGCAAGGTTCAGTAACTATGTTGGCGAGCTGGTTAGGTCCTTGCCGTTGCACTATCCCTCCTGGCACGACCTTGACGAAGCGACTCGACATGGCTTCATGAACCGACTCGGGGTCAATTATTTTATTTTCCTTTTAATTCTATCTCTATATTTAATTATTTGAATGTGTACATTTATTTAAATTTTTTTAATTGTGTATATTGGTTTAAATTTGTTTGCAGCAATTCTTCGACTTGCAGACCCACATGCGCGATCCCAATTGGAGAACCATTGAGGCGGGCCTCAATGCGTATATTGCTAAGGTCTACTCCGACAACAAGGGCACGATGAAGAGGGCTTACTTCGACGTGTCGGGTGGGCCTGAAAAAGTGGATGAGATACGAAGAAACCCTCCTCCGAACGTCGAGCCATCTGTGTGGGAGGAGCATATCAAGTTTTACATGAAGGAGAAGAACCTGAAGCATGCTGCTGTGAACAAGGAGAACCGAAAGAAGTTGAAGGTGTACAGCCGCGACGGTTTCAAGTCATTGGCCGCTATTCGCCACGACTATGGAAGACACATTTTATTTTTATAAAAGTATTTTATTTTTATAAAATTATTTAATTATAATTATATATTAATTAAAAAATTTAATTGTATAAAAGTAATTAATTTAATTTTATAAAAGTATTTAAGTTTAATTAAAATAAATATGGTGTTTGATTTGTTATTTTTAATTTGTTTCATCTTATATATATGCATGTGTATATACAGTTTCAGAACAGCAAGGACACACAATACCCGTCACTCATCCAGTCGTTTTACGACACACACTGCGACAATGATGGTACGTGGTTGCAGGATGAGGCTCGGGTTCAATATGTAAGTATCTTTTTTTTTTTAATTTATTATTTATTTATTTATTTCCCCAAATACGCACTTTAATGATTCATTGTAACATAATCTTGTAATTAACCCGACATATATATATATATATATATATATATATATATATATATATATATATATATATATATATATATATATATATATATATATATATTTTCTCAATTTTTTTCTCGATTAAATAGGAAGAGATGATTCGGCTGAGAGATCTGGGAGCGAATATGCCGGAAGGGGTGGCGTACACGGAGGAGCAGATACTTGCGATGGTTTTGAAGGGCAAGCAGCGGGGCCACATCGCCGGACGGGGTAGGGTCGTACCCGGGCTGAACAGGCCACCGTTACCATACACCCCGCCGCCACCTCCACGTATGTACAGTTTGATAATATATTAATTATAGATTACTCTATCATAACTCAAATTAAGTATTGCAATAGATGTTTTTAAATTTTGATTATTTCATTTTCATAATACGCCGAGATGGAGAAAAAGCTTGTTGAGACCAAGAAGAAGATTGATGAGGCCGAGAAGAAGAGTCGGGCAGATGCTGAAGAGCGTAAGGCCTTGAAGGCGCAGATTGATTTGGTGACATGTTTTATCTCGTAGAACACGCGATCGAACGAGTATGTTAGTCAGGCGGGTTCTCAGCACGTGGATGGCTCGGGCAGTGGCGCTGGAGGTAGTGGCTCAGCTGGAGGGAGCGGGAGTCGCAGAGGCGATGAGGATGGTTCTGGCGATGATGAGGGTTCTGCTGATGATCATGAGTGATTTGGGATGTAGAGGTACAAACTTGGGTATTTTGTGTTGTACTTATGCTTGAATCAATATTTTGGCGACCCATATGTTAGTATTGTATAGTTTAACCTTTTGGCAACTTGAACGTCGCGGATATTAAAACATTTGTGGATATGGCAACTAGGTATAGATATTACCACACCCCGTTTTGTAGACTTTATATGTTTTTATGCATTTTGAGGGTGTTTAGCGATAATTTGCAAGTGTTTTAGCCGATGGCGAGTTATACGTTTAGGACATGTTGATATTGAGTAGTTATAGGTGATATTACAGTTACAGGTTTTGGTAGATTTTTTTCGAAAAATCTGGAAACTTGCTATATTTGCAGCCTGCTGTTAGCAGGATGTTATTAATGATACCGTCGACATGTCGACGACATCATTAAAATAAAAATATTATTTTTTTAATTATGCCGTCGACATGTCGACGGCATAATTAAAAAATGAATATTGTTTTTAACATTATGCTGTCGACATGTCAACGCCATAATTAAATAACCAATATTTTTGGTTTAATGTTGCCATCGACATGTCGACGGCATAATATAAAACTTAATTATCATTTATTAATTAAAACGTTAATTAGTTATACGTTCCCGTCGACATGTCGACGGGAAGAATTTGACGGTCAACAAATTCGTTTGACTGGAAAACGATGTGGGACACACAATGTCGACGGCGATTGTCGATGGGAACGTTGTTCCCGACGAAACACAACCGTCGTTATGTTTCTGTCGACATGTCGACGGGAACGTATTGTTCCGTCGACATGTCGACCGTAAAAATGTCGCCAGGAAAGGCGTCGTTGGTACTAGTGGCAAGCTCATCTATCTAGCGGCTAGCATTCTAGCAAAGTAAGACATGGACCAAAAATAGTTCCTGAAAAAAGATTTAACAAGGACACTCAAGCTACTTTCACCACCTTTAATTTATGTCACCAGAAAACAAATAGCCATAATGATATTAATCTTACTCATCTGTTACTATAACTATGTTGTAACATAAGGTTAGGGTGTTAATTACTCTGTTTTATTGCTAAAATCAAACGGATTTGGAACCGAATCTGTTTCTGAAAATGGTTTTCGGAACAATAAATGAAGTAAGGCTAGTGACAGTAAGGTCACACGACCGAGAAGATCGATCGATTCCATTCGATCGCCTCTGCTGTGGAAGAATCGTGTGATCGATCGCCAAGACGAAAAAAACCCAAATGGGTCTTGGAGCTGATCGACAATCGTCCAAGAAATATATTGATTGTGTGTGTATTTAGTGTGTGAGGATTCCACCTTTTTTTTTCTTTGACCGGTGCATATATTGATTGTGTGTGTATAATGTGTGGGTGGGTGTGTTTTCAGTGGGGAGGGAGAAGGGAGGGAAAAGATGACTAACTTTTTTTTTTTTTTTAAGTTTGTTAAATGGATATAGTTTGGTTGTGAGCATGTGATAGGTTTTTTTTTTTTTTTTTTTTTTTTTTTTTTTTGTAAAAAAACAAAAAAAATGAACTAGGTCGCCCTTACTGGGGCACTGAATCGCCTGCAGGTCGCTAAAGAGAGAAAGCTGACGTGGCAGGGAAAAGTAAGGGGATTGAATCCCCTTACTGTGGGTAGCCTAAGGTGTTCGATAAAATGCTCAAGTGAAATTTGACTTTCATGTCTGAATAGGTAATATACTCATTTTACTCTTTAATTGAGAATACAGTTTGCTAATTAATAATGGTATCCATATTTAAATTTGCTACAAGTTAAAGCTGATCTATACGTACAATGCCCACCAAATGTTCGTGAATGGGCTGCAAGTTCGTGTTTCCTTTTTCTCCTTTTTTGTTGGTGTTGATAATTCTAACGACGAAACAAACAAACAAATACGAACAAACGAAGCGGAAGTTTTATTCAAATACCAAACCAAATTACAAAACCAAATTCAAAGACAAATTCAACGATACCAAACTATTATTCAAACGGTATAAATAATTCTAATGCTAATGATCCCTATTTATAGGGCAAAACTAACCGTCATAGATTAGTTAACAAATTCCAAACAAACTTGTAGGACAAGTCAAACGAATTACCAAAGTTACCAAACAACCCTTAAAGTTTAAGTCACCTTCTAACAATCTCTACCGTGACTTCAACTCCATTCAAAACTTCAAACCAAACGAATCTTTCGTCTTCAAATTCAAGTTTTCAAATTCCAAATTCCAAATGCTAGAGATACTAGCCAAATTCAAAACAAACGATCGATTTCCAAAAACAAACCGAACAAATACAAACGCCGATAATCTTCAAAACGAACAATCAAACGTTAACCTACAAAATTCAAAACGGTCAACCAAACAAACAAATCGGCCAAAACGATCTTCAACAAAGATTATCAAATTCAGGCAACAAATTTCAAGAGCCCGACGAACGAAGATCCATATTTTCCAAAACAAATTCCAATGATCGAACAAATTCCAAACGACCCGATTAAAACCAAATCTTCAAACACCAAATCGATCTTCAAATTCCAAATATCAAATTCAAATTCCAATGATCCACTTATATAATAAGAATTATGACCCAAATATCAAATTCAAATTGTAATGACCCACTTATCGATAAGTATTATGGTCCAACTTCAAACTTATTATCCAAGTATCAAACAAATTCAAGTTAATAAATAACTTGACGAACGGGCTCTAATAATTCAAACGTCTCAAATATGATACGGATAATAATTTTAATGACCCACTTATTACGATAAGAATGACGGTTCAAATTCAAATACAACCCAAAACAAAACAAATTCAAAGGAATATTCAAACCACTATTTCAAACTAAATTTTTAAACCACGATCTTCAAAACTAGTCAAATGATTTTTATACATCCTAAAAAACTAATTATGATGCAAAAGCCCAATACCAAATTAAGCCCATATTTCAATTCGAACGTGAAGCCTAGTACTAAACAAAATACCAATCCAAAGTTCAAGATTCCAAAAAACCACAAAATATTGTCGCATTCTAAATATAATTACTATAATTGACGGTGGGACCAGGTGAACAAACACTAACGAATATCAATCTAACAAAGCGAACTCTTCAAACTTTCAATCGCAAACGATTTTTCAAAGAAAAACGATCAATCTTCAATCCCAACAAAGCCTAAACAAACTTTTTTTTTTTTTTTTTCTTCATAGCTAAACAAACCTAGCTCTGATATCACTTGTTGATAATTCTAACGACGAAACAAACAAACAAATATGAACAAACGAAACGGAAGCTTTATTCAAATACCAAACCAAATTACAAAATCAAATTCAAAGACAAATTCAACGGTACCAAACTATTATTCAAACAGTACAACTAATTCTAATTCCAATGATCCCTATTTATAGGGCAAAACTAACCGTCATAGATTAGTTAACAAATTCCAAACAAACTTGTAGGACAAGTCAAACGAATTACCAAAGTTACCAAACAGCCCTTAAAGTTTAAGTCACCTTCTAACAGTTGGTTATGTGATGGTAGTAGCCGCAACACTATTTTGCAATTTGACTTTCTACGTTTCGGTTTCCTTGTTGATTATCATCTAAGTTGTTTAGATAATAATAATAATTATAATGTTATGCTACATATTTATGGGATTAACAGGAAGAAGTGAACAGCTTTGTGAGCTTTATTTTAATGCTTCATCAAGTTAAACATAACTCTGTTTCGCCATGTATTTGCGTATATGAAGTTTTAGTGGGATTTAACTATTTCAGATCCGGCCATTCCGAAGGAAAAAAAAAAAAAAAAAAAAAAAAAAAAAAAAAAAACTAGTTCAGACCATGGAGGCTTCATAGGTATAGCCAGAGGCGCAGCTTCTAAGGGGGGGGGGGGGGGGGGGGGGGGGGGGAGGGGGGGGGCGGCCGACCCTCCGGAATTTTTTTTGCGATGCAGGGGTATATAATTTTCGTGTAGAAAAATTTCGGTATTTTCGGTTTCGACCCCCCATAGTGTTAGGGAAAAAAAAATTTAGATCCCGACCCCCCACTCGAAATTTCCAAGCTTCGCCACTGGGTATAGCAAGTACGTGTGTCTGTAGATTACACTCTTAAGCTTGAATATTGCAACGTGTTAAGTATCAACTTTCGAATGTCAAATAAAAGTATATCCTAACCACCCCTCGATTTGTTTACTCTAATTGAAATTATATTATCATTATTATTTGATAAGATTCAGTTATTTCAAGTCTGTACACATGCATCACCTAACACGCAGAGACCTGACTTCGATTATTGGCCAGCAATTAATGTTTAAGGTTGCATGATAACAACTGATCTCTATTTATTTA
Source organism: Artemisia argyi (assembly GCA_030686995.1). Lineage (NCBI taxonomy): Eukaryota > Viridiplantae > Streptophyta > Magnoliopsida > Asterales > Asteraceae > Artemisia > Artemisia argyi. The sequence goes on from CM060684.1 coordinate 187,953,955, forward strand.
GTCCTTACAGCAGGACACAAACAATTATTTATGCTTCCATGCAAAAAAAAAAAAAAAAAAAAAAAAAAAAAAAAAAAAAAAAACTTTGGGTTGACTTTGGGGGTACACAATCCCAACTTTAATATGTGTGCATACGAACAATTATCATATAGTTTTGCTGTGTATTTGCATATATGAAGTTTTGTTGGGATTTCACTATTTCTGATCCTGGATGGTTCACAGGTGAAGCGAGTACATGTGTTTTGTTGATTACATCCTTAAGGTTGAATATTCGACGTGTTAAGTATCAACTTTCGGTAGTCAAAGAAAAGCACATCCTAATTAACCACCCCTCGATTTATATAGTAAATATACTTTTTTTTTTTTTTTTTTTTTTTTTTGGATAAAATTACCTTATCTCAAGTCTAGACACTGGACACATCACCAAACACGTAGAGACCTAACTTCAATTATTGGCAAGCAATTAATGTTTTAGGTTGCTTGATAACACAGATCTCTATTTGTTTAGTCCTTAACACTAACACCTGGGCCAAAAAATATTTTTAAACTTCCATGTGATGCACGCACACAGAAAATATAAAATAAAATAAAAATAAAATGTTTGGGTTGACTTTGGGGATATAAGATCCAACTTTAATATGTGTATAAAAACAATTATTATATATACTAATACTAATTGTTTAGACCTAAATCTGCTTCGCTGGAACTATATTTTATGTAATCATGTGATGAAAGCATCTAAAAGAGCATTTCCTTTCATGAGTCTATTGTCCTCTGCCCGTGTAAATAACTGATTTATTATTGCAGTGGAAATAAAAATATGACATGCGAAGACTATTATTTATTAGGATGGATCCACAAGAGATATTGCCAATGCAAACACTCGTTTAACTTCATAAAAAGTATTACGCTAGTAGCAACAGATCGATTTTCAAGGAGGCATTTCATCAAACACACGTTGCACTCATTAATCATTTTGGAAGCAGTTATTTTTTGAAGGCAACTAGGCTGGCTCACAAAAAGGGTTGACTTTGAGCATTGGGTCTGAACTTATTTGGATATAGTATCGTATCCTAACAAGAGACTTCATATAGATCCAACATAAATTATTGCTCAGTGATGCATATGATCTGTTGCTCATGTGTAAAAGATCCAAATTATATAGTTCAATATTGTTGAAAACATTAGATATAATAATGTCTGCCATGTGAAGATTGTTAATTAATATGATAAACTCCGATTTACTTTGAATAATGGATCTATTTGGGATAAAATATATGTCTAAACGGATTCAATGGTTATTAACATCTAGCTATTAAACATCTATATGCAATAATGTGATCATATCATCTAGGATGACACGGACGAGTGTTGACTTTGCCATTTGGCCTCAACTTTGCACATGCGATTGCTTGATATACTACGCCACTCACTATTTTTTTATGGTACAACAGCTGTAATCGATCATTTATTTAGTGATCCGGCATGAAGAGGGACAAACACAGTGACACAAAATATGTAAACTGTCCCAAACAGAGCAAGAAAAAGTTATTGTAGCAAGCCATAACTGATTATGCCAAACAAAAGGAATTGCGTATATGGCTTGTCTACATTTACACTCTGTTCTCAAGATTTTGTTGGGAAGTAAAATGAAAGAAAGGGAAAGATTTGTAAAAGTATTTGCGTTCTCAAGATTTTATAAAGGGAAGGCAGTTAAAAAAAGGAGAGGGATCGGAAGGGTCTTTCAAAGGATTTTACCCAAAATAAGTGTCTAAAGCCAAATAAATAGACTCGTTTAGGCATATAATTGCCTTTCGACATCTTGTCCAAACTATGTCTAAGTTAGTATAATAATTTATGAGGTTTCTAATACTGCCCTTGATTAGAATTAGTATCACATGTAAGCTAGCCTTTATTTGCAAATTCTGCTCATGTGGTTGCTTCGAATACTACTTAATGGGCCTATATTTAAGAAAAGCCTAAGGTGACTACAGAGACTTCATACCACGTCTAGTAACCATGTAACTAGGTATGACACACACCAGGTGTTGAACTTGGGTATCACGTCTCAAGTTTCATTCTTGCTAGTTAACGCCGAGTGCTGAACTCATAACAACTAGTTCACGTTAAGGTCTATGTTACAACCTGCATCCATAGTGGCTTAATTACGAAATAAATTTGTATCATTTGCAAGTTTGCAACCATAGTAACATCTAAGGTCAACTAAACATACACGCGTCCCACGCTATCTGTTTTATGTGTCCCCTGTTTCATTTCTAGGGTTGGGGATCTATTGCAAAGTGGGTAAAATTAAAAAGTGTAGAAAGCCATTCATAGTTTGACATGTGTCCGCCACTCTAAATTATACATAAAACCCGCCCAGAGGTAATATAGTCGTTTGACCCGTTTTTTCTTTTTCACTTCAAATTTTAAATGCACATACGACAAACTTTTAGAAAAAACCTATTTCACCACAGTTTTTAAAATTTGATTCTCATTAATTTGGTATAAATCTTGTTAACTATTTCAAACTTTTTTTGACATATTCATTAGATTATGATTTTCTTGATGTTTTTGCTATTTTCGACCCTATTTTTTACCTTACAAATTGCCGAATCATAAAATAGTTAAAACACAAAAGTTTTAGATTTTGATTCCCTTTTTACCCAGAAATTTGAATCACTCAAATCCGATATGATATGAGTGAGATATCGCACGTTAAAGATGACATTTTAGTCATATTTGTTGCAAACAAGGTATTTGATGAAATGTCTAGCTTATATTTTTAGTGTTAAAATTGCGTTAAATGCACTAATTTTTGTACTACAACGCATCATTAATTATTTTATTAATGTAAGATTCAAAAAGTTATGTTTTTTAATCGTTAATTTCTTTAAAAATTGTACGTATTGTGTTTTATTGCTTTTTTTAGCATAAATTTGAACAATTTAAATTCGAATTAGAAAAATTGTAAAATATAAAAGTTATAGATTTTAAGTCAATCTTTACTCATACTTTTTATTCACTCAAATCCAATGTTATATAAGTAATATATCACAGGTTAAAAGTGACATTTTGTTCATCAGTTACCTTGGTTCATCAATTTTTATTCATGAACATTTGTTTAAGATTTAGGGTTTTGGGTGTTGGGTGTTAGGTCTAGGGTTTATTTCATTAGTTTTTGTCTAGTTCATCGGTTCATCAATAATTAGTTATCAATTGATGATCATTTTTATAGTTTATCAGTTTATCAATTGATGAAACAATTTTGTTTAGTTCATCAGTTATTGACTTTTAGCTATTATGTTATTATAGATTCATCAGTTAACTTATGTTTTTTTTTTTTTTGTTCATCAAATTGACTTTTAGCTATTATGTTATCATAGGTTAATCAGTTTGTTTATTTTAGTTATTATGTTATTATAGGTTCATCAGTTAGTTTATTTGTGGTATCATAGGTTATAAGTTCGTTAGTTAGTTTATGTTTTTTTAGATGATGAACATTAGTTGTTTTTGGTTCATCAGTTATTGACTTTTAGCTATTATGTTATCATATGTTCATTAGCTTATTTATTTTAGTTATTATATTATCATAGGTTTATCAGTTAATTTATTTGTTTTATCATAGGTTATAGGTACATCAGTTACTTTATGTTTTTTTAGTTGATGAACATTAGTTGTTTTTGGTTCATCAGTTATTGTCATGTGTTATCTTTTTGGTTCATCAGTTATTATCCTGTTTTATGTTTTTTTGGTCATCTAATTGTTACTATTCCCCTCAATTTCTTAACTGATGAACTAAACCTTAAACCCAACACTCAAAACCCTAAATCCTTAACTGATGTACTGATGAACTAATGTTCATGATAAAAATTGATGAACAAATTAACTGATGAACAAAACGTCATCTTTAACATGTTATATCTCACTTATATGACATCAAATTTTGAGTGAATAAAAAACATGAGTAAAGATTGACCTAAAATCTATACTTTTTATGTTTTACAATTTTTTAATTTGAATTTAATATTGGTCAAATTTATGGTTAAAAATGCAATAAAACATAATACGTACATTTTTTAAAAAATATTAACTATTAAAAAACACCACTTTTGAGTCTTACATTAATAAAATGATTAATGATGTGATGTGGGACAAAAATTAATGCATTTATCTCAATTTTAAAACTAAAAATCTAAGCTATACATTTCATCAAACACCTTGTGTAAAACAAATATGAGTAAAATACCATCTTTAACGTGTGATGTCTTTACTCATATGACATCAGATTTGAGTGATTCAAAAACTTGCATAAAGAGTGAACAAAATATATAACTTTCATGTTTTAAGTTTTTCACTATTCGACATTGACGAGGATAAAAAATATGCCGAAAAAAAATCAAGAAAATCAAGAACTATTTTATATGTAAAAATTAAAAGTTTGAAATATTTAACAAGATTAATAACAAACTAAAGAGGATTAAATTTAAAAATTATGATGAATCGGTTTTTTGTAAAAGTTTGACATTTGAAAGATAATTGTGTTTGAAATTTAGGATGAAAAAAAATCGAGTTAAAATGACATAAAAGGCCCCTAATCGAATTTAATAAGATAAAAAGGAGGGAGTGAGTGAGGGATACATGGCACGAGCTGAATGGCTTTGCAAACTTTTATTTTTATTCCTTTTTTACTAGATCGTAACTCTCACTTCTAGATGTAGTTTTATGATAGAGAAATGCTAAACATTTCTAAAAAGCCTCCTACAAATGCGCCGACTCACAGGAGTTAACAATTGTCAGAACTGACGGTTTAAATGCAAAGAAAGAATGAGTGACTAAAAAACTATATAATATTATTGTGTGTATAGAAGGATTTGTACGATCAAAGGGTAGAAGAGTGTAGCAAAGCTATTAATGATATTATGTAACAAAGCATCTAGGCTAACAAATATGCTAACACAAGTATCCACAAGGTAAAGTGACACATAGGAAGTGACGTTATGTAAATCTGAAATAATTTATTGTGTACCCATGTGTATGGTCTGTTGATGTAGTGTGAATGACCCAATTTATATTATTAAACTTTAAAGTATTTTCATGTTAAGATAAATAATGGATTGATCCCCATTTACTTTGAGTGAGTTTATTTGAGATACATTTCATGTTTAACACATTAAGTTGTCAAATAAAAAATGGGATTGTCTAATGAGGGCAAATAAAAAACGGAATTGTTTAATAAGGGCCCTCAGCGCATCACTTAAGGTGCATTAATTTATCTCGAACAATTTTTTTAAATTGAAAAATGCATCTAATGCACATTAATCGATCTTATAATTTTCCTTAATTAGTTCTAATTTCATAACTAATAAACTTAAAGTTTCTTAAATCATTTAAAGTAGTGTCCTGAGGGCACTCGTTATACAAACTCATAAAAAAATATTGCTAACAGGAAATGGATTATATAGGTCTAACGGGTTAAAGCTGCCCAAAATTTATTTTTACTGCATAATACAACATGTTATGATTTTCATTCAAGAAAAATATTGTTTGAATAATTTTAGTTATATAATTGTATTAATCCTGCTAATTATCTATAAGAATTTGTTCGGTCACGCATACCCGTACAAAAAAATTACGGACCCACCCATTTTTACCAACTTCAATCCCTTGTATCATAGATAATATCTCTATTGAAGTGATTGTGAAAAACAACATTGTTGTACACTTTACCATTACACTACTCTATGTTCTTGTAGTTGCATGTTTAATATTCCCTCAGCCTCAAAACATATGTTCACTTTCAAAATGCATAAAGTTTCAAAATCTTAGTAACTATACTCTTCACCAATCAAATATCATCTTTACTCACCAAAATGAATTTGGACACTTGTTTGGAGATATCCTAAAATAGCAAGGTGGAAGCTTATTTTTGGCCGGGGAGTATCTATTTTGGCATGTTTAAAATTGTAAATCGATTACTATAATGTAGGGAGCATCACACCCCAATTGGGCACCCTGATTAGATCCGCGATGGGGATCGGGCCCAGTTTGGGGAGAACTTCGGTAATCGGGTTTGGGGATTGGGATGGTTGCCCCCACCACAAACCTGCCCTGTTGCCATCGCTAGCCATATGATCACAACTTCTCTTTTATTTACCCTCATGTGTAGACTTCTGGCAGGTGACTCAAACCAGTACTACTATCACATGGGTACGTTTAACTGCAGGTTTCTTACAAACTCTACTCATAGTTGCCCATGAAACACGTCATTGTAAGGCGAATATTATCTTATAAACCCGTTACCTCTTCTTGCCACAGGCCGATAATGGATTTGCCTAGGGGTATCACATTACCAGTTAAAAAGATTTTGTATGTATTCTCTATGTGGTTTGCTTAAAGGTTTCCTAACACCCTATTAACATTGTTATTGAATTTGTTTACAACCTGATATTTTTGTTAATGTAATCTAATACACACAAAGAACTGACTTTCATAAGGCACATTATGAATTACACTATTGGCCATCGATAAATGTCTGCAAGGTTGAAGAAAGGGATATGATAACAATGGATCATGATTTGTTTAGTCTATAAGAATTGTTTAGGAACATCGTTTGTATACGGGGAATCTAGCCTGACAAACACAAATACACATCGTGGGTTGACTTTGGGCATATAAGATATATCTCCTTTCAGGTTCTGCATGTGCGATTGCTTGTAGAATTAGTTAAAGTGGCCAACCTTTCTCAGTTTATGATTTACGCGGATTCTCAAAATAAAAGGAATTAGTTTAAGTTACAACTTAGTTAAAATTGTTAATAGCGATTAATTCAAGTTAAAGCTAATGTTAAAAGCTGCCATCAATGATGCCATAAAAATAATTGAAGATGGCATTGTGTGGCAACATTTAATATCTAATGGTTTAGTCAATGAAAGCTGGAATCAGAATATTTTAGTCTATGAATACCGTTTTTTATTTGACAATAGTATTTTTAAAATTTGTTTAACAAAAGATAGCACTTTCAAATTTATTTAACAAAAAATAATACTTTTATATAAATCATAGTTTTAAAAAAAACAAACAAACTAAAAGCACCACATGGCATACAACTGATTGATCATTAAAAGGCTGTTGTATATACAAAATAAATTGTGGATTCATTATTTGTGTAATTAAACTACACTATTGTATATACAAAATCTCCAAAGGCTGCTGCACAAATAAATAATATATATTTAATAACCAATCAAGGGAATTGATTTGGCACTATGCATATGCTTATACATGTGGTAGCATCATCCATTTTGAAGATGGGTTGTTTGGATGTCTGGATTGACAGTTTGGTTTGGGTGAAAGTTAGTTAATAGAAGTATATGAAATTTTGCGGCTCTCATTAAGCGGTGGTCATGTGTAATGACACCGCTTGCAACCCCTTTTTTCTTAATCTTTCGGTACCTATAAAAATGCAATTATTTGTTGTTTTCTTTCAAATATCTTTACGCATGCAGCAGCGTTTGGGGATTTTGTATATACAATACTGTAGTTTAATTACACAAATAACGAATCTAATACTATCCATTTAAAATGAATTAATCAAATAACTTTTTTTTAATGATCGATAGTGGTATGCAATGTGGTGCTTTTGGGTGCTTTTGGTTTGTTTGTTTTTGTAAAACTATGGTTTACGTAAAAGTACTATCTTTTGTTAAACAAATTTTTAAAGTAATATCGTCAAACAAAAAACTCAATAAAATTATATTGTTTATAAACATAATCAAGACATCACATAACATAATATATAACCATAAAAGAAAGTAAAGTGTATACATGAATTAAAGAGACAAGCTAACTTTTGCAATTATAATTTCTTTTATGCAATCGGTGATCATGGCAACTAGCCAGTGGCGGAGCCAGAAAATTTAACCGAAGGGGGCAACGTGCGATAATAAAAATATGATAACGGATCCGATTATTTTAAGAAAAAATTCAAAATGAGTCCGGTCAGGTCATTTGTAATTAAATGCAAAGACACTTTTATAAGGCAACTAACAATAACTAAATGAACGATATGTATAAATAAACTCTACCAATAATGTAAGTTTATCAAGTTTCATTATAAATAAGATTAACCAACTTGCAATCTAATTTCAAGTATATCTAACTACAAATAAAAGTAAGCAAGCTCAAAGTGTAACACCCCCAATTCATGGATGCAGCGGAATTCAAACTGGGTGTTACTCGACGGCACAATAGTCACAATAATAGAAAACGAACTCCAATTGAGTCGTTTTAAAAGATTTATCATTCAAATTGTATAAACATCAGAGATTACGAAATGAGGTCCCAGATGGTTCCATGTTTACAATGTATATTAAATGAGTTTTTGAATGATAATAAAATTTATAGCCCTCTTGAATATCCGTGCCCTTCCGTGCCATCTTTGATCATCGTGAACCTGAAATACATGCTTGCGAGGTCAACACCAAGGTTGAGTGATATTCGTAGAGTTTGTAGTTAAATCGTTGAACACAATAATCGTAGTGTGAGCTATAGACTCACACTCATAGTTAGAAAACAAAGATGGGCTACGTTGTTATATGCCCGGAAAGGTTATTAATTCACTAAGCTTATGACACCAAAACGTTAACGGGTACCAATATCAATCGGTGGAGTTATCCCGGTAGGTACTTTGCCGTCATACCTAATGTCTCAAATATTAATGCATTTGTTTGAACTCGTAGTTGTTCAACACAAATGGGATTCGTCAATCCCAATAGGCCTATTCACAATATTCGCGCTCACTATTACTAGTGATTAAATGGTTCATAATAAGGGATCTTGGATTGGCAAGGATGGTACTTAGTGATAATAAAACATAGTCGAATAGCATACAGTAGAAAGCATTGTGTTCGAGTAGAAAAATAATAGCATGTATCCCCCCATGGGTTTGTAAAATAGTTAAACAATAGAAAGTGGGGCTACGAACTCACCTTGAGTTGGATGATGTATAATGAGAATGATGGATATGCCGTAAGAACTTCTACGAGCAACCTAGAATAATTGTTGCAACTTAGGTTTGGAATAATGTCTAAGAATACGAAGAATTGCCTATATATGTCTTGCATTTAATCCATGATGTGGTACTTTGTTTAGTGTAAGTATATGAAAAGAAATGGTTCATGAAACATGTATAGTTTATATATCGTTTACTACCGTTCGGGCCGACATAATTCAGAAGTCATGTAGTAAACGTTCGAGGAGCCAGGACACTTTAATTCGTAAATTCACAACTCATCTCGACGGCTTACATAATGAATTCCTCACATGAGGCTCCCTACTATTGTAGTAGTTGATAAAATATATATGTATATAAGTTTTGATCCGAAAAGTTACATGTCCAAGTACTTGAATAAACTTAGGAAAGTTTATCTTTACATGAAGATTGTTATTAGGATAAGTTTCTTATAACTTGTATGACAAATACTTGTAATATTTCATGGTTCTTTAGATGAAGTAGATTCAAATTGTATGTTCAAGTTATCGCCAATACTTTAGCTCTTGTTTTCGCCTTGGTATGTATATATGGTCTTTAGCCATGGCTTTACCATAACCTTTGGTCATTGTTCCATGGTCTTGAGACTCAACCTTGGCTCTAGCCATGGTTGTGGTCTTGATTCTAGGTCATAAGACCTTTTTGGTCTTTTTAAACCATAACCTTTATATAGTGACATATATATGTAAATAGCTGTTAAGAAACTGAGAAAAATCTCATTCGTTATTGGTTTTCTGGAGACGTGCTCCAGCGTTTTTGAAGAAAATGTGATTCCGGAAAACTTTCGTGATTTAACTTTTTCATGAAACGGACCAGAAAGGCCTCTTTTTGCGTGTTTTATGTTCTGTCACAGAAACATTTTAGGCAGTTTTGCCGCAAAGTTTTGGTAACTTCAAATGATCATAACTTTTGACTCGTGTACTCGTTTTAGGTGGTTCAAATTGCTATGGTTTCCTTTTTAGGTCCTCTACTGAAATATGTAATGATCCAATATCATAATTTTACCATTTTGATCAGGTTTTACCAAGAAAGTCACTAGTTTACTTGTTTAAGTAACTTAACTTAACAATCATTTCCAATAACTTGTTTTACTCATATTTATACATCATGGACATGATCACAAGACAAAATATAGCATGAATGATATGTAAATAACATGATAATGATATTTAAGCAAGGAAGTGTATTAGAGTTTGCTTACAACTTTGGCTTTCTACAAAGAAAGGTAAGTAGCATGTAAGGAAAAGGACTTTGATAGACTTTAGCTTCAACCTACTTCTCTTCATGCAATCTTTCTACACTTGTATTCTTGAAAGAGAGATGATGAAAGTTGAGGTGACTTGAGTGGATTCAAACTCAAGAGAAATCACCAAAGTTTCTAGGGTTTGGAAGTAGTTTGATGAATCAAAACCAAACTAGAGTTTATGTGTTGATATTGCACTTGAATCTTGCATGAAACTTGAAAGAGAATTTGCTAAGGATGAGATGATGGTGTGTGAGATGTGGGACGTACAAATGAGGGGGAAGAGGGCTATTTATATGCCAATGAGGAGGTTAGAACCTTGACTTGTCAAACCTTGGAGGCCAAGGTTAACACATGTACACATCCTAGAGTACTAAGCATAAGATCAAGACACATGGGTGGTGAATCCCCCCCCCCCCTATGGCGGTTCACAAGACTTGGGGAGAAAGTGTTAGCTTTTGATGGTATAATCCAAGCTTATGTAGTTAGTTTCGACTTCGTAAAATGCTAACCGTAAGTTGTTACATCACAAAACGTAAAACCGGGTATCGTAAAAATACGAAACTTGGAAGAATGATTAAACTTGTCAAAATACTCCATAATAAAATATAAAATGAGTGGTAGGTTCCATTGGGGTGCTAAAACCCTGCTCAAACTGGAAACACGGGTCTAAAACGCGTAATACGTAAAACGTACGAATATTGCGTAAAATTGAGAAAAGTAAAATATTACTTTTCTAATAGGATAAAAATGATTTAAAATGACTTATAATGTCTAGACTGGGCTCAGTCTAGTGTCGGTTGGTATTAAATGTCTTTTAGACATAAAACCGTAAGCCTAAAAATCAAGGAATGACTTATAAAATCAAGGAATGATTTTTGGTCAAAGGAGGAGGAAAATATGTTGACTTTTTCCAAAAATGTGAAAACTCAAATTGTCTTAGAAACGCGGTTCAGGTATAGGCTAAGGTTACGGCTGAGTAAAAACGCTTAAAACTGAAAATTCCAGTTTTTCACGGCCGAGGCTTATTTTGGTCATGTTTTTCTCAGTCATGATTTATTCTCAAATAAATCATGAGTGTGTCAAACATTTTTCTGATACGGGGAAAATTAACGCGGTCGAGTTTCGTTGTGCGTAGAATTTTTGAATGACGTTTTACCCTAAAACGTGTAATTCCTTATTAACTTTCACGAAAATGATCTGATGAGTGTCAAACTTTTAATTTGCCATGAAAATGATTTATCACTCGAGGCCAAGAAACAAAAATCAAATTTCGGGAAAAATTTCGGAAAAAATGAATAGTAAAAGTGAATAGTGAAATTTTCCGGGAATAGTAATTAACCTGAAATTGTGAATTGTTACACAAAGTAATTAAACTTATGTAAAAATAATCAGATATATCTAAATCACTTTTATCAATAAAAATATTAATGTTCATTAATAAGATCTTTAAAAATTAAACTAAAACTGTACGTAACCCCGTTCATATCTTATAGTTGAGATATTCTTAAGTGTTTCGTGTAACGCTTGGTAATTGACATTGACAAGTTTTTATCATCATTCAAGATGACAACATCATATTAGTGTTTTGTGTAACATTTAGAAAAAATGTGAAATTTGAAAAAATTTAATTGTAACAGATACTCGTACAACATATTACCTTTAAGAAAACCTTTAAAATTTATATATAGTCTCATCATTTACATAAACAAATATATCATGTTTGATATTTCGATTGACAACCGTGATTTAAATGGTTATATTAAATTTGTATATTCATTGTAAATTTTAAATAGAAATACACAAAAAGAATATACACAAAAGATATCTAAAGTAAATAAATAATCTAGAAAGTATATACAGTAAAACTTTTGACTTTTTTTCTCTATTCCCAATGCCTACCAGTAAGTACTTTCCCTCTACCAATTCTCACTTTCCATCTTCCTATTTCATATTTTCAACCTTCCTTTTCCATATTTTCCGACGAAACTAAACCACCAGAAAAATGGTTTTGAGGCATTAGAGCTTAGTTCACACTTTGAATGATGAGGACACTCTGATTATCAAACTAAGCTCACTCACATTTTTTTCTAAATTTTAATATTTTTCCTACATGATTTTGTATGTCTACGACAGGTTTCTTGGGGGAAACTCCCTCCTATACTCTCAACATGGCTCCGCCCCCGCATCTAGCTATTATACGCTTGCACACATGAGATTGCTTGAAATACTAGTTGAATGTGTAAAACCTGGACTAACATTTCTAATCAAGTTGAACTTACCATATCGGCCGACGGCCTGTTGATTTATTCAACACCTTCTATGCATTTAGTTAAACAATTTCCGTAATTAGTCAGCCATTATTAGTTTCTTATAAAATGTAGTTGATCCACCGTCATGTTAAACATTGATGCATAAACAGGATGCATTGGACAATTTCTCCTTTTATTTATTATTTCATCAAGTAAAACATGAATAGGATTTTAAAATCAAGTAACATACACACAGATAGGGGTGTAAACGAGCCGAGTCGAGCCGAGTATTGACATACTCGAGCTCGGCTCGTTTAAAATCGAGTCGAGTCGAGTATTTTTCGAGTCGATCTCGAGTTGTTTACGAGTTGTCTCGGCTCGATTACACCCCTATTTACATATATATATATATATATATATATATATATATATATATATATATATATATATATATATATATATATATATATATATATATATATATATATTTTGGGGTGTAAATGTGTAATCGAGTCGAGTCGAGTAGCTCGCGAGTTGTCTCGGCTCGTTTAAAATCGAGTCGAATCGAGTATTTTTCGAGTCGATCTCGAGTTGCTCGCGAGTTGTCTCGGCTCGTTTACACCCCTACACACAGAGGGTTGACATGGCAAGTTGGCATGCATCACATCTTTAAATTTACAAAAATCTTCTACGCATTTATGTTAGTGCTGCAAGTTAACTAATTAGTTTAATCATATTTCAAATAAAGTTTTGTCAATCAAGATTAGTGGTATAATATTAATGTCCTTGTAAACCTGTATAAAGAAATTACTTTTCATTTAATTAAATACATCTTCTGTGTATTAAAGTTTTCCATCTTCTTCTTCTTAACCATCTTATGTTCTGAGTTTTCCTTTCATTTGAGAGAGAAAACCTGTTTTATTTGTAATTGGAAACGTATATTGGTGATCAGTTGGAGCAAGCAATAGAGCTAGATAATTAATTCGGGTTCAGCAAACTCATCAGTTTTTCTTTTCTTCTAACAGAATGTTATATGGATTCAAATAATAGAATGATAGTTGATGAGGGTGTCAATGAGTTTTCATTTGAATGATAGTGACAGGACTTGACAAGTAGCGTTGCAAATGAATAAGACGAACTCAGATGGAGCCATTTCATGTTTGTTTGTTTAAGTTTAACCGTAAAAATAAACGGACACAAATACTTAAATGGACTGATTTTATTCTTCATATTCGTTCGTTAATAAAAAGAGGTTGTTCGTGTTCATTTATGTTCGTTCCTTATTGGAACTAAACAAGCGTAAACGAACGAACATAAATAAATGTACAAAACAAGCATAAAATGCTCAAAATATACAAATAGAATTGATTTTGTGTGTTAGTTCCTTTAAACATACACATTTTCTTAATGTATATCCTAATAAGATACGATATTCGAATATAAGCAAATAAATGAAAATAAATGAATATACCTTTGGGCTTTTTGACTGTGCAGCTCAATATCTTAAAATAGAAGTCATCTTTCTTCAAATACCGAACACATAATCGAACATCCACTACTAGAATTGGGACATTTAGCCACATAAATCTTTTAGTCACAACCAAATTCGTGGCTAAAAGTACACAAAACGACAAAATAATCGAATTTCACCGTTTTCCTTTGAAAAACACTTTTAGTCACGGCAAGGTCGTGGCTAAAGACTGTAAAATCTTGACTTTGACTTTCAACGATGTGGTTTTGGTCAAAATACTAAAGTTTTACTTTTAGTCACGACAAAAGGCGTCACTATAAGTTGTTAAACCTTGACTCTGACTTTCAATGAGGTGAAGTTGGTCAGAATAATGAACTTTGACTTTCAGTCACGACCAACATCGTCACTATAAGTATTTACTATTTTTTGTTCATTTTTCTGGATTTAACTAAACACTAATAAAAAATTTTGTTTCTTTTAGCCACGTTTGTAGTCGTGTCTAAAAGTTTTGACATTATTTTTTAAAAATCAATTTAATTTTGAACATTTTTAAAAATATTTAAAACTTTTAGCCATGATGAGAGTCGTGACTAAAAGGATTTATATTTGTTTTTGAGAAATTTAAGTTTACCTCCAGAATTTTGGCTACAAAAATTCTGTTCCCGCGCACTCTTTAGTGACGACATATCGTGGCTAAAAGTTCAGTGTATTAATTATATTCTAAATTATATGTAAAGGTGTGTTAGAAAATCGAGCTAAATTTATCTAATGTTGTTGCACTACGTTATGCGGTGTTAAACAAACAAAGGTGTAAAACATACAAGTTACAATAAAAATCAATAAATGTTCGAATATATTACAAATCGATAAACGTTCAAACATTAAAACATACGAATTACCTTACAAATTGATAAAAGTTTAAACATTAAAGCATAAGAATTACATTTCAAATTCCAAATTGCTTTGGTTAAATGAAAAACTACTCCAAACCAAATTTTCACCGGTCATAAAGATCGTGAAATAGTGCAGCTGAATCACGTGTGTGGTTCTCGGGATGCATTTCCATTTCTAGTCCGTTTAACATATCATGTATAACGATATCATCTCGACTCTCCCGTTTAACATCTTATGTATAACGATATCATCTTGACTCGTTCATTTAACATCTCATGTATAATGATATCATAGTGACTCCTCCATTTAGCATCTCATGTATAACCATATCATCTCAACTCAAGCGTTTAACATGTTATATATATATCCATATTATCTCGACTCATACGTTTAACATCTCATGTATAACGATATCATCTAGATGCATCCGTTTAACATCTTATGTATAACGATATCATCTTGACTCATCCGTTTGACATCTCATGTTTAACCCTATCATCTCGGCTCGTCCGTTTAACATGGTATGTATATCCATATCATATCGAATCATACGGTCCCTGATATACACCGACGGTCCCTTAAATGTTGGGGACCATCCCTGTATAAAGGACCACCACCAGTGGGCATGTCTATTACGTTTGATTAAGTTTTCTTATGTTTTGTGTTTCTAAGATAACTAGTTGATATCACAAACATATACACACTAAGCCACACAAACATTAATGTAATGCTAGCTAGAACCAATCTAACCAAGGCCCACGTGGCCACACGAACAAGCACTCTTGTCCCATTTAGATCGACACATGATCCAAGCCTTCACACGAACGAGCACTCCCGTGCACTTGAATCTTCACCCGACTCAAGCTTTCACACAAGACACACTTGGATTATCACCCGATCCAAGCCTTCACACACCGACTCAACTAAATCCTAACCTACACGCTAGGACACCACACACCATACAACAATTACATGAACTAATATAGTTACAAGACCTCTTGGATCTACATCACCTTCCAAGTTCAATCTAACAACTCCATCCTCGACTCACACATAAGTTGGAAACATTACAAGACCTATTCTAGTTACAACACCTTGTGAAGATTAGAATCGTAACACTTGTTACGTTTGTGTGTGGACTCTTATAACATCTCGATTCTTCATCTAAGTCGAGAGTTCTTCTTTTACCCATGAGGTAGAGGAAAAAGAAAATCATGACACTAGTTACGTTGGTGTGTGGACTCAACAACACTTCGATTCTTGACGACTTAGAACCTTGGACGGTCCCTTAAACCTTGGATGGGTCAGTATTTATAGGCAGCTCGAGGAGCGTGGGACGGTCCCTTAAACCTTGGACGGTCCCGACGGTCCCTTATATTTAAGGGACCGTCCGTTTAATATCTAATGTATAACGATATCATCTCGAATCATCCGTTTAACATCTCATGTAGAACGATATCATATTGACTCCTCCGTTAGCATCTCATGTATAATCATATCATCTCAACTCATACATTTAACATCTAATGTATAACAATATTATCTTGAGTCGTCTGTTTAGAATATAACCATATCATTTCGACTCATCCGTTTAACATTTCATGTATATCTGTAACAGATTGAAGTTGCTTTGAAACCATATGTAAAGTGTCAGGTTTTGTTATAAATGATTTAAATTTAATAGAATAATTTAAATTAATTAATAATAATCTAAATTAATTAAAAGTGATTTAAAAATAATTTAAACGATACATGTTAAACGCTAATCGTAACTTTATAATTCAAAACGAGTATAACATTTTTATTTAATATATAATTTTTTTTTGATAATCTAGTTATTTAACATATAAATAAACTTTAAAATAAATATTAACAACATTTTTAATTAATTTTAATTTAGTTTTAATAAGTACGGTACCTTTAGTCACAATTATAGTCGTGGCTATAGTGTTTTCCCTCTAAAAAATTCGCGAAAAGTCAAGTTTTCCCTCACAAATTTTGGTGAAATACATTTAGCCACGAGCATGTCGTGACTAAAGGTCTTGGTATTTTAATAAAACTTGATCTATTCTACACTTTACTCTTTTATCTCATTTACCACAAAAACCAGACCTAGCTTCCACCACTCCCGTCACCACAAAAGACCACCACGGCTACACTCACAACTCCCGTCACCACCATCTTCGCCGGCAACCACAACCATCTTCGACCGTCACCACCGCAGCTACATTAAAGGTTGTTTTGATTTTGTGAAATTAGTTTATGTTATTTTTTGTAATGATTTTGTGAAATTAGTTTATGATATTTTTGATAATTTTGTTAAAGTCTGCTATTAGAAGTGAACAATATCTCTTGTTCATACCAACTGCTATTGTACCATTGTGAACAATATCTCTTAATTGGCAATTAGGATAGAGGTTGGTGTATGGTTGGTTATGACGGTAATTGACTAATTGGTCTTTTACATATCCAACTACGGATATAAACAAATTTTGATTACTTGTTTAGATTAGAAGATTATATTATATTTTTCTTGTTCTAAAGTTTGGTTACTGGAGTTGGTAACTTTGGTGCTCTTTTACTTTAAAGGTGTTATCTTCAAATACTTCAATTTGCTGCTCATCTTAACTATTTATAATGTAGATTTAGTCAAAGGAAAAAAGTGGAAAACTGAATTTTCAGTCAATCCCCATTTTTCCCTTCTATACTACAAGGGTGAGAGAAAATGAATTGTGTAATTAATGCTCTTATTAAAACACCCCATAACTTAAAATTACAATAATTTATTCATATGGTACAACCAATTAAAAGCATCTATATCAAATTAAAAACAATCAATTAAAGCACCCCTTACTAAAAAAAGTACAATAAAATTTTCACAATATACAATTTAAACAAGCTACAACATAATATAAAATATAAAATAATTAAACACACTAATTAATGTTATTTTTAAAACACCCTAAAATGAAAAGTACTCCCCCCGTCCCAAAATTATTGTCCCCTATTGACTTTTTCGGTCTTTCTTTCTCAACTTTGACTATAAATATTTTTGTTTGTGTTATGCAATTTTTGATAAAAATTATACCAAATAAAAATATATCTAAAACTCAATCCGTTCATATATTTTTGTATCAAGTATTATGTAATATAAACAAAAATACTTAAGGTCAAAGTTGAAAGGTAAAGACCGAAAAAGTCAATAGGGGACAATAATTTTGGGACGGAGGTAGTATATGTTATTATACACATTATACAAATTAATAAAACACACAAAACTTTATACAAGCTAACAAGTTGATGTTGCATATAGTTTTGAAAACTGGACCGGACCAACGGGTTCAACTGGGAAAAACATATAGTTTTGAAAACTGGACACGACGGGTTCAGTTATTAAAATCATGACTCGGTTTAAATCGACCCATTTTTCGATCGGAACGGTTCAACCGGGTTTCAAAACATTATGTTGACATGAGCTTAAGTATCAAAGTCAATAAGTCAACAAAGTCAATAAGTCAACACATTTAATCCCTAAATCTTCAAACTTTTATTAGAGGTGGCAAATCGGGCGGGCACGGGCACGGGCTAAAATGGCACGGGTTAAAACGGGCACGGGCTAAACGGACAAATTATAAATCGGGCCAAACGGGCACGGGCTAGAACGAGCAAATTATAATTCAACTATTAAAAACATTCGGAACAGTCCTAAAAACCCCTTTAATTCATCTTGTAAAAAAAGATCAAGCATCTAAGTCTTAACTATATTTAATTATTTTTGCTTAAAAAAATAGAGTATTAAATGAATAAAAATGCAACTAATTAAATATATCTATCAATTAATTAGAGTATTAAATAATTATGCATAAAATAGTTAATAAATGAGATAAATTAAAATTAAAATAGTTGGAATGTTTTATAGTTACCAGTGACAAGTGAATTGGTCGAAAAAAAAAAATGAGAGTAATTGATTGAAAGTTGAATTGTGTGATTCGAAAACCCATCTAATAATATCTGTTTTTATCTTTTGCCTGTAAGAGCCCATCAAATAAATGCAAGGGGCAAAAAACGCCCCAAACTTTTAAAAAAGTGTCAAAAATCGCCCAAAAATTACAAATTGGGCAAGATTTACCACCTCTAACTTTTATTATTTTTCATTTATAACCCATAAACTTTCTTTTATCACTAAACGATCTGTCGTTATAAAATCCCGTTGCTATGCACGGGTATTCGTCTAGTTTACTTTAAAGGTGTTATCTTTATTGGTTTTTTATATGTTATTTGTGATAAAGTTTGTAACTTTGGTGCTAAATTCTGATTAATGTACTAAACTAAAGTTGGGATAATTTTTGTATTCAACCTCTCGGGTAATTATTTGCACAGCAGCAGTCTTACCTTTTGACAAATTTACCTGCACAGCTAACATTTTTTCTTTTCTTTTGTGGGTAAATTTCTCAAAAACAGATTGTTAGTGATGTGCAAATCGCCTTTAAAGATGTGCAAATCGCCTTTAAAGGTGTACAAATCACCTTCTGATGCAATAGGACACTAACTATTCATAATTAAGAAAAAAATTTGGGCGACATTTGTTTAGGCTTGCAAGCAGGCTTGGCTTACAAGCTAGGTTGCACGGACACGGACACCGACACAGCGATACGGCAAAATCTAAAAATATAGGACACGGACACGGCGTGGACACGTGAATTTTTTTTATATATTTATATATATACTCCACACATTTATATTTAAAATGTCCATTTATCTTATGTATAAGTTGTAAAATTTACATGTGTTTTTTTTAATTAAATTTTGATTTACTTTTAGTACAGTACTACTACTTATGACACAGCCCATTATTTTAGGCCCATTATTTATGTGGATCATGAATTAGGTTTACATAAATATTACACAGCCCCCACCGCTATCCTCCTTTCACCTTCTTCTTCTTTTACAGTCTCATCACCACAAAACAACCACTGTTCTCAAATAAAAACACAATCAAGATGATCATCAGGTTTTTCTTTTTCTATTTATTTATTTATTTCCAATCTATTTCTACTTCTTTATAAAATTTGAAAACTTCTTTTTTCATATTTTTTCAAAATCCGTGTCCAAGCGTGTCCAAATCCGTGTCCGGCCCAAACAGCACGTGGGACACGGCACGTGCGTGTCGGACACATGTCCGAGGCGTGTCCGTGTCTGACACGTGTCCGACACTACCACTCCGAGATTTTTGGTGTGTCCGTGCTTCCTAGCTTACAAGGATATTCTTGCTTTGGCCTGTTACTGACATTCCCCTTTCTAATGGCAATGCAAGTTATATCATTATTCCTATATAGTCATTAACAATGTAAGTTAGATGTTTGGACGAATACATCAAATTTTACGTTTTTTTCTTCATTAACAGGAGACAAGTCCTTCCATCTGTCCCACACACCACAGCCACCATCTTCAACGACCACCAAAGCAACCACAACCTGTGAGATTTCAAAAATTTCATGTCATTATTTCACTATTTACAATTACTAATTATCTTATTTTAAGTAAATTAAATTTACCGATAGAGTTTAACCGCGTACGTCGTGACACGCACCCGTAATTTTTTTTCCCGGACTTATTTTATAATAAATTATAATCATTATTACTCATATTTCATTTTAAAACTTTTCTTTTGAACTCATTTGATTTGAAAACGATACATTTTCTCGCAAAAAGTGAAAAACTACACACCGCATACCGACACGATAATAATTAATTTTATATTTAATTATCATAAATTATTTTAATAAACATAATAAAATAAATTATTTATTATTTTATAAAAATGTTCTCTATAAACGCAAATTTTCGGGTTTCTTTTGTATTTTTACGGACTAAGCATACCCACGATACCGGGTATACACTAAAATAAACTAAAGAAATATTTTTCTTGTTTATATCGACACAACCACAACCACCTCTTTATTATATCATTTCCTTCTTATTAGTCGGATCAAAAACACACAGCAAAGCAAATAAGAGATAACTTCTTATCTCTCTCTATCTCTCGGACCACCACACCGACACCACAGTCACCATCACTATCCATCCTTCATCAATAATCAAGGAGGAGCAGAAGTTCAAAGAATCAAGGTCGGTCCAGGTTTCAATCGGGTTCGTGTCATACTCCACTCCAACCACGGCCATCATCACCTCCTCATTCTTGTGAGTATGCCGAAACACAAGCATAAACATATTTGTATTTTCATTTTGATTCGAGCATAAAACTGGAATTTGTATAAATAATCAAATGATTAGAATGGATTAACAAGTGTTTTTTTTTTTTTTTAATAAGAGTATCATCATAAGATTCGTGGTTTGTGGTTATTATTGTTTACTCGATGTGCTTAATTTTTTTTGTGGCTGATTGATAAGCTTATGTGATTATTTTATTAAGTTAGTAGCTTATTTGGTGGTGTTTAGTCTTGGTACAAAACGGGACAGCAGGGGTTCGTTTGGTTTGAAATTATGTTTTCAGCTTATTTTTTTTTGTGTTTCGGCTTATATGGTTTTGATTGAGTAAAGGTGGTTAGATGGCGAAGATAGGCTAGTATAGGTGCGTAGTGAAGTTTTGGTGAGATGAAATTGGCGTTTGGATAAGTTTCGGTGTATATTAATTAATGCAGAAAATTAGAAGTACGTGTTTGGGGGTCGTAAATATTTTTTTTTATAAAGTTTATGCTTCAAATTATGTTAGTACTTGTCAAGTCGATCGTTTTGATATAAGGATCGCCTCGTAACTCTTAAAAACGAAGTTTTTATGGCGATTCAAAAATGGGAAAAATTCTTATATGTAAATTCTGGACTTTTGAAAGTGGGTAATTTCTGGCAGAACTGAAATGGGTTGTTTCGGACACCTTCTGACCCGTTTCGGCCTTCGGCCAAAACACAAAAGTTGTTCGAAACGACGTTTTTAGTCTACCGTGTGGAATTGGGGTGTGAAAGTGCGAAAGTGAGGGTGATTTTGATTAAAATCAGTTCTACATTTTTCTTTTAAAAATGACAGCACTTGTTTTATAAAAGTGAGCTGATACAGTTTTTAAGCAAGGTTTTGAGCCTTTTCTGGTCCGAACCGGCCTTCCGTTAAAACATGAAAGTTGCTTAGTTTGATGTTTTACATAAAAACTCGGGAGATCTTGGTCTTAAAATGCTAGATGATAGGGTAAAAGTGAGGTCAAACTTGATGAAATTATTTCTGAAAAGTCAAAAAATATTTGCTGATTTTTGTTGTAAAATGAGTTTTTGAGCTTCTTTGACTTCGTTTGAGCTCTCGAAACTTTAACGAATATTATTAGATGACTAATAAAATGTTAGGGTGCGTTTGGCGATGTCTTAAAATGGTAAGTTCGTGTTCAAGTCATATATACACATATATTACTTATAAAGTGGAGTGTTTGGATAAAACCTTGGTAAGCTAGTGTTTTTGGAGAAATGATCACTACTATGTGTCGGTATTAACATTCTACATTTCAAAACATTCCAGAAATGGAAACTTTTAAAAATAGAAACCTTCTAAAAATAAAAACTTTCTAAAAAATAGAAATTCTTCGAAAAAGTATCGTAATTTAGAAATGAATATTATTTTCTTTTAAAGGCTTGTACATTAAATTACTTTGAACTTTCCATCAACTCATCTTAGCAATTATCTGCTATTTGATCCTTATGTGTTTATTTCCTTTCATACGTGTGCTATATGTTTTATACTTTGGTATGTGTGCTCGAGTCTTAACATTCAGACCACCACACGAACGATGATACAAAACCTTTTACAAACAATGATACAAAAACATGATACAACATCTTTTAACTCATACGCATTACTTGAATTTCGCGTGACATATTTATAAGATAAGTTATTATCTTCTAGGTCGTGCCCCGGTTATGCTTTGCATCTTGCTTCTATTTTACGATACTCACGCCACTACACTCTACGGTGAGTTCATAGCCTCGCCTTTACTCATTTAAATGTTTTATAAACCTCGCGAGGGGGATACATGCTAGTTTTACAAACTGAATACAAGTAGCTTTTGGTATGCTAGACCCGATTATATGATTTATAGACATCTGACATTGAGTATTCTTGCTTAAGTCCCCATCATGAACCGTTAATTTTGTATGAACGCTAGTATTATAAATATGCATATTTGGCTTGACAAGCCTGTCGGGGTGAGTAGCGCTCATTTGACAATTGTGGGTCAAACGGACATATAATATTGAGAATTTAGGGTAATTGGCAAGATTACCCTTGTGCGGGGCATCATTTAGACATAGTCAAGGTTCGGTTTCGTGAGCTCAATGCTGTAAATCTTATCTTATTTCCCGACTTGTATTTGTTACATGTCAACTTAATTATGGGCGTATAACAACGTAGCCCATCGTATTTAAACTGAATTATCTTGTATTCAACTGATTACTTATTAAACTCTATGAATTCACTCAACTTTATGTTGACTTTTTAGCATGTATTTTCTCAGGTATTATTTGCTAGCTGAGCATTGGGAGCAATCGGAGTCGCGTGGATATCAAATATTGAAGGACTTATTTTCTACACATTCGATAACTTTTTATCTTTAAAATACATATATATATATATATATATATATATATATATATATATATATATATATATATATATATATATATATATATATATATATATATATATATATATATATCATGTTTTAATTCTTGTAACTTAAGTTTTAAAAAGAAATTGTTGGGACCTTTATACTCTGAGTTATCAAATCGAATGTGACATTTTATTAAACGTCTCTTTTGAGGTCGTTTTATGTAACTTGTTTTTATGAACTATGAAGTGACACCAAAATTGGTATTCCGCTGCGTTGTAAATTTTGAGGGTGTCACACAACCACAACTTAAAAACACAAGAGTAAGTGATTTTATTAAACTATAAGACGAATACATCAAATTTTACATTTTGTTTGTTTTGTTTTTGTAACTATACAGAAAGAACTCGAAGACACCAGAAAGAGCACTCAAGAGAGCGGGGAGAATTTGCCCGAAATAGAACTATTGACAAAGGTTTTATGAAAACCGAGTGGGCACATCCGTGCAGTAGGGCGAAAGCTTAAAGGGGTTTCAAGTTCCTCTTCGTCTAAATCTTCGTCTTCAAGCTACTACAGTGCTTCAAAGACGTATACACAAGAGGAAGTGAGCAAGCTAATCGACAAGAACGGTAAAAGTGTGAAAAAAAGTATTACAAAAAGTATTAAAAAAAGTATTCGTAAAAAAGTTGCAGCCTCCGTTAACAAGAAATTTGAAAACATGTTGAGATAATTGGCCTAGAAAGGTATAAGCTTGGATAAAGACTCTGTGGTTGGCGAAGAAGATGAAGAATACGAAGAAAGTGATGACGAAGGAATGGAGGATGTAGATGATGAGATGGAGAATGAAGATGAAGGAATTGATGAAGACGATGAAGATCAGTAGGTGTTGTGTTTTCATAAAACAATATAAGTTATAACTATCGTGTTTTGGTATTAGTTAATATGAATCATGTTGAAACGATTTAGGATTTGTTGACTCTCTTTTTGTTAATATGAATTATGTTATTGATATTTGGGATTGTTTGTATGTTACGTATCTAGAAAAGCATCCGGGAAAATTGTAGGTTTGCTGCTAAAAACAGCCGATGTAATGGAGAAATAGGCACTAATTTTAGCAACGATCAGTCGTGGCTAAATGTTTACTATTAAAATATCGGTTTAATATTAGCCACGAGAAGCCCGTGGCAAAACCTTCAACATTAAAATATCAATATACTTTTAGTCACGCTTGGTCGTGACAAAAAGTTTTAATAATATTTTAATTGTCTTCTTTTATTTGATTTTCCCAAACTTTACAGTAATGCATGCCGTGGCTAAAAGGTGTTGACTGTCGTGGCTAAAAGTGATCGTGACTAAAAGTATGAACTATTCGTGGCAATATATCCTTAGGTATGGGGCTATTGTCACGACCTTTTAGTCACGAAATTTCGTGTCAATAACTATATAGCCACGAAATCTGTAGTTTTAGCCACGAATTTGGATCGTGACTAAATGCGTCGATTATCCATGAACATAATAATAATAATAATAATAATAATAATAATAATAATAATAATAATAATAATAAACCGAGGTGCTTGTTCAAGTTCATTTGTTTAACTAAATGAATGCAAAATCTTATTCATGTTTTTCCATTTGATGAAAAAACAAATATAAACAAATATTTACCGGACGGTTCATAGAATATTCAATTAAGATTTAATTCATTTATGACCCAACTAACAAGCATCAGTTGTGCAATGTTCACACTTTACATATACCCATTTGACAATTAATAATTTAAAAATTCTTAGTCAAAGCGTCACGTTCAAAATAAATAATGAGTTAAATCCATATAATAGCAATGAATTTTTAAAAAAATATACAAATATTATATTTAAACATAAAAAACTACTAATACCATGTAGAGTAGTTTCTTTCAAATTGCATTCTATTATCATGACAAACTTATCTTTTAGCATACCAAAGTCTATTTTCATACACTTTCGTACGTTTTCATACGTTTTTATCTATTTTCATATGTTTTCGTCCGTTTTATACATTTTCGGCCGTTTACTTACGTTTTTGTCCATTTTTCATACGTTTGTCTATTTTTGTATGTTTTCATACGTGTTTTTATGCTTTCATACGTTTTCGTCTATTTTCATACATATTCGTCCGTTTTCTTACATTTCATCCATTTTCATACGTTTTCGTCTATTTTTAAATGTTTTCAATCGTTTTCAGATGTTTTCATACGTGTCTTAATAACACAAGTGATATTCTGTGATATTCAGAATATGACGAAAATCACAAGTGATTTTCACGTTTTTTTTAAATTAACGTTTTTTTTATTTTTTTACGTTTTCGTCCGTTTTCATACGTTTTCGTTCATTTTCATTCATTTTCGTCTGTTTTCATACGTTTCTGAATATCACAATTGATATTCTTAATATCACAAGCGATATTCTGAATATCACTTGTGATACCAAGAACATCAATTGTGATTTTCAGAGACGTATGAAACGGATGAAAACGTAAGAAAATGAACAATACGTATGAAAAAGCGTAAAACACGTTGGAAAATGGACGAAAACGTTTAAAAATAGACGAAAACAAAAGAAAACGGACGAAAACGTATGAAAATGAACGAAAAAATAAGAAAACGGACGAAAACGTAAGAAAGTGAAAAAAACGTGAATTAAAAAAAATTTAACGTAAATTAAAAAAAAAAAAAAAAGGTAGAAAAAAAATGAATATATAAGAAAGACATAGAATTAGATTGACATATTAAAAAAGTTGAATTAAAAAATAGTGAATTAAAAAAAATGTTAATAAATAAGTAAGACAAAAAGACATAGACTTAGTTGACATGTTAAATCTTAGGTTAATATATACCATTAGGTTGAATTAAATGGATGGTGGAAATTTGTCCCTCGATATGCAACAAAAAAGTTACTAAATGAACTTTTCTCTAATAACATAAATGTTGATATCTTTAAATTATCGATTTAAGAAGTAACAATATGTTTTTTGGAAATACGTTTTAATCATCTGTATCATTAGCATAATATTGTATGCAATTAGTCAATAACTATTAAAACTAAAACAGCAATATAACAGTATAATCAAATCAAAATTAATTGCTAGCTGATCAATTAATAAGTATTTTATTCGTGTTTAATGAATTTAAGAACAAGTCTTCGACGACTCATCCCCATGTTATATACATTGACATATAAATAGTTTCTCAAGTCTATGCATATATGAAAAAATATTTACGTCCTAAAACACACCCCATCGAAAAACTTTTCTTTCGATGAGTTCAGGAGCTCCAGACATTCCAGCCAGGGCAAATATGAGCAACTCGGGTGAAGATCAACCACTCGTGTATCAGAATCGTCCTCAATCACTCTCATCGATCGCTCAGGCTCGGCTAGTCAGATCAGGCGACCCTGAGTTGGTTACCACTGATGGTCATCGTGTTAATGGAGCACCGAGTGAAGATCAATCACATGTGTATCAGAGTCGTCCTCAATCAATCTCATCGATGGCTCAGGATCGGATAGTGAGATCAGATGTTACTGGCGACCGTGATGGTCAAAGTGTTGAAGGAGCCCCGGGTTTTGAAGCCATGGGAGCACCTAAAAACCCATCTTTAATTGATGAGTCGGGTGCTAATACTAGTGACAACACTGCAGCTGCTCTCTCACTAAGCCAAATTCGCCCAGCAGTTCATTCTCAAGAAAATGATCAAGCATCTACTATGACCAATAAAGTAAACTTTGCTGGAAAAAGTTTAGCTGGAAGGACGGGTAAAAATGTGAACATAGTGATAGAGTACGCCTGAAAGAATAAGGATTGATTTGATAACTGATGTTCCATTTGTACTTGTATTGGTTTCGAGTTTCATGTTTACATTTGTACTTGTATTGATTGATTATGAAATTCCATCTATTTAATAATTTGTTGTTAAACTTCTAATAGTTCAATAAAGTGCATTTGCTTTCATCCTGCTTTCAATAAAGTGTATAATCTTTGTGTTTTTACATCATATTGTTGTGCGTTTTCTGTTAACTAACTAATTCACTCTAGATTAAACAATTATTTAATTAAATTCACGATTAAAAAGTGTTACACTGCTAATACATTAGTTCGACTACTCATATTTTGAAAAAAAAATCTTTCAAACTGACGTAATTTTAGGTGGTTTAGAGTGGTTTCACATGTAAGCCTAGATGTGAGATAATGTCATATTCACTTCCTCATATATTATGGTCTTGTAAATAATATCTAATCATTCACGTAGGAATTAACGAGCATTTGATTTGTAAACAACTAAATACCAATTATATATCCCATACAATCATCGTTTGAAGTAACTAGGATCGAATCAAACAAATGTATCTGTTAATATTATTGTTCACAGCCATAAGTTTTTTTGTGATCTTTTTTTACTCTTATTTGCTTTTAGTTTTATTAGTGACAAATAAAACCAATAAATAAGTACGTAGTCTAAATATTTATATAGTTTCCCATGACATCCGTAAGCAAACATATGGAAGTAAAATTATATTAGAATCTAGTATATATCTTGATGAAAATGATATATAACATAGAAAATGGAAAAGAAATGTGCCATATTACCGTGTGCAATAAGTGAGTGAAAGCTCAACTACAAGCCTCATTGTTCACCCAGAAGTTTCCAAAGCACAAATAGTACGTGGTCGATCAATTACATATAGTCGTGTGTTTGATCTTGGACACACCAGTACTGTAATGTACATTGTTAGTTCTTGTAAAAAATTTGAAACAAGATTATGCATATCAGGAACGAAAAATCGCTATAAACAAATGTTTCTCTAAGAAAAGAGTTACGCTATTTTTTGATGAAAAAAGTGGTAAATAATGCATATGAAAAGAAATTGATGCACAATGAAAACTAGTACAATACCCGTGCGTTGCCCGGGTATAACGACTCAATAATTTAGAAAAAAATTATAAACTTGTTGTTTGTATATTTTATTAAAATAATAATAATAATAATAATAATAATAATAATAATAATAATAATAATAATAATAATAATAATAATAAAATAAAATCTGAAGTGCACAATCATTTTTATTTGATGATAAGTATTATCAGTTACGGTTAATTTGCACATTTGGTGTTGACAAAGTATTTGATGATATTAGCTTTATTTTCTAGCCCATATGCAATTGAAGCTGAATTGGGCTCATTGAACATGATAATATTCAATTTGGTACGTGTAATAAACTTCAAAAAGCATACTTGACTATTATGGTACTTCAAAAAGAAATTTTATGTCATATAAGCATATATACAAATCGATGAGTATAATCATATAAAAGAACATAATAGAACTACACCTCGACTAATACATCTTTCTATGTTTTCCAACATAGTGTTAGCAATCACCATTTAAGCTATTAGTCAAAGGTTGTATCAGGTTAACAATCACCATTTGTACAAATGAATCAACATCATTGCCTTTTGTTAACTACAACATAACGGTACTTCAATCCTATTATTCAATCTTAGTTGTAAAAGATATTCTTTAATTTTCAATTTTATTTTTTCTAGAAAAAATGACTGTTGCTTTTTTTCTTATCCTTAAAAAGCAAGCATGGTTTGTTCCTAAGTTTTATACATATAATACTTGATAGTATGGTAAAGAAAGAAAATGCACTTAATATTGAACATTGACAAAACATGATTCAAAGTCGAAACTTGGTTTCTTTTCTTCCTCTTAATATTGGACATTGACAAAACATCATCGAAAGTATCATCATCCCCATCGAAAGCTCTCATCGTCCGAACTTTCGATTTCAATAACATCGTTCCATTTCCATGTCTCCAAGTTTGCTTCCCTTTTCCTTTTCTTAGAGTCGCGAATCACCGCATCAACCAACGGTTGGGTATCAAGTTGTCGTCATGCTGTTGTTTAAAGACGGAAAACAACATTACACCTTCATACAAATAAATATATATCTGAAACAAAACAAAAGTGTAGGAAGGAGTGTTACCTCATGATCATGAAGATCGACAATGTCATTCCCGGCTTGCTATTCATATGAAAGAAGAAAATGTCACATTTTGATTTGTAGGTAAAGAGTGAAAGTGAAAGCTACTACTTGTAATACTCTGTTGCATTTTGTAGGGAATGAGTGAAATTGACTCATATATATAGCACAAAAGTCATTTAAACCTACGGGACGCATGGGGTAATTCAGGCGCCAAAATATTGATAATCAAAAGTTTGAATATAAGAAGATAAGGCATAAACCTATAGATAAGTATGTGCAGATACATAAGCCCATGCGTAATAAGGATGTGCTAAGGTGGTGAATGGTTTTATTCAAACAATATACACTTATCCTACTATATTGTATTTGCACGTGTCATTTAATAAACCGATATTGGCTCTAGTTTGTTGCTAATGATAATTAATGATTCAATAAGTTTTTTTAGCCATTAGATATACGACCTTATCTTGACCATCATGGATCAGTATAAGCATATATACTTCAAAAAGAAAATTTTGTCATATAAGCATAAATATAAATGGATCAGTATAATCATAAAAAAGAATATAATAGAACTACACCTATTGACTAATACATCTATTTATATATGTTTTCCTACTTAGTGTTAGCGATCACCATTTAGGCTATTAGTCAAAGGTTGTATCAGGTGTTGCCTTTTGTTAACTACAACTTCGTGGTACTTCAATCCTATTTCTTAATCCTAGCTGTAATTAAAGATATTATTTAATTTTCAATTATAAAGTTTAGCCTTCTTCAATCGACTTATTGATTATAGACAGGTCATTTGTTTACATCTTTTTTGTGTCCTTTGAAATTTTAGGGTGGTCCATTTATAAAGTTTAGCCTTCTTCAATCGACTTCACGAGTAAACACTTGAAATTGTTTTGTAAAATGGACTTTTAGGCTTACAGATTAATAACATACTGAGTGATCATATATACTTGCAATTTGTGCCATTAAACCTACAAGATGGTTGGTTGGCTATGCTCCCAGTAAAGAGATCCTATGTCAAGTCTATCGACATATGTTTTGATGAAAGGAATGCTACAAGAATGATGCTTGATAACGTTTTGTGAATCATATATTTTAACAGTTACTCCACAAATATAAGTAACCATAATTGCATTAAAACATAAGTGACTCAAATAACATTTATTTACTAATAACCCAATACCATGACGAATTCAACCAATGGTTGAACCAAATAACAGTAAGAAAAATCCTAAACAAAAGTACGTAAGAAAGACATTAGAACATTGTAAAGCAACTAAATATTGATCAACCGAATATGCCATCTTCCTCTTCATCATCTTCGTCAATCAAACCGTAAATTTTATTGCCGCTAAACACGGAAACTTGGTTTCTTTTCTTCCTCTTAATATTGGACATTGACAAAACAACATCGAAAGTATCATCATCCCCATCGAAAATGCTCTCATCGTTCAAACTTTCGATTTCAATATCATCGTTCCATTTTCATGTCGCCAAGTTTGCTTCCCTTTTCCTTTTCTTAGAGTCGCGAATCTCCTCATCAACCAACGGTTGGGTATCAAGTTTCATGTTGTCGTCATGCTGTTGTTTAAAGACGGAAAACTACATTACGCCTTCATACGAATAAAATATATATCTGAAACAAAACGAAAGTGTAGGAAGGAGGGTTACCTCATGAACATGAAGATTGACATTATCGTTCCCGGCATGTTGTTCATACGCAAGAAGAAAATGTCGCATATTGATAAATATAATTTTACGTTAGATGCTGTAAAATAACTTTACCATGATTTCTTTGTTGATAGACATTTTCGCATATCCTAATTCGTTCTTTTTTGTTGCTACGATAGTAAAGACATTGTTTGATTCGTTTATCTGTATAAATGCATATAATCAAATGTTAATTTAATACATCGAATGAGGAATTTGATCTATAATGGATGAATAAGAAAGCATTTGATTCATACCTCCATTGTGCTTGACTAAAAAGGTCTCATTTGTTGTTTTGCTAGGAATTGTGAATGAATGAAATGAAGCTGATTATGGGTTATCTATTTATAAGGCCATTTTAGGCGCCAAAATATTGATCTTCAAAAGTTGAATATCAAAAAGATAAGCAATTGAAGATATAGATAAGTATCCAGTTGCATCTAATAATTAAGTGCATAGTTTGTTTCTAATATACGGAGTATCTAATGTGCACATGTACGCATGGTTTGTTTTTAGGATTTATAACTTCCACATGTTATGTAAGAGAGATATTGACTCAAGTTTGTTAAGTATGGATAATTATGGAAAAAGAGAGATATTGACTCAAGTTTGTTAAGTATGGATAATTATGGAATTACAATGGTCAAGATTAAATGTATATTTGATCCATCGGTTTGTATTTATTTGTATAGTGTATGCTTCGGCAGCAATAGAATAGTAATTTAGTGAACCAAATTTCATGTAAAAGTTTTACCACGCAAGAAGATTTAGTGTTATCTCATTTATCTCTAGTTAACGCCGAGTCTTGCGCTGAGGTAAATATTGCAATCTTTGCCTGCATTTGAGTAATGATTAATGCCAACTAAATAGACATGACTACCACTAAACCCCTCACAAAATGTCTAGCAATATAATTTCGTTTATGTAATTAAGTGACTAATTATAAGTTAATAAGAGCCTTGACTCGTCTTGTCCCAAAGTCCAAACTATGTGCTGTAATGTACAACTCGTCAATGCATCTGGTTTAATGTTTGCCCATGTTAGATATTTTTAAGCTTCAATTTAAGTATAATATAATTAGTTATGATCCTAATTTCTCGCTTTTCAATTCCTATATAAAGGCCTCCCTTTTCATTAGCCTAATCACAGCAAATTAATCATAATCCTTTTCAGTGCACTTGCATTTTTCTTCAAACCTTTGTTTCGATTATATATTTTTTAATTTACAACAATGGAAGCAATGATGATGCAATTTAAAGATGTTCAAAAAATCCAATTTGAAGAGATAACAACAGCCACCAACAACTTCCACAAGGACAACTATCTTGGAGGTGGTGGATTTGGAAATGTTTATAAGGGAGAACTTTCCCACTTCAAGGAGCGAGGTATGGTTGCTTTCAAGCGACTAGACCGTCAATACGGTCAAGGGGAACCTGAGTTCTTGAAAGAGATCAGTACGCTTTCCCAATACAAGCACGAAAATCTCATCGCTCTGCTGGGATATTGTATCAAAGAGAGGGAGATGATACTCGTATATGAGTATACAGCTCATGGAAGTCTTGACTTCCATCTAGGGTCCCGTGATCTCACGTGGACACAGCGCTTGAAGATATGCCTTCAAGCCGCGGAGGGACTGAGGTACCTTCATGATACCAATGGGGCACACCAAAAACTTATCCACCGCGACATAAAAAGTGGTAATATACTGCTTGATGAAAAATGGAATGCTAAAGTTGCCGACCTTGGGCTATCAAAAATTAGCCCTGAGAATGCAAAACTTGTTACCGTTGTCACAGGTACCCCTGGATACACAGATCCAGATTATCACGAGACATACACGCTTACAGAACACTCGGACGTATACTCATTCGGGGTGACGCTATTTGAAGTTTTATGTGGAAGTTTGTGCTATGAAATTACTGGCGAGGATAAGGTGCAGGTTTTCGTCCGTAAGTGGAAAGAAAGCTATCAAGAGAATAAACTTAAAGAGATCATATTTAAAGAACTGGGCATTGAACAAATGGATCAGAGTTCTTTAAAGTTATTTTCAGACATTGCATATCAATGTTTGGAAAAATCTCGTGAAAAAAGGCCAACGATGGTCGAGGTTGTGTCAAAACTTAAGGCTGCACTTCAAGCGCAGGAAGATTATGATATGATCTTATGGGATCCTCAGGCAAGGAAGTATATAGAGATAGTTCGGGCTGCGGTATCTCCTGTGAATTTCAGGTCCATAGAGGAACTGAAAGATCGTCTCTGCGAAGGGGTCCTCATTAATGAAGGAAAAACGGTAACTAGCTCCTTTGCTATAATTGTTCTTTAATTAATTTTTTTTAGAGAGAGTAAATTGTGATTTATAGTATAAATGTTAGCCAACTTGTGGAATTTATATGATTAACACCAAATAAATATTGCAAATTATCTATTTCATGCTAGAATCTATAGATCTATGGTGCGATGCATTTT
The DNA here is from genome assembly GCA_030686995.1 of Artemisia argyi. NCBI lineage: Eukaryota > Viridiplantae > Streptophyta > Magnoliopsida > Asterales > Asteraceae > Artemisia > Artemisia argyi. Next base: position 187,987,687 of record CM060684.1, read on the forward strand.
AAAGATGAGTGGGTGCGATGCTTTTTACAATACACGCATATGAATACGATTTATGTTTTTATATATCATACTAATTTTGGAACACGTTACGCAAATAGATAACGGGTAATAATATTTTAATAACTGAACTTTGGATAGATTGTATAACAGTTAATAATGTTTTCAATAACTAGTTATAATGCCCGCGCATACGCAGGTTTTTAAAAATTTTTTTGAATCATCTATTTTTATTTATTAAAAAACAAATAATTTAATCATTGTTTTGTTTGATTTATAATGTTTAATTATAGTTTTTTATTATTAAAGATAATTGTTTAAAAATTTTAATCCTATTGTTAATTGTATCTTATCTGTATTTTTTGTATTTATCTATCTATATTTTTTTGTATCTTTTATTATTATATCATGAGATACTAGCAGGGTTTCCGCACGTTGTAGTGGAGAGTACCCTAAAATAAGATTTTCTTGTGAATCATGTATTTTAATTTATTATGTTCTATTTGACAATTTAAATTTACGGATATCAAGAATTTTGTTTGTCTTGTTCCCGTTCGGGCTCGAGCCCTTTTGGCCCGTTGCCCGTTCGGACTTAAATAATTGTATAATGTGCTTTATTATTTGTATTAGTGACATTTAATAATTGTGTTTGAGTTTGTTGTATAATATGCTTGATACGTTATATTTTTTATGTAAGAAGTATTTTAATAACTGCATTAATTCTATTTACTGATCAGTTAATTAATTGACTAAATTAAATATCTTGACCACATTAATTGTGTTTTAATTGTATTTCTTACTATAATAAACAATGTTGAATTAATTGTACTTTGAGCTTAATAGCTTGTAACTGTATTTAATGTTATAAAATGTGTTTTAATTACTTTTATTTTTAGTTTTATAACTTGGATTGCTGAATTTTAAGAGTTTTTACATTAAGTAAGCTTTAATGCTTTATAATATAGTAACATAAACATCTTAATTGATAAAACACCTGCACACAAGATAAAATACATATTACTCTCCAAATTTTTGCATTCTAGTTTTACGCGTTATTAAAACCTCTTTAATTATGGACAGTGGTTATCATTAAATGACAAGGAAGAAAATCATGTCATGATATCCATCAAAGACTTTTTGATTTTAGATGATCCACACAGAGATACCAACTGGTCTAAGGGAAAATCAAGGTGACTTTACTTCCTCCTGCTAATCCCTTTCTTTCTAACTATTTCAAAATATGTATCAAATTTACGGTAATGTAATCACTCCTCATTGCTTTGACATTCAGATTTGTAGTTGGTGGCTACAAGACACGTCTCATGGAATTGAAGCTACGTGTCACAGATCGGTCATTCTTGTCACCAGATGTCATATACGGGTTAAACCTTGTCTTACATGCTAGTGAAATAGATGGGATGAAACAACAATATGTAGGCTTCAGGTACAAAGTACAAGGGGAGACAAAAATTTCAATTCTCCACTTTGCAGATGAGAAAGAAGGTAAACAGTTGGTAGCAGAACTGTGTCATTTTAACAACACCAAGGAGAGTATTCTAGATCTTGAAATTTTGTTGGAAGATTGTGGTCTCTCGGGTGACGTTTACATAGAAGGCATAGAGTTCCTTCCCTTGGAAAAAGTAAGCAGACAAATGCCGATTTATCTATCTACATCATTTACTTCCTTTGTATAATAGCTAGGATCTTTCTTCCATGGTCGTGTAATATTGTCCAATATATGTATATGATTCATAGGTGGAACGTGAGGTCGTCATAGCAAACCAAGAGATTGTTAGGGGTTTGGTACCTCCTCTATTCTACAGATTCATAGAAGAAGAATGGAAAGTGCTTCTTTCCCAAGGGGTCCTCTTTAACAGAGGCAAAACGGTACTTAGTTGATTTGTGTATAGTGAACTTCAAGAATGATAAAATTTTTATTTACTTATATATCCACCCAGCACACACAAAACACATACTATATAATAATTTATATAACCGACTAGAATATGTTCGGCTTTCAATGCATGAAGTGTCCCTTTGTTTACCCCAAAATTTCATTGTAGTCCCTTGAATTTTCTTTGCACACAGATGCTAGTCTGTATCTCATAAACTGTGCACACGGTTAGTTTTTAAGTCTGTATGTTGATCTGCCCTCACTAAGTTTTCATGAGTTTAAACCCATCACTTAGATCCATAATTATCCACAAACCAAAATGAAAATAGCATCTGCTCTCCAAATCACTACATCCATATTCATATTCAGAACTACTTCCATTAACTTTATGTGTAATGGTGCAGTGGCTTTCAATTAATAACAAGAGAGAACTTTGTGCACTGATATCAATAGAAGACTGTTTGATTCGTGGTGAAGGAGACCGTTCTATATTTTCATTAGAGAAAGATTCAAGGTGACTTAGCATCCTCCTACTGACACCTAAAATGTATCTAATCAATTTAAAATATATATCCGATGTGCAGTAATGCAACCATTCTTTGCTGTTTTAAAATGCAGATTTGTAGTTGGCTGCTATAAAGCATGTTCAGTGAATTTCAAAATCCGTGTCAGAACTCCATTCATCTTGTCACCTCATGTCACATATGGGATAAACCTTATCTTCCAGTGTGTAAATAGAGAACAGACGAAACAACAGTCTTTCCCCATTAGGTACAAATTACAAGGGGAGACCAAAACTTCGATAGTGCACTATGCAGATGCGAGAGAAGATGAATGGTTGGTGGCAGAATTGTATCAGTTTATCAGTGAAGAGGACAAGAGTATTTTGGATATTGAAATTGTATTTGAAAGGTGTGGGCTCTCAGGTGACTTCTACATAGAAGGCATAGAGTTTCTACCCTTGGAAAAAGTAAGCTGACAAATGGTTGTTCATCCGACAATATCATTTCATTTAAATATTGGATGATTCTAGTATTACTTTTCTTAAAATGCATACAAAATGGGAGGTAATTTGCACACTTCAAACTTTGGTTGGCACACTCCAATCATTGCAGTAAATAGTTGTACATATATTACAGGATGTTTACTATACTTGTACATTAGAGTGTGCCAATCAAATTTTGAAGTATGCAAATCATCTCCCATACAAAATAGGTATGCCAAAATATTTCGGTTGAAAACAAGAGAACCTACATATATGGCCGAGTTACTTACTTTGGATAATATTTGGTATTTTCCTTCCATTGTCTACTAATGTTGTCCGATATGTGTATTTTTCATAGGTGGAACATCCGGTTCGAGAGTATGAAGAGATACTCAAGGCTGCGGTACCTCATGTGTTCTACAGATCTGCAGAGGAACTGAAAGTGCTTCTTTCTAGAGGAATCCTTCTTAATAGGGGGAAAATGGTAACTAAATAGCTAGTTGTTGCTTAAGTTTTTTATAGTTTGACTTTAAAAAAAAGAAGTTTTATGTTATACTATGAGAATGGTAAATTGTTCTTATCATTTATGGGTTTTGCTAATGTCTGCCCACTGGGCATAAGTGGGCAGAGATTAGCAAAACCCGTTATTTATATACTTCCGCTTTTTATTTTCATTTTAAACCAGTATCATATATAATTTACTAGTGTAATTAGTAAGATCAAGCTACATATTGTGATCTTTTAGTAGGAACCCCTGTTTTAATGTTCCATTCGACTAGGTTGCTGAGTTGCAGTACACAATGTGCAGTGTTTATCAACGTGCTTTACAGAACCTTATAGGAACTGAAAGTTTTTCTATTGTTATTTCTACCCATCACATACACAACACAGATCTAATAATTAATTATAGTACCTCAACAAAACTAAGTCCAACTAATTCAATTGACAGTTGTTTCTTATACATAACAGTATAGAACAATATAAAAGGATATACAAAGATTAAAGGGTTGTTTACCAAATTAATTGGTTCCATACAAACCTCTTAATTAGCCTCTTATTTGGGAGAGAGAAGCTTTAATGCTTCCCTCAATTAAGAGGCAAAGAGTTTGGGCCCACATTTCTTATGAAGAAAAGAATCACCCCAAGTGTTGTTACATTGTTAAAATTGTGTTTCTAATGACATACGGAGTAGTATTTTGTTATATTTATTATAAAATTTCAAATGATTATATTTATACCCATATGACGTAATTATTTGTTGTAGAAACACTAATGCTCTTATCATCGTATGTAGATCCAAGCATATTTATTCACGGACCAATAGAACTGGATATCCAAATCTCTACATCCATATTTCTTTTCATAGCCAATTTTGGTAGCTTATTTAATTAATGTATATGCAGTGGTTCTCTATAAATGACAACGAAGAACACTCTCTAATGTTATCCATAGAGGACCTTTTAGCTCGTGATATTCGAGACAATTTCAAATTTGAGATAACAAATTCAAGGTGACTTAGCATCCTCCTACTAATATCTTGTGTATCAAATCTATTTCAGGATACGCCTCAGATGTGCAGTAATGTAATCATTATTGCTGTTTCCTCATGCAGATTCGCAGGTGACTGCTATACATCGTCAATGAATTTCAAAATACGTGTTAAAACTCCATTATTCTTGTCACCTTGCATCAGATATAGATTGAACATTATCTTCAAGCATAGCAAAATAAGAGAGATGAAACAACAATCCTTCCCCATTTGGTACAAATTACAAGGGGAGGCAAAGATGTCGACTGTGCACCTTGCAGATCAGAGAGAAGATGAATGGTTGGTGGCTGAATTGTATCAGTTTATCAGCAATGCCGACAAGAGTATTCTGGATCTTGAAATTATATTTGAACAGTTTGGGATGCAGTGGGGTGTCATGTACATAGATGGCATCGAGTTCCAACCCTTGGGAAGAGTAAGCTGACACATAGTGGTTTCATTTTCTTTAGTTATTTTGGATGGCTGTGTTACTTACTTCGGATGATAGCTAGGCGTTTTCTTCATGGTTGATTAATTTTGTGTCATATGCATATTCTTCACAGGTGGAACATGCAGTGGTAGTGGCAGAGTATGAAGAGATACTTAAGGGTTCTGTAACTCCCGTGTTCTACACATCCGCAGAGGAATTAAAATTGCTTCTCACCAGAGGAATCGTCCTTAACGGGTGCAAAACGGTAATTATTTAGCTTTGCCGTTTTAATTTTTTATCTTAAACTCAGAGAATGGTAAATATCTATTTTTGGTTACCTTCTCTCATTTTCAAAACATATTTTATTTTTACTAATATCGTATATTTTTGTTAGGTATGTGATTAGTATAAAAGATATGAGGATAAAAAGATATTATTCTCGTTGTACAATGAGTTTGGTAATTAAGATCAATTTAAAATAACTAAACGATTACCCGTGCATAGGGGTGGAAACGAGCCGAGCTGCTCGTGAAAAGCTCAGGATCGGATCGGTAAAAAGCTCGAACGAGCCGAGCCTAAACGAGCTCGAGCCTAAATTTGGGCTCATTTAACAATCGAGCTCGAGCCCGAGCTCTATACAAAAAGCTCGAGTAGGCTCGCGAGCCTAAACGAGTCTAGAAATATATACTACCTCCGTCCCATATTAAATGTCCACTTTGAATTTTCAAAGTCTTGTCTTATCATCTTTGACCATAAATATTTTTATATATGATATATAATACATGATTCAAAATATATGAATGAATTGGGTTTTAAATGTACTTTTCATTGACATAATTTTTATCAAGTATCATATAATACAAATAAAAATATTTAAGGTCAAAGTTAAAAAAAAATGACTCAAAAAGTCAAAACTGGACATTTAATAAGGGACGGAGGGAGTATATAATATATACATAGTTAACAGTCCAAAGGCCCATCGCTGGAATCCAAATCAAATCCAATAAGCAATGTAACCCTAAAATGAGTTTATATATATGTTCCTAAATTTTTGCAACCCTAAACTCATTTCTTCAAACTAAACGCAGTCCCATAAACTCAAGTACTCAACCATCCTCCTTATCTCTCCACAAATCCAACCGTAGCCACCAAATCTCTCATGCATTTCACTACATACGAAACCCTCATCAGTCCTATTTAAACTAACTTCATCTTTTCTCTTTTATGCTTCATAAAGCTTAAACTATTCAAACACAACACAAGGTAGTTTTTTCTTTTTTTTTTTTGTTGAAAGTTTAAGCTTTTTCTAAAATCTAGCTTTTTCTCAAATCCAAACCGCAACCAAAGTAGTTTACTTCGTTTCAAGGTTTCAAGTTCTATGATGAGCCCTCTTTTGTTTTTGTCTTCAAGAACAAAATTATTTAATGTAAAAAGAGGGATCTGAGATTTTTTTTCTTTTTTTCTTTTTTTTTTTTTTTTTTTTCATTTTGAAACTGAGGATGGTTTGTTATGATTGTAAGACGGTGAGTGGCTGTGAGGTTGTGGTATTTGAACATGAATCTTTATCATACCAAACCCACGTCAAATGCGATTTGTAAATCTGATGATATGATTTTTAAGTACAAATATTCCACATTTTGACCAAGGACGATTTATTATCAATATGACAAAAGCAAGTAAATAGAAAAAACAAACAAGCATATTATAAATTATAAAGCTATTGTAGAACAAGCTCCATTTAAACGAGCTCAAAACAAACAAATAAACGAGCCTTGTAATCTTGTATAAAGCTATTTTATACATCACAAACGAGCCGAGCTCGAGCCTTATATGTCATATCACGAGCCGAGCTCGAGCTCAAATCTTAAGGCTCGAATCGAGCCGAGCTCGAGCTCGAGCTTTCTAAAATATAAACGAGCCTAGCTCGAGCTCTGGCAGGCTCGGGCTCGGCTCGGCTCGTTTCCACCCCTACCCGTGCATAGCAACGAGATTTTAAAACGGAAGATAGTTATATTGATATTTTGGTTACACAAAACGTTATATAATACATTTAACCAAAATATAATTATAACTATATGCCGCTTTAAAATTCTGTTACTATGCTGCACCCATTATATGTAGTATAGATAGATAAATGTAAGATGACAAATTCGATACTTCCCTTTATGGATCTAATTCTTATTTAGCGTGAATGGACATAATTAAAAATAAATTGCATGCAAATGCCCTTTATGTGTGAACTGTGAATCAAACGCAATTATATTTGTTTAAATTATAAACATCTACATCATTTATAAACTTTACATTAATGTGTTCTCAAGTAAACTTTTATATGTTTATGTGTTTCCATAAACCGTGTGTTTCCTTAAATATTTTTTAAGTTTTCAACATAATATACATTCTTTTTAGTATAGAACTTACACGCGTCATTAGTATATATTTAACATTTTGTAATTTTGTAGTCCTAAATCGCTATTGAGTCATTCACTTATAACTTATCTTTAATTTATATTTTATACATATAAAAATATATTATCTTTTCAAGATCAATGTTATTGAAAATTAAAATTAATAAAGAAATCATATATGTTTTAACCCAATTGGCATATCCGTAAATGTGATCAAACTTAATTTTGGTTATTGGAATTTGTCAAGTGCATGTAATGATGTCACATAACATATTGATATTTATACCCTATAATAATTTTAATAATAACTAGTGTTCTTTTCGAATATTTGAAAGTCTAATAGGCACTTATAAAGTTCTAAACCTACTAAAAAATATATGAAAACTAATAATTTTACACTTAAAGCTGTAATATTGAATATAAAACTAGCTCCTTTGTAACATTTTATACGTAATTGAGTATTATATTCGTCAATTAGAATATAATTTTATTTTCATATTTATTTCTATAAAAAATATGATTTTTTTAAGTACATTTACATGTTTACTTATAAAACCAATATCATTCAATTTGTCAAATTGAGTCGTCAAATACTCAAATTTAATCCAATCTCATGTACCCTTATTTCTTTTTCCATTTATTAGTTTTTTTCTAAATGAAATCTCAATTAGTTTTTCTTCTATTACATAAAAGATTTAGTTTACTCAAAATCTATTAAAGGCTTAACGCAAAAAAAAAAAAAAAAAAAAAAAAAAAAAAAAAAAAAAAACATTGTAATCAACGGCGAAGACTTACCCACTAGATTTGGGCCAAATCCCCTTGACCCAAATCTAAAGAGGCCTGACCCAATATGCCCTGATAGATTCTCAATTTTTTTCAATTGGACGTGTAGTGGCTGTCTATAAATAAGAAGGGGGAACACATTGAAGGGGTTTGCATCGAAGCCTGTCTCAATGATAGAGGGCGTGTATCAACTTCGTCTTATTATGGCTTTGTTAATTTAAGGTGACTTATCCTATTCCTAACCCTTTTGTTTGTGGAGGTAATCAATAACTTAATTAGTTTCTCATTCTTTAATTGCTGCATTAATTCTTCTTTATTCAGATTTCCAGGGAGGTGTTATTACAGCTATCTTAAAAATTTCAAAGCACGTGTGAGTGGTCAATACTTGACACCACATATCCCATACACTGTCAACCTCGTCTTCCGATATCATAGTGAATCGAATGTCAATTCACATGACCCCCTAAGATATAAAATAGATGGAGAGGATGAGACAAAAGATTTCATAACTTACCCTTCTATTAATATGAGAGAAGATGGAGAAGATGGATGGTTCGTTGTTCCATTGTATCACTTTACAACCCAACACACAACTGCTGACCTTCAATTTGAGTTTGAAAAAACTTCTCTCGATTCGTGGCTAATAGTCGCTGGCATCGAGTTCCGACCATCTGAAGAAGTAAGCACTTTATTGTCAATGGTTATGTTATTTATAAAAGATGTAAATAAAAAATGACATTTAATTAACCTGAATGTATGGCTCACTTAATTGCTTGGATATGTCATTTATATAGGTGCTACTTCCTGTATTTGAAGAGTACCAACACATAGTCGAAGCTGCCTCACAATCTCTGTTTTACACATCCCTTGATGAACTTAAACTGATTCTCTCCAAAGGAGTCCACCTTAATGGATATAAAACGGTATTCAATTGGTTATGACTTTTTATAAAGATAATATGAGCAGAACTAATTCCCAACATATAATTATGCAGTGGTTTTCTCTTAATGAGAAAGGAGAACACTGTCACTTGATATCCATGAAAGACTGTTTGATTCCAAATGAAGATTCCACTCCTCAATATAGGTCTCATTACTGGTCAAGGTGACTTTTCATACTCAGACTTATCCCTATTGTTTCATAAGTATATATAAATTGATGCATCATTCTTTGCTTCTTCTTCTTCTTCTTCTTCTTCTTCTTCTTCATGCAGATTTCTAGCTGGCCTTTATAAAACAGAGAATAAGGGATTCAAAACACATGTGAAGACCCAATTATTGTCTCCATCAATCACATATACCGTGAACCTTGTATACCAAAGTTCCTCATATGATAAAAAGGTGTGCATAGACCTCAAGTACAGATTAAGAGGGGAGGCAACAACTTCTGTTGCGTACCTTGCAGATCATAGATCTTCTTATCGGTTGCATATGGTTGAATTGTATCAATTCACTAGCGATGGGAGTAATGTTGATCTTGAAATTATTTTTGAAACTTCTGGAGCCAATATAGAAGGAGTAGAAGGCATAATGTTTCAGCCCCTGGAAAAAGTAAGCTAACATATACACGTTTATTCATCTTAGTCCTTTTCTATGATAGTTTTAGAATCTGAAAGATTCTTATAAATGAGGTTAACTGCCAGAATATCTTGAATTACAATTATCAATAAGGTCATGTTGGGTTAGGTCAGGTAATATACAAGGAGTAGAAGGCATCCTGTATCTTAAACATTCTTACAAAACAGGTCAACCAAAAGAATATTTTGAAATACAGGTGGCAAATTAAGGTTGGGTTGGGACGGGTGGATTATGAATTGCTAATAGAATTTAAAATTGAGTTAGAAACTTAAGACAAATAAATAGTCAAAGGAGATACAATATTTATAGAAGTTATGTGGAAGCCCAACAAAATTAATAGGTTCTTAAGAGAATTTATAGCTAAACTTTATATGTAGGTGGAAGATCAATTGTTAGAGGATGACAGGGTGGAGGATATCGAAACTATATCAGATTCAGACACGTATTGGGAACAAAAGATACCAAATGATTATGAAGAAACACTCAAATTGTCAAAAGTTAGTTTGGAGTGGAAAACAAAGAAGGAACTATACTCAATTCTTTGCAAAGGGTTCCTGCTTGATAATGGTCATCAGGTATATTTTAATGTGAATGATATCATTACTAGTTTACTTCCAATTTTCAAAACCCATTTCAAACGTAATATTCCTGCACTTACCGTATCTATATCGATTTATAGTGGTTCAGTATTGATAAAAATGGGAAGAAATGTCAAATGCTATCTGCAAGAGTGGCATTTGTAATAGACGACAATAACTCAACTTGGGAGTCTTCCAACGAATCAAGGTTCTTCCCTTTATATTTCTTGCCAGTTTTCAGTAATAGTTTATATCTTATGGTTATGTTTGCATCACTTTGCAACTGCATAGGAATAAAGAGACTTGATGAAGAAATTTTATCTATTGATGAATCTTCTCTTGCACGCAACTGTGATATGATAAATTTTGGCAGAAACATTAGAATTTATTTTGGTAGTGCACTAGTGCTTATCCACCTTAAGTGGCAATCCATATTTGAATAGACTAATATTGAAATCTCGAATAGACTAATATTGAGATCTATACAATAAGCAATCCATTCTACACAACTATCTTCACAATCTGAAGTCTAAACCATCACTACAGAGTAATGATAAAAAAAAGTCTTACTGGCTTTAAAGAACACAGCTATGTTGACCCTTGTTTCCTCTATCAGAATTCTAAATATTCATGCCCACATTCCACAGCTTTGCTACATGGAAGGGTGCATCATTTGGCTTCACTTTAAAACTCATTAGCTTAAGCTTTATAGTGTCAAGAATCCTTGCATACAGCACATCCCAAATCACTTTCATCTCTGAAATTCTGTGATCTTTTTGCTGCCATATGAAGTATACAACAGCAGCAAGTACGAGTCTTCTAAGTTCTAAGGATGCTCCAAATGTCGTTTTATGATCTTGGAATAAAATCCTGAATTATATCTTGCCAACCATTAGTCAACCCATACAAACCAATCATATCTGCCTGCACTTATCCCATCTAGTGAATTATTCTGTGTTTTTAACCTTTCTTGAATTGCCATCCATAGGAGATTTGTATGTCTAGGATTACACTGAGAGTATCATACCTAGGAAAACCACTGCACTTCTGGCGTTTGACTTCTAATAGCTTCCCAAACATATTTATCAGCAAACACGACTTCTTTACCTTTTGAGTTCTCCCAATACCACTACATCTTTTCACAAAGGATTACAGGCTCTATGCTGCTTGTAACTTTAGGATATATTGTATGCCACTCCAATGGCCACTGAATTGGATTCTCCATTCCTAATTTATGGACAACATGAGAGTTCACTTTATCTCTCGTCTCATACAAGTTCTTTCGTCTCCAACTGTCTAAGTTCTCGTTTTTAACTTCCCAAACACTCTGCCTTTTTAGTTCATTGTGTGAATCCATTATATTCCATAAATGGGTAATAGTTAAGAAAGACACTTTATTATGCTGCAATATTCTGTAAATTCTTGATGATTTGAGTTTCGTTCTATTGATCCAAATCTTTCAACCCGAAACCTCATGTTAGGGGTCAATCTTACACAAGGGCCAAACAGTTCCTTATTGAAAGTACATGGAACTTTTGTGTCATTTTCTAATAGTTAGCTATAGTTAGTATAAAATAAGGGAAAATAGTACGTGTTTAGTATCTTGTTCATTGTGATAATTGAAAAGGGAATAACCAAATCAAAGCTGTTCTTTGTTAGTGTTACAATCTAGTGAACTGTTCTCACTAGATTTGCATATGGATTCAATGTACCAGTTATTGAATAAGTGCATACCCCATTGATTGCTGAAGCCTAGTAAATCCAAATAGACTCAAAAACATAAGTAATCAATTATGAAAGCTTTAAAATAGAGCCCTAAACATTGGAATTTGTACCCCACATTATGCCAAAGCATCCTAGGACTTTGCTTTGGTGTGTGATGGCATGTTAATTTTCCATTGACCAATTCCATAAACAAATTAATACATTTGTAGGCTTCTACCACTTGGACACCTTAAACACTTTCCAAATATAGTACATAAAATGATGAGTTTTTTTTGTTTATGCAGATTTGGAGAAGTGCTTGTAATAACTGCCGGTGACAATTTCAAAATTAAGGGAGAAATCAAATCCCAACCTACTGAAACATCGTATGAAGCTTACCTTGTCTACAAATTAGCAGAAGACCAATCCACATTTGAGGCTCCTTTATATGGGTATGAAGGTTATAATTGGTCTGAGGGTTGGTATATCTATTTAGTAAGCCCTCCATACACCCCAATTATTGGACCAAAGCTAGATGAAAATACCTACAACCCACTGAATATATATAAAGGGAATGCCATTCCGCAACAGAGGACCGATGGTTGGATGGAAGTCAAAGTATGGCAGTTTAAAACAAAAACTTTCACCGAATCAAATCCTATGGGTCTTAAGTTGGAGCATCATGGTAAAAAGGATCTTAAGGGGCTCGTAGTACAAGGAATCGAGCTGAGACCCATATAGATGACTTTTTGCAATGATTTCATAGTGGGCAATTTATTGATAATACTGTTTGCATTTTGCATTATTTTTCATAATTGATTTGTAAGAGATTTTGTGGTCAAAAGCCGGGTCTAGGCTGAAGCAGGTAAGGCTTTAACCATTTTTTTAGTGAAATGGTGTTATTAAATATGAAGAAAATCACCAAAAGCCCAAAACACATTTTTCATTATTTTTCTTAGTCTTATTATAATTTGATATTATTTTGTGATTTTTTATTTTTGAAGTAACTCAAGTGTTGCAAATAAGTACATAATACATCTTTGTCGCTTGTTAATTTTCACACTGAGTAGGAACATAAAAGACATTGGACAATCAACGTTATTCTTCTATTAGGGGGTGCTTGGTTGGAGGATAGGGTGAGAAATATGAATGATAATGAATAAGCATTGTTGGATAAGTATAATGCAATGCTTCATTACCCCATGATCTTTCCTCCTCCGAACTATTGAGTAATCAACCATTACCGAAAAAAAATGAGCGGAATGAATTTTCATCACCCCATGATCTTTCCGCCTCCGAATTTTATATATCACGTTACATTTATTAAAAAAAAGCATTTCTAAAAGAATAATAATAATAAGTTTTTAATTAACTATGATTATTAGATAATGAAGAGACATGATCAAATCAAGGATGTTCAATCATCTTATGTTTTTCGACATGATCATGTAACTAGAGCCAAGTAGCGATGTTTTTAATCCCCATAGTGCCTTCTTTCCACTCACATTAATCATTATTATTGAAAAATAAGTGAATTAAACATCTAACAAGGTGGTTGCCCCCGCCGCGCTGATGCGGGTCGAGTTCGTTTTTTGTGGTGGTTGCAGGATTTTGTTCTAAACGTCTAGCACATTTTTGTTCCAAATGCCTAGCACATTTTTGTTCCTGTAGTCTAAATTACGTACTTTTACTTTGTTAGTAGTTTAGTATCGTTCCTCTTGCATGGCTTATTTTTGGTTTTCATATTTGAAACTCACCACTTATGAATAACAGTTGTACCAAAAAAACTTAAAGCAAAGGCTAAACGAATATGTAATAACGTTAGTGGAAAAAAATTGAGAAGCATATCCATGCATCAACCAACAAAACAGTTAGCTAGTATAAAACAACAATAATGAAAACAAAAACCTTAAAAAGAACTCAAAATCTAATAAACAAACAGGCAAACAGACCTAAAAAAAACACTAAACAAGGTTTCCCTTCACAAGTTTCTAAAGATTTTTGAAATTAATATGACCCAATCTTCTGTGCCACAATTTAGATTCATCTAATGTGGCTTTTGCAAGCAAACAGACAAAACCTTTTACAGGTTTAGGTGTCTCCATATCAAAACTATACATATTGTGTTGTCTAGGAACTTTTAAGAGTATCTGACTTTCATCAGGCATCTTAAAGTCAGAAGTTGTAACACCCCAACCTGACAAGGGTAGAAATGTCACAATAATATGGTTTCACATCAGAAGATACATAACTAAATAAAAGCGAAAGTCTTACATAAATAACTTTAGTCTAAGATTACTATGGTCAATTCTTCACTCAGCACTACTCTCAAACCCCCAAAAGCTATCCTGAAAGCTATCTCGAATACCTGTCACGGAGAAAAGAAATGCGGCTGAGCTTAAAAAGCCCAGTGAATGGATCTATAACAAAATGAACTAAAATATAAATGCTGAGGTACAAATGATATAATATAAGGAAACATTAATTAGGCATAAAGGATAATACGGAAATGTAATCTGTAGTTTAGGTAAGTAATTCGTGTGTGCTTATTCACATATCTTTTTCTGGCCAAATTAAGAGCAAAACAGACACAAACTAACCATAATCGCCAAAGATATTGTACTTTTGTGTTTGTGATAGTGCAGGAATGGATATTTCAGAAATTGGCATAAATCAGGCCAAAAAGGACAAAAACGAGCACGAGTTTGGAAAACGTGGCAAAAGCCAAAGCCGGGGAAGCAAATTACCATTTTTGAGCTCAGATTGTCAAAACACACCTTGTGGAATCACAGAATGCCAGAAATAGTCCTTGGAGCAAAAGTTTGTGTTGATCCCAGTTGAGCAAACGATCTTATAGAAGTTGACTTAGAATAAAACTTAAGCAATAACGTGGAATATTATAGCTTAACTTAAGAAAAATAGTTTAAACACTTTCAACACTTCAATATATTAATATACGAGCATTCAACCAATGCTAGGGTTTTACAACCTTCAAGTAAAACGAGAATATTAATGATTTGTACATATTCTAACCCTAGGCACCTCCTTTTATTGACCAAGGAGTCCTATACAGTTTACAATAACTTTACATGCAAGATAATATCTTTTCCTTAATTATCTAACCGACTCTAGTATTGTTAGGAATTATTGAAGTCAGCATATAGATTTTGCTAATGGATACTGTTGACAGGATTCTGCTGAAGCATATATGGATTCTGTTGATGATCTGGATTTTGCTGATGATATAGTTTCTGCGGATATAGTTAATCTGTAGATAGAGTTTGTTATTTTAGGATAAGATATGTAGAATATCTTTATACTTTAATGATTATTCGTTTCTTGATAGAGAGGTTAGGGTTTCTTGTAGTATAAAAGGAACCTATGGTCAATGTATTATGTACTTATTGAAAATATTCTTAGTGATTAATAAAACGATCCATAGAGGATCGAAGTGTTTAGTATAATGTGTTTGTATTTATATTCCGCATTCATACAAGCATACAGAGATTGTCTATATAGTTTTGCTAGTGATTGCATTAGTATGCTATCGATCCATAGGCTCAAGATCTATCATGGGTAGATCCTACAAGTGGTATCAGAGCCACAGGAGAATCTCTGTAATCAAACTTAACTTCAACACCTTCTCATTCAAGAACCATGGCAGATACAGACTCTTCAGAAATCACTCAGAACAACAACAACACCCTCACACAACAGCTTCAGCAGGTTGCTTTTTCCAACAGTAATGCAAAGTTTCCATATCTCAAGAAAGATGAGTATGAGATATGGGTGATGAAGATGCAGAATTGGATTGATAGTGTTGACTTCAATCTCTGGAATGTGATCTTGAATGGAAACAGTCCTAAGAAGACAGGAAAAGACTCTAATGGTAATATTACCATCTATCCTCCTTCTACTGCTGAAGAAATCATTGTTGTACAAAGAGAAAACAAAGCTAGAACCATCTTGCTTCAAGCCATCCCAGATGATCATATGGGAGACTTTCACTTTCTTGATGATCCTAGAGACATCTGGTTGGCTATTAAAGCAACGTTTGAGGGCAATGAGGAATCTAAGAGAATGAGAAAATCCATTCTTAAGCAGGAGTTTTAGGAATTCAGGATATCAAAGGAGGAGGGCATATACAAGGGTTATGATAAATTCCAGAAGATTTTGAGTCAGCTGTATCAGCTTCAAGCCAAGCCTGACAATGAGGAAGTTAATTCCAAGTTTCTAAGGGCTTTACGTCCTTCTTGGTCCCGGGTCAGTATCTCACTAAAAACCAAAGGTGGCATGGACTATCTCTCTTTTGATGATTTGTATAACAAACTCAGAAGCCTGGAGCTTGATATCAAGGGGCACTCCACTTATACAGCAACTCCATCACACTCTGCCTTTGTAAGCACTACTTCAAACAGGGTGACACATGCTCCAAGTCCAAGTTCTTCCTCCACAACATTATCTTACACATCTACTGGTCCAAAGAATCATCCACATACTAGTAATGTGGTAGAAGATGTACTTCATTCGTTTGTTGCTGATTATGAACAAAAGCAGCAACTGGCTTATGAAGATTTTGAGTAGATTAACAAGCTAGATTTGGAAGAGTTGGATTTGAAGTGGCAAATGGCAATGCTTACTGTCAAGGTCAGAAGGTTTGAGAAGAAAGCTGGGAGAAAGCTCAACTTTAGAGGAAGAGATCCAGACAGATTTGACAAGAGAAAGGTCAAGTGCTATTCATGTGGAGAGACATGCCGTTTTTCAAGAGAGTGTAATGCTAAGAAGACTAGAAGACAACACAAGGTATTCAGCCTACAAGAACAAGGAGTTGGAAGCTGGAGATTCAAAGGCTTTGGTGACTGTTGTGGATGCTTGCATTGATTGGAAGGAACATGATTCTGAAGATACTGAAATCAATACTTCTCAGCAATTTTCATGCCTGGCTAGTTGTGATGAAGAATTTGCCTTAATGGGCATCTCTCCTCAGGTATCTGATTGTGTTTTTGGTTGTGATAGAAAATATAATGCACTTAAAGAAGCTTATGATGATTTGGAACCAAAATATAAAGATTGTTTTATTCAGGCTCAAGCTTATAAAGAAGCTGTTAAAACATTAGAAAAACAAAAGGTTTGGTTTCAACAAAATCAATTAGCTTATGATGAGAAAATTAGAGTGTTAAAGAGAGATTTGGAGATGACTAGTAATGAGTTAAAATTTTCTGAAAAAGAAAAGGCTAAAGTTGAATTAGAATTACAAGAGTTGAGGTTAAGTTTGACAATGAAGTTGCAGGACGTAAGAAGTGGCAACAGGGAGCTAAACACCTAGATAGAATAATTGATAGTTGTCAGTCCATTAAGTCTAGAAGAGCACTATGGTATGGTAAATATGTAAGGCCTGATGAGGTCTATGACCCTGATGACTATAGTGTTCTAGACCCTGAACCACCCTTGCAAACTCATACCCCTGTAAAGTTTGTAAAAGAGGGAGAGATGCATACTGTCTCTCCCACTATCACAGGAACCTTTAAGCCCACCTCCCACCATTTGGACTTAGTTGAATCACAAATGCACACTGGCAATAGGTCTATTGACTCCACTGACTCTAGCAGTGTCTCTAGCAATGATTCTAATGAATGTGTCTCTTTTTCTTTCAGTGACAAGACCTTAGAGACCTCTACCTCTAGTTATGCCAGTTGTGATTCCAAGCCCAAGTCAGATTCACCCAAGTCCTCACTAAAGTCTTCTTTCAAGTCTGCTGACTCTAGAGTTGCTGCTGATGGTCTTACTTCAAAGATAGCTTCTCTTGAAGACTTATCATTTACTTCTTTGAAAAACAATTCCTTTTAGTCATTACAAAACAATTTTATTTCTAGTGTTTATTTGAATAATTCTGTGTATGATAAGATATCTTTTGGTATGAATAAATCTTTTAGAAAGAAGAAATGTTTTGTCTGTGGTAGTAAATTGCAGTTGATTAAGGATTGTGATTTTTATGAAAGAAGGATGGTTGTTTCTGCTGATCATAATAGACTGTAGAGATCTATACCTTGATAGATCGCGAGCCAATAGATTGTTGGCCAACTAATATAATCACTAGTAAGACTAAGTTAGATAATCTCTGTGAGCTTGTAATTATTGCAGAATATAAAAACAAACTTATACTAAACTTGATCCTCTATGGATCAATAAACTTTTACTAATAATGTTATGAAAAACTCGTACATATTACAATGACGTAGGGTTCCTTATATACTAGTGGAAACCCTAACCTTTCTTACAAGAAATGAATAATGATAAACTAATAAAAGATATTCTACATATCTTGTCCTAAATTACATAAGTTCTATCCACGGTTTAAGTCTATCCGTAGGATCTCTATACGTCCACAGGAACCAGTCATCAGCAGAAAGTCACTAAGCCTTCCGCAGGAACCTGTCAGCAGTATCAGTCAGCATTATCTTCAATAATTCCTTACAATCCTCCCCTAATCTTGAATTTGACATAGTTAAGTTCAAGATTTTTTGATAGATCGCCAATAGCATAAACCAGAGGATTGAGGATGAACATCAGATGCAAAAATCTTCATAAATAGATTCTCTATGATCAACAAACATTTGAAAAGCACCATTCTTTGCAGCAACACAAGACTAAATGTACATCAACACATATAAGTTTCATACTATTCTCATCACATCCAGGTGTGTTAACTCCTGTGAGAGGTGAATCATTGAAAATAATTGATTTGATGTCTCTTTACCAATAGCCATCACTACTGGAGTAGCCAAGTGTTCTCAGTTAAAAACTATGGTACACTGATGACCCAAAGAATATGATTTTTAGCAAATCATCAGCTATAAACGGATTTGAGTAGTCTTTACCTGTAGCCGTTTGCTCAGGACTAGTCAATTATTGATGAAATATCATCTTGGTCAATTGAATACCAAATATGGTTTTCCACTGCCTTTACCACAAGCCATATACATGTGGGCTAACCAATTATTTGGAATCCAAAAAGGAAAAATCCATGGTCAATTGACAACCATTTCAACTACTCAACAATAAAGCATGGGTGAGTTGAGAACCCTATGGTTTTGAGCAAACCATTACAGCTATCAACAGATTTGATGAGTCTTTACCAAAGCTGTACCCTTTGGACTAGTCAACTTGTTGATGGAATAGTCAACATCAGGCAAGTTGATGACCAGAAAGAGTGTGATAAGAATCAACACCAACCCTGCATACAACATACACAAAACAAGACCAGCTCATTGCAGATATGAATCCATTTGAATGCCATGCTTGGTGGCCAGTTCCTTCTTAATCAATATACTTCTTCTGATGAACCTTACCAATTGTTCAGCAAGATGAAGATCATTCTCAGTCATATCCAAAGGAACAGAAAGCTTTCTCTCCAGCATGAGATTCATTACTTCCTTTGTGATTGGGTAAAGAACATCAGCCCAGCAGTATAAGGTCTTACCAGTGGTTGTTACAATCATATGAACATTAGGAAGTGGAAAGAATTTCCAATAGTCAACCACCCATGTCTTTTGACCTTTCCATACTTGAAACTTCACACCAGAATCACCTTTATAAGAATCACACAGAATCTGCAAATCACCCATCAAATACATTCCAATTTCATCAGGGGAATGAGTTTGATAATACTTGGTAACCCAGTCATAAAGTGAGAGAAGATCTTGCTTGTCCACCATATGTAAGATTTGGCTCAGAAACAAGAATGTCTTGGTAGTTCCATCTTGTCTAGTTATGACATTCACTTTACCTTGACCAAGCTCAGTATCAACAAGTTCCCACTTCACAATTTTCTCCCAAACAACAGGGTCTTGACCATCATCAGAAGCATAATCAAGAAAAGTAGTACTATCCTCTAAAGGAATATCTTTTGGAGCCTTCCTCTTGATAGCTTTAGTCTTTCTCCTAGTGCCAGTGGTAACAGGAATAGAAGGACCATCAGCAGGTTCTTCTTTAGGCACTTATTTGGAAGTATCAGCAGGAACATCTGCAGAATCATCATCATCAGGTACTTCTATTGGAGTACCTACTGAAGCATCATTGGTAACATCATGTGGAGCTTCAGTGGTATCAGGATGAGATTCAGTAGTATCATAATGAGAAGCAGCAGGAGTATCATCCATCTGAGGCAAGACTGAAGGAGATTGCACTTTCTCCTGACCATCATGAAAGGACCCAATGGACTCAGCAGGTTGATCAGCAGTATCATGAAGCTTAGCTTTCTTAGCTTCAAGCCCATCCAAAAGTTTACCTCTAAACTCCAGAACATCTTGGACATGTATACCAGAGGAATGAAGATTTGAAATGATCTTGTCATAGTAGAAGGTGAGCTGTTTATCTGAAAATCCCCAAACCCTCTTTTGAGTCCATCCGGACCCAAACATAGAACATCCCTGATTCTTCACAAAATTCCTCATGTATTTCTTTATTTCAGCCTTTGTCCAAGGTCTTTCCCTGAGATGCTTAGCTTTTCTCTCTTCCTCTTGTTGTCTCTGCAATCTTCCTCTTTCAACCATCATATGAACAAAAGCAGGATTATCAACTCCAAGCACAGATTCACCCAAATTAGGCTTAGAAGCAGCTTGTGCAGCCAAATTTTCCCATTGTGCTGCAGAAAGATTCTTAGCTATTTCATCTAGTTCCTTTTGTCTTTCAGTAGGCAAGGTGCTAGTAAATTGAGTTCCCATCTTATCCAAATCATCTTGAATTTTCCTAGCAAGTGCTTCTGAGGCTTTCAAATCCAATTGATCTTTAGTAGCTGCAGCATCCTCTTCAGCTTGCAAACGTGCAGCAGCAATCTCACTAATTTTTTCATTAGCAAGTTCCACCTTGGATTTCACTCTGGAAGGAATGTCTTGATCAATCAATATAGACTTTCCTTTGTCTTTCTTCTCAGGAGGAACAAAAGTCTTATCAGGAGAATCATGAGGGAGATCAGCTTGGATATCTACTGATGTAGCATGAGTGCCCACTTCTGGCATAGTAGTAGGAAAAGATTCCTTTCTATGAACATCAGCAGAAGTCTTCTTTCTAGGAGCATCAGCAGACTTCTTATCAGCAGAATGCTTTCTCCTTACATAAATGACTCTGGAATCCTTTTGAATACTTGAATCAGCAGTATGATCAACATCAGCAGTTGGAGCAGGCCTAACATCAGTAGAATGAATAGATGGTGCAGGCCTAGCATCAGCAGCATTCTTCTGAACACTCTCCAATGTAGTAGCAGCAAGAAGTTCAAGGCCTTCCAAGTCAATGACTCTGTAACCACATATTCTTCCCCATCTATGACAACAACAATCTCTGTTGGTCCATCTTCAACAGTCCTTGTTTGTGCGGTTTCCCAAAATTGTACAACAAGAGACTCATAAATAACACTTGGATATTGGAGCAGAGCATAACGAATCTTGGATATTTGAAGAAATTCGATCATGCCCACATAATCTTCATCATTTTTACCACGACCAAGAAAGGCATGTTTGTTATGATCACCTTTGAAAAGTAGTTCAGCCATTGATTGAGACTAAGAAATTAGGGTTGGGAGTTCTGAAGAATGTTGAAGTGGTTTTTGAAATTTTATAGCGAGAGGGAATCAGTTAATTTGGGAGTGGGATATGCAATTCTTGGTTAATTATAGAAGTTACCAAACGTGGAATGAAACTGATATGAATTACTGGAAAGAAATCTTTGACCAATAATCAACTAAAGCAAATCCCAATTAAACTGACTCATCCAAAGAAACCAAGTCAAACGGCTGAAATCAAATGGTCAATCCGCAGAAAATAGTCAAACGTTGACTACGGTCAACCATTCATTCAACAGAACCTTCCGCAGAATCAATCAGCAGAATCTTCCCTTCAGTGGAAACCAAATATCTTTGAAAAAGATCTCTTAATTCAAATTTCAAAGAACCCTTAATTATCTCAAAACTACCTCGCATTTATGGTAATAAAGACACGCGGTTGGGATGATCTTATAAATAAAGGATAATTATCCCCAAATCTCTCCACACAAATCAAATCCCTAATTACAATTCCTCCAATCAACAACACAACCATGGCTTCCAATCAACGTATCATCGACCTTTCTTCTGACTCCTCGGATACTTCTGATTCACTAACATCTCCACCTCCACTCAGAATGCCAACACTTCCCCGTGGTCTCACAAAGGAACAAGCCAAGAAGAAGAAACATGATGTACCTGCTCCAAGTTCATCATCATCTGAAGATCTTCCACCATATCCTTCTAAAATTGATGATCCTGAGTACTAGAGAGAGATGGAGAGAAGGTGGAATGCATTGGAGAGGGAAAACAGAGTTCCCAATCCTGATGAGTCTCTCATCATCTTCACTTCTTCTGATGAGGAGGATGATGAGAATGATTCACTTTACAACCCCACAACCCCTGATAAGCCTCAGTCCTCTCGTCCAAGAAGAAGAAAAGTAAATCCCCTATTGCCAAAGACCAGAAAGGTTGTGATAGGTTTGCCCTGTTCTCAGTGGCAAGGAATCTTCAACATCAACAACAAAGGCAAGGAGAAGACTGTGGAAGGCAAGGGCAAGGGCAAAGTAGAATAGGAACTTGTTGTTAATATTTCAATTTCATTGTCTTGTATTGTACTTCAGAATAATCAATAAAAATTTGCCTTGTTAACTTTTACTTATTTTAATTCTTCTGATAAATTAGCATTCCCCTGAATAAATTGATCTTGAATAAGCCATCATCAGGAACTCACTTAACAACAAAATAGATAGTATCAGCAGCATGTGGTCAAACCCATTGACTTTCATCCGAAGAATCCACTTAAGTGGACAACTTGCACAATTAGTAATTGCTACTGACTTAACTACCTCCCATTTACTTGCATTAACTCACATTAAACCCAAATCAAGTATTTATAAAGAAGTCTTCAAGTCATAAGTGTAACACCCCGCCTTATAGATACAATATTGTCCACTTTGCCCAAAGGCTCACGGCTTTGCTTTTGTGGCCCTCATGTGAAGACTTCCCGGCAGGTCACCCAAGCCAGTACTACTCTCACACGAGCACACTTAATCATATGGGCGATTAACCGTTAGACCACAAAACCCGTTGTTGTCATATAAGGCGAATGTTAACATATGTCCCAACATCACTCCAAGTCACGGCCAATGTGGGATTTGCCTAGGGTATTACAATAAGCAACTCACCATCCCATAAATAACATATCCCAAAGTCTTTCGCACATTCAAATTATGAAGCCATCCCCCAAAGTCATTGAAATTTCTTCTGATTCATCAGACTCCACCTTTGATATACCTCAAATCCAAAGATCCTACTACTACCTAGGTGAAGGCCCTTCAGAATTATGTCCATCTCCTACCACTTCAGAAGAAACCACTGAAGCTGAGGAAACTCCAAATCCTCTAGCTATGGTTGTCCCTGATTTCACTCCTGTTACTGCATTCTTGACCAGTGAAATGGAAAGGGTGTGTGCAGATATGAGGAGGATCTCTGTCCCTGAAGAGCAACAGTCCTCAAGAAGGAAGAAGGGTCCATTGAAAGTGGTCCTTGGTCTTGCTGCTCCCAAGCTCTGGAACAAGGATACGCTGTCCAGAGGGATTCATAAAAGGATGCCTGACCCAAAGGACTTGGGCAAAGGGAAGAGGAAGATGGAGTAGGGGGTTGATGCTTAGGGATGTGGTGTTTGCTGGTGGTTGTTTGTTGTTGTTTGATGTATTTTGTGTTTCTTCTGATGACAGATCTTGTTGTTGATGTACCTAGCTTTCCTCTAATGAATAAAATATTTTACTTTTATGTATTTTACATCTAATTCCACTGAATGTAGATCTTTGTATATCAGCAGGAACATGACCTGAAACCAAACATTCAAACAAAACACAAAACACAAACGAACAACCAAAATAATATACAAGATTAGTAATAACCTGCAAAAGAAAGTTAGTAAACATAATAATCTACATAAATACAACATGTACAATCCTCCCCTGAGGCATATGCCTCCCCTCAAACATAGCATTCAAGGGTTAACCATCCCAATGTTGACAACTAGGTGATTAAACCTAGGTCCATCAAAAGCTTTTGTTAATGAATCAGCCACATTATCATCAGTATGAATTTTAAGCACTTGAATTAGATGCTTCTCATTTGCATCTCTTATAAAATGGTGCCTAATTTCTATATGTTTTGTTCTCTGATGAAAAATAGGATTTTTAACAATAGAAATAGTACTTTGATTATCAATGTAGATTTTAGTGTTCATAAAGTTAAACCCATAATCCAACATTTGATTCTGAATCCAAAGTACCTGACCACAGCAATTGGCAGCAGCAACATATTCTGCTTCAGTAGTAGAAGTACCCACTATGGTTTGTTTCTTGCACTGCCAAGAGATGAGTCTTCTACCAAGAAATTGACAACCTCCTGTTGTGGATTTCCTATCCAAATTTGCTCCAGCATAGTCACTATCACTGTAAGCCTCCAACACAAATGGTGATTCCCTTGGGTACCAAAGGCCTAGTTTGGGTTGGCCCTTGATGTACTTGAAAATTTTCTTCACTGCATTGAGGTGGGAAGTCAGTGGAGTGACTTGATGTCTTGAGCAAGCACTGACAGCAAAGGTAATGTCAGGCCTAGAAGCTGTGAGATACATGAGTGATCCAGTCATGGACCTATAAAGATGAACATTCACAGCCTCATCTTGCTCATTTGGATTCTTAAGCTTGGGTGGTTCATAAGGAGTGGTAGCAGTCCTCAGAAGTTCAAAGTCAAACTTTTTCAAAATATCTTTAACATACTTCTCCTTATGAATAAAAATCCCTTCAGGTTGTTGTTTGACTTGCAGCCCTAGGAAAAAGGTTAACTCCCCCATTGCACTCATTTGAAATTCACCTTTCATCAATTCTTCAAATTCCCTGCACCATGCCTCCTTTGTGGATCCAAAGATAATGTCATCCACATATACCTGTACTAGAAGGATGTCCCTAGAGTTTTTCTTAATAAAGAGGGTCTTTTCAATAGCCCCTCTTCTGTAGCCAAGCTCCAGAAGAAATGTAGACAGTCTAGCATACCATGCTCTTGGTGCTTGGTGAAGTCCATAAAGTGCCTTGACAACTTTGTACACCTTCTTAGGATGATGGGGGTCTTCAAAGCCCTGTGGTTGAGTAACATATACTTCCTCTTCAATTTTTCCATAGAGGAAGGCACTCTTGACATCCATCTGATAGACCTTAAACCCCATATATGAGGCAAAGGCTAAAAACAGTCTAATTGCCTCAACCCTAGCAACTGGTGCAAAGACCTCAGTGTAGTCAATCCTTTCTTCTTGTCTGAAACCTTGAGCCACCAATCTTGCTTTATTTCTGACCACAATACCTCTGGCATCCCTCTTGCATTTTAAGATCCACTTGGTCCCAATTGCAATTTTCCCTGCAGGCAGATCAACAAGTACCCAAACATCTTGATTCTTGAATTGTTGCATCTCTTCCTGCATAGCTTCAACCCAACTAGGCTCACTCAAAGCCTGTTTCATGCTTGTTGGTTCAACTTGGGACAAGAAACAAGCAAACAAACAATGCTTCTGATCTGTGTGATTGTCTCTCTTTTGAGTGGATACATAAGTCAAAAATGCACATTGCCCAAACTTGGTATTCTTAATGGCACTCCTGGTGAGTACCATAGCATTAGGATCACCAAGTATATTGTCTTGTGGATGAATGGTGTTGATCCTTTTAGTTGTAACAGGATTAACATCAATGGAGGTATCAAGATTGGTTAAAGTAGGAGCAAAGTCTTCATCATAAGAAGCTGATTGAAAAATGCCATCACTTTGCTCAACATTAGCAAGATCTGAGGGAATTGGAAACCTGCCATAAGGTTCATCTAAACTTTTGGAAGCTTCAGTGGAAACAGGAACTTCAGCAGAAATGCCTTCAGCAGAATCTCCATCAGCAGAATCAACAGCTGCATCAGCAGATGTATCTGCAGAACCAGGTTTTCTGCTTTCTTCAACAGCAGCTTGTTTTAAGAGGGCTTCAGTGTCTTGAGCAAATTCAAGACCAAGTCTTTTAGCTTCCTCAGCAGCTGCATGTTCTTGCTTTTTGAGTCTAGCAGGATCTTCTGCAAAGGTTGAATTTTCCACATCATCAGCAGATTTGGCATCAGAGGCTTCTTTGTAAGGAGGATCTGCTATTTGAATTGGTAGAGTAGTTACAACAATAGTGGGTTCATCACATTCTGAATCACTGTCTGAATCATCCTGTAGGGTACCTGCATTGTTAGAAGATGACACTTGTATACCTGCAGAGGGGTTAGTTTGTGTCTAGCATACCCCAAATAATCTGTAAGATAATTAAGGTCAAAATACCATTCATGACCTTTTCCTTGAACATTTACATTCTCCTCCAGAAATTTCAGGTTAAGAGTCTCTTCTATCTTCTTTGCAGCCAAGTTATATACCCTATAAGCCTTGCTATGAGCTGAGTAACCAACAATATACCCTTCAGCAGCTTTTGCTTCAAATTTGCCTAAGTGATCACTTGTGTTAAGAATGGTCACCTGACAACCAAAAGGTTTCAAGTGTTCAATGGTAGGCTTCTTCCCTGTCAATAGCTCATAGGGTGTCTTATTATGAGGTCTAGTAATCAACACCCTATTCAATACATAACAGGCAGTGCCAACTGCCTCAGTCCAAAACATGGTGGGAAGTTTAGAGTCAGCAAGCATAGATCTTGCAGCCTCTATAAGGGTTATATTCTTCCTTTCAACAACTCCATTCTGTTTTGGAGTCCTAGGAGTGCTATAGTCTCTTTTAATACCCTTTAAACCACAAAGTTCAATGAGATTAGCATTTTTGAACTCTGTCCCATTGCCACACCTTATACCTTTAATCTTCTTGTTAAGTTGGTTTTCAACTAGAGCCATAAATTCTTTAAGTGCCTGAAAGGTTTGATCTTTAGTCATCAAGAAAAATGTCCAACTGAATCTGCTGAAAGCATCAGTGATTACCAAACAGAAGTATTTATGATCTATACTCCTGATGGATGTTGGACCAAAAAGATCCATGTGAAGCAGCTGCAATGGTTCTGAGATTGTTCTCACAGCAGTAATGGCTTTATAAGAAGCTTTGTGTTGCTTACCCTTGTTACAAGCCACACAAGTATGCTCATTGGTGAAGATCTTGGAAGGAAGTCCATGAACAAGTCCATCTTTAGCAAGTTTGTTGATGACTTTGAAATTAACATGTGCCATCCTCCTATGCCATTTTGTAGATTCATCCAGGGATGCTTTAGCCACCAAGCATGTTAGATCAACTTCTGGCTTGACATCATTCAAGTCAAATGTATAAAGATTATGATTTCTTGGAGCCTGATGAGGCGAAAAATGATCCGTTTTTAGGGGGTCATTTAAGCCCGAATCCGACTTTATTTGATCAAATATTGCCCTAAATCGTTCCTTTTGTGATTTTAGGTATTTGGAGAGTGAATTTTGGAAAAGAGGCTATTTTGGACGTTTTTGGAGCATAAAGTGAAGAAAACGACAAAGTACCAAAAATCCAAGCTGAAAATACAAGGTGACGGCGTCAAGACCAAAAGCTTGACGGCGTCAGACATGAAGAATAATTTACTGTAGCTGGTGACGGCGTCAGATGGAGAGGTGACGGCGTCAAAGTGGCCAAGAATAATTTACCGTGGGTGGTGACGGCGTCACATAGGCCGTCACAAGTGGATCTAGGGCGTCCGAGGAAGTATATGGCGGCGAGTTGACGGCGTCAGATTTAACTCTTGACGCCGTCAGAACGATTTTCCTATATATAGTTTTCTAGTTTTTTCATTAAAAAGGGAGAGAAGTTTTGGTGAAACCCTAAAGACGATTTTGGTGCCTCTTTCACAGGTTTTTCAAGGGTTCCAAACCCTTGAGACCTTGCATTGTAATTGAGATAAGTGTACTTTCAATTCAATCAATATGTCTATGTGTTGGTTGTTTATCTCTTGTTCTTGTCTCAATTCTACTATGCTAGGCTAGATCTCTCTTGTGTTTGCTTAGATCTAATGAAACCTAGATGTTGATTATGTGTTGATTACTTGTCTATTCTTGTTTTGAATGAATGATTTATATGTTAGGCTTAAGAAAACTGGCAGATCTCCAAATGGTAACATGCTTGAACGTCTTAAGAAACATGAACCGAGGCGTACTAGGTCTTTATTGGTTGTATTTAATGCATGAGCCACTGTTTACAATCCCTATAGTTGTGTTGGGTCATGGTGTAGGAGGAGATAAGAGCTCATAGGGTTGGGGAGTTATGTATGCCACCCCACGAATGGTATTAAGGAATACAACCCGTCATTCATACAAGTGTAACAAGTAATTAACATGTAAAAGATATCTAGGGAGTAGTGAAGTCTAAGTAAACACAATTTCTCCAATTACTGCTCACAACCTTAGTTTAATTAGTTTAATTTCATTTTTATTATTTTATTTTGATTGCATCTTAGCTTTGGGTTAGTTGATTAGCAACTAATTCCGCCCACTCCTTCAAAACCCAAGATTTTACTTGCTTTAATAAAAATATAAAAATACAAAAATAATCATCTTTCACCTCTAGAACTATTAATTAGGTTTTCTAATCCTAGCGACACTATTCCTAAGCTGAACGATCAATCCCCTGGTACTTGTCACTATACTATACTACAACGATCAGGTACACTGCCTGGTGGGGGTTGTAAGCCTCGCGAGATCCCTCAAGAGGTAAAGCAAGGTGCGATTCCCACGCATCAAGTTTTTGGCGCCGCAGCCTGGGGAATAGTTATTGTCTAGGTTAGGATTTCTTTTTATTAGGTCTACTTGCTGGATTCCTTTCTAGTAAGATTTTTATTTTTATTTTTAGGTCTTCTTTAGTCTATCTTGTTTCTTCGTGCCTTTGTTCGTAACTCTTTACCATCCGACATCATGGAAGGTGGTAACATCTTTGAACCCATCATCCCACCACAACAAAACCCACCATTAGAACCCCTTAGGCCCCGAACCTTAGGAGAGTATTCCCGACCTAGCCACCAAGGCTACCGAAACACCATTGAGCTCACCGGAGCCAATGTAACCCCCTTGCGATCCGACACCATCCGGTTGGTGCAAAGCGGATGTGCATTCCATGGACTTCGTTCCGAAGATCCAAACCAACACCTTAAGGACTTCCTCAAAATCGTAGATTCCATAGACCTAGGTGTTGAAACTAGAGAGACTACCCGTTTACGCCTATTCCAATTCTCTCTACGGGATCAAGCTAGTCAATGGCTTGAGCGTTTACCCGCGGGATCCATCACCACATGGGATGATCTCACCACTCGTTTCCTTGCTCAATTTTTCCCACCGGGGAGAACTACTAAACTTAGGAATGACATCTTGATGTTTCAACAACGTCAAAATGAATCTCTTTATGAAGCATGGACTCGTTTCAAGGACTTACTCCAAAAAGTCCCTCATCATGGCATAGATCTTTGGCTCCAAGTCCAAATCTTCTATGACCATATCGACATCTCCACGAGGCGAACCATTGACCAATCAGCCGGTGGTAAGCTACGTGATCTTAGTGCGGAACAATCATGGGAACTCATAGAAGATCTTGCTCTCTATGACAACGAAAGTTGGAATGATCCCCGTGATTTGAACAAAACGGTCAAGGCAATATCTTTGCCTTCGAACAATTCAAGCACTCCCGACCGTAGGATCATGGAACTTGAGGACCAAGTCAAGTTTCTCATGAAATCTTATGAAGCTCCGAAGCATTCAAGCCAAGTGAACAAAATCACTTCTTCATGCGAATTATGTAGTGGTCCCCATGACACTCGTGATTGTGTGGAACTCCCCGGAACAGCTTTTGCGGACTACGCATCCACGCGTACCGACGAAGCGGGAGATAAGTGGTACACTTTCAAGCCCGAGCCAAACACATACGGTGATTCATATAACCCCTCATGGAAAAATCACCCAAACCTTAGGTGGAAACAAAATCAACCCAATTCATCCAACCCACCTAATCGTTACCAATCAAACGGTCCACCATCCAACCGTACCTTCAACAACAATCCTTCTAACAACTATGGTAGTACCAACAATCTTGAAGGATTGATGTCGAAATTTATGGCATCTCAAGAAGCTCGCATAGCTAGGTTTGAAACCGAATTCAACCAACAACAAACGGAGATGACCAACAAGATCGACAACTTGTTGAAAGCCCTCAACAACCAAACATTAGCCATACCTAGGAAGGACACTAGGGACACCAATAGTGGAATCCAAGTTAAGGACCCCTCATCATCCAAACATGTCCACTTTGTCAATGTTGTCACCATCAAGCCGATAGATAGGGAGATAAAGGAGAGTGACAATGATGAAGTTAGAGTAGAAGCCAATAGTGAGGATGAGAGTAGGGAAGTTGAGGTTAATAAGGATAAGGAATTAGAGGAGGTAGAACCTATAGAGGAATATTTTGATAAGTTGCCAACCAAGGAAGAATGGGAATACCATAAGGATTTATTCGATAGTCCCGAGACAACATATATCTTTGGCGATCCCCTGATCAAAATGGGAGACCCCTCTAATATTAACATCCCATGCAATATCGGGCACATGCATATATGGAAAGCTTACATAGACCCTAGATCCCCCGTGAACATCATGTCTAGGACTTATTACAATTGGGTGATGAAGAAGCAACTCAATTTTAGGATAATGCCCGGTAAAAGTTGGATAAGTAATTTTGCAGGAAGAGTTAAGGGAGTACATGTGATTATAGGGAATCTCACCTATGAGATTGATTTTATGATAGTGGAAGACACGCGTCCGGTGATAGATGCTTGCCTAAGTCAAATAATATTTGGGAAACCATTTGTTGAGGCCACTAGGATGAGTTATGATCCGACGTTAGGGATAGTTAGATTCAAGGAAGAGAATGATGAGGTTGCTTATCAAATGCCCTACAAGATTGAGCAATACCGCCTTCTCTCTAATTTCGAAAAGGAACGTAAGCAAGCGGCTTATTATAGGAATGATGAGGATAGACGTAGAGGAGTAGAGTATGTTAGAAATAGGATGCTTGGTTTCTACAAAGAATGCTTGCAACTAGGTCCGGAATACAAAACTGGTTTAGAAGACGACCTAGAGAGTGGAACCAATGATGAGATCACGTAGTAACCCACGACTTTGAGTCTAGCTACAAGACTCGTAAATAAAGAAAAGCGCTTCTTGGGAGGCAACCCATGTTTTGTGTGATTTTTATTTGTTTGATTATTATTTGCTTCCGTATGCATGTTTTATTTTTATTGTTGGTTGATCATGTTTCTCTACTAAAAAATGGAAATACTTTATTATGTTGTTTAGCCTAGTCTTAACTTCAACCTAGAGGTATTTTTGCAAAAGATAAGTGTAAGGGGAAACCCCAAATATGTTTTTAAGAAACAAACTGATCATGATTCTCCACAATATTTAATGAACATGTATATTCGTATTTGTTAGAGTCAAATGCTTGTATTGAGTCATAATGAAGTTTTGCAGGATTTTCCAGGAAGTAGGACAAAGTTTTTCCAGAAATTTTCCGGAAACTTAACATAAGAATTTCTGCAGGTTCATTCTGACGGCGTCAGGGCATTGCTCTTGACGGCGTCAGGAGTTAAAAATCTGGAAATTTTACCGATTTTGTTTTTCTAACGGAGTCTTATAGTTTTTGTGAATTATTAAGTTTTATAATCTCCAGGAAATCTGCAAACTTCATTCCACAAGCATTATATCTTACTTTGTTTTCTAGGATTTAGTAACTTATATAGGATGCCGCCGATTTTACGCGAGGTTGCCTTGTCTACTTTTGTCAGGATTTACAGGTTATTTGTGACAAGAAGATGATTTATATTCTGGAAGGGAAGCTTTGATTGTTCGTTTTCTTGGAAGAAGATTTAACCTGGCCAACTAAAATCCATACCGAGCGAATCAGGGGAGTATTTGATTTCATTCTCTTTACTTTTTAACTTTTACATTCTTTACTTGAACATTGGGGACAATGTTCATCTTAAGTGTAAGGGGAGGGTAAAAAGATGATACCTTACATATGCACTTTCGCTTGAGTTTGTTTTGTTTGATAGTAGATGAGTAATAAAACTACGAGAAATACTTGTTAGTGTAATTTTAGCGCCAAATTTAAAATTTTTTACAACATTTAGGAGTGAAACTTTAGCCATAGCAAGCGTCTCATGGATAGGAGGTTGTATGACTAGCACATAACCGTATATTCAGAAAAATTTTCCACCCAAAAATGTGAGGTTCGCCTTTAGATTTGATAGGAAAAGCATTCATTATTAGTGCTTATGAGTGTACCGGTAGCATTTAGATTCTAGAACTTGCGTTAGTGATGCATCCCGAGACCGCTAGTGAGACTACATTCGTGTAGTAGGATTTACTACATGATAAGAGGCATTAGGATCACCCTTGTGTTAAACCCGTATCATGATTACTTGACCATTTAAGTCATATTACTTGGCTAGTTAAGTCAACTAATTTTTCCCACACCCTTAGCGTTGTACTCATTTTTAGTACACGATACCCCTAGTACACCCCTCCGAGCCTATCTTTTCGTTTCTAACTTTAAGCATTTTACTTAAAGGAAGAATTTGTTACACCCCACTTAAATGTACACCCAAATCGCCTTAGCCTTCCGTGTATGTGCTCATTTTTAGTGCATTATTGTTATTTGTTAAACCCTAAGTTAACTTTCTAATTGATTACATGGTTGCTAAGTCGAGTCATATCATTGTACATATTGTTTTGGGACTATTGGGACTCATGGGTAAGTACTTATTTTATGGAGTAATGGGGAAGAACATCACTTATTACCCCCATACGTGCGTTAATCTTAAAAGTGTTCCAAGTGTTTTAATTTTCTTAATTCGAGTCATTAGATTAGTTTAATGTAAAGTATGTAAAGATTCAAGTGTAAGGGGAATTCTCATCCCCTATGATGTATTATTTTGGATGGTAGGGTAAGAGTGTATGCAAAAAAAAAAAAAAAAAAAAAAAATAGAAAAGAAAAAAAAAAAAAAAAAAAAAAAAGAGAAAAAACATACGGACTACCATCCCGTTTTCATTCTATGTTTATTTTATGTTTTTGTTATTTTTCCTTTATTAGCTTAAGCCGAGTCTAGTCTTGGCTTAGCAACGCCATCTTGTACATGTAATTAACTAAGATTGTTAACTCGCCACCAGTAAAACTTCCTTTATCCAACAAAACCGTGTAATTCATATCCCTACACCTAACAATATAACCCTTTAAAAAGACCTCTTTGATAGTTTATCATAGGTGCTTACGCCATGTGGTGGAGGTTTGATCCTTTCCCAAGCCTATAGTAATCTATTTTGCTATGACAGGTAGTGAGAGATATCTTCCATTTCCATAATGTTATATTACTTTATTACACCCGAGAGATGTGAGTATCTAAACACTATTTGTGAGGTGCTTGTGTATGACCTCCGTGCTTGTCTATTGGTCTTTAGTGGAACGATTATTTGTTGTAATTACTTTTATATTAGTGTTAAATGACCCCTAACTTGTCTTTTGAGTAGAATAAAAGCGCATTTGCTTGAGGACAAGCAAATCTCAAGTGTAAGGGTATATGATGAGGCGAAAAATGATCCGTTTTTAGGGGGTTATTTAAGCCCGAATCCGACTTTATTTGATCAAATATTGCCCTAAATCGTTCCTTTTGTGATTTTAGGTATTTAGAGAGTGAATTCTGGAAAAGAGGCTATTTTGGACGTTTTTGGAGCATAAAGTGAAGAAAACGACAAAGTACCAAAAATCCAAGCTGAAAATACAAGGTGACGGCGTCAAGACCAAAAGCTTGACGGCGTCAGACATGAAGAATAATTTACCGTAGCTGGTGACGGCGTCAGATGGAGAGGTGACGGCGTCAAAGTGGCCAAGAATAATTTACCGTGGGTGGTGACGGCGTCACATAGGCCGTCACAAGTGGATCTAGGGCTTCCGAGGAAGTATATGGCGGCGAGTTGACGGCGTCAGATTTAACTCTTGACGCCGTCAGAACGATTTTCCTATATATAGTTTTCTAGTTTTTTCATTAAAAGGGGAGAGAAGTTTTGGTGAAACCCTAAAGACGATTTTGGTGCCTCTTTCACAGGTTTTTCAAGGGTTCCAAACCCTTGAGACCTTGCATTGTAATTGAGATAAGTGTACTTTCAATTCAATCAATATGTCTATGTGTTGGTTGTTTATCTCTTGTTCTTGTCTCAATTCTACTATGCTAGGCTAGACCTCTCTTGTGTTTGCTTAGATCTAATGAAACCTAGATGTTGATTATGTGTTGATTACTTGTCTATTCTTGTTTTGAATGAATGATTTATATGTTAGGCTTAAGAAAACTGGCAGATCTCCAAATGGTAACATGCTTGAACGTCTTAAGAAACATGAACCGAGGCGTACTAGGTCTTTATTGGTTGTATTTAATGCATGAGCCACTGTTTACAATCCCTATAGTTGTGTTGGGTCATGGTGTAGGAGGAGATAAGAGCTCATAGGGTTGGGGAGTTATGTATGCCACCCCACGAATGGTATTAAGGAATACAACCCGTCATTCATACAAGTGTAACAAGTAATTAATATGTAAAAGATATCTAGGGAGTAGTGAAGTCTAAGTAAACACAATTTCTCCAATTACTGCTCACAACCTTAGTTTAATTAGTTTAATTTCATTTTTATTATTTTATTTTGATTGCATCTTAGCTTTGGGTTAGTTGATTAGCAACTAATTCCGCCCACTCCTTCAAAACCCGAGATTTTACTTGCTTTAATAAAAATATAAAAATACAAAAATAATCATCTTTCACCTCTAGAACTATTAATTAGGTTTTCTAATCCTAGCGACACTATTCCTAAGCTGAACGATCAATCCCCCGGTACTTGTCACTATACTATACTACAACGATCAGGTACACTGCCTGGTGGGGGTTGTAAGCCTCGCGAGATCCCTCGAGAGGTAAAGCAAGGTGCGATTCCCACGCATCAGAGCCTTTAGCAATACATGATTGTCATCAAGTATTTTGAACTCAGGTGAAAGAATGAAACAACCTTCTTCAATGAAA
Source organism: Artemisia argyi (assembly GCA_030686995.1). Taxonomy (NCBI): domain Eukaryota; kingdom Viridiplantae; phylum Streptophyta; class Magnoliopsida; order Asterales; family Asteraceae; genus Artemisia; species Artemisia argyi. The sequence goes on from CM060684.1 coordinate 188,022,744, forward strand.
AGCACAGGAAGCTTTTTGTCACAAATTTGTGAGACTGAGAACAAATTGAATCCTTGAAGCTCCTTCACATAGTAGACATTCTCAAAATCCACCTTTGGAGTTCTAATGGTTCCTTTGCCAGTGATCCTTCCTACTCCACTTCCAAACCTCACTATGCCTCCATTAATTGGCACAAAGTCATGTAGCTTCTCTTGATTTCCAGACATGTTTCTTGAACATCCACTATCAACAATACCTAAGTCTTTATTAAGAAGAGGATGTTCCTACAACAAAGAAAGTTAATATACAACAAAATAAATATGTTAAGAGACTTAAGTCATGAAAGACTTGAGCCTGCCCTGTGGATCATTATGATGTACCCAAGAAGATGAGTTAGATCCACAATTGTTCCTGGATTCCCTGTAGTTATATGGTCTTTTATGTGTCCAAGAACAATCTGCTGAGGACTTTTCAGCAGAATCCCAATTATCCCTTCCCATAAATATTTGGTCATTATATTCATACCAATGATTAACTCCATAAAATGGTTGTGGCCCATATCTATTTCTATTTGTATTCATATATCTACTATGAAAAACAGACCTATCAGAAGGAACAGACCAATCAGCAGGAATGGAATACATTCTGCTGACATTATACTTTGCCTGTGGGACAACTGAGGGTTTGGAACAGGTATTAGTCCACTTTTGTCTAGGTCTATTATTAACAACAGAAACACCCATCCTCTTATCATGAAAATCACAATCCTTAATTAAATGGAATTTGCTACCACAAACAAAACACTTATTCTTCTTAGAAGATTTATTAAATCCAAAAGATGTCTTATTAAAAACAGAATTATTCAAAGAAACACTAGAAACAGAATTGTTTTGTAAACACTGAAAGGAATTGTTTTCATAAGAAGTAAATAACAAGTCTACAGAAGAGGCTGTCTTAGAAAGAACTTCATCAGTAGCAACTTCAGAGTCCACAGACTTGTAAGATGACTTGTCAGAATTCTTTATTGAGGACTTGGGTGAGTCTGACTTGGTCTTGGAATCACAGCTGGCATAACTAGAGGTTTCTAAGGTCTTATCCCTGGAAGAACAAGAGACATAAGTGTTAGAATCATTACTAGATATACTTCTAGAGTCAGGGGAGTCATTGATCCTAATGCCAGTGGTTTCCTTTGATTCTGGTAAGTCAAACTTATGGGATGTGGGCTTAGGGGTTCCTATGGTTGGAGAGTCTTCAGACTTATTTGGCAAGTCTTTAGACTTTTTGCCAAAGAGATGGTGTGAACCATTAAAGTTAGAGGTTTTGGTAGTAGGCATAAATATACCTCTGATAGGTCCTGATACAGCATGCAAATCTCCATCTTTAACATAATTTGCTAAGCCTGCTGGTGTAGATTTACCCACATCATTCCTTGCCTCTAAACCAACATATTTTTTAAACCCTAAACCTATTCCAGAGTTTATAGCTTGACTACCATAAAGACAGCTAGCTAAATTATCTCCTGAAATTAACCAATTTTTATGTAAAGCTACTTCTTTATCTAGTTTCTCTTGCAAAACACTTTTCTCAGACTCAATTCTAGCTTTTTCTTTTTCAGAAAACTTTAATTCATTGCTAGCACATTCAAAATCTCTACTTAAAACTCTAATCTTTTCCTCATAAGCCAATTGATTCTGTTGAAACCACACCTTTTGTTGTTCTAAAGTTTTAAAAGCTTCTTTATAAGTTGCAGCTTCAATAAAACAAGCATTATATTTTGGTTTCAGATCATCATAAGCTTCTTTTAGAGTTGTATATTTAGAATCACAATCACAAACACAAGTAGATACCTGAGGAGAGATTCCCATGAGACCAAAGCTATCATCACAACTAGCTATGCAAGAGATTTGAGGAGAGCTGCTTGTTGCATCTTCATGCTCATTCCAGTCAACACTAGCATCAATAGCAGTGACCAAGGCCTTTGATTCTCCAGCCTCCACTTCTTTCTTCTTGTATGCTGAATATCTGGTAATGGCTTCACCCTTCTTGGCTGTGCACTCTCTTGCAAAATGGCCAATTTCTCCACAAGCATAGCACTTTACTTTCCTCCTGTCAAACCTAGCTGCATCTCTACCATCAACATTGAGCTTTTTACCAACCTTTTGCTCAAATCTTCTAACCTTGAGGGAGAGCATAGCCATTTGCCACTTTAAGTCCAACTCTTCTAAAGCAAGTTCATCAATCTGCTCAAAATCTTCATAAGCTATTGATGAGGCGAAAAATTAACCACTTTTAGGGGGTCATTTAAGCCCAGAATTGAATTTATTTGATCAAATATTGCCCTAAATCGTTCCTTTTGTGATTTTAGGTACTTTGGGAGAGAAATCTGGAAAAGGAAGCAATTCGGACGTTTTTGGAGCATAAAAGTGAAGAAAACGCCAAAGTCTTAATTTTCCTTGCTGGGAACAGTAGGTGACGGCGTCAAGAAGGAATTTCTGACGGCGTCAAGAGTAATTTCCATGATGATCCAGTACAGATTTGACGGCGTCACAAGGTAGGGCGTCAAGAGGAAAATGCATGACGGCCTGGAAATACATAACACATGACGGCGTCAAAAGTAGATCAAAGCAGTCCGAGGAGTATTTTGGCGGCTAGATGACGGCGTCACAAATTTGTTCTTGACGCTGTCAGACCCTATTTCCTATATATAGTTTTCTAATTTTCACATTAAAGAGAGAGAAGTTTTAGAGAAACCCTAAGTCCGAACTTGGTACGAATTTTACAGGTTTTTCAAGGGTTCTCAGCCCTTGAACCCTTTCATGTGTAATTGAGATAAGTATTCTTTGAATTCAATCAATATGTCTATGTGTTGGTTGTCTATATCTTGTTCTTGTCTTAATTCCATCATGCTAGGCTAGATCTATCTTGTGTTTGCTTGGATCTAATGAAACCTAGATGTTAATTATGTGTTGATTACTTGTTTATGGTTGTATTGGATGAATGATTTCGATGTTAGGCTTAAGAAAACTGGCAGATCTCCAAATGGTAACATGCTTGAACGTCTTAGGAAACATGAACTGACGTGCACTAGGTTTTATTGATTGTATTTAATGCATGAGTAAATTCTAATGATCCCATGTTAGGAGCTTCTTAGCCGGCTCGACATAGGAGTGAAGTAGGCACTCATAGGATTGCGGAATTAAGTGCGCCACCCCATGAATGATATTAAGGAATACAATCCGTCATCCACGCAACTATAACAAGTAATTAACATGTAAAAGATATCTAGGGAGTAGTGAAATCTAAGTAAACACAACTTCTCCACTTATTGCTCACAACCTTAGTATAAATTAGTTTATTTTCATTTTCAGTATTTAATTTTGATTGCATCTTTAGTGTTGGGTTAGTTGACTAGCAACTAATTCCGCCCAAATCCTTCAAACCCGAGATTTTTACTTGCTTTCTAAAAAATATAAAAATACAAAAATAATCATCTCTCATCTTTAGAACTAGTATTTAGGTTTTCTAATCCTAGTGACACTATTCCTAGCTGAACGATCAATCCCCCGGTACTTGTCACTATAGTATACTACAACAATCAGGTACATTGCCTGGTGGGGGTTGTAAGCTTCTCAAGATCCCTTGAGAGGTAAAGCCTGGTGCGATTCCCACGTATCAAGTTTTTGGCACCGCAGCCCGGGGAATAGTTATTGTCTAGGTTAGAATCTCTTTTTATTAGGTCTACTTGCTAGATTCCTTTCTAGTAAGATTTTATTTTTATTTTTTAGGTTTTCTTTAGTCTATCTTTTCTTTGTGTCTTCGTTTGTAAAAACCTTTCCATTGACTATTCCGTTCACCATTATGGAGAATGCGAATCCACCATACTACCGACCACAAAATTCACCCACTCCTAATGACATCTTGATGTTTAAATAACATGAAGATGAACCTATCTATGATGCATGGGCTCGTTTTAAATATTTACTCCGAAAAGTCCCTCATCATAATTTCGATCTGTGGTCCCAAATTGAAATATTTTACCATCGTGTCGACCACTATACCAAAATGGACATTGACCATGCCGCAGATGGGGACCTTTGGGGATTAAGTGTTAATGAAGCATGGGAAACCATAGAGAATTGTGCCAAACTTGCCAAAAAAAATGGACAACCCAACAAACGTTGTTACGGATCAATTGATAGCAAGTTTAAGGGAACAAGCAAGAAGGTTGTTTGGGGATAAACCTATAGATGAGATAACTGGGCACACGGGGTGGTTTGATTTCACCACAATACAAGCTGAGCACGTTGGTAATCCTGATAAGATGGAGGATAGAGTTGAAAATTTAAACCCACCAAGTACCCCACAAGTCCTACCATCATTTGAGGCATATACACCGCCCGTGACTTATTCGGATGAAGTAGAAGAGACTTTAGGAACCCCAATAGAGGTAGAACCTTTAAACCAAACACAACTAGAGGATATAGGTTTGAATACTTATAATGATAACCTTACTCTTAGTTTTAGGGAAGTTCTTAGTTTTGATGAACCGGAGCCTCAACCAAAACCGTTACCTAATTTTCTATCCTTGGATGAGAATTTAGGAATTGAAAAAGGTCCTGATCCACCCATCAAACCATATAGTCCGGGTAGTCTTGGGATAAAGATAGTAGACTCTAAGCCTTGTAGAAAGGAATCTGACACAGGAGCGGAAAATGACCTTACATGCTTACATCACCCATTTGTGATTGATCACAAGAAACATTATGGGTTTAAACCGGGTTTATTAGGTCAAGATGGATCCCCAACTAGTAATCTCTTGAAGTTGATTGAAAATGATCCCTTTCTTGGAGAAAATCTTAATCCACCCATTAACCCGATTGAATTTGTTAAGGTTATGATGATAAGAGCACACCCCTTTGAGCATATAATTCATCCACCACTCTTTCCTCATGTGGCATATTCACACCCTAAGGGTGTGTATCGCTACTTTCACCCACACTTAATCCTAAGTGTAGGGAAAACCTCCCCTATTTCCGTTAAATAAGGGTAGAGTCAGGCTCGTGACTCGAACAAAAACAAGCGCTTCTTGGGAGGCAACCCATGTTTTGTGTGTCTTTATTTGTTTGTTTGTTTGTTTGTTTGTTTGTTTGATTTTATTTGTTTCCGTATGCATGTTTTATTTTTATTGTTTGTGGCTCATGTTTCAAAATAAATTGTGAAAATGCTTTATTTTGTTTTTAACTTCGTCTTAATTGCATATAAAGGTATTTTGCAAAAGATAAGTGTAACGGAGATTCAAATTTGTTTATAAGAACGAAATTGAGCATGAACCACAACAGTAATAAATGGACATGTGTATTAGTACTTGTTAGAGTCAAATGCTTGTATTGAGTCATAATGAAGTTTTGCAGGGTTTTCCAGGAAGTAGGACCAAGTTTTTCTAGAAATTTTCCGGAAACTTAACGTAAGAATTTCTGCAGGTCACTTCTGACGGCATCACGAGTTAACTCTTGACGGCGTCACGTGTAAAAATCTGGAAATTTTACCGGTTTTGTTTTTCTAACGGAGTCTTATGGTTTTTGTTAATTATTAAGTTTTATAATCTCCAGGAGATCTACAAACTTCATTCCACAAGCATTATATCTTATTTTGTTTTCTAGGATTTAGTAACTTATATAGGTTGCCGCCGATTTTATGCGAGGTTGTCTTGTCTATTTTCTCAGGATTCACAGGTTACGTATGACAAGAAGATGATTTATATTCTGGAAGGGAAGCTTTGATTGTTCATTTACTTGGAGGAAGATTTAACCTTGCCACCTTATTATCCATACCGAGCGAATCAGGGGAGTATTTGATTTCATTTGTTTTACTTATTTCACTCTTACATTCTTTACTTGAACATTGGGGACAATGTTCATCTTAAGTGTAAGGGGAGGGTAAAATGATGATACCTTACATGTACACTTTCGCTTGAGTTTGTTTTGTTTGATGGTAGATGTGTAATAAAACTATGAGAAATACTTGTTAGTGCAATTTTAGCACCAAATTTAAATTTTTTTACAACATTTAGGAGTGAAACTTTAGCCATAGCAAGCGTCTCATGGATAGGAGATTGTATGACTAGCACATAACCGTATATTCAGAAAAATTTTCCACCCAAATATGTGAGGTTCGCCTTTAGATTTGATAGGAAAAGCATTTATTATTAGTGCTTATGAGTGTACCGGTAGCATTTAGATTCTAGAACTTGCGTTAGTGATGCATCCCGAGACCGCTAGTGAGACTACATTCGTGTGGTAGGATTTACTACATGATAAGAGGCATTAGGATCACCCTTGTGTTAAACCCGTATCATAATTACTTGACCATTTAAGTCATATTACTTGGCTAGTTAAGTCAACTAATTTTCCCACACCTTAGCGTTGTACTCATTTTTAGTACACGAAACCCCTAGTACACCCCTCCGAGCCTATCTTTTCATTTCTAACTTTAAGCATTTTACTTAAAGGAAGAATTTGTTACACCCCACTTAAAATGTACACCCAAATCGCCTTAGCCTTCCGTGTATGCACTCATCTTTAGTGCATTATTGTTATTTGTTAACCCCTAAGTTAACTTTCTAATTGATTACATGGTTTCTAAGTCGAGTCATATCCTTGTACATATTGTTTTGGGACGATTGGGACTCATGGGTAAAGTACTTAATTTATGGAGTAATGGGGAAGAACATCATATATTACCCCCGTATGTGCGTTAATCTTAAAAGTGCTCCAAGTGTTTTGATTTTCTTAATTCGAGTCATTAGATTAGTTAATTGTAAAGTATGTAAAAATTCAAGTGTAAGGGGAATGTTCATTCCCTATGATGTATTATTTTGGATGGTAGGGTAAGAGTGTATGCAAAAAAAAAAAAAAAAAAAAAAAAAAAAAAAAAAAAAAAAAAAAAAAAATCGGAAAAAAAACAAGAAAAAGAGAAAAAAAAATAGAAAAAGGAAAAGAGAAAAAACATACGGACTACCATCCTTTTTTATTCTATGTTCATTTTTATGTTTTTGCTATTTTTCATTTATTAGCTTAAGTCGAGTCTAGTCTTGGCTTAGCAACGCCATATTGTACATGTAATTAACCAAGATTGTTAACTCGCCACCAGAAAAACTTCCTTTATCCAACAAAACCGTGTATTTCATATCTCTACACCTAACGTTACAACCCTTTTAAAAGACCTCTTTGATCGTTTATCCTAGGTGCTTACGCCGTGTGGTGGAGGTTTGATCCTTTCCCAAGCCTATGGTAATCTATTTTGCTATGACAGGTAGTGAGAGATATCTCCCGTTTCCATATTGTAATTTATACTTTATTACACCCGAGAGATGTGAGTATCTAAACACTATTTGTGAGGTGCTTGTGTATGACCTCCGTGCTTGTCTATTGGTCTTTAGTGGAACGATTATTTGTTGTAATTACTTTTATATTAGTGTTAAATGACCCCTAACTTGTATTTTGATTAGAATAAAAGCGCATTTGCTTGAGGACAAGCAAATCTCAAATGTAAGGGTATATGATGAGGTGAAAAATGAACCACTTTTAGGGGGTCATTTAAGCCCGGAATTGAATTTATTTGATCAAATATTGCCCTAAATCGTTCCTTTTGTGATTTTAGGTACTTTGGGAGAGAAATCTGGAAAAGGAAGCAATTCGGACGTTTTTGGAGCATAAAAGTGAAGAAAACGCCAAAGTCTTAATTTTCCTTGCTGGGAACAGTAGGTGACGGCGTCAAGAAGGAATTTCTGACGGCGTCAAGAGTAATTTCCATGACGATCCAGTGAAGATTTGATGGCGTCACAAGGTAGGGCGTCAAGAGGAAAATGCATGACGGCCTGGAAATACATAACACATGACGGTGTCAAAAGTAGATCAAGGCAGTCCGAGGAGTATTTTGGCGGCGAGATGACGGCGTCACAAATTTGTTCTTGACGCCGTCAGACCCTATTCCTATATATAGTTTTCTAATTTTCACATTAAAGAGAGAGAAGTTTTAGAGAAACCCTAAGTCCGAACTTGGTACGAATTTTACAGGTTTTTCAAGGGTTCTCAGCCCTTGAACCCTTTCATGTGTAATTGAGATAAGTATTCTTTTAATTCAATCAATATGTCTATGTGTTGGTTGTCTATATCTTGTTCTTGTCTTAATTCCATCATGCTAGGCTAGATCTATCTCGTGTTTGCTTGGATCTAATGAAACCTAGATGTTAATTATGTGTTGATTACTTGTTTATGGTTGTATTGGATGAATGATTTCGATGTTAGGCTTAAGAAAACTGGTAGATCTCCAAATGGTAACATGCTTGAACGTCTTAGGAAACATGAACTGACGTGCACTAGGTTTTATTGATTGTATTTAATGCATGAGTAAATTCTAATGATCCCATGTTAGGAGCTTCTTAGCCGGCTCGACATAGGAGTGAAGTAGGCACTCATAGGATTGGGGAATTAAGTGCGCCACCCCATGAATGATATTAAGGAATACAATCCGTCATCCACGCAACTATAACAAGTAATTAACGTGTACAAGATATCTAGGGAGTAGTGAAATCTAAGTAAACACAACTTCTCCACTTATTGCTCACAACCTTAGTATAAATTAGTTTATTTTCATTTTCAGTATTTAATTTTGATTGCATCTTTAGTATTGGGTTAGTTGACTAGCAACTAATTCCGCCCAAATCCTTCAAACCCGAGATTTTTACTTGCTTTCTAAAAAATATAAAAATACAAAAGTAATCATCTCTCATCTTTAGAACTAGTATTTAGGTTTTCTAATCCTAGCGACACTATTCCTAGCTGAACGATCAATCCCCCGGTACTTGTCACTATACTATACTACAACGATCAGGTACACTGCCTGGTGGGGGTTGTAAGCTTCTCAAGATCCCTTGAGAGGTAAAGCCTGGTGCGATTCCTACGTATCAGCTATTTGTTGCTGTTTATCTTTGGATGAGTTATTGGATTAGTATTTGAAAAAGACAATATGGTAATAGGAAGATTTTGGCTTGGAGTGGATGGACTTGAGTAAACCTATGGTACTGGGGATGGACTTGTATAGGTATGTGGCATGTAGTTTGAGTTAGAACTGACAAATGCAGATTGTGAAGGAGTTACTGAATATGGAGAGAATCCCTTTATGTCACCTTCCAAAGCTCTGAGTTTGTTGTACAAGTCATCAAAACTGAGGTAGTCCAGGCCACCTTTGGTTTTCAATGATATGCTCACCTGAGACCATGAGGGAGGTAAGGCTCTTAGAAACCTGGAATTTACCTCTTCATTGTCAGGTCTGGCTAGAAGCTGATTCAAGTGACTCAGAATCTTCTGAAACCTATCATAACCTTTGTGGAGACCTTCTTCTTCAGTTATCTTGAATTCTTGGAATTCTTGCTTCAACATACTCTTTCCCATCCTCTTTGATTCTTCATTCCCACCAAATCTAGCTTTTATGGCCCACCAGATTTCTCTTGGATCAGTCATGGAATGAAAATCTTCCATGAGGTCATCAGGGATTGCCTGCAGCAATATGGTTCTAGCTTTGTTTTCCCTTTGTATGGCAAGAATTTCTTCAGCAGAAACAGGTTCCAAAATCTTAATTTTTTTTATCAACATCTACACTTTGTTTTTTAGGACGACAGCCATTGAGTATAACATTCCAGAGGTTATAATCAACACTTGCAATCCAGTTCTGCATCTTCATGGCCCAGATCTCATACTCATCCTTCCTTAGAAAAGGAAGTTTGGCATTGCTGTTAGAGAAGGCCACCAGTTGTAGTTGTTGAGTAAGACAGCCTGCTTCTGAGAGAGCAACATCACCGCCTGGTTTATCTCCCATTGGTACTTGAGTGAAAAGTTATGTGATTATGTTTGAGGTTACAAAGAGTATCTCTTGGCTCTGATACCACTTGTAGAGATCTATACCTTGATAGATCACGAGCCAATAGATCGTTAGCCAACTAATGTAATCACTAGTAAGACTAAGTTAGATAATCTCTGTGAGCTTGTAATTATTGCGGAATATAAAAACAAACTTATACTAAACTTGATACTCTATGGATCAATAAACTTTTACTAATAATGTTATGAAAAACTCGTACATATTACAATGACGTAGGGTTCCTTATATACTAGTGGAAACCCTAACCTTTCTTACAAGAAACGAATAATGATAAACTAATAAAAGATATTCTACATATATTGTCCTAAATTACATAAGTTCTATCCACGGTTTAACTCTATTCGTAGGATCTCTATACGTCCACAGGAACCAGTCATCAGCAGAAAGTCACTAAGCCTTCCGCAGGAACCTGTCAGAAGTATCAGTCAGCAGTATCTTCAATAATTCCTTACACTCAGGCTCAGGTATTTTACCTAGCAACACGATCGCTAATCCGAGGGGCGATGCAAAGGCGATCACCACAAGAAGTGGAGTTTCTTATAAAGGACACACAGCTCCTTCTACCACTTCTCCTGTCCAGGTAGAGGAATGTGATACTGAGGATACTACGGATACGGTACTTCCTACTAATAACGGAGGTACCAATGACATCCCTCCTCCAGTTGTCCCGGTCCCGACTCCCCCTAAAAGAGTCGTGTTTGAAACTCCCGAAGGTCCTGTTGAAATACCAAAAGCCAACCCAAAACCATCGATTCCATATCCCTCACGATTGCAAGATCAGAAGCTCCGTGAAAAAGCTAATCATCATATGGGAAAAAATTTTCAAAATTTCCAAGAGTTACACTTTGATATTAATTTCGCGGATGCTCTCATATTAATGCCCAAATTTTCATCGACAATCAAAAACTTACTCGGAAATAAAGAGAAACTCTTTGAAATGGAACGAACTCCACTCAATGAAAACTGCTCTGCAGTTCTGTTGAAACAGCTTCCCGAGAAGCTAGGAGACCCCGGGAAATTTCTAATACCATGTATTTTCCCGGGGATGGTTGAGTGCTTTGCCTTGGCCGATCTTGGCGCAAGCATCAACCTAATGCCCTACTCAGTTTGGAAAAAGCTTCTCTTCAGGCACTTACTCCCACATGCATGACTCTCGAGCTTGCAGACCGTTCAATTTCACGTCCCCTCGGTATTGTCGAGGACGTGTTTGTAAGAGTGGGAAAGTTCCATTTTCTGGCAGACTTTGTCATTGTTGATATCGATGCAGATCCAAGAGTTCCTCTCATTCTTGGGAGGGGATTCTTAAGGACGGGTCGTGCATTAATCGATGTTTTTGATGAGGAAATCACATCACGAGTTGGAAATGAAGCGATAAGGTTCAACCTTGATCAAACCTCGAGATACTCCTCGAATTATGATGCTGAATCGGTTAGCCGAATTGATGTCATTGACATTGCATCCGAGGAGTATGCTCAGAAAATCCTTGGATTCGTTGATAGTTCTCCGAGTGGAAATCCCACTCCCTCCTCTCACCCCATAATTGCTAATTCTTCTCCTTCCCTCACTCCATTTGAGGGAAGTGATTTCGTCCTTGAGGAATTAGAGGCCTTTCTCAAAAGTGATTCAGTTCCCGAAGGAATTGATAACCAAGAGATTGACCCGGAGAGGAATATATTTCTCCTTGAGAAATTATTGAACAAAGATCCCTCTCCCATTCTTGTTCTACCTCCACAACTTCATAACGCGGAAGACAAATATGTTGAGAAAAATGATGATTTCCCCGAGGTCGAACTTAAGGACCTGCCTCCTTATCTAGAATATGCATTCTTGGAAGGTAACGATAAGTTACCAGTCATTATTGCAAAAGACTTAAAGGATGAGGAGAAAACCGCGCTGCTTAAGGTTTTAAAGTCCCACAAGCAAGCAATTGCTTGGAAGCTCTCAGACATAAAGGGTATTAACCCGGATTTTTGTACACACAAAATCCTAATGGAAGAGGACTTTAAACCTGCCATGCAGCATCAAAGAAGGGTAAATCCAAAAATCCACGAAGTTATCAAACTTCTCGATGCGGGATTGATTTACCCTATATCAGACAGTCCTTGGGTTAGCCCAATACATTGTGTTCCAAAAATGGGTGGCATCACGGTTGTCACTAATAAGGATAACGAGTTGATACCAACTCGGTTGGTTACAGGGTGGCGAGTATGTATCGATTACAGAAAGCTTAACGAAGCCACCCGCAAGGACCATTTTCCTCTGCCCTTTATGGATCAAATGCTCGAAAGACTAGCGGGGAATGAGTATTATTGCTTCCTCGACGGCTTCTCGGGTTACTTCCAGATTCCCATTGATCCTAAGGATCAAGAGAAGACTACCTTCACATGCCCTTACGGGACGTTTGCCTATCATCGCATGCCTTTTGGGTTATGCAACACACCGGGCACTTTCCAGAGGTGCATGATGGCTATTTTCCACGACATGATCGGGAAAACCATTGAGGTATTCACGGATGACTTCTCAGTCATCGGGAATTCTTTCGACTCATGCCTCTCCCATTTAGAAAAGATGCTTCAACGTTGTGAAGACACTAATCTTTGTCTAAACTGGGAGAAGAGCCATTTTATGGTTAAGGAGGGCATTGTCCTCGGCCATAACATTTCAAAAAGTAGGATTGAGGTCAATAAAGCCAAAATTGATGTTATTGCTAAACTGCCTCATCCCACCACTGTTAAAGGAATAAGGAGTTTCCTTGGCCATGCCGGGTTTTATCGGAGATCCATTCAGGATTTCTCCAAAATAGCCCGACCATTGACTCATCTTCTTGAAAAGGAAGCTCCTTTCATCTTTTCCCCCGAGTGCACCGAAGCTTTTTCTACTTTAAAGAAAAGGTTCACCGAGGCATCAATCCGAGTTGCCCCCGACTGGGACTTACCCTTCAAATTTATGTGCGATGCTAGCGATTTCGCTATTGGTGCAGTTCTGGGGCAACGCAAAACAAAACATTTTCAGCCAATACACTTCGCAAGTAAGACCATGAGTGAAGCTCAAACGCACTACACCACCACAGAAAAAGAATTATTAGCTGTGGTATATGCCTTTGAGAAATTTAGGTCTTACTTAATCCTAACCAAATGCGTGGTGTATACGGACCATTCGGCTTTGAAATACCTGTTCACTAAACAGGACGCAAAGCCAAGACTGCTTTGTTGGGTCCTGCTCCTTTAGGAATTCCATATACTCATACGAGACAAAAAAAGGAGCAGAGAACCTTGCTGCTGATCACTTGTCCCGGTTAGAGAATCCTCATCAGGATATTCTCGAGAGAAAAGAAATTAATGAAACTTTTCCTCGGGATGATGCCACTACCCCATGGTTTGCCGACTTTGCAAATTACCATGCGGGAAATTTCATTGTGAAAGGGATGTCATCCCAACAGAAAAGAAAATTCTTTAAAGATGTGAAACATTACTTCTGGGACGACCCCTACTTGTTCAAAATCTGTGCGGATCAAGTCATCCGACGGTGTGTCCATGGCCAAGAAGCCATGAAAATTCTTAAAGCTTGTCATGATGGACCCACGGGGGGACATCATAACCCAAACTACACCGCCAAAAAGGTGTTTGATTCGAGATTCTTTTGGCCCACAATCTACAAAGATGCCCATGAACTTATGAAAACCTATGAGGCTTGCCAGCGTCACGGGAATATTTCCAAAAAGAATGAGATGCTACAAAACGCCATCCAAGTCTGTGAAATATTTGATATGTGGGGCATTGATTTTATGGGGCCGTTCCCGTCTTCACGAGGGAATAAATACATACTTGTGGCTGTCGACTATCTGTCAAAATGGGTTGAGGCAAAAGCCTTACCCACCAATGATGCCCGAGTAGTCGTTAAATTTCTGAAGTCTCTCTTTGCCAGATTCGGAACTCCTCGTGCCATTATCAGTGATCGTGGTACACACTTCTGCAATGAACAATTTGCAAAAGTGTTGTTGAAATATGGTGTAACTCACCGTCTTTCAACTGCATACCACCCACAAACAAGTGGGCAGGTGGAGGTCTCGAATCGGGGTATTAAAAGAATTCTGGAGAGGACGGTTGGAGAAAACCGTGCCTCTTGGTCGAATAAGCTGGATGATGCATTATGGGCTTTCCGCATTGCTTACAAAACACCCATCGGGTGTACTCCATATAAGCTTGTGTACGGGAAGGCATGTCATCTTCCGATCAAATTAGAACATAAGGCCTACTAGGCCTTGAAACATGCAAATTTCGACCTTCACACAGCGGGTGATCACCGCAAGGTTCAACTAAATGAATTAAATGAACTTCGTGACCAAGCTTATGAGAATTCTTTGATTTACAAGGAAAAAACCAAGAAGATACACGACTCTAAAATTAAAAACCGTGTTTTCAACATCGGTGACAGAGTCCTTCTCTTCAATTCACGATTGAAGATATTCTCAGGAAAGCTTAAAACCCGTTGGTCTGGGCCATTCACTGTCACAAAAGTATTTCCATACGGAACTGTTGAATTATCTCAACCTGACGGTTCCAACTTTAAAGTGAATGGCCATCGGTTAAAGCACTACTTTGGAGGGGATGTACCACAAATGGTTGTCCCCCAGATCCCCAAACTTTCCCCACGAACCAATGAATTCGGGGATCGAGTCAAGCTAGCGACTCGATAAACAAAAACAGTAGCAACAACATGGGTTTTCACCCATGTCTCTAACTTCTTTCTACTTTCTAACACCCTAGTGTGGGGGAGTGGCCATCCCCTACAGCTATTTGAAATGTATATAAATAAATAAAAAATAAAAAAAATAGTGTGATTGTATGTAAATCTGAATAAAGTGAAAAATGAAAAATGATATTTCCACAGTTAGCTTATAATATTATCTTTTTATGTTCAAAGAGTCAGCATAATAGCCGGGACTTTGAATATTGAGGACAATATTCAATTCTAAGTGTGGGGGGGGGGGGGGGGAATTCTAGCGAACTTTATCATATTATATCCTCTAGTACCCCCATTTTTGGCCCAAAATTTTCAAAATTTTTTTCACTTTATTTCAAAATTTTTGTGGTAATCAGTACGCCATGTCTAAATAACAAAAGGATTGGCTAATCCAGGAGCAAACGGCTCTTGATAAAGATATCTCAAATCCTTTGATGGCTTGCAATTTGCCCAAAATTGTATGGTAAATCAACTCGCCATATCCAAAACAGTGAATGAGTTGGCTAGCCCGCAAGATTATGGCTTGTGGTAAAGGTCGTGGAAGAACCATAATTGGTAATCAGCTCACCAAGATGTTGACTATTCCATCAAGAGTTGGCTAGTCCAGAAGCAAACGGCTTTTGGTAAAGACAAATCAAATCCGTTGACAGCTGGTGGTTTGCTCAAAATCACATGGTTATCAGGTGGACCATAGTTCTTACTTGAATCGATACATCTGGCTACTCCAGAAGTGATGGCTTTTGGTAAAGAGTTTTCAAATCCATTAAGTTTTCTCTCAAAAGATTGCTAGGGACTAGCAATGTTTTAGTGTGGGGGATTGATGAGTGTGTAAATACTTATCATTTTATACCAATCTGAGCTGCCAAAACATCCAAAAATACTCAAATATGCATCATAATACTGAAAATATCTCAAATATGTGTTTTATATGTTTCAGATGCAAAATAATCAAAAACAGATGAAAAATGAACAAAGTTTGCACAATTGGCAGTTTCAGTCCCTCAACTTTCAAAAGTTATCAAATCTAGTCCCTGGTTATTCTAAAAACTTGAAAAAGTCACCAAAGGTCCTTTTAAATCAAAAAGTTACACATTTAGTCCTTTGGTACAAATTTTCACAAAATTGCAAGTTTAGTCCCTGAACTTTGAAAAATGACAAAAATGGTCCCTGGGATATTAAAACTTTGGGAAAAACAAATTTTGTCCTTGTACTTCTCATATATGGTAGGATTGGTCCTTGATTGCAAAGTTTGGTGAAATTATAGATTTGGTCCCTGAAGTTTGAAATATTGGCAGAAATAGTCCCTGGAAATTTAAAAGTGGAAAAATCATCAAAGATCCATGTACTATTCATCATTTGGCTAGAAATACCCTTATGGAAACTTTGGAAGAATGCCAACTCACACCCTTTAACTTTTGAAATATTACAAAAATGGTCCTTGTGATACTTTAAACCAAACCGGACCCTTAAATTATTACAAGTCCACATCTAATCCAAACCAAACACCAAAGCCCATCTCCCTTTATTTTAGGCCCAACTCCACAAAAGCCCACCCTTTAATATAATACCGGGGTCAATGTTTGACCCTGAGGTCAAACCGGTCAAACAAACCACCCCTTTCCCTCCTCACCCCAATACCACCTCTGCAAAACCACCATATCCCACCACCCCCACTTGTAATCCCATCATCACCATCCCACCACCCTCTTCACCTACTATCACATCCATAATAAATGCATCCCCACCCCTCCACGCAAAACAGACCCCAATTGGTTTATCCAATTTTGGCGCCAAAAATGTAATCAAAGGCCAAGATTGATTCAGAGTATTTCATGGGTCAGGATTAAGTGGGATATGCTCAGAAGGCTTGGAGGAACCCTAATGGAGGCTTATAAATAGAAGAGAAGTTCAAGAAGAAAGTGTGTTAGATTAATTTAAGTATTTTAGGTCGTTTAAGTAATTGTCAAGTTATCTTTGTGTAATTTAGCTTTAAATTAGTGTAATCTCTCTTTTCAGTGTACTATTAAGGATTTTTATCAATCAAAGTTAAGTTTAAAGTTATATCTCAACCTGTGCAATTTTCAATTTCATTTCAAGTTCCTTATTCTACTGTATTGTTGTTATCATTAGTACTTATGGACTCTTAGGCTAACATAAGCTCCTAGAAAGCTTATAAAAGCTTTAGAAACCTTAAAAGTCAGATTAGTATCAAAAATCAAAAATACCAAAAAAAAAGTCAACAAAGTCAAACACTCAAGTTTCATGTGATTCAAGCTGGAGCATGGTTAATCCTGGATGGCCATGGGTTTAGTGGCTTGTGGAAGCCTGTAGGTTTGGTTCTTATGGTTCTTGGTTCATGAAGTTAGCAGGAAAGCACATTGTAAGCCCTTGAAAACTCATTTCTATGTGTTACTGTAGAATTGCTTATTTTATTGATCTTTTAGCTTTTCTGAGTTTGGTTGGTGTTAAAAAGTGATAATATTGCTTAAAATCAGTGGCTTATTTGTTGATTATCATAATTGCTTTATATTCTCAAATTCACTGTCAAATTAGTACATCTGTTAATCTTTGTCATTTGTTGTTGTTCCTTGTTTCTAAGTGCTGATTTAAGGTTAATGTATCATTATAAGTTGTTGTGAACGTGTTTCATAAGCTCTTGAAGCCATTTGCTTTACAAATCATAAAACAGACAAACCTTAAGTAGTGTTTGGATCAGTGGATCCAAGTTGTTGTGGTATGTTATTGTTGTTGTTTCTTGTTCATACAAGTCACTTAGGTCATAATTAACTCAGAACAACCATAAAATCCAGGGTTCATTCTGAAAAAAGTCAAAATCAAGCATAACTAGGTCTAATTATCCATCTGTGTTGGATTAAGTGTGGCATATGCCCCAAATCCATTCACTCATGAGTGGTTTAGCCTAATTTAGTCTCATATTAGCTTAAATAATCAGTATCAATCAGAAAACCAAGATCAAAGTTCATTTAAGTCAACCTTTTACAAAATCTCAAAAAGTCAAATATTGCCTTTGTTTCAGAAATCCAAATTTTGGAGGAATTTTTGTGATTGTTGTGTTTACTTTGAGACCTTGTCCTTTTCAGAAGTTAAAGTCTATCACTTAGTGTTCAAAAGCCCATAGTCAGCTTATTTTTAGGATTTTTCTATAAGCTTGTGCATTAGCTTATTTTGACCTGCAAGGCAAACACTTGTCCTGTGCACAGGTTTTGACCAAAGTTCCCAAGGCCTTCGCTACTTCATTAGTGGGACCCACCCTTAGCTTTTTGGAAAGCCAAACAACCCATTTTGATAAGTCAAGGCTTATTTCAGCTTTTTGAGCTTATTTGATAGGGCTGCAACCACCCTTAAGTTTGGTCATTCCCTTAGTGCACACTGAGTAACCAGTGTTTGACCCCAACTTCATAGCCTCACCCAGTGTTCATAAATAAGCCATAAGCTTAGCTTATTGGCTTATTTGGTAGCCTTTCTGTCCCTTTTTAAGATTCAAGTTTTATTTTGGACTCACCTTGACTTCTGTGGACCCCACAGAGGTCCAAAGTTCATGTATTTGGCCTGTCTTGGCCTTGTTGAGTGATAAGTGCTTATTTGCTCATAGCTGCTTATCCAGAGTGCTTATTTGTGACTTTTGTCTTATTTCAAGTTGGTGTACATGTGTGGTAGCTTATTTGCTCAATTGAATAGCTTTTCACATAATCACAAGTCCTAATAAGCATAAAAGGCAAACTGTTAAGCAATTGGGGTTGCACATAGCTTATTTTTAAGCTATTCAAAAATTCATTTCACAAAAAGTTCTTGTTTTTAGCATATTTTCATCTGTCAAAAAGAAAAACCAACAAAAACAAAATATAAAATTAGTGATAGCTTCTATTTAATAGATTTTATCATTTTAATTTTTCATTTCAGCTTATTAATAAGCACTTTATCATTTTCATAATTTTCTTAAATACCTGTCACCTTTAAGTATTTGTAATAATTTTCTTAGATTTTTCTTAATCAGTTTACTAATTATTAGAATTAAAAATAGTTTAATTAGTTAAATAGGTAATATTAGTAATTAAATAGTTTTCTTGAATTTTAATTAACAACAGTAGATTTTTATATTTTTCCTATGTTTTATAAATTAGTTAAGACTTTTAGAAAATATATTAATAAATTCCACTATTCATTTTCTAATTTTTTTTATTTAATTTAGTTAAACTATATTTAAATTAATTAATTAGTAAAATAGTTTAAATATAATTTTTAGAAACTTTTTATAATTTTTTAGGATTCCTGTGATGGTTAATTAGTTTTATAAATTTTTCCATAATTTTCTAAGTCATTTAAGTATTATTAGTAATTTAAAATAGTTTAAATAGTTTAATTAATATAATTAGTTTTTAATTAATAGAAAACCCATAAAAAGATAAAAATATTTCTTTTTAATTTTTATACTTTCTTCAAGTTCATTTTAAGGTTTAGAAATTAGGTTTGCAAATTTTTAGTTTAATTTGTAATCTTTATCACTTTTAGTTAATTTAAATTAGATTTAAATCACTTTTTAAATAGTTTTAATTAATTAATTAGTATTTAAATATTAAAATAATCATTTAAATAATTTCATTTTCATTTTAAATTTTCTTTTTTTTAGTTTTAAAAAGTTTCACTTGCACCCCCTGTAGTTGTAATTTGTTAAAACCCACTTTTCTCTGTCTGTAATCTGATTTCCCAGTTTGTGCTTTTGTGATTATATCTGTATCTCTGTGATTGTTAATTTTATTCCATATTGTCCAAATACCAAGCAATCAATAGTATAATCATTCCCCAATCATCTTGGTTACTGTCCTTAGTGCCACTTATTCCCATAAACGTTCAAAATACAATTTCAATCTCGTTGGGACTTAACGACCCGGGGATTTCCCTGTACTTCCACGGATTATAAACACTTGACTTTTCTCTCCCAGGTGGGCCTATCAACTGCACCCGGTTGACTGGTTGGTTTGGGAGGAGTCACTTACATACTACACACATTCTAGGGCTCATATGAGCATACATATATAACGAGACTAATTTTTGCCCTCTCTCCTTCCACATGGCTTTTTGTTGCTCAATTGTGCTCCCATTTGACTCTTCTTTGACCCTTGACCAAATCCTCATCATCCAATTAAGAATTGATGCATCCATGCCCTTGATTGCTATTTTCCCGCCAAAAACTAATACGGCAATTCTGAGTGGGACGGGTGAGGCATTTATTATGGTGGTGGTGGGGGTTGGTTAGGTTGGTGAGTGGTATTAATTGTGGGGGGCTAAGTGTTGGAAAAAGGTGAGGAGGAGGGGGAGCAAGGAGCGGGAAAGAGGGGAGTTTGTTTGGGGAAGAAGGCGTTGACTAGTGTTTGACCCTGGGGTGTTTAATATCAAAAGGGAGTGGGCTGGGGATGGAATGGGCCTGGGGATGTTTGGGCTTGTGTTTGAGTGGATTGGGTATTGGATTTGGTTTGTGGTTTAATAATAATAGTAGGGTCCGTTTGCTATTATAACACACAAGGACCAAAATTGTAATTCCACCAAACTTTGAGGACTGAAGCTGTAATTTCTCCAAAGTGCTTTAAGGGACCAAACATGCCAAGCACCAATATTCCAAGAACCAAATTTGTAATTTTCCACTTTTCAAAATTCCCAGGGACCTTTTTTGCCATTTTTGAAATCTTAGGGACCAAACATGTAAATTTGGAAACTTATGACCCAAGTATCATATTTTGTGATATTTGACTTTCAAAAGCTTGGGTTGACTTTTTCTTTCAAAATAAATGCATAAGGACTATTTTTGACAAGTTTTGAAACTTGGGGGACTGAAACTGCCATTTTTGCAAACTTTGATCATTTTTCATTTGTTTTTGCTCATTTTGCTTTTAAAACACATAAAACACAATCCCTGGGATAATTTAAGTATTTTGATAACTTTTTGATTGTTTTTATATGTTTTGGCAGTTTAAATACGACAAAAATGATGAGTGTTTGAGCACTCATCAATCCCCCACACTAAACTATTGCTAGTCCCTAGCAATCTTTTTAGAAAACTTGATGGATTTGAAATCTCTTTACCAAAAGCCATCACTTCTAGAGTAGCCAAATGTATCAGTTCAGGTCAGAACTATGGTCCACTTGATAACCATGTGATTTTGAGCAAACCACCAGCTTTCAACGGTTTTGATTTGTCTTTACCAAGAGCCGTTTGCTCCTGGACTAGCCAACTCTTGATGGACCTAGTCAACATCTTGGTGAGCTGATTACCAATTATGGTTTTTCCACTGCCTTTACCACAAGCCATAATCTTGCGGGCTAGCCAACTCTTTTACTTTTTAGGATATGGCGAGTTGCTATACCATACAATTTTGGGCAAATTACAAGCCGTCGACGGATTTGAGTTATCTTTACCAAGAGCCGTTTGCTCCAGGATTAGCCAATCCCTTTGTCGGTTAGACATGGCGGACTCATAACCACAAAAATTTTGAAATAAAGTGAAAAGTTTTTGAAAATTTTGGCCAAAAAACGGGGGTACTAGAAGATATATTGCGATAGAATTCGCTAGAATTCCCCCCCCCCCCCCCCCCCCCACACTTAGAATTGAACATTGTCCTCAATATTCAAAGTCCCAGCTATTATGCCGACTCTTTGAACGGAAAAAGCCAATATTCGAATCTAACTGTGGAAACACCATATTTTACTTTATTTCTACATATACACACATTTTTTTTTATGAAACCTTATATACACATATACATGTTCAAACAGCGGGGGGTTGGCCATTCCCCCACACTTAGATGGTAGAAAGTAGAAAGAAATCAGAGATACGGGTGAAAACCCGTATTGTGCTATTGTTTTTGTTCATCGAGTCGCTAGCTTGACTCGATCCCCGAATTCAATTGTCCTTGGGGAAAGTTTGGAGATCCGGGGCAACCATGGATGGTATGTCCTCTCCAAAATAATGTTTCAATCGATGTCCATTCACTTTGAAATTTGGACCGTCATTTTGAGATAATTCGATGGTGCCATAAGGATAAACCTTAGCGATAGTGAATGGACCAGTCCAACGGGTTTTTAGCTTTCCCGAGAAGATCTTGAGTCTAGAGTTGAAAAGAAGGACTCGATCACCAACGTTAAAAATGCGGTTCTTGATTTTGGAGTCATGAATCTTCTTTGTCTTTTCTTTATAGATCAAAGATTTCTCGTAAGCTTGATCACGAAGTTCATTTAATTCATTCAGTTGAACTTTCCTATGATCACCCGCAGTTTTGAGGTCAAAATTTGAATGCTTGAGAACCCAATAGGCTTTGTGCTCAAGCTCGATCAGAAGATGGCACGCTTTCCCGTACACAAGTTTGTAAGGCGTACACCCAATGGGTGTTTTGTAAGTGATTGATTTGAAAATCAATATCAATATAGTATAGATATAAGCTCAAGAGATCCGCAAAGAAATACGGATAACCCGAGGTCGTAGTCCGTGCGAAGGTGTGAATGGAATTTCGAATTCCCGATTCGTGAAACGTGTCGTGAAAGTGGTAAAAAGTGATTTTTATGAGATTACACTAATGAAATAGTAAATGAAGCACAAATAATCAATTAAACACGTAAATCAAATAAGGCAACTAGAAACGTAACGAAGAATCGAAAACCGTAAATTAAAACGTAAAATAAACGTAACCGTACAAAATAAAACGCGACTTTTAAGCTACGCTACTCCTACGGACTTGGAAATAATTTCTAAAAATCAAAAATGATAAAAGAAAATTTTGAGAAAAAGAAAAATATTTTTTTTTTTTTTTTTTTTGACTTTTTATGAATTTTTTATGAATTAAAAACTATTTTAAGTAATTAAAAATTAAAAGAAATTGAAAATAAAGTGAGAAAAATAAAAATTAAATTTTGAAAATTATAAAATAACTAAAAAGAAATTTTAAAACTAAAAACTAATTTTTTTGGGCTTTTTATGTATTTTTTAGAAATTAAAAACAATTAAATCTAATTAAAAATTATTAAAAATTCAAAAGAAATTCAAATTAAATGAGAAAAATACAAAATAAATTTCTAAAAATCTAAAATAACTAAAAATAATTTTCTAATATTTTTTTGATTTTTCTGGACTTTTTCTGATTTTTTTGGAATTTTTGGTGATTAAAAAGTAATTAAAAATGATTAAAAAGGAAAATTAAATAAGAAAAATAGCAAAACAACTTGGAAAAATCTGAAAATTTAAGGAAAATTCTAAAATGATAAAACAAGCTTGAGAAAAAATTTTGAAACAAAAATAAGCTAGGAAAGTGCTTAAAAACTTGAAAACAGCTGATTTGGAGTGCTTATTTATAAGCACTCCTGACCAAAATGACTTGAAACTTTTACCAAATGATATTTGAACTATTTTAAACTTGTTGGAACAATTGAGAATCAATTTGAAACACAGAAACACAGATATGAGCACAATAAGTTCAAATAAGCAAAGTGGAATAAGCAATAAGCTGAAACAGTTTAAGCAAAGGCCAAAAATCAATTGCAACAGTGACTTATAGTACTAAAATGATCAGATGACCAATAATATCAAACTTATGAAGCTTAGAACAAAATTGCAGCCCTATTTGAGATTCAGGAAACTAGTCTCAAACACACCACTTATTGAGATGATTAAGCAGTTAAGATAAGCTGATGAGTGTGAGCTTAATGGTCCTATTTACTCACTAGCTACCTGAGATCACAATACTACTCAGAAATTAGACCCTAGATCCTTTTAACTAACCAAAAACAGATCCAAAAGTGGGGTTCAAAACTGAGTGCAGGGGATTAAGCAGTCCAAACAGCCAACTTAAGTGAGCTTATTTGATAAGCTAATGAAGTCCAAACCACAAAATTCCTTTTGAAACTTGTAAACCTACTACCAAGCTTTTCAAATCAGCAAACCAAATTAATTTTAAACCAAAATTGAGGGCTGCACACCTCTGAGAATTCTGACCAAAACAGATTATCAAAGAACTTTTTGACTTTTAAAATCAACACAAACTTTGACCAATTTGATTTTTGATTTCACTTTACTGATTACTAAGATGATTAGAAGCTAATAAGTGATTCAATTAAGCTATGAGCAATTATACTATACCTAATATGAGAATCTAATAACCCTAAAACTACTTGATGCTAACTGATATGCAGATTTGAAAGATGAATTGACTTTTTAGCTTATAACCTATTTATCTTATGCAATCCTAAGTCTTATATCAACCTAAGTGACTGATTATAAACCAACTACAACCTCTGAAAAGGTAATTATACCAGCAAATGATTATAATCCAAACACCCCTAACTACCTCTGCTGCTTATTCCGAAACTTCCACAGATCAGTCCAACTGTGATCCAAATTAACCTCAGTACCAAAGCTATATCCAACTACTTTTTAATGAAACATTAAACACAAAGTTCAGACAAAAGCTACCACAGAAACTCAAATCTAATATAAGCTAATAATGAAACAGTTATACTATTCAAACTCAAACTTATCAGAAATATATAATCTCAACAACTAAAACAATTATCAGAATATATAAGCAACAATAACAATAATCAAACAAACCAAATAAGATCTAAACAACTTATACTATTTTAAGATGAAATTAAAAATTGTAAAGCACTTACAAATCCACCTCAGCCAAACAGAGGTGGTCTCCCTCACAGCCTGTCTTTAGACAGGCCAATAAGCATCCAATTGGCTGCCTTAACTCCTCAGAATAAGCTGAGCTTATTTGCAATAAGCTGATGTTGATTATTTTTTTTTTATTTTTTTTTTTTTATTTTTTATTTTATTTTATTTTTTTAATTATATAAGATAAGCAGAAATAATTTGTAATGATAAACAAAACTAAATAGGAACAATTTAAATGAAATTGAAATTAAGAGACAATTAATTGAAAGTAAAATTTTATTAAAATAAAAAGTTTAGTACAATACTGGAAAGAAAAATTTGAAAATTACAATGCTTAATTCAAAAACCTACACACTCTAACACTGATATGAGGGGGGTTTTTATAGCCATTGAGGAGAGGTGAGGGCTTGTGCCAGGCTGGCTATCCGCGTCACTTGTGTTTGTTTGAGCCTCACTTCAACCGTGTGATTGAATTCCAGATGCTTCCAATGATTTAGAGCCCTTGATTGATTGATTGATGTGATGCCTATCCTCGTGATATCTCCTCATTGGTCCACGCGTCCCTATCTCTGACATTCCCTGGATTTACTGACCCTTCTAGAAGTCCAATCATGGGGTAATTATTACCTACGTGAGGTAATTGTGCGTGTGGTTGTTTTTAGGGTTCTACGTACAGTAACTATCTGGGTAGAATTGGGGGTAATATTGCGGGGTGTGTGTGTTTGGGTATTTTATTTTAGTGAGCGTTGACCGGGTGGTTGACTGGGTAACTTAGCAGGCCTGGGTAAAGGCTAATAGGTGGTGGGCTTTAGGTTAAGTGGGATGGGCTTTGGTACTAGAAAGGTGGGCTAGTGATGTTTTGGATCCGGTTGTTGCTTTTGATAATTAGGAGTAGTATTAACTTTCAAGGACCAAAGTTGTAATTTTAAAATTATGAGGGACCAAATCTGACTTTTCTCAAAAGTTTCTTCCAAGGGCATTTGTTGATAATCTTTAAATCATGGAGGATCAACTTTGATTTTTCTTTGAATATTTCTTCAAGGGATCTCTTTTGCCAAATTATGAAACTGCAGGGACTTAAACTGCCAATCTATCCAAACTTTGACCAGGGACCAAATATGAAACTTTGATGAATCTCTGAGGTTGATTTTATCATTTTGAGCTCGGACTTTGACCATTTGACTTCCCCGGCTCCGGCTTTTGACACTTTCCATTCTCGTGCTCGTTTTTGTCTGTTTTGCTTTGTTTTCGTTTATTTTTCTCATATCCGTACCTGCACATACACAAATACAAAAACATGCATTCTCTTGGCATTTTTGGTTAGTATTTTGTGTTTTTGGTCTGAAATAAGGCCTAAAAAGGATGAGTGAATAAGCACTCATCAAAATCCCCCAGACTAAGGTATTGCCGTGCCCTCACGCAATGTCATCACCTCACGCTTAAAAGATAAATAATTTCAAAACCTCTCTTTACTGACGTTGTAAAGTAGCAATGATGTTCAAAAGAGATATTAAAATCATTTATTCTCAAAAACGCTCCGTTTTCCGATTTTTATGAATAACAACTACTACTACTCTTTTTGTACTTTTTCATTTTTATATAAGTGACGGTTTGCCTTGACTTTCATTATCAATTCATATCTGTTGATAACTTTCAGGGTCTACGAGTAGAAACACTTCTCACAGAGAAGAGACCATACGGATAAAAATCGTCATCCTTGATTTTTCACAAGCTCCCAAACTAAGCGTAAAATCGAAATCATTGTTTATCCAGAAGTTAGATGCTAACACTGCCCACGAAAGTTACTTGTGTATTACCTCTTGTCCCCAGGTCCTTAGTTGTATCTAGAGATTTTAATTTATGAGAAATGAATTGCTTCATATTTTCTCGTTTCGATATTTGTTAGTCCGATAAGAGCACAAAATTTGAACGCTAAGTAGTTTCCAAACTTTCCCTCGAAAACCCCTGCATACAGAAATCGGGTCCACATGAAGGTCTCTGATTTAACACGATTTGTGAAGGTCCCCTTTTTATTTACGACCGAGACATACCATGTTTGATACCCGAAACGGAAGCTTTTTATTAGGGAAACCCCCGGAGTCGAAGTTTGGCATTTTTGCATAATCATAAGCACTTTAATAATACTTTTGTCCTTAGTCCTTTATTCTTTTACAGTCAACGGTTTATGAGCCGCCAAGATGTAAAAGCTTTATTATGACTTTGGATTTCTATCCGCTGCTTTTTTATAGCTTTGGATTCCTCTGCCTTTTTATTTTGGCTTTGGACTATTATTATTGATATTCATAACTATATGCCAAACCCCAAGTCCTACGGCCTTTACTAAGATCACAACATCGGCTGCGAACCGGCAAGATGCAATAGTCTATTTCACCGTAACACTGGCAGTACCTCAATGTGTACCAAACCCCCGTATGCAGAAATTTTGTTGGGAACGAGAAAAAACTAAGTATTGCCCAAACCGTATACCCTTAATTAATCCTAGACATCTATTTATATATTGGTGACGTTGCTGATGGGAACAAGGAGGCCACAAGTACCCCTCGTGGGTTTTTTAAATCCCAGTAATGCGATCCGTGTATAGCACGAAACTTCTAAATAAACTCTATCATTCCTCGATCTCCGCAAATTTAAAATCCCAAATAATGAGATCCGCGGATGCTTAGCCATAATCTTTTGGATTATATTGGTTAAGGGAGACGAGCTAGGGCTCAACACGCCCGGTCAAGTCGGAACATTTATTTCTACTCTCGCCGGTAGGAAAGTCAAAACAAGGTGTCAAAACTTATTATTCATATCATATATCTTTTCATTTTTTTTTTTTTTTTTTTTTTTTTTTATATAAAGCGGTGACAAAAATTAAAATTTTTGGTGGAAAACGGAGTTGCGCAAGTTAACAGCTCAGACGATGGTACAGGTCAAATCGAATCGAAGATTCACCCCCCCAGACTAAAGTGAAACATTGTCCTCAATGTTTTAAGGGTAAAGGTAATCCTACGTAAAATCTAAGGCCGTTTATTAAGTATGCCAAGAGATAAACGTTAGTCGATAAGATTTTGGATATGGTGAATTTCCGAAAGAGCAGCGAAGGATGAGACTCGAGTGGAGAGAACGACAAACCACGAGCACGAGAGTCCTCAAACTTCGGGGAAATTCCTGAACATTCATAAACAACAACCACGAAAAACACGAGTTTGGAAAGGGTCGCCCCCCTCACGTCACGTTATTAAAGAAAATAGAAAATATAGAAGATGAAAATGGATAAGCATGGGGTGCCTCCCACGAAGCGCTTGTTTTTGTTCACCGAGTCACATGAGCTTGACTCGATCCCCGAATTAATTCGTCCTTGGGGAGAGCAGATGGAAAAATTAATCTCTCTCGGGCTTTCATTCAAAATATTTTGAAAAACATAAGACTTAATTGAAAGTTCCATCCCGAAGAGATAACCACTAGTATTTTAATGTTGAAAACGTTTAGAAACGATACCAGGATCAAATACAACATCCTCACTCCCCACGGAGTGAAGGATAAGAGAAATCACACCAAACGTTATAAATGGCAAGAAAGTCATGATAACAATCTTGTAAAACTCATCCTTGTCAAAAGAGAATTTCATAATTATGAAATTATGACTTTTATCATTTAAGCTCCTTTTAAAATCCTTTCCGGGTGGGAGGGTTGGGAAAAACTTTTCATTCAAATTCTCATTTTTAAGCACACCACCCGGATCATGATCAATTTCAAGATCAAAACTGAAACTTTCATATTCAGGTTTAGAAAACTTTTCAATTTCAAATTTATCAAAACGAAATGATTCAAATTCCGGAAGAGAGATAAAAGCATGAGAAGTGGTACTGCCACGACTCGTCTCTTCCGAGTGATTGAAATGAAAAGCTTCAAACGTCGGATCATAAAAATCAGGACGATAAGTGGGATTGCCACTTATTTTCTCAGTCGTATCAAAGAAGAAACTCTCAAAGTCGGGTAAAAATTCCTCGAGCTCGGGCTCAAGAGGATTATCAATTATAAGCTCAATCTTCGTCTTAACTTTATCCGGAGGGATTGACGGTTCATCATTCAACAAATTGTTAAGAAAAATAGTATCTCCCTCCGAATCAAAGTAAGAATCATCAATCTCAGAAAACGGAATCGTATCAATAGCAAGAAATTCATCGACCTCTTTCCAAAAAGAATCATGTTCCTTAGTCGGAGGAAATGATGGGGAAGAGTCGGAGACGAACGTTTTCACAAAATCATCAAAGGAATAATTGCAAACATCAACACTTTTGACGGAAAACTTCTTTGATTTTGAATCATCGGCTTTAAAAATCATAATATCTTCATCATGTCGTAAAGTTAAAGTATCCTCATAATGGTCTACTAGGGCTTTTGCGGTTCGTAAAAACGGTCGCCCTAGTATAAGAGGAACTCTCGGATCGGGTTCGAAATTAACAACGACAAAGTCGGCCGGAAAAGTACACGAGTTCACTTGAACAAAAACATCTTCGGCTATTCCAACCGGATGAGTAATCGAACGATTAGCAAGCTCTAACGTCATTCGGGTCGGTTTAAGTTCCCCCATCCCAAGTTGTTTATAGATTGACAAGGGCATAAGGTTAATGCTTGCACCTGAATCGGCCAGGGCTTTGCAAACCTCTTGATCTTTCAATGAACAAGGAATAAGAAACTTTCCCGAATCTCCAAGCTTCTCGGGAAGCTTCTTGAGAAGAATCGCGGAGCATTGAACATTAATCGGTGTTTCGGCTAATTCGAGCAATTTCTCTTTATTACTTATTAGATTTTTAAACGTTGAAGCAAATTTCGGCATGTAAACAAGAGCATCCATGAAACTGATATCAAAGTGCAACTTTTGAAAAATATCGAGAAACTTTTCCATTTGTTTTTTAGATTTTGCACGGAGCTCTTCATCATTAAATCGTGACGGATATGGCAATTTAGACTTGTATTTCACATTATTCTCAAAAACGACTTTTTCTTTATCCTTTGACTTTTGGACAACCGGAGGTTGGACGTTTTCGGAACCTCCGTTATTAGTAGGAGGAACCGGGTCCTTTGTCGCCTCGGTCTCACAGTCCACTACCTTAGGCGGAGACGAAGAAGAAGAGGTAGTCGGCACTGTGGGTTCATATAAAGCACCACTGCGAGTCGTGATCGCCTTGATCTCGCCCCTCGGGTTAGCGATCGTGTTGCTTGGAAGAGTACCCGAACCCGAGGGTCGATCATTTAAAGACTTCTTCAATTCGGCCATTTGATTAATTAACATTTTATTCATTTCCTCTTGACTTTTCATAAATTGCTTGAGTAATTCATCCGAAGAAGACTGATTCACAACTGGATTTTGAAAATTTTGAGCACGATTGTTGTTATTGAAACCTTGATTCTGAAAATTCTGATTTCCATGATTATAATTCCCATGATTAGCATTTCCTTGAAAATTCCCTTGATTCGGGCCTTGATTATAATTTCCCCGATTTTGATTTTGAAAATCATGATTTTGATTCTGAAAACCATTGTTCATCCGATTTTGATTAGCATTGTGATTGAATTGATGATTTCGGTTTTGCACATTTTGATTAACTTGATTGACTTGATTAACTTGAGACGGTTGATTAAAACCGGGTGGTCCAACAAAATGGTTCGAACGGTAGCTAAGAAGATTTCGGTCACCCTGTGGTTGGTATCCGTTACCGCCCATATTGTAGGTTCCCGAAGCAGCATACGCATTCTCGTGAGTGAAGCCACCGGTGGCTGTGCACTCAAAATACGAATGAGGACCACCACAAGTCTCACAAACATTGTTCACCATATTGACTTGATGGTTCTTGACTTGATTTTGATTTTGAGACGTTTGGTGCATTCTTAAAACAGCAGTCGACAAATCATCGAGTTTCTTAGTAATTGCGGCTATTTCAGAATTAGACGTAGAAGAATTGTGAGCAATGGTTGTTCTTGACTCATTCCTCTCGGCAGAGGAATCCCAGTAATTGTAATGTGCCGTCATATTCTCAATAAGTTCGTAGCAATCTTCAGGACGTCGTTTCATAAAAGTTCCACCCGCAGCTGCATTGATCGTGTCCCGATGTCGTAAAGTCAAACCATTGTAAAACGTATCAATTATCGTAACAAGAAGCATGTTATGGTTTGGACACCGATCAATAGCAAGCTTATAACGTTCCCAAGCTTCGAATAAAGATTCGTCGGGAAGCTGACGGAAATTGCTAATATCGTTTCGAAGTTTCGTCACCATTGATGGTGGAAAATATTTCGCCAAGAACTTAGATACCATCTCTTCGAAGGTATGAATCGAGTTCTTGGGAAGACGATCAAACCAAGCTGTGGCATGATGTGTAAGAGAATAGGGGAAGAGAGAAAGACGAAGGGCGTCATCGGAGACCCCATGTTGTTTCATACTTTGGGTGACGGTTAAAAATTTGTCGAGATGCTTGTTAGCATCGTCACCCGGTAAACCGTGAAATTGGCACGAATTCTGGACTTGTTGAATCATATGGTGCTTAAGTCCAAAATCCGTAGCCTCAATATTGAGAGGGGCAATCGGACCGCCTCTACCGTGCATTGTCGGTTGACACAGCTCCTCCATCGTTCGGAGATCGGGAGCTGGTGCATTTTGAACAACACCCACCGGAGGGTGTTGATTGTTGTGGTTGTTTTGTTCCATTTCCGTGATGTTGGGGAAACGAACTTTGTGTGTGTGACGTATCAAACTCTCGGGGTTCGATAATGGAGAAATAAGACGTTTAGAAGATGACCGGGTGTTCATACACCACAAAAACTCAAATTTTGAAAAATAAAAGGAAAATCAAATTTGAAAAGGAAAATCTTTTTGTATTTTTGTTTTTATAAAGCAAAATTCAAAAACTTAAACTTTTGTTTTTTTCTTTTTCAAACGTTACGTTAATCGTAAACCGTTTCCCTTAATCTACTCGCGACGGAACGGGAGAGAAGAATGGATCTCTCTTCAGCTTGCAATTTAATGTCAAAGCTTCCGTATTTTCCGCTTATTCGGTCGTAGAATTAAAGTAATCCGACTCGCAACTAATTTCACGCGTAGTTATATTGAGAAACTTATTTAGTTTACAACGCCCTTTCTTTCGATCGGAACGAGGCTGTAACTTTATTATTTTTTTTGGTATTTTTGTGAAAACACTTTAGGAAAAGTGTTTTTGATTTTTCGATATTTATATAATATATACAAAATAGAGGAAGGTTTATCAAAACACAATTTTTCAAAAACGAATATTCAAAAATTCACTTCAACCTTCCCCGGCAGCGGCGCCAAAAATTGATTGATTTGAAAATCAATATCAATATAGTATAGATATAAGCTCAAGAGATCCGCAAAGAAATACGGATAACCCGAGGTCGTAGTCCGTGCGAAGGTGTGAATGGAATTTCGAATTCCCGATTCGTGAAACGTGTCGTGAAAGTGGTAAAAAGTGATTTTTATGAGATTACACTAATGAAATAGTAAATGAAGCACAAATAATCAATTAAACACGTAAATCAAATAAGGCAACTAGAAACGTAACGAAGAATCGAAAACCGTAAATTAAAACGTAAAATAAACGTAACCGTACAAAATAAAACGCGACTTTTAAGCTACGCTACTCCTACGGACTTGGAAATAATTTCTAAAAATCAAAAATGATAAAAGAAAATTTTGAGAAAAAGAAAAATATTTTTTTTTTTTTTTTTTTTGACTTTTTATGAATTTTTTATGAATTAAAAACTATTTTAAGTAATTAAAAATTAAAAGAAATTGAAAATAAAGTGAGAAAAATAAAAATTAAATTTTGAAAATTATAAAATAACTAAAAAGAAATTTTAAAACTAAAAACTAATTTTTTTGGGCTTTTTATGTATTTTTTAGAAATTAAAAACAATTAAATCTAATTAAAAATTATTAAAAATTCAAAAGAAATTCAAATTAAATGAGAAAAATACAAAATAAATTTCTAAAAATCTAAAATAACTAAAAATAATTTTCTAATATTTTTTTGATTTTTCTGGACTTTTTCTGATTTTTTTGGAATTTTTGGTGATTAAAAAGTAATTAAAAATGATTAAAAAGGAAAATTAAATAAGAAAAATAGCAAAACAACTTGGAAAAATCTGAAAATTTAAGAAAAATTCTAAAATGATAAAACAAGCTTGAGAAAAAATTTTGAAACAAAAATAAGCTAGGAAAGTGCTTAAAAACTTGAAAACAGCTGATTTGGAGTGCTTATTTATAAGCACTCCTGACCAAAATGACTTGAAACTTTTACCAAATGATATTTGAACTATTTTAAACTTGTTGGAACAATTGAGAATCAATTTGAAACACAGAAACACAGATATGAGCACAATAAGTTCAAATAAGCAAAGTGGAATAAGCAATAAGCTGAAACAGTTTAAGCAAAGGCCAAAAATCAATTGCAACAGTGACTTATAGTACTAAAATGATCAGATGACCAATAATATCAAACTTATGAAGCTTAGAACAAAATTGCAGCCCTATTTGAGATTCAGGAAACTAGTCTCAAACACACCACTTATTGAGATGATTAAGCAGTTAAGATAAGCTGATGAGTGTGAGCTTAATGGTCCTATTTACTCACTAGCTACCTGAGATCACAATACTACTCAGAAATTAGACCCTAGATCCTTTTAACTAACCAAAAACAGATCCAAAAGTGGGGTTCAAAACTGAGTGCAGGGGATTAAGCAGTCCAAACAGCCAACTTAAGTGAGCTTATTTGATAAGCTAATGAAGTCCAAACCACAAAATTCCTTTTGAAACTTGTAAACCTACTACCAAGCTTTTCAAATCAGCAAACCAAATTAATTTTAAACCAAAATTGAGGGCTGCACACCTCTGAGAATTCTGACCAAAACAGATTATCAAAGAACTTTTTGACTTTTAAAATCAACACAAACTTTGACCAATTTGATTTTTGATTTCACTTTACTGATTACTAAGATGATTAGAAGCTAATAAGTGATTCAATTAAGCTATGAGCAATTATACTATACCTAATATGAGAATCTAATAACCCTAAAACTACTTGATGCTAACTGATATGCAGATTTGAAAGATGAATTGACTTTTTAGCTTATAACCTATTTATCTTATGCAATCCTAAGTCTTATATCAACCTAAGTGACTGATTATAAACCAACTACAACCTCTGAAAAGGTAATTATACCAGCAAATGATTATAATCCAAACACCCCTAACTACCTCTGCTGCTTATTCCGAAACTTCCACAGATCAGTCCAACTGTGATCCAAATTAACCTCAGTACCAAAGCTATATCCAACTACTTTTTAATGAAACATTAAACACAAAGTTCAGACAAAAGCTACCACAGAAACTCAAATCTAATATAAGCTAATAATGAAACAGTTATACTATTCAAACTCAAACTTATCAGAAATATATAATCTCAACAACTAAAACAATTATCAGAATATATAAGCAACAATAACAATAATCAAACAAACCAAATAAGATCTAAACAACTTATACTATTTTAAGATGAAATTAAAAATTGTAAAGCACTTACAAATCCACCTCAGCCAAACAGAGGTGGTCTCCCTCACAGCCTGTCTTTAGACAGGCCAATAAGCATCCAATTGGCTGCCTTAACTCCTCAGAATAAGCTGAGCTTATTTGCAATAAGCTGATGTTGATTATTTTTTTTTTATTTTTTATTTTTTTATTTTTTTTTTTATTTTTTTTTTATTTTATTTTTTTAATTATATAAGATAAGCAGAAATAATTTGTAATGATAAACAAAACTAAATAGGAACAATTTAAATGAAATTGAAATTAAGAGACAATTAATTGAAAGTAAAATTTTATTAAAATAAAAAGTTTAGTACAATACTGGAAAGAAAAATTTGAAAATTACAATGCTTAATTCAAAAACCTACACACTCTAACACTGATATGAGGGGGGCTTTTATAGCCATTGAGGAGAGGTGAGGGCTTGTGCCAGGCTGGCTATCCGCGTCACTTGTGTTTGTTTGAGCCTCACTTCAACCGTGTGATTGAATTCCAGATGCTTCCAATGATTTAGAGCCCTTGATTGATTGATTGATGTGATGCCTATCCTCGTGATATCTCCTCATTGGTCCACGCGTCCCTATCTCTGACATTCCCTGGATTTACTGACCCTTCTAGAAGTCCAATCATGGGGTAATTATTACCTACGTGAGGTAATTGTGCGTGTGGTTGTTTTTAGGGTTCTACGTACAGTAACTATCTGGGTAGAATTGGGGGTAATATTGGCGGGGTGTGTGTGTTTGGGTATTTTATTTTAGTGAGCGTTGACCGGGTGGTTGACTGGGTAACTTAGCAGGCCTGGGTAAAGGCTAATAGGTGGTGGGCTTTAGGTTAAGTGGGATGGGCTTTGGTACTAGAAAGGTGGGCTAGTGATGTTTTGGATCCGGTTGTTGCTTTTGATAATTAGGAGTAGTATTAACTTTCAAGGACCAAAGTTGTAATTTTAAAATTATGAGGGACCAAATCTGACTTTTCTCAAAAGTTTCTTCCAAGGGCATTTGTTGATAATCTTTAAATCATGGAGGATCAACTTTGATTTTTCTTTGAATATTTCTTCAAGGGATCTCTTTTGCCAAATTATGAAACTGCAGGGACTTAAACTGCCAATCTATCCAAACTTTGACCAGGGACCAAATATGAAACTTTGATGAATCTCTGAGGTTGATTTTATCATTTTGAGCTCGGACTTTGACCATTTGACTTCCCCGGCTCCGGCTTTTGACACTTTCCATTCTCGTGCTCGTTTTTGTCTGTTTTGCTTTGTTTTCGTTTATTTTTCTCATATCCGTACCTGCACATACACAAATACAAAAACATGCATTCTCTTGGCATTTTTGGTTAGTATTTTGTGTTTTTGGTCTGAAATAAGGCCTAAAAAGGATGAGTGAATAAGCACTCATCAGTAAGCCGTACGGAAAGCCCAAAGTGCATCATCTAATTTATCCGACCACGATGCACGATTTTCACCTATGGTTCTTTCTAAAATTCTTTTAATGCCCCGATTGGAAACTTCTACTTGTCCACTTGTTTGAGGGTGGTACGCAGTAGAAAGACGGTGAGTTACACCGTACTTTTGCATGACTTTGTCGAATTTTTCATTACAGAAATGCGTACCATGATCACTAATAATAGTGTGGAAAACTAGAAGGGGGGGTTGAATAGTTTTACGTCTTTTTAATTTTATTATGAAAACTTAGTTTAGTTTTAAAACCTTGTTTGCTTTTAAAACTTTGATTCAATCTTATGTGAACTCAAATCTTGAACAATATGAACAAGTATATCTAAGTATAAACAATAATAATAATGTAAGCTAAGTATGTGAAATCAACACATGCATAATATAAACAATTATAGCTATATATAAGAGATAAGTACGTAATCGTTTATTTTATAATCCTTAATTATATTTTGTATGAAAACTATACTTGATCGAAATGATCAATTATATATATGTAACCTTTTTAGTTTGATTGTAAAAACTTTGTTTTGTGAATGAAACGTTTGTTTGATCTTTAAGTAAAATCAATACTAGCACTATATGAGCAACTATACATATATACGTCTACGTCTACAAAAGTAATAACGATATAAGCAAGATAATAAGTAAGATATGGAAAGATCTAACCGCGAGACAAAGGATTTATAGTGGTTCGGTTACAAGGACACCTTCCTTGCCCTACTCCACTCCTCGAGTCACCTACTCGAGAGTTTTCTTCACTATGTCAACAAGCTCCTTATGGCGGAGAAACCTTACACACCAATATACACACCACAACTTTGTCACAACTTATTCACACCTTCTACACAACTTCTTCACACCTAGTCACTACTTAATCACAACACTACTTCTTCACACCTATCTATCTTCACAACTATCTACTTCAAGCCTATCTCCTTCACACCAATTTACTTCACAACTAACAACTTCACACCTAGCTTCTTCACTATAATCTAATTCCTAACTTTTCTTCTTCACAACAAACAACTAACTAATCACACAATCAATATACCTAGCACAACTATCTACAATCACATATACACAACAATCTTCACAAAGAGTAATGTAAATAATCTTGATGATGCACCAACAACTTGTATGTGGAGGTGACAACAAGTTGTAATACTTCTTGTCTTGGGGGATAGAAGTATTCTTCTCTTGCACTTGAGAGGATGTAGTTTGAATCACTTTGAAACAAAGAATTATACACTTATGATCAAAGGATTAAGAGAATAGAAATGTGGATCTAGAACAGAAAGTTTAGGAGTGCAAAAGGTGAGAAAATTCTGTGGGATGAACCAGTATTTATAGGGAGAAAAAAAACTGTTCTGGAGCGTGGTCGGTCCCCTTAATTAATGGCCGGTCCCCTTAATGATTAAGGGGGCCACCTAAGGAATTAAGGGGCCGCCCCTTCAGAACGTTGGTTTTCTTGTGTTTTAGTGGGGAATATTTTTCTGGATAAAATTTGCCATTTTTGGTTGGAAATTTGAAATTACATATTTATAATGAATTAAACATATTCTTTTAATTCCAAAAGTAATTTTGTAAAAGATATAGAATGTTTAATACATTTTATAAAAATTCTAGTAATTAGAAAAATTTCCTTTGATCATGAAATGCAATAAATCCTTTGTTTATTCATACCTTAAGTGATATGGATGTAAAGACAACTGTTAAGCACTAAAAACTTGTTTACGTCATAAGTTTTAGATTAATGAGTTTATGCTTTGTAATTATCAAAAAATAGAGATATTGTTAATGTTCTAACAATGTTTTTAGACATTATTTATGTCAACAATCTCCTCCTTTTTGATGATTACAAAACCTTAAACTCATTAGGTCTAAAAAATAATTTTTAGACAAGTATTATTAGAGTTTAACATTCTCTTCTCCCCATTTTTGTAAAATCAAAAAGGTTATGCCGACTAGCTTCATAAATGAAGTTAGACGGGATGAAAGCTCCCCCTTGATGTGTGCTCCCCCTCGTTCGATGGCACCAAGGGATCGAGATATGGAATGCTCGCAAGAAAAATATTAGAAGCACAAGCATATATAGAAGAATATGCAATATACAAATAACAAGCATAACAAACAAATATTAAGGATACATAACAATTAATTCAAAGAGATTATGTTAAAGATCCTAATTTGCCAAATAGAGCCATCGGACTTGCTTGTAACAAAGGGTTGGTTGATTCGTATTTGAAAGTGAAAATCATAAGCATATAGTATGCTTAGATTGTTGATGTTGGAGTGTTTGGAATGAAGATGGTTGAGTTAGGGTGAGGTTGTTGGATTAATGGAGGTATATGTTTGGGTCATGAATGTTGGAGAGTTTGGTTGTGGAGAGTTTGTAGCGGAATAGGTTGATTAAGGTTTTGGATGTTGTTCAAGTGAGGGTATTGGATGTGATCTAGTGAGAAAATATTCAATCCAAGTGAAGTGTTCATTGAATGCAATGGTTTTTAGGAGAAAGATGCAACAAGGTCAATTGTTGACATGCTTCTCAAGTTGATTTATGTTGTGTGGTGATGAGGGTGATCTAGATGAAGGTGGATCCAAATTGCGTTGAGCAAGATGTAAGGCTAAAAGAGCACAAAGCACATGGGATTCTTTTAGCGCCTCAACGAACATTAAGTGTTCGAAGGAAGGCGATGGTGGTGGAGCATGATAGTTGTCTTGGGTGAGGGTTTGAACATGCAACATATGAATGGCATGTGAAGTGGTGGTGATACTCTTGGTGGTGGAGACATGTTTGAGTTTGGGTAATCATGAAAACATGATATGGGTGGAAGAGATGCTTCATGAGTGGATGGTGTTTTTGTTGAATGAGCAACATGTAAAATGTTGGTAATGAGGTTGGGATTATTGTTTTGGGATTGTGCATGCTCATCATAAGAAGGAGCATTAGTGGAATCACAAATGGAGGATTTGTTGTTAAACGGATCATTTGTGTGATAGTGAGGTTTAGGTGTTGGTTGATTATGAACAACATCGCTTGAGTTGTGAAAAGATTATGAGATTTGAGTGTAATGTAGAAGGATATGGGTGAGTAAAGGTTTTTGATAGAAGGAGAGTGAGGTGTTAGGTATGTAATGTTGAAGACATAGGAGGAATTTGGTGTTGGATGTTTGACAACATCATTTGGTTTGACGGGCTTTTAAGGGAAGTTAGGCTTTCTTCTCCAAACGGGGTTATTTGGTGGTTTTGGTTTAATGGGAGAGGTCATGAAGAGATGAGTATAGATTGAGAGGAATGCGAGTGTTTATAATGTAGGATTGGTGGGATTAAGGATGTATAAATTTTGATAGAAGGTTTAGGATAAAATAGGTTTATGAATTTTGGGAAGTGTAGGATGAAATGGGCTAAAGAATAGAAAAAGGAAACAACACCTTTGACCATCAGATGGCCGGTCCCCTTAATTGGAGGCCGGTCCCCTTAATAATTAAGGGGGCCGCCTTATGATTTAAGTGGGCCGCCCATCTGGTGATTCCCAGATTGCCAGAAAAGGGTTTTTGGTAGTGAATTGCAGAAAGGTTGTGTTTTTAGTTTCAAACAAGTCCAACTCTTTGAGGCAATTAAGCATATACTAATTATGTAGGCAATTATGTAGCAAAAGCATGTTAATCAAAGAGATTAAGTAAACAAGCAATTTCATCTAGCATGCAAACATACTCATCAAGAGAGTAAAATATAAGTGCTAGGAAACAATAAGCAACATCAAGTATTTCAAAACTACAAAACTAGGAGGATTAATCCTAATGTGTATCAATGTGCAATAAGTGGGTAGTTATGATAGCATGGATTTCTAGACTTGTTACAAACAAAGTCTTAATGAACAAACCATGGTCCTCTTGATTTGATTTAGTTCACTTATAAGTGTCATTTATATAAATATAGATGACAAATATGAGATCACCATGCATGATTTTAAAAGAGATGTTTTTAGCATTATTCAACAACGTTTGAAAGTAAGTTTTCACTTAGATGTGAGAGTTATTTGAATAAAATAGATTGGGTTTTTACTTAAAAATGTGTGAATGAACGGTAAAGAATATTTTCCCAATCTTCAGTTTTGATCAAAACAAAATTGTAGATATTGATAGTGAAAACATGTTATTTAAAAGTGGGATAGTTATTTGAAAAACTATTTTCCAAAATGTGAGGTTTTTGCATATTTTTAGAGATATTAGATTTTTGACAACAAATATCATAAATCAAATATTTTTAAAAAAAAAATGTTTATTAAAGATCTCATGCTCAAGAGGATTGGTTAAGCCTATTATTATCTCATGCTATCGTTTCTACATATCCTATGATCCTAAAGGAAATGAAGACAATAATTTATATGTTAGATGCGAGAGTGTTGAATGGGGTATAACCTAACATCTATAGTTCCTTTGTTTTCGCACGCTTATCTAACTTAATGCCATAGTCTACGAGAGCTTGTTTCATCCATAGTTTTCTTACGCGAGGGATCTAATCCTACTTCCATATTAACGATCGATCCACTTAACTCATTTCACTTCATCACCATGAGTTTGCTAATAGTGGATATAGAAGATTTCCATTTTCTATTTCGTTCGGCAATCAACAATTTTATCTTATTCCTAGGAGAGTCAACCAATGATGTTTCTAGGTTATAAGAATATAAGCTATTATGTACACATATATGTATAGCTAAGCATTAATCTAACTAATCATATATCTAAGCATGCAAATTATAGCGATGAACTTAAAAGAAATGCGTACCTTTTAGTCTTCAATGGAATATCTTCGAGCACTTCAAGTGACCATGTTGACTTATAAAAGTCATTTGTAGATGATATTCCAACTTCTTCCAAGATCGACAGCTTAGCCACTTGGTTCCCATTGTCTCATTGGTCCAAAGTTGTTTGGTCCAAACATATTCAACATTTGGCTAGGATGCATGTATGGTGGTAGTATTCCCCAAGGATTGTAACTTGGTTGATAATTCCACATTTGATGACTAGTATTATTGTAGTTTTGTCTATTTTGGTTTCTTCTAGGTTAAGGTGTTTTAGATCGAGTATGAAGATTATTTGGTTTTCTTGGTGGTGGAGTTTTAGATCTTAATTTAAATTTAGAGGATCCTACTTCGGTCTTTAAGGATGGTTTATAAAAAGTTTTTACTTTTTCATCATTCGCAATGGGTATTTTTCTATCTTTTGTAAGTATATACTTAGATTTTGATTCTAATGATTTTTGTTTACTAGATTCACATTCAAACTTTATACTTTTATTTTCACTAGTTGAAACATTAGTTGAGGTTAATCCTAGACCGGTTTTATCTCCCGAAGTTTCTTGAACACTTATTATTTTCTTAAGTGGGTTACTACTATTTTTAAACTTGTCAAGTTTGAAAATTTCATCTTTAAGTTTTTCGTTTTCATTATTAACCTCTATGCATGTTTTACATTCTATAAAAAATTCTTTTCCTTTTTCCAAATGTTGTAGTCTAATTTTTAATTCGAGTACTTCATTTTCTAATAGATTATTAATATGTTTTAGTGACTTATTTTTAGCTATAACCTTTTGACCTAATTTGCATAACCTATTATATTCACTATCTAGGTCTTTTTCGTCTAATGATAAATTTTCGTCACTAAAGTATTCGGTTTTGGAACGTACCTCGCTTAATGTATTAGCCATAAGACATTTCTCCTCATTTGTGATTTCTTTCTCATCATCATCGCTATCACTCCAAGCTCCTCTAACAAACGCCTTTTGATTTTGATTTCTTGACATCATTGGACATTTTCCGATGAGATGATTTGGATCACCACATTTGAAGCACTTCCTATCACTTTTGCCATGTTTGTCATCTTTATTTCTTTGGTTTGCTTTCCTTTCATCATGCGGTTGTTTAACGAATCTTCCTTGCCTTTTGAAGAATTTCTTGAAGTCTCTTACGGCCATCACATATTTTTCGTCATCACTTTCGGAGGTTGAGCTATCCTCGTTACTAGATTCCTTCCTAGCTTTCAACGCAATTGACTTGCTTTGCTCTCTTTTTCCATTGACCATCTCGGAGTCTTTCTTTATTATTGCTTCATAGACTTTCAGGTTACCAATCAACTCATCAAGTTGAAGAGTTGACAAGTTCTTCGATTCTTCAATCGCCATAACTTTAGCTCGCCATTTTGGATGAAGAGCCCTAAGAAATTTCCTGACAAAATTCTTACTAGAAAAATTCTCATCAAGTGCTTTTAAACTTGTGATGATTGTTGATACAAAAGTTGGGCGTACCTGGTTGTTGGGCTTTGCTCTTATATCAATTCGTTCCTTAGCACTTTGTTACCTGCGTACTAAGAAAATAAACAACACCGTTAGGCTTATCGAGGGATTGTCTCCCCCGATTAGACTCCGGCGTGAGAGTAAGTAATCGAATTTAGGTTTTGGTTGAAGAGTTCAGGGATTATGTGAATCGTATCTTTAATGAGAATCGTGTGATTCTATATATAGGGGCTAAGAAACCGTGTTTCTTGCTCCTCACTCTTCGCACGCGTGGTGCTTATCCAAGGTAAGGATATCTATTCCTTGAATAGATAATCCTTATCGTTACCCGGTGGGTTAGATTGGGCCTTTGGGCTTCGTGAGCCCAAGCGTTGATACCACAGCCCATACCATTTGTCATGGTAGTCCATTCGTGATGGGCTTAAGTGTAAGTAATGTCTATCACTTGGGCTTGCGGCCCAAATATAGGCTATACGTCATCATGTCCCCCCAGTCTAGTATGCGCGGCACGTAGCCGCGGGTACTAGACTTAATGTAAGCAGCGGTAAGCGTGGCGGGAGAATGAACAAATTGTTACCGCCTTTTTGTAGATGCAATGCACCTAACAGGTTCAAAATAGTTACCTCGGTAATCGGGGGTGGTGTCCACGTATCACTTGGGATTCGGGAAAAAGTGTTGTACCTTTTGATCTTCTAGCCACACGTTTACTGTGAGTGGGATCCACGTGGGCGTGAATTAGGGTTTTTACCACCCTATATAAGAGTGCCGCCCCCTTTATTTTCACCACACAGTAAAATACACACACAACCACTATTCATCTTCTTCATTTTGAGAGCGTTTTTGCTAGAAAACCTTTGAACTTCCGTAGGTAATCTTTGTGTGCGTCCACTTAGTTTTAAGATGAACATGGTCGCTCAGTTAGAGGAGTTTCGCTCTGCGTTGTCTGTTGAGGACGTGATGCACTTTTCTTCCGACTATTTTGTGCCTTTGGATGTGCATCCAGAGGCGCCAGATGTCGATGCGTGTATAGCCGACTTCCCCGAAGGGAAGATAGGTTTATACACGAAATTTTTCGAGTACGCTAACTACCGCGTACCTATATCTATATTTCTGAGCGACTTGCTCAATTACTATCGCCTCCACATCTCTCAGCTGCACTGTATAGGTGCGGCGAAGGTGTCGAATTTTGAGGTAAACTGCCGTTTACTAGCGATAGAACCAACCGTGGACTTGTTCCGCTCCTTTTACCACTCAACATGGTCGAATGGTTGGGTGTCCTTTGCGAAGCGCCCGCGTGCGTTTCAATGTTACACGGAAAAGGTTGACTCCCTTAAGAATTGGAGGGAATATTTCTTTTGGGTAGACGACGTGGTCTTTCCCTCCAATTTTCAGTTTTATACTCAGGCGTCTTTACCAAGGGATGGGCGTCCCGCACCCGGTTCCTATAGGATTGCTGACGCGCAGGCGTTAGATGCCAATCGATTGGCCATTAACCCCTATCCGGAGGAGTTTTTGGTACATGTAGGATTGAGTCGCGCGTATTTTGGCGCAGCAGATGAGGTTCCCACTTTCCTGAGTGAGGATGGCCGGGGTGGGTGTTCATCCTTTGTAATTGTTTGTAAGTTTTTCATTCTGTATCTTCGCGCATTTACCAACTAATCTTTCGTTGTTTTCTTGCTTCATTTTTGTATGTGCAGAGATGGACTTGTTCGCAGTGGTGAAGCTTGACAAGCCAAAGCAGGTGACCATAGGGGTGCGTCCTCTGAAGGAGGGGGAGCTGCCTTTGCTGGAAGCGACCGCGGGGCGTTTGACTGTTCTGCCCGCGACAGTCCCCGAGGACACGCCACCACTTGTGGTAACGCCCATCCAGAGTGTGGCGCCAGAGGTAGTGGTGGCGCCCACTGTGGAGGCGGTGCCTGA
This sequence comes from Artemisia argyi, assembly GCA_030686995.1. NCBI lineage: Eukaryota > Viridiplantae > Streptophyta > Magnoliopsida > Asterales > Asteraceae > Artemisia > Artemisia argyi. The sequence continues at coordinate 188,066,370 of CM060684.1, forward strand.
AGTGGAAGTGGCGCGCGAGGAGGCGCGCTCAGGGTCATCTGACAGCATTCGGATCCTGAAGCCTGAGGAGGTGTTGAGGGAAGAAGTTGCGCAGAACTTAAAGCGCAAGGGAGGTGCTGGAACCAGTGGCACCAGCAAGAGGCGTCGACACGTCATCAAAGACGCAGAGTCGAACGCAGAAGAAACTTCGACCTCCGGCGCACGGTTGAAGGCTGATGCTTCTCCGTTTCTGTAAGTGTGCATTCCTTCTCTCTTTTTTTTTTTTTTTTTTTTGCAATTACTTGTTGTAATTTGTTGTTGGGTGTCTTTGTTCCGTAGGGATGACGACGCGAAGGACGATGAGGTTTCCTCTCCGCAGAACGAAAACAAGGAGGGGAATACCGAGGCTGTTGATGGTGGTGAGGCGCAGCAGCTGATGGATGAGCTGGCTGCGACCACTGCCCGCCAAGCTGAGCTTGTTGCTCAGCTGAAGGGAAAGTATGATGGGGAGAGCCGTGCTCTAGCCCAGAAGAAGGAGGAGTTGGTGGCCCTCCGCGCACAATTGGCGGATACGCAAGTGGAGCTTGGGGAGTCAAGGGCGTATGCTGAGAAAATCGCCCAAGATAAGATGAGCATTTTGGCGGACCTGCTGTATGCGAGGTCGAAGCTTGAGCAGGTGAAAGCAAAAGCGTCGTGGTCGAGGGCGTATCTTGAAGAAAAAAGGGCAGAGCATTATGCTAGCCTGCAAGAGTTCAAGGAGCGCATGGAGAAGACGCTCGTGATGTATGAGGAGAAGTTGCGCGCCCTCAGCATCGAGTATGACGAGGAGCTGTATCCTCATCTTATGTCTGTGATAGCCGAGCGCAGGTATTCTTACGCCCTTGTCTTTTAAATTTGCTTGTTCGCTCTATTGCGTATCTTACTTTATTATCACTTTGTGAATGCAGGTGGTTGATCAGCCATGAGCTTCGTCTGGCAGCTCTGAGTACTTTGGAGTCTGCGGAGGTGGTGGAAGCCTTTGGGAAGGTTGTTCACTGCGCGATGGCGCGTGGCCGTTCGCAGGTCCTGGAGGAGCTCCGTGAGGCCAAGTTGTTGGAAAAAGACTTGGCGGAGATTCCTGGTTATAGCTCAACGGCGTACGATGAGCTGGTGCAGGCGATGGCGGGGCTGAAGGTTCTTGAGTTACCGCATATAGGGAGGTTGGAGCGCGACCAAGATGACCCCATAGATGTGCTCATGGCGGGTCTGACGTTGCAGCGTCATCTTGGGGAGAATGCTGAAGAGGAGGTAGATTATTATCTCAAACCTGATGTCTCGCAGCTTCAAGTCCCAGTTTTTGCGCGGCCCCGTGATATCCTCAAGCCTTTTGCACTGGAGAAGGAAGTCCCTTTGAAGGAGGTGCTAGAGCGTCACGAGCAAAGGGTTGCCATAAAGAAGGGTATTAAGGGCAAGGCTGTGATGTGCGGCATCGGTGCTGCGCACCTTCCTCGATCTGATGGCGTTGCCGTGAGTGTTCCAACTGTGTCGCTCCAGGATGCTATAACCTTGAGTAAGCTGAAGGAGGCGGGGAGTTCCGCCGCTCCAGAAGAGAGCCATGATCATCGCCATAGCATATAGGTTGTTTGTGAACTTATGTATTTTTCCTTGTAATTTAATAAATATGGAATAAGATACATTTTGTTATAAGTTCATAACTTAAATATACTTGCATTGTTTGCTAAGTTTGATTATTGACTAAGTCCTGTAAGTGCGTAACTTAAGGATACTTGCATTGTTTGCTAAGTTTTATTTTTGACTAAGTCTTTTAAGTGCGTAACTTAAGTATACTTGCATTGTTTGCTAAGTTTTATTTTTGACCAAGTGTCTTGGCTCGTTATATTGCTAAGCTCGTACGGTGTACTTGGTATATGCGCATCCGTCGTGGGGTGCGCATGTAAAACTTACTTTGACGTCTCAAGAGTGAGGCGCTTAGCAAGGATACGTGATCCAATGTTGATGGGTTTGCAACCCTCTTATTCAACGAGTAAATTAGTAGGTTAACTCATCCTTTATGCCTTCGTGGGTCTTTAAGTGGTGCATGCACGCCATGTAGGCAAAAATATAAGATAGACAATATTGACATATATGCAATAAAGTAAAAGTGCGCTATGGAGTTAGCTAAAAACCATAACATTTTATTAATACTTGCAAGTTTATTGAAAAAATGGGAAACATAATTCCTAAGAAAGAAAAGAAAGATAAACACTTATTGGGCACCTCGTAGGGTGTGAGTGTGTTTGTGTAAGGGCCGTAGCCTAAAAGTAACATCTTTTGAGATTACAGATGTTCCAAGTGCGCGCTAGGTCGTGACCTTCCATATCGCGCAACCTGTATGCGCCGTTGCCGAGCGCGTCTGTGACCTTGTAAGGTCCTTCCCATTTGGGTCCGAGCTTGCCTGTGTCTTCTACGTGGCTCGCGTCATTGGCGCGGTAAACAAAGTCTCCTGGTCTGAATGAAGTGTTTTTGACTTTTGCATCATAATACTTCTTCATTTTTGCCTTAGCCTTTGCTTCACGTATAGCTACGAGTTCGCGTCTTTCTTCCAGTATATCTAAGTCTATGCGCCGTTCCTCGTCATTTGTTGTGACATTGACCTCTGCCGTGCGTATAGTTGGCATTCCTATCTCGGCTGGTATGACGGCTTCTGTTCCATAGACTAAGGAGAATGGCGTGTCGCCAGTACTGGTTTTGATTGTCGTGCGATGCGCCCACAAGACATGCGAGAGCTCATCTACCCATCTTCCTTTATGTCTGTCAAGGCGCGCTTTTATGCCTTCGCCTAGACTGCGATTAGCGCGCTCAACTAGGCCATTGGTTTGTGGGTGTTTGACTGAAGCAAAGTGTTGTGTGATATTTAATTGTGCGCACCAATCTTTGAATGGGTTATTACAGAATTGTTTTCCGTTGTCTGATACGATCTCGCCTGGTAGGCCGAAGCGGCAGACAATATTGTCCCAAACAAAGCGCTTGACTTGGTTTCCTGTAATGTTCACCACTGCTTTTGCTTCGATCCACTTTGTAAAGTAGTCTATGGCTACGATGAGGAACTTTATTCCTCCAGCTGCGACGGGGAAAGGTCCTGCGATGTCAATACCCCATTTGTAAAATGGCCATGGTGAGGTGATTGGTGTTAGCTCGTGCTGTGGTCGGCGCGGAATAGGCCTATGTACTTGGCAGTTGCTGCACTTTCTTATTAGATCGCGTGCGTCGCGGTGCATTGTTGGCCAATAGTATCCTGACCTTAGAGCGCTTGCCACCACGGATCGTGGCCCTGAGTGCATACTACATGACCCAGCGTGAATTTCGCGGAGTACGTAGTCTGCTTGGAGGGGTCCAACACATCTGAGCCATGGTTGTAAGAAAGATCGCCGATAGAGTACGTTGTCGCGTAATTCGAATCGTTGCGCTGTGCGCCGTATTCTTCGAGCGTCTTTATTATCTTGGGGTAGGATTCCCTTGCTGATAAATTCGATGATAGGTGTCATCCACGTAGGATTTTGTTCTTCTATCACCGTTGATATCTCCATATCCAAGATTGACTTGTTCTTTAGGGTTTCCACCAATACCTGTTTTGAAAGGTGTGCGAAGCTTGTGGATGCAATCTTGCTGAGTGCGTCCGCCTTCCTGTTATCTCCTCTAGGTACTTGTTTAATTGTGAACCTATCAAAGTTTTTAATCAAAGATTTTGTCTTCTCCAGGTATTGGATCATGTGATCATCCTTGGCTTCGTATTCCCCTAACACGTGGTTAGCGACTAGACGCGCATCTACATTTGCTTCTAGGTTGCGAACACCCATTTGGATTGCGATGCGTAATCCGGCTAGTAGGGCTTCGTATTCTGCCTCATTGTTTGTGGCTGTGAACTCAAAGCGTAGCGCGTAGGTGAATTCCATACCTTCTGGATTTGTGAGGATAAGGCCTGCGCCTGATCCATCTGCGCATGAGGATCCATCTGTGAACAAGGTCCACGGTTCCTGTAGGTCTGTTTTTGCTGCAGGGGTCAGGCTGTCGCTATCTGGCTTCTCCACGATAAAATCGGCTAAGACTTGTCCTTTGATTGCAGTGCGCGGCCTGTACGAGATGTTATACTCACTTAGCAGTACACTCCATTTTTGTAAGCGTCCTGATACATCCGGTTTGGAGATAACTTGTTTAATTGGCTGATCAGTGATTATCGCTATTGGATGCGCTTGAAAGTATCTGCGCAGTCTTTTGGATGCGAACACTAGAGCCAAGACCAGCTTTTCCATAGCACTGTAGTTAACCTCTGTTTTCTTTAGGGCTTTGCTTACAAAGTATATGGGTGTCTGGACGGAGTCTCTGTCTGTCAATAGTACTGCGCTAACTGCTCCATGGGTTGCCGATAAGTACATGATTAGTTCTTCCCCTGGTCGCGGTGCGACGAGTTTGGGAAGAGATGCCAGATGGTGTTTAAGTTGTTGGAAAGCTTCTTCTGCTTCGGGAGTCCAGCGAAAGTCTCCCTTTTTTGTGCACTTCGTAAGTGTTTTAAAGAGGGGAAGGGATTTGTCCGCTGACTTAGATAAGAAGCGATTCAGCCCTGCTAACTTTCCATTTAGTGACTGGACTTCTTTGAGTGTGCGCGGGGAGGGGAGATCAATAACAGCCTTTGTCTTCTCTGGGCATGGTTTGATTCCATCGGGTTCTATCAAATATCCGAGGAACATGCCTTCAGTTGCGCCAAAGGTGCACTTTTTCGGATTCAATTTCATGTTTATCCGCCCCAACGTTCGGAATGTTTCCTCGATGTCGCGCACCAATTCGTCCTCTGTATGGCTTTTTATAACAAGGTCGTCAACGTAGACTTCCAAGTTGCGGCCTACTTGTTTTTCGAAAGCTGTGTCCACCAGCCGTTGGTATGTCGCGCCTGCGTTCTTTAAGCCAAAAGGCATTTTTGTGTAACAGTATACCCCTTGACTGGTGTGGAAAGCTGTTTTTTCTTCATCCTCCACTGCCATTTGGATCTGATGGTACCCTTTATATGCGTCTAGGAAGCACTTGAAGGGGTACCCACATAAGGACTCGACCTTCCAGTCTATCTCTGGCAGTGGATAACAGTCCTGCGGGCATGCTTTGTTGAGGTCCGTGAAGTCCACGCACATCCTCCAACTACCATCGCTCTTCTTTACCATAACTGGGTTTGAAAGCCAGTCGTGGTAGTACACTTCGCGCATGATGCCCGCGTCTACTAACTTGTGTACTTCTTCCAAAATAGCCTTTGCACGATCTGGTGCCTGGCCGCGCTTCTTTTGTCGTATTGGAGGGTATCCTTGTCGGATTTGTAACTTGTGCTCTGTGATAGAGCGAGGTACTCCCGTCATATGCTTTGGTTCCCATGCAAAGATGTCTAGATTCTTTTGCAAGAGTGCGCATACGGCTGCTTTACCTTTGTCAGATAAAGATCCTCCAATCGAAACTTGTTGTTCCGGATAATCTGGGTGAATAGCGACTTTTAAATTTGGCAATTTTTTCGTGCGCTGTTCTGGAATAGTCTCCGCTTCAGTTGTTACTGCGATGCATTCTCTTGGTGGTACCGTTGTGTTGTAGAGAGTGACCACTCCTCCTTTAACTGGGAATTTGAGCATTCCGTGTGCTGTGGATGGTACTGCGCGCATGGATGATATTCCCAGTCTTCCAATTATACCATTGTATGGTGAAGGAGACTTTATTACCATAAAATTTATCCATGTCGCGGTTGAGTGTTGTTCATCTCCTACGACCACCAATAAGCGTAACTGCCCCATGGGCCAAATCTTTTCTCCTGTGAATCCTGTTAGTGACATTGTAGCTGGTGTCAACTGACTTTGGATTTCAGGTCGCAGCCTTTTGAAGCAGTGATCATACATAATGTCTGCGGATGCTCCTCCATCAATATACATGCGGTGGATGTCGTGTCCCCCTGTATGTATTTCAATGGTCAGAGGTTCCATGACTGCGTTGTCCGCAGCTATTGTAGGGAAGGATATCTCTTTTTCTGGAGAGAATTTTTGGCTGACTTTTTGCTTTATTTTGCGCTGCCATGATTGTATCATGTATATAGTATCAGCCTTTTCCTTTGGGGGTTCTTTCTTGCCCCCATTTCTCTGTCTCTCTTTTCCTTCCTTGATGTTTTTTACGAGGTGGTCCATCCTTCCTTCTCTCACTAATTTTTTGATTAGTTGTTTCAGTTGGACGCACTCGTTAGTTGTATGGCCCTTTTGGCCGTGGTACTCGCAGTATCCACTACCTTGGCGTTTTTCTTCTGCCGTTTTGATTGGTGGTGGTCTTGGGAAGTTCGCACCTTCTGTTGCAAATATCTCCCTTGGAGTTTTAGTGAGAGGAGTATATTTGTCGTTGTCTCTTCCACTGCGGTAGTTCCTGCCGCGGTTATTGTTTTGATCGTTGGATTGTCTCCGCGGCTGTTCTTGTTGCCTATAGTTTGAATATCCTTTTTTGCTATCCGCAGCAGCTGCTTCTCCTTGTATAAAGGATCTGGTGCGTTTTGTGAGTTCATCGAAAGACTGTGGAACTCTATCATTGAGCTTTCGGATGAGTTCTGGATTATTAATTCCATTCATGAATCCTGAAATTTTTAGTATTTCGGGACATGCTTTGACTTGTATGCACTCATCCTTGAAGCGCTCCATAAAGGCGCTGGTTGATTCCCCTTGCCGTTGCCTCACCCTTGCCAATTCTACAGGATTTTTAGCGCACTTCTTTCGCTGGGTGAAGTTGTGGCGGAATGCTTTTCGTAATTCCTCAAAGCCGCCTATACTCCTACGTGGGAGCTTGCTAAACCATGTGCGCGCGTTCCCTACCAATGTGGAATTAAACATGTGACACCACACAGGCTGTGGCCAATTTTCGATAGTTGCGGCTGACTCGAAAATTTTTAGGTGGTCGTCTGGGTCACCTGTTCCATCGTATGTCTTCACATTAGCGGGCATGCGCCTGCGCCTGTCGTCTGAGTAATCACTTATGAGACGTGTGAACGCATCAATTTTATGGCGTCGCCATGGGAGAGACATATCCTCGTTCTCTTCCTCGCGACGTCTTCCTTTTGATTTCCAGTGCCCTGTTTCTTTATCCTCGTTGTCCGAGGAATCGCTGGAGGAAGGATAATCTCTCCTTCGGCGTTTGCGCCTGCTCCTTCCAGAAGAGGAGCCTGAGGGATCTCAAGCTTGGGGATCTTCTTCTACCCAATCTGTCTTGGATCCGCCTACTTCTGGGATTGGACGATCCTTGGCTCGGCGAATGCTGAGGGCCTAATCGATCATGTATTCCCCGACTGCCAAGTCTGGAATGAACATTGGTGCGCCTACCGCTGTTTCCAGAATTTTGTGAGTCAGACACCGTACCCAACCTGTCATGGACATTGGTACGTTCTGTACGTCCTCCTCGTGGGTGACGTGATGGTGATGGTTCACGTTCTGGACCAAAGTTAAGTCGGGTTTGGAGATCCGCGCCTGCTCTTCTTGCCGCTTCTTCCTGCATGAGGGCGGTTAGGGTTTCATAATTTTGGGATACAAAATTACCCAAAATTAGATCGGGTATGTCCTCAGTCGTTGCCAGGATCTCTGCCTCGGTATGGGACGCCCGGTTTCGTTCAGGCGCGCCTGGCGGCGCAGTGTTGTTCACTGCGGGTGTAGCCTGATGAGGAGTGGTGAAGAGGGTGCGTTGGAGTTCCTCAACGCTTGGGACCACTGAAGAGATTATAGGTAGTTCCATTGTTGGAATAGGCTGGGTTGTTCCCGCCCCTTGGTGATCAGGTGCGCTGGTTGTCCCAGCAACCTGTTTAGAGGTCGAATCTTGTCGATTCTTCTTTCCGTGGTCACGTTTTTCCGACTGCGGAGTCCGCTGGCTCAAATTCTTGTGTTTCGTCATTCTAGTTCGTTGTAGGGTCCCACGGATGGCGCCACTTGTTGATACAAAAGTTGGGCGTACCTGGTTGTTGGGCTTTGCTCTTATATCAATTCGTTCCTTAGCACTTTGTTACCTGCGTACTAAGAAAATAAACAACACCGTTAGGCTTATCGAGGGATTGTCTCCCCCGATTAGACTCCGGCGTGAGAGTAAGTAATCGAATTTAGGTTTTGGTTGAAGAGTTCAGGGATTATGTGAATCGTACCTTTAATGAGAATCGTGTGATTCTATATATAGGGGCTAAGAAACCGTGTTTCTTGCTCCTCACTCTTCGCACGCGTGGTGCTTATCCAAGGTAAGGATATCTATTCCTTGAATAGATAATCCTTATCGTTACCCGGTGGGTTAGATTGGGCCTTTGGGCTTCGTGAGCCCAAGCGTTGATACCACAGCCCATACCATTTGTCATGGTAGCCCATTCGTGATGGGCTTAAGTGTAAGTAATGTCTATCATTTGGGCTTGCGGCCCAAATATAGGCTATACGTCATCAATGATAGTGTTAAACCTAGCAAAAGCATTATCTATTGATTCCTTTTCCAGAATCGTAAATTGTTCATATTGTTGAACAAGAAGATCTATTTTGTTATCTTTAACTTGACTATTACCTTGGTGAGTGATTAGTAAAGAATCCCAAATTTCTTTTGCCGTTTTACACATAAAAATTCTTTCATATTCTTTTCGTGGTAACGCATTATAAATAACCATTTTAGCCTCAGTATTTTTTGCTAGTTTCTTTTTCAAATCATCATTTTGTTTTTCAAAAGATACAATTTCATCCGTTTTAGTATCAAATTTATATTGAATAGGGGGAAAATCACCAAAGGTAATGACATGCCAAAGATCAAGATCTTTTGATTTCACATAAGTTTCGAATCTATTTTTCAAATAAAGAAAACCATCACTTTCAAATAGTGGTGGTCTTTGCATAGATTGCCCTTCTAAACATTTTTCCGATTCCATAGATCGATACAAGTTTTAAAATACAGTATATTTTAAAAATCTTGTTTAACGTAGCTCTGATACCAATTGTCGAAAACTAGAAATGGGGGTTGAATAGTTTTACGTCTTTTTAATTTTATTATGAAAACTTAGTTTAGTTTTAAAACCTTGTTTGCTTTTAAAACTTTGATTCAATCTTATGTGAACTCAAATCTTGAACAATATGAACAAGTATATCTAAGTATAAACAATAATAATAATGTAAGCTAAGTATGTGAAATCAACACATGCATAATATAAACAATTATAGCTATATATAAGAGATAAGTACGTAATCGTTTATTTTATAATCCTTAGTTATATTTTGTATGAAAACTATACTTGATCGAAATGATCAATTATATGTATGTAACATTTTTAGTTTGATTGTAAAAACTTTGTTTTGTGAATGAAACTTTCGTTTGATCTTTAAGTAAAATCAATACTAGCACTATATGAGCAACTATATATATATATATATATATATATATATATATATATATATATATATATATATATATATATATATATATATATATATATATATATATATACGTCTACGTCTACAAAAGTAATAACGATATAAGCAAGATAATAAGTAAGATATGGAAAGATCTAACCGCGAGACAAAGGATTTATAGTGGTTCGGCTACAAGGACACCTTCCTTGCCTTACTCCACTCCTCGAGTCACCTACTCGAGAGTTTTCTTCACTATGTCAACAAGCTCCTTATGGCGGAGAAACCTTACACACCAATATACATACCACAACTTCGTCACAACTTATTCACACCTTCTACACAACTTCTTCACACCTAGTCACTACTTCTTCACACCTATCTATCTTCACAACTATCTACTTCAAGCCTATCTTCTTCACACCAATTTACTTCACAACTAACAACTTCACACATAGCTTCTTCACTATAATCTAATTCCTAACTTTTCTTCTTCACACCAAACAACTAACTAATCACACAATCAATATACCTAGCACAACTATCTACAATCACATATACACAACAATCTTCACAAAGAGTAATGTAAATAATCTTGATGATGCACCAACAACTTGTATGTGGAGGTCACAACAAGTTATAATACTTCTTGTCTTGGGGATAGAAGTATTCTTCTCTTGCACTTGAGAGGATGAAGTTTGAATCACTTTGAAACAAAGAATTATACACTTATGATCAAAGGATTAAGATAATAGAAATGTGGATCTAGAACAGAAAGTTTAGGAGTGCAAAAGGTGAGAAAATTATGTGGGATGAACCAGTATTTATAGGGAGAAAAAAAATACTGTTCTGGAGCGTGGCCGGTCCCCTTAATTAATGGCCGGTCCCTTAATGATTAAGGGGGCCGCCTAAGGAATTAAGGGGGCCGCCCCTTCAGAACGTTGGTTTTTCTTGTCTTTTAGTGAGGAATATTTTTCTGGATAAAATTTGCCATTTTTTATTGGAAATTTGAAATTATATATTTATAATGAATTAAACATATTCTTTTAATTCCAAAAGTAATTTTGTAAAAGATATAGAATGTTTAATACATTTTACAAAAATTTTAGTAATTAGAAAAATTTCCTTTGATCATGAAATGCAATAAATCCTTTGTTTATTCATACCTTAAGTGATATGGATGTAAAGACAAATGTTAAGCACTAAAAACTTGTTTACATCATAAGTTTTAGATTAATGAGTTTATGCTTTGTAATTATCAAAACATAGAGATATTGTTAATGTGCTAACAATGTTTTTAGACATTATTTATGTCAACAAATAGCACGTGGAGTTCCAAATCGGGCAAAAAGAGCTTTTAAGAATTTCACAACTACTCGGGCATCATTAGTGGGTAAAGCTTTTGCTTCAACCCATTTTTACAAGTAGTCAACAGCCACGAGTATGTATTTGTTGCCATGAGAAGATGGAAATGGCCCCATAAAGTCTATGCCCCATACGTCAAAAATTTCACAAACTTGAATTGCATTCTGAGGCAGTTCATTCTTTTGTGAAATGTTCCCGTGACGTTGACAAGCGTCACAGGATTTGACCAAATTTTGGGCATCCTTGTAGATTGTGGGCCAGTAAAAGCCGAAATCAAACACCTTTTTGGCGGTGTAATTGGGATTGTGGTGGCCCCCCGTGGGACCAGCATGGCAAGCCTTTAAAATTTCAGTGGCTTCCTGACCATACACACACCGCCGGATGACTTGATCCGCGCAAATTTTGAAAAGATAGGGGTCGTCCCAGAAGTAATGTTTTACATCTTTGAAGAATTTATTTTTTTGTTGGGACGACATCCCTTTCACAACAAAGTTACCCGCAAGGTAGTTTGCAAAATCGGCAAACCATGGGGTATTAGAGTCTCCACGAAAGGTAACCGCATTGAGTGTCTCGAGAGGAAATGTTTCATTTATTTATTTCTTCTCGAAGACATCTTGGTGGGGGTTTTCCAAACGGGAGAGATGATCAGCAGCTAGGTTCTCAGCTCCTTTTTTATCACGAATAATGATATCAAATTCTTGAAGGAGGAGAACCCATCAGAGTATTCTCGGCTTTGCATCTTGTTTTGCAAAGAGATACTTCAAAGCCGAGTGATCCGTATACACTATGCTCTTGGTCAATATCAAGTATGGCCGAAATTTTTCAAAAGCATACACCACAGCTAATAATTCTTTTTCAGTGGTGGTGTAATGACTTTGAGCCTCGGTCATAGTTTTGCTGGCATAGTGTATAGGTTGAAAATGTTTTGTTTTTCGTTGCCCCAAGACTGCCCCTATCGCATAATCACTAGCATCACACATGAGCTCGAAGGGCAAGTCCCAATCGGGGGCAACAAGAATCAGTGCCTCAGTAAGCTTTTTCTTTAATGTTTCAAAAGCTTCGATGCACTCGGGGGAGAAGATAAAAGGAGCATCCTTCTCGAGGAGATGGGTCATAGGCCGGGCGATTTTGAAAAATCTTGAATAAACCTACGATAGAAACCGACATGACCCAAAAAGCTCCTAATACCTTTTACGGTTGTGGGATGAGGTAATTTTGCAATGACGTCCACTTTGGCTCTGTCAACCTCAATCCCGTTCTTTGAAATTTAATGGCCGAGGACAATGCCCTCTTTGACCATAAAGTGACTCTTCTCCCAATTTAGACATAACTTTGTGTCTTCACAACGTTTGAGCATGCTGTCTAAATGGGAGAGACATGATTGAAATGAATCCCCAATGACCGAAAAATCGTCCATAAAGACCTCCATAGTTTTCCCGATCATGTCAGAAAATATGGCCATCATACATCTTTGAAACGTGCCCGGAGCATTACATAAGCCAAATGGCATACGTTTATAAGCAAAAGTTCCATAGGGGCATGTGAAAGTGGTCTTTTCCTGATCTTGCGGATCAATGGGAATCTGAAAGTAACCCGAGAAACCATCGAGGAAGCAATAGTACTCATTCCCCGCTAATCTCTCGAGCATCTGATCCATAAAGGGCAAAGGAAAATGATCCTTACGGGTGGCATCATTTAACTTGAGATAGTCAATGCAGACACGTCCCCCCGTAACCAAACGAGTTGGAATCAACTCATTCTCCTCGTTTGTGGCAATAGTTAATGCCACCCTTTTTTGGAACACAATGAATTGGGCTAACCCAAGGACTGTCCGAGATAGGGTAAATCAATCCAGCATCAAGAAGTTTTAGAACTTCTTGTTTGATAACCTCGTGAATTTTTGGATTCACCCTTCTTTGTTGTTGGACTGCTGGTTTGAAGTCATCCTCCATTAAAATCTTGTGGGTACAAAATTCAGGGTCAATGCCCTTGATGTCGGAGAGTCGCCAAGCAATTGCTTGTTTATGTGACCTCAAAACCTTTATGAGAGCAGCCTTTTCCTCAATGCTTAAATCTTTGGCAATTATGATAGGCAATTTATCATCACCCTCCAGAAATGCATATTCAAGATGAGGCGGCAAGTCCTTAAGTTCAACCTCGGGAAAGTCATCAGTTTTCTCAGCATTTTTTACTTCCTCCTTATGAAGTGTTTGTGGTAGAACTGGAAGAGGAGAGGGATCTTCGTTTAACAATTTCTCAAGCAGGAGAATATCCCTCTCGGGGTCAATCTCTTGGTTATCGATTCCATCGGGAATCGAATCACTTTTGAGAAAGGCCTCAATTTCTTCTAAGATGAAGTCACTTCCCTCAAACGGAGTGAAGGAAGGAGAAGAATTGGCAATGATGGGATGAGAAGATTGTGTGAGGTTTTAACTCGAAGAATCATCAATGAAACCTAAAATCTCTTGAGCATACTCCTTAGCAGCAATATCGATGACATCTATTTGGTTCACCGATTCTGAGTCATAATTGGAGGAGTATCTCGAAGTTTGATTTAGGTTGAAGGTAATGGCTTCCATTCCAACACGCAATGTGATCTCATGCTCAAATACATCGATAAGAGCGCGCCCAGTTCTAAGGAATCCCCTTCCAAGAATGAGAGGGACCCTAGAATCGGCATCAAAGTCAACAATCAAAAAATCTGCTGGAAAATGGAACTTTCCCACTTTAACGAATACGTCCTCGGCAATGCCAAGAGGACGAGAAATTAAACGATCGACAAGCTCTAAATTCATGCACGTGGGAGTGAGTTCGGGAAGAGAGAGTTTCTTCCACACAGAATATGGCATCAGGTTAATGCTAGCACCTAGATCGGCCAAGGCAAAGCATTCAACCATACCCGGGAAATTACAAGGAATGAGAAATTTCCCGGGGTCTCCAAGCTTTTCAGGAAGCTTTTTCAAAACAACTGCTGAGTAGTTCTCATTCAGAGGAGTTCTTGCCATCTCAAAGAGTTTTTCCTTATTACTTAACAGATTTTTGATTGTTGATGCAAACTTGGGCATCAAGAGAATAGCATCCGCAAAACTGATATCAAAGTGCAAATCTTGGAAGATTTGGAAAAATTTATCCATTTGGTGATTAGCCTTTTCGCGGAGCTTTTGTTCACTGAGACGTGATAGATAAGGAATAGAAGTTTTAGATTTAGGGTTGTCCACTGGAGTTTCTGGTGGTTCAAAGACAACTCCAGGCTTACATCTGGTTTCAGGAATAACCTGAGGTTGGACGTGTGCTGTACTTCGTGAGCTAGGAGTTTGCACCTTGTCCTTTGTTACCTCAGGTTCACATTCCACTACCTTAGGAGGAGAGGAAGAAGAGGTAGTAGGAATCGCGGGTTCATCATATGAAGCACCAGTTCGTGTTGTGATCGCCTTAGCATCGCCCCTCGGGTTAGCGATCATGTTGCTCGGTAAAGTAGTACCTGAGCCCGAGGGTCGATCATTTAAAGACTTCTTGATATCAGAAATCTGGCTGACCAGCAACTTGTTCAACTCTTCTTGGGACTTCATGAATTATTTTAACAACTCATCAGATGAAGGCCCGGTTGGAACAATGGCTTGATTCGGATTAGGAAAATTTTGAGCTCGATTGTTCGGGTGGGGACCTTGGTTGAAATTTCGTTGGTTTTGATGTTGGAAATTCCCTTGATTCTGGTGATTGTTTCCATGAAAATTCCCGTGATTGAAATTACCCTGACCTTGGTTCCGGTTAAAGTTTCCTTGATTTTGGTGTTGGAAACCTTGATTTTGGAAACCTTGGTTTTGATTTTGGAAACCGTGACCCTGTGTAACAATTCGCATTTTCAGGTTAATTTCTAATCTCGAATTTTTACAATTCATTTTTACTATTCACTATTACTATTCACTTTTTACTATTCACTTTCACTATTCACTCCCGAAATTATTATTTCATATTCTCGTAAGTTAAACTATTTTAATGATAATCCGTGAGTTTGACACTCGTCGGATCATTTCTGCAAAAATCATGAAACCGTGTCCGAGATTTACTTTTAGGTTTAAACGTCATTCCAGCATCCCGATATGTCCATAAAACACTATAAACAATAGAAATATGATTTTCTTTCATTTTACGACAATTCCAAAAGTTTTGGAATTTTACGTTTTCCAGTTCAGCGTTTTACGCGAATTACGCGTTTTAGACCCGCGTTTCCAGTTTTAACAGCGTTTAAGTAACCCGATAGAACTTATCACTTATTAAATATGCTAAGATAGGTTATATTAATAATTTCTAACATATTTATAAGTTTCATATTTTTAAGATACCCGGTTTTAGGTTTCGTGACTTAAATACTTACTGTTATCGATTACTGGAACCAAAACTGACTCCGTAAACCAGATAATACCAAATTTTAACCATCTAGTCATCCAAGACTTATGGCGAACGACTTTAGGAAGAGTCACCATGACACTTGGTGTCTTGATGATAAGCTTGTCCAAGATTTCAACACCTTGCAACTTAGGCTCCAAGTTTAGCCTAATCTTGCAACAACTTGCAAAGCTTTGCTAACAAGCTTGGTTAGTCACCTTCCTAGCACCTTCTCAAGGCCCTATATAACCCCTCCCCTCCCTCTTGGTCGTTCACCACACACAACACACAAACACATTCATGATTTTCTCTATACTTCAAGTATTATTCAAGAATACAAGTTCCATATCAATTCCAAAGCTCTTGTAAAGCTTTGATTGATCCAAAGTCCTTGTTTCTTCCATCCTTTGGTGATCTTCCATCCACACAAGAAGTGTCTTGTAGAGACTGCAAGTGCCTTCTCAAGTAGTCACAAGTTGGTGTCAAGAGATTAGAGAAGTTGGAAGCTAGAGATCCTAGTTCAATCAAAGTCCTATCCTTACTAGTTACTTTCCTTTCTTTGTTGAAAGCCAAAAGTTGTAAACAAACCCTAACATACTTTCTTATTAAATATCATATTCATTCTATTTACATATCATTCATGCTATATTTTGTCTTGTGATCATGTCCATGATGTATAAAAATGGGTAAAACAAGTATTGGTATATATATGTTAACTTATGTTAAGATAACAAGTAAACTAGTAACTTTCTTGGTAAAATCTGATCAAAATGGTATAATCATGATTTTGGACAATTACATACTGTTATAGAGGACTTAACATGGAAAACATAGCAATTTGAACCACCTAAAACGAGTACACGAGTCAAAAGTTATGGCCAAAAGAAGTTAGCGAAACCAAAATGCCAAATCTGCCAAAATAGCATTCTGATCAAAATCCATATTTTTTTGAGGCCCTTCTGCTCCGATTCATCAAAAAGTTAAAACATGAAAGTTGTCCGGAACGACGTTTTCGTTCAGGAATTATGAAGCTCGAGCCCTGAAAACGCTTTTCGAGTGATATTTTTCTTCAAATTCTTAACAGCCCATTTTTAAGACCAAATGACCATGTTATAGTTATGATTAAATGAAACCAAGAGGTCTAATGACCAAAAGCCAAGACCACAACCATGGCTAAGGCCAAGGTTGAGTCTCAAGACCATGGAACAATGACCAAGGTCACGGCGAAGCCATGACTAATGACCATATAAACTCACCTAGGCGAAATCATGAGCTAAAGAGTTAGCGATAACTTAAACATACAATTTGGATCTACTCCATCTAAAGAACCACGAGATCTTACAAGTAATTGTCATACAAGATTTAAGAAACTCATTCTAATAACAATCTTCATGTAAAAGTAAACTTTCCTAAGTTTATTCAAATATTGGACATGAACTTTTCGGATCAAAACTTATATATATATATATATATATATATATATATATATATATATATATATATATATATATATATATATATATATATATATATATATATATATATATATATTATCAAATACTACAATAGTAGGGAGCCTCATGTGAGGAGTTCATTAAGTAAGCCGCCGAGATGAGTTGTGGATTTACGAATTAAAGTGTCCTGGCTCCTCAAACGTTTACTACATGACTTCTGAATTATGTCGGCCCGAATGGTAGTAAGCGATATACAAACTATACATGTTTCATAAACCATTTTTATTCAAAGACTTACACTATATACTAAGTACTACATCATGAACAATATGCAAGACATATATAGGCAAGTTTATGTTTTCTTAGACATTATTACAAACCTAAGTTGCAACAATTATTCTAGGTTGCTCGTAGAAGTTCTCACGGCATATCCATCATTCTCATTAAACATCATCCAACTCACGGTAAGTTCATAGCCCCACTTTCCATTACTTAATTGTTTTACAAACCCTTGGGGGGAATACATGCTATTTTAAACCAAACACAATGCTTTGAAATTGTATGCTACCTGATTGTTTTATTATTACTAAGTACCATCCTTGCTAAAACCAATATCCCTTATTATGAACCATTTAATCACTAGTAATAGTGAGCGTGAATATTGTGAATAGGCCTATTGGGATTGACGAATCCCATTTGTATTGACTAAGTTCAAACAAATGCACTATATTTGAGATTTAGGTATGACAGCAATGTACCTACCGGGATAACTCCGCCGATTGATATTGGTACCCGTTAACGTTTTGGTGTCATGAGCTTAGAATAATAATAACTGTTTTGTTTTCCAACCATTGGTGTGAGTCTATAGCTCACATGATGAGTGCTCAAACACTCATCATTTTTGGTCTAATCTGAACTGCAAAACATACAAAAACACTCAGTAATGCATCAAAATACTGAAAATATTTCAAAATTGTGTTTTATATGTTTTAGATGCAAAATGAGCAAAAACAGATGAAAAACGTACAAAGTTTGCAAAATTGGCAGTTTCAGTCCCCCAACTTTCATAAAATTACAAATCTAGTCCCTGGATATTCAAAATATAGAAAATTATCACCAAAGGTCCTTTTACAATCATAAGTTGTCATATTTTGTCCTTTGGTGAAAAATTCGAAAAGTTTTGGAAATTTATAAATTCAGTCCCTGGAGTTTCAACTTTGGCAGTTTTGGTCCCTGGTGGGATATTTTTGGATGAAAAATCATTTTTTTATCCTTGGAAAATCAAAATGTGTCAAAAATGGTCCTTGGGTAAAATATTTGAGGAAATGTCATGATTGGTCCCTTAAGTTTGGCAATTTGTCTGTTTTGGTCCCCGGGAATTTTGAAAAAGTGAAATATGTAAAATTTGTTATTGAACTTTGGAATCTTGGCATTATTGGTCCTCATTAGCAGCTTTGTGAAAATAACATTTTCAACCCCCAAGTTTTATTAATTACAAAATTGGTCCATGTGGTTTCTTTGATAACTAAACAAACGGACCTTGTTATTTGTTAAAACCCAAAACCAATCCACAACACAACACCCTCCAGCCCACACCTCACTCCTCAGCCCATGTATCCAACCGGCCCACACCTAATAATAAAAACCTTACCCCGTATTATCCCTCCCTCGTTGACCCCCACAAGTCAAACAAACAACACCCTTCACCCCCACTTGAAGCTGCTACCACTGCACACTCAACCTCTCCCCATCCTTCCACCTCAGCTCTCCCATTCTTTGTTCCCCCTTCCAAACCACAATACTCCAAACATAATTAATTCACACCAAAGTCTCACAAGCAATCCAACAAGCTGCCAAATTCAAATTCCCGCCAAAACCATTTTTAATGGTTGTGATCAAATGAAGACCATCCAAGGGTCAGAAGCAAGTGGGAAAGTCCAAGAAGACTTCAGGGACTCCTTTAAGTAGAAGAAAATGAAGAAAGAAGTGTAGTAGTATAGTATTAGTCTTAGTCTTAATTAGGTTATGTCATTTGTAATTTAATTTCCATTTTAGTTGTAATCTTTGGATCAAGAAAGTCTATTTAATTCTCTGAAATGTAATGTTATCTTAATTTCAAGTTTTTCTGCAATCTCAGTTTATGCACCATTTTTTTTACTAAAAGCTTCATTGTGCCTTAATCATTGGAAATAGGTGTTGTTAAGATACAAGTGAGCTCATCTCAGCTCATATATAAGGCCTCTTAAGTAGTTGTAGATTAAAAGTCAAGTTTTATTAAGTTAAATAGAAAAGTTCAAAGTTGCCTAAAAAGTTTCCAATGGTTCTGTGAGATGAAGTAGAAAAAGGAAGAGAAGAAGTTTGAAGAGTTGGTTTAGAACCTCTTGGGAGGTATTAGGTTGAGCTAATAACTCCTTGTTCCTGGTTTGGAACACCAATCCCATTGTGAGTTTCAATTTTCATGTTTTTAGTGCTAATTTCTCATTTAACTTTATTGTTAGTTTCTGATAATAATCACTGTTTTCTGTAGTTTAATTGTGTTTTATATGGTCTCAAATCAGTAACTTATCAGTTTTATGGTTGAAATCACTCATCTGCTTCATTAATGCCAAATCAGTCATAGGTTTAAGGGGTGTTTGGATATTGATGGTACAATAAGCTCTGAGGTGTTTTAGTTGTTATTTTCAGTTAAGGCATGTCACATTAGGTATATTTAGGTTTAGTAAGTCTTTAAATCCAAGTCTTTAACACTCAAAAGTCAAAAATCACCATTGATTTCCCCACTGCTCATTGTTGAGCAGTTAAGCCCCCTAAACCACCATTTCATGTTCTAAGTTGTTTGTTTTAACTTAATTTGGATTCATTTAAACTTATAAACATGTTATCAGTCCATTAGATTCATCCAAAATCCACCAAAGTCAAAGTATCCAAGTTTTCTTCAAAAAGTCAAATGTTACATTTCATATTTTTACAAAACTTCAAGAAATTGTTTGGAATTTTGTGTTAGCTTTCATGGGTTGAATCTTGTTTCTAATTGTTGTCTAGTAGCTCATCTTTAAGGTCCTTGCTCTCCTTTATTTTTGTGAATTTTACCCTGGGCCCCACATTGCCCCAAAGAGGGGTGCAGGGCTGCTACCTGCTCTGTCTCAGCAGCTGCACACCCAAACACCACCCTTTGGTGGTGGTTTCCAGCCACCACAGTGGTCCCCACTTGTCCAAATTAGCTCCTTTCATCCCCCCCTGGTAGGCAACATGTATTGACCACTGGTTTGACCATGAGACCACTGGGACCCACCTAATTTAGCCCTCCTTAGTTGTCCCATTTTCAGATTTGACACAAGTATACAAGTGCTTAATTGTGGCTTATTTGCTTATTCAGTTGACCCCTATTGCTTAATTTGGTTCAAACAAGTTCTCATAGCTTATTTGAGTCTGAATCATCCATTGTGGGTCCCACCTAATGCAATTTTAGCCTATTTCTCATCTTGGTCAAACAAAGTCAACTATTTGGCTTTGTCTTTCATAATCAGCTTATTTTTTATTTCCAAAAAGTTTGTTTTCACAAAAAGTGTTTGTTTTTAAGTATTAAATAGGTTTGTAAAAGAAAAATCAAGAAAAACAAATTTAATATTAAGTGATAGTTTCTATTTAATGTAATTTAATTTTAGTTTTCATTTTTAAATTTTTGTTAAGTACTTAGCTATTTTATATTTTTATTAAATTCCTCATATATTAAAGTAATTATAATAATTTTTTCAGATTTTTATTTTATCATTTAGTATTTATTAGAATTAATCCTAGTTTTATTAATTATTAATTAATAATTAGTTTAAAATAGCATAATTAGTTTTTATTAAGTAAAATCTAGTTTTTATATTTTTTATAGCTTTTATATGTTATAAAATAATTTTAGAAATTTTATTAGAATTTTTACTGTTCATTTGGTATTTTTCTTAATTTAAAATAGTTTAATTAGGTAATTAATAATTAATTAGTAATTAATTAATAGAAAAACCACAAATAGACAAAAATACTTATTTTTAATTTTAAAATTAGTTTTTAGTTATTTTATAATTTTAGAAATTTTATTTTCACCTTTTTTAGTATTTAATTAATATTGTATTATATTTAAGTTGTTTAAATATTAATAATTAGTAATAATTAGTAATTAATTAATATTAAATAAATAATTAGTGTTAAAATTTAGTTTCTTTTTCTAAAAATTTTCTTTTACCTTTTAGTTTGTAAAAAAGTCATTTTCACCCCCTGGGTGTTTTCAGATCTCAGATTTCACGTTTTATTTTGTACGTCTACGTTTTATTTAAACGTAACGTACGCGTTTTTAGGTTTAAATCGTTTCTGGTTTTTCCTTCTTTCCCGTCTTACTCAAATAGCTTGTTTAAGCTATTTCATTGTAGATTCCTTAGTTCAGATCACTCACAAACCCCTTTTCATCCAAATTCACCCGATCACGAAACCGTTTTATAAGCATTCACACCTCGTCGGGACATAACGACCCGGGGAAACACTATATTCCGCGGAGCATTGAGCCTTAGGAGTTTGACTTGTTTGACCACATCCGTGGTCGAATTTAGTTGACTGCTTTTGCCTCAATCATCACACTACCAACATATTGTGTTCAACCATTAAACAAAATCTATGAATATCACTCAACCTTTGTGTTGACCTTTTAAGCATGTATTTCAGGTCCATGATGATCAAGGATGGCACGGATATTCAAGAGGGCTATAAATTTTATTATCATTCAAAAACTCATTTAATGTAATTTGTAAACATGGAACCATCTGGGACCTCATTTTGTAATCTCTGATATTTATATAATTTGAATGATAAATCTTTTAAAACGACTCAATTAGAGTTCGTTTTCTATCATTGTGACTATTGTGCCGTCGAGTAACACCCAGTTTGAATTCCGCTGCATCCATGAATTGGGGGTGTTACACCCGGATTGAAGTTACCTTGGTTTTGAAAACTTTGGTTCACTCTATTTTGATTTTGGCCACGGTTTTGGACATTTTGGTTTTGATTAAAACCGGGAGGTCCAGGATAATGATGAGGACGATAGTTCGGGTCCATAAGAGGGCGGTACTGATTGCCTCCTTGATTTTGGGACCCGACAACAGCATGAGCTTCATATGGAGTACCATCAGTAGCTGTGCAATTGTAGTAGGCATGCGGCCCACCACAAGTCACACAGACTTCCACTTTTTTAACCTCAGCAGGGGGAGGATGTTGTAGAAATGAAACTTTCTTTGTTTGGGCGAGAACCAAAGCTTGAATAGCTTCAGTGAGCTTGTCAAGCTTAGCATCCGTGCTAGATTGACCCACAGAAGATGAAGTGGAAGGACCCGCATTGATTTGAGAAACAATCGGTTTGCTTCGTATAGAGCGGACCTTGGACTTGTTTTCTATGATTTGCAAAGCCTCTTTTGTGGTTCTACTCAAGAAATTACCTCCCGCAGAGGCATTGAGAGAATCCTGATCAGCTTGGCTCACGCCATTGTAGAAAGTATCGAGTTGCATCAACTCTGAGAAACCATGATGTGGACACTTGCGAAGTAATTCTTTGAAACGATCCCACGCTTCACCAAAAGATTCATCATATTTCTGAGTGAACTTGGTGATTTCGTTCTTAAGACTCGTAGTCTTGGAAGGTGGGAAGAATTCATTCACAAATTTTTTCACAAGATCTTCCCATGTCTCAATAGATCTAGGAGGTTGTTTTTCAAGCCAAATCCGGGCTTGTCCCTCTAGTGAGAATGAGAAGAGAAGAAGTTTGATTGCTTCACAAGGGACATTCTTGTACTTGATGGTCGATGTGATTTTATTGAACCATCGAATGTGAGCATGAGGATCGTCCCTCTCAAAACCGTAGAATTGACTTGAGGTTACAAGATTGAGTAACCCGGTTTTGAGCTCAAAATTATCAGCCACGATGGCTGGAACAACAATGGCATCTCCGTAACCCTCGATGGGTGCTTGGAGAAGCTCACACATGGGGCGATCTTCCGCCATGGTGACAGTGGGTGTGGCAACAGTACGGATCTCAGATCCGACTGTTGGTGCAGAACGTCTACGAGGTCTTCGAGATTTCCGGACAAACTCACGTAATGGGCTAGTGGACGTTGAAGAACGAGTGCGCATGCACTAGGGATAAAAACCAATCAAAACAAAATCGAGGCAAATCCACAGTGAACTTAAACCAATAATCACAAGCAAGTGGCTTCTTTAAGAAAGGTACACCACTCACAGGGATACAAAGGCAAGTTTTAAATCTTTGGTTTGGGAACTTATTATGTCCACACCCCCAGTTGGTAGGTGTTCTGTCTTTGTTTGCGACGGTTTATTTTTATGTATGATTATTATTCACAAGAAAATACGGATGTTTTTGTGTTTTGTGTATGGGTGAAAAACTTTTAAACAATATTTTTGGTATCGTCTCATAATCTAAAATCGTTTCTCTTTAAGAATCACCTTAAAAGAAAACTGATTCAGAAAAAGTTACGATCTGTTTTTGTTGTTTTTAATTTTTTTTTTTTTTTTTTTTTTTTGTTTTAACACTTTAGGAAAAGTGTTAATGACTTTTTTGTGTTTTGATTTCAAAATTTACAATAGTGGTGGTATTTGTACAGTGATGATGGTGAGATAACACTAATCTCAAAAGACGCTACAGAAACGCGCACACCTCTCCGGCAGCGGCGCCAAAATTTGATTGATGCTAAACAGTCAACCTAAATTGACCAAGGAATGGTCAACAAAGTCAAACTCCTTAGACCAATGCTTCCGGGTAATATAGGAGATCACCAGGTCGTTATACCCCGACGAGGTGTCAATTGTATCTGAACGCGTTTGTGATCGGGTGATTATTCACAGAAAAGGGTGGTTATGAGAATTATTTGGAAATTATGAACAGAAATAGCTTAGGAAAGCTATGTGATTAATTACTGGAATTTAGGTTAAGAAGAAGTTAACTAAAACCTAAAAACCGTACGTTTGCTGAAATTGGGAACAAACGTACGTAAAATAAAAGTGAATGAGGTGATCTGAAAAGGCTACTGGTATAAAAATGATATTTTTACAAACCTAATGATTAAAGAAAATTTTTGGAAAATTAAAATTAATTTTTACACTATTTTATAATTACTATTAATTAAATACTAATTTCCTATTTAATTTTAATTAATTAAATTAACCTAAAATACAAATAATTATGAAATTAACCTAGAAAAATAAAATTTAAACTTAGAAAAATCTAAAATACTATAAAACTAATTTTAGAACTGAAAATATTTTCTTAAGACCTTTTAATTAATTATTACTAATTATTAACTAATTAATAATTACTTTTTAATTATTTAAATTAACCTAAATTCTAATTAATTATGAAATTACACTAGAAAATTGAAAATAAAATTTGGAAAAATTAAAAATAACTAAAAACTAATTTTAAAACTAAATTTATATTTTTCTGATTTTCTAATTAATTAATATTAATTATTAACTATTTAATAATTATTAAAATCTAATTTAAATTAAGAAAAATACCAAATGATGCAAGAAAAATCTGAGAAAACTACAAAAATTATTTTTATATACCAGAAGCCTAGGAAAAATATAAAATTGAGAATAGCTTATAAATAAGCTGAGGAAATAAGTCAATTGGCTTAAATAGAAGCTATCACTTCTATTAAAGTTCGATTTTTTGGAATTTTCTTTTTCACAACTGAGTATTAACTGATTTTAAGCAACTTTTGTGAAGGAAGTTTGGTTGGGACCAAGTGAATAAGCACTTTAAGTGCTTAATGCCTTGACAGTTGACTTTGGTCAAACTGTCAAGCCATAAGCTTCAAATAAGCTTCTTAACTAGAACCAATGGAAAAATAAGATGCAAACCACAAGTGTGACAGGAAATGAGTAAAAAGGAACAAGGTTTTAGCACTGAATAAGCTTTTATAAGCTAATAAGCCCTTTGATCCACACAGTGAACCAAACACCGCTTCAGTCAAGTTAAGGGGCAAATTAAGCTTATGAAACAAGCTCAAAAGCTCAACTCAAGGACTGAGGGATCAAGATTAGCTGAAGGGCTTTTCCAGAAAGCCAAAGCTCTTAGGGTGGGACCCACTATGGAGCTTGTGAGATGCTTATGAAAGACCTGTGTATGTACTGAGTATCAAGTACAAACAAGCAAATGGGACAAACTAGGGACTGCTTGCAACCCTAGTAAACAAGCTTGAAAAAGCTTAAACAAGATTGGAACTTGAAAATGGCTTGCTAAGCTTCCCAACAAGCCAAGGTTCACAGGTAGAAGCTCATAAATGAGCTTATGATTGAGCTTGTGAAATGGCTTAACTACACTGGTTTGTCAGTGTGGTGAGCTGAATTGATAGAACAGATTAAGCCAATTAAGCAGTTGTAAAGAGCAAATATTGGAACAAAAAGCATATACACAACAAGTTGGACATGTAAACAACACAAAACAGCAATTTGCACACACTAATGCCAAATAACAAGGATTCAACAAGCTTATGAATAAACTCTCAAGTGACTGAGGACAGGTCACCAAAGTGGGACAAATAGGCTAAGGGCAAATAAGCTAGGGTTCAAAATAAGCTGAGATGTCAAAAGCTCTACTGATGAGCTTCTTAAAAAGCTAAAGAACCAAGGGTAGGGTCCACTGATTGGGTCACAATAAGCCAAAGAGTAATGGTTGATACCCCTGGTGCAGGGCAGGTTGCTTTCCCTGCACCCTAAAATAAGCAATTGCATAGGTCAGACAAAAAATCTAAAAAATAAGCCATGCATGGATTCTTGAAGTTTAGCTGGAACACTTCAATCTCAAAAAGTTTCAAGTCTTAGTTTTAAATACAAAAATCATGAAAAATCTTGCAAAAAATGAGTTTCTTCCTAACCATGCAATTTTGACTTTTTCTCTTTTGAACTAAAATTGAGTTTTATGAGATTTGATTGATGATTACTGAATGATTATGATATATTAAGACCTGATATGATGAAATTAGACCAAGTAACCTACTTATACACTGATGGATGATGATTATGGCTCCTAACTCCTAACAGTGAATCCTTGAAATACGATTAAAGAAGTTTTTGACTTTTTAACTATTGACTACTGGATTTTAAGACTAAATTGCTCTAAAATGACCTAAAGAAGTGTGACTAAACTATCATTAACCACTAACATCCACAAGTACACTCAGTAACAAGTTGAGCCAAACACCCCTTATGTTAACTGTTTGGTCAATGAAACAAAGATTTAAATCACAAATCTCTAAACTAATGATCAAATATGCTATAATATTACTAACAGAATTTACTTAAATGGCCAAGCACAATTAGAAACAACACAAACTCAGAAACACAGACAAACACTAGGTGAGATGAATTTTGATCAATTGACTTACAATATGCTTCCTGCTCAAATGAGTAACCCTACACCCAGGATCATTCCTACTGGTTCCCATGAACCACTAATACCATCAGCAACCACCAATCCTGAGCTTCAAGCTTCATCAGCCTTTGATCATCATTTTTTATTTTATTTTGATTTTCTTATGATTTTTCTCTATTTTTACCAAATTGTGATAAACACAATTCCACAAACTTAAACCTTATGAAAACAGATATCTAGGACTTATTATGAGTTTATAAATCACTGAATAACATTAATTAACCTTAAACAAGAGATTGAAATTCTTAAGTAATTTTAAAACTTGCAAATTGTAAATAAACTTAAAACAGCTCTTTCATTCACTTATGAAAACAGATATCTAGGGCTCATATGAGCATACATATATAATATGACTAATTTTTGCCCTCTCTCCTTCCACATGGCTTTTTGTTGCTCAACTGTGCTCCCATTTGACTCTTCTTTGACCCTTGACCAAATCCTCATCATCCAATTAAGATTTGATGCATCCAAGACCTTGATTGATATTTTCCCGCCAAAAACTAATACGGCCATTCTGAGTGGGACGGGTGAGGCATTTATTGTGGTGGTGGTGGGGGTTGGTTAGGTTGGTGAGTGGTATTAATTGTGGGGGGCTAAGTGTTGGAAAAAGGTGAGGAGGAGGGGGAGCAGGGAGTGGGAAAGAGGGGAGTTTGTTTGGGGAAGAAGGCGTTGACTGGTGTTTGACCCTGGGGTGTTTAATATCAAAAGGGAGTGGGCTGGGGATGGAATGGGCCTGGGGATGTTTGGGCTTGTGTTTGAGTGGATTGGGTATTAGATTTGGTTTGTGGTTTAATAATAATAGTAGGGTCCGTTTGGTATTATAACACACAAGGACCAAAATTGTAATTCCACCAAACTTTGAGGACTGAAGCTGTAATTTCTCCAAAGTGCTTTAAGGGACCAAACATGCCAAGCACCAATATTCCAAGAACCAAATTTGTAATTTTCCACTTTTTAAAATTCCCAGGGACCTTTTTTTGCCATTTTTGAAATCTTAGGGACCAAACATGTAAATTTGGAAACTTATGACCCAAGTATCATATTTTGTGATATTTGACTTTCAAAAGCTTAGGTTGACTTTTTCTTTCAAAATAAATGCATAGGGACTATTTTTGACAAGTTTTGAAACTTGGGGGACTGAAACTGCCATTTTTGCAAACTTTGATCATTTTTCATTTGTTTTTGCTCATTTTGCTTTTAAAACACATAAAACACAATCCCTGGGATAATTTAAGTATTTTGATAACTTTTTGATTGTTTTTATATGTTTTGGCAGTTTAAATACGACAAAAATGATGAGTGTTTGAGCACTCATCAATACCCTGTGAATAAATTCTGTGGTTAGCAATGTTTTTCATTTATATGTTTAGGTAAACGAATTTCTTTCAATTATACGTTATTCATGATGATAACTGTATCGACGGTGTCGCGTGTCTCTGATGATAACCTTATCGACGTTTCACATATATATCTTTTTTATAAAGCAAAACTTCTAAATTAATAATAGAGTAAATTGATATCAGATTCATTTTTCAATTTCTATCATTAATATACATGAATGATACAAGTTATAGGTGTTTAATGCTTTTTATTTTTTAGCAAATTATTAAAAAGTGGTAAGTTTAATGGGTTACTTGTATTTATGAGTATACTGCAAGCTATTCATTTTAAATATCATCGACAACAAAATATTGAACGTCAAAAAAGTATACTAAATAAAAAAAAACATCACTTTAGATATTCAAAACATCAAGAAAATCTGGTGGATACAGTTATTCATTTTTAATAATCATTATTGATAGTAATGATTTTAACGGTTTCACGTTTTTAAATATTATTGAAGGTAAGGAGAGAGGCGAGGGCAAACATAGAGACTAAGACCATGAGCCAATTAAATATAATCTTAAAATTAATCACTTTGTCATTACAAAACACAGATGTAACTATTAACGAATAACCATACAAAAAGTCAACATTAACTAACAAAAATAGGCATTAGCAAATAGCAATCCATATTTTCGTTTATTAATTTAGAAGCGGTCCATAATTTTTGTTTATTAATTTCAGCCCAATAACCTTAATGAATTTCAGCACGAAAAATTGAATTCAACCCAATCAAATACAAATATACCCGGTCCAATATCCAAACCCAATCCAAAATATACTAACCGGTACTAAGATATACATACCCTAATTCTTCTCATTTCATTAACCTAATCTCTCTCACTATGATCTGCCGCTCATCTCACCTACCAAACTCACTCAATGTGCCTAAAACTAATATCATCTTTGAACTACTTTTGCACTATATATTTTTATTTTTCTATAAAGATAGAAAAATTGAATTGTTCTTCATCATCACCACACAAGTTTCTCAGTCTCTATCCACACATAGAAATATGTCAACGGATATGGATCAGCCAACTTACCCCAACTATGATATCTTTTTTAATGGGGGGTAAAGTCTAAAAGATCAACCACCTATTTGATATTCATTAGTACAAACTAACCAATAAATAATTAATTACTGAAATTTGAAATGAAACGCAAGTTATGATGTTAAGTATCCTGAAGACATAATAATTTATGCTTCTCCAACTCACTCCCACGGAGGTAAGTCTTCATCAAGGACCACCTTTATTTTGGAAAGGCAAACTTAGAATCTCACATTATATAGTAGTCCGTATATCACACTTCTTCTATGTAACAATTCACATTTTCAGGTTAACTTTTATTCCCGAAAATTTCACTATTCATTTTTACTATTCACTTGTACTATTCACTTTTTCCGAAATTTGATTTTTATTTCATATTCTCGTATGATAAATCATTTCCATGACAAAATAAATGTTTGACACTCATCAGATCATTTTCGCAAAAGTTATTAAGGAATTACACGTTTTAGGGTAAAACGTCAATCAAAAATCCTACGCACAACGAAACTCGACCGCGTTAATTTTCCCCGCATCAGAAAAATGTTTGATACACTCATGATTTAATTGAGAATTTATCATGACTGAGAATGTGACCAAATAAACCTCGGTCGTGAGAAACAGAAATTTTCATTTTTAAGTGCTTTTACTTAACCGTAACCTTAGCCTATACCTGCACCGCATTTCTAAGACAATTTGAGTTTTCACATTTTTGGAAAAATTCAACATATTTTTCCCTCCTCCTTTGACCAAAAATCATTCCTTGATTTTATAAATCATTCCTTGATTTTTAGGCTTACGGTTTTATGTTTAAAAGACATTAATTACCAACCGACACTAGACTGAGCCCAGTTTAGACATTATAAGTCATTTTAAATCATTATTATCATATTAGAAAAGTAACATTTTACTTTTCTCAATTTTACACAATATTCGTACGTTTTACGTATTACGCGTTTTAGACCCTTGTTTCCAGTTTTAACAGGGTTTTAGCAACCCAATGGAACCTACCACACATTTTATATTTTATTATGGAGTATATTGATACGTTTAATCATTCTTCCAAGTTCCACATTTTTACGATACCCGGTTTTACGTTTTGAGGCTTAATCACTTACGGTTAGCAATTTACGGAGTCAAAACTAGTCACATAAGTTA
The DNA here is from genome assembly GCA_030686995.1 of Artemisia argyi. Lineage (NCBI taxonomy): Eukaryota > Viridiplantae > Streptophyta > Magnoliopsida > Asterales > Asteraceae > Artemisia > Artemisia argyi. The sequence goes on from CM060684.1 coordinate 188,096,023, forward strand.
GCTAATCTCATCCAAAACCAATTCACTCCCCCTTATCCATTCCAAACAGCCATAGGGGGAGGGGTGAGTCACCCCTCATGTGGCTTGATCTCAAGCTTAAGGTCTTAAGATGTTTACATGTGTTCAACTTGGTCTCCAAGGTTTGACAAGTTAAGATTGTAACCTCCTCAAGCTCCTATAAAAGCCCCCTCCTTTCCCCTTCTTTGTACGCCACACATAACACACACAAACACCATAACCTTTTCTCATTTACTTCCAATTTCATACAAGTATCAAGTGCTACAACAACATATAAACCCTAGTTTAATTTTAAGTAATCAAACTACTTCCAAACCCTAGAAACTTTGGTGATTTCTCTTGAGTTTGAATCTACTCAAGTCACCTCAACTTTCATCATCTCTCTTTCAAGAATACAAGGGTAGAAAGATTGCATGAAGTGAAGTAGGGTGAAGCATAAGTCAATCAAAGTCCTTTTCCTTACATGCTACTTACCTTTCTTTGTTGAAAGCCAAAAGTTGTAAGCAAAACCCTAACATACTTTCTTGTTAAATATCATTTTCATGCTCTTTATATTTCAATCATACTATATATTGTCTTGTTACTAGGTTCATGATGTATAAAATTTGGTAAAACAAGTTATAGTAAATATATGTTAACTTATATTTATTAAACAAGATAACTAGTGACTTTCTTGGAGAACCACGACCAAAATAGTACAACTATGATATTGGAAACTTACTTACTGTTAAAGAGGACTTAACAAGGAAAACATAGCAATTTGAATCACCCAAAACGAGTACCCGAGTCAAAAGTTATGACCATTTGAAGTTACCAAAACTTTACGGCAAAACTGCCTAAAAACCTTCTGTGACAGAACCTTAAACACGCAAAAAGAGGCCCTTCTAGTCCGTTTCATGAAAAAGTTAAAACACGAAAGTTGTCCGTAATCACGTTTTCTTCAAAAACTCAGGTGCACGTATCCAGAAAAACAATAACGAATGAGATTTTCTTCAGTTTCTTAACAGCTATTTTATATATATAAGTCACTATATAATAGTTGTGGTTTAATAAGACCAAGAGGTCTAATGACCTAGATTCAAGACCACAACCATGGCTAAAGCTAAGGTTGAGTCTCAAGACCATGGAACAATGACCAAAGGTCATGGCAAGGCCATGACTAAATGACCATATAAACTTACCTAGGGGAAAACATGAGCTAAAGAGTTAGTGATAACTTAAACATACAATTTGGATCTACTCCATTAAAAGAACCATGAGATCTTACAAGTAATTGTCATACAAGATTTAAGAAACTCATCCTAATAACAATCTTCATGTAAAAATAAATTTTCCGAAGTTTATTCAAATATTGGACATGTAACTTTTCGGATCAAAACTTATATATATATATATATATATATATATATATATATATATATATATATATATATATATATATATATATATATATATATATATATATATATATATATATATTAAATACTACAATAGTAGGGAGCCTCATGTGAGGAGTTCATTAAGTAAGCCATCGAGATGAGTTGTGGATTTACGAATTAAAGTGTCCTGGCTCCTCGAACGTTTACTACATGACTTCTGAATTATGTCGGCCCGAACGGTAGTAAGAGATATATAAACTATACATGTTTCGTAAACCATTTCTTTTCAAAGACTTACACTATACTAAGTACTACATCATGGACTAAATGCAAGACATATATAGGCAATTCTTCGTATTCTTAGACATTATTCCAAACCTAAGTTGCAACAATTATTCTAGGTTGCTCGTAGAAGTTCTCACGGCATATCCATCATTCTCATTAAACATCATCCAACTCACGGTGAGTTCATAGCCCCACTTTCCATTACTTAATTGTTTTACAAACCCTTGAGGGGAATACATGCTATTTTAAACCGAACACAATGCTTTTCAATTGTATGCTTGCCTGATTGTTTTATTATCACTAAGTACTATCCTTGCTAAAACCGATATCCCTTATTATGAACCATTTAATCACTAGTAATAGTGAGCGCGAATATTGTGAATAAGCCTATTGGGATTGACGAATCCCATTTGTATCGAGTAAGTTCAAACAAATGCACTAATATTTGAGATTTAGGTATGTTAGCAAAGTACCTACCGGGATAACTCCGCCGATTGATATTGGTACCCGTTAATGTTTTGGTGTCATAAGCTTAGTGTATAATACATTTTATGGGCGTATAATAACATAGCCTACCTGTTTTGTTTTCCAACCATGAGTATGAGTCTAATTAACTCATACTACCAACATATTGTGTTCAACCATTAAACAAACTCTATGAATATCACTCAACCTTTGTGTTGACCTCTTAAGCATGTATTTCAGGTCCATGATGATCAAGGATGGCACGGAAGGGCACGGATATTCAAGAGGGCTATAAATTCTATTATCATTCAAAAACTCGTTTAATGTAATTTGTAAACATGGAACCATCTGGGACCTCATTTTGTAATCTCTGATATTTATATAATTTGAATGATAAATCTTTTAAAACGACTCAATTAGAGTTCGTTTTCTATTATTGTGACTATTGTGCCGTCGAGTAACACCCAATTTGAATTCCACTGCATCATTGAATTGGGGGTGTTACAGATTGGTACCAGAGCCATGGTAATAGAGAAACGGGTCTAATTGAGACCTAAACTATAACCACATGTACAAGCAAAAACATTTTAAAGCCTTCCGCTCTCCGTGTCTTCCATCCTCCAGACGATTATGGACTTATTAAGCACTTTATATTACACAAACATAATTGATGCGTGGGAATTGCACCAGGCTTTACCTCTCAAGGGATCTTGAGAAGTTTACAACCCCCACTAGGCAGTGTACCTGATCGTTGTAGTATAGTATAGTGACAAGTACCGGGGGATTGATCGTTCAGCTTAGGAATAGTGTCGCTAGGATTAGTGATACGTGGGAATCGCACCAGGCTTTACCTCTCAAGGGATCTCGAGAAGCTTACAACCCCCACCAGGCAGTGTACCTGATCGTTGTAGTATAGTATAGTGACAAGTACCGGGGGATTGATCGTTCAGCTTAGGAATAGTGTCGCTAGGATTAGAAAGCCTAATTACTAGTTCTAAAGGTGAGGGATGATTATTTTTGTGTTTTTATATTTTATGGAAAGCAAGTAAAAATCTCGGGTTTTAGAAGAGTGGGCGGAATTAGTTGCTATTCAACTAACCCAAAACTAAGATGCAATCAAAATAAAATACTAAAAATGAAAATAAACTAAATTATATTAAAGTTGTGAGCAGTAATTGGAGAAAATGTGTTTACTTAGATTTCACTACTCCCTAGATATCTTTTACACGTTAATTACTTGTTATAATTGCATGGATGACGGATCGTATTCCTTAATACCATTCATGGGGTGGCATACATAACTCCCCAATTCTATGAGCTCTTATCTCCTCCTACACCATGCCCAGCACAACTATAGGGATTGTAAACAGTGGCTCATGCATTAAATACAACCAATAAAGACCTAGTACGCCTCGGTTCATGTTTCTTAAGATGTTCAAGCATGTTACCATTTGGAGATCTGCCAGTTTTCTTAAACCTAACATATAAATCATTCATCCAAGACAAGAATAAACAAGTAATCAACACATAATCAATATCTAGGTTTCATTAGATCTAAGCAAACACAAAAGAGATCTAGCCTAGCATAATGGAATTGAGACAAGAACAAGATATAGACAACCAACACATAGACATATTGATTGAATTAGAAGAACACTTATCTCAATTACAATGCAAGGTCTCAAGGGTTTGGAACCCTTGAAAAACCTGTAAAAGTTGCTCCAAAATCGTCTTTAGGGTTTCTCCAAAACTTCTCTCTCCTTAATGTGAAAAACTAGAAAACTATATATAGGAAAATAGGGATGACGGCGTCAAGAACAAAGGTGTGACGCCGTCATCTCGCCGCCAAATACTTCCTCGGACGGCCTTGATCTACTTCTGACGCCGTCAAGGCCTAGGCCGTCACACAAATTACTCTTGACGCCCTGTGTGTGACGCCGTCATCAACTACGGATTTTAATTCTTGAGGTTTGACGCCGTCAGGGAACTACTCTTGACGCCGTCACCTACTGTTCCCAGCATGGAAAATTGAGACTTTGCCGTTTTCTTCACTTTTATGCTCCAAAAACGTCCAAAATGGCTTCTTTTCCAGAATTCACTCTCCAAGTACCTAAAATCACAAAAGGAACGATTTAGGGCAATATTTGATCAAATAAGTTCGAATTCGGGCTTAAATGACCCCCTAAAAACGGATCATTTTTCGCCTCATCATATACCCTTACACTTGAGATTTGCTTGTCCTCAAGCAAATGCGCTTTTATTCTACTCAAAAGACAAGTTAGGGGTCATTTAACACTAATATAAAAGTAATTACAACAAATAATCGTTCCACTAAGGACCAATAGACAAGCACGGAGGTCATATACAAGCACCTCACAAATAGTGTTTAGATACTCACATCTCTCGGGTGTAATAAAGTAATATAACATTATGGAAATGGAAGATATCTCTCACTACCTGTCATAGCAAAATAGATTACCATAGGCTTGGGAAAGGATCAAACCTCCACCACATGGCATAAGCACCTAGGATAAACTATCAAAGAGGTCTTTTAAAGGGTTGTAACGTTAGGTATAGGGATATGAATTACACGGTTTTGTTGGATAAAGGAAGTTTTACTGGTGGCGAGTTAACAATCTTGGTTAATTACATGTACAAGATGGCGTTGCTAAGCCAAGACTAGACTCGACTTAAGCTAATAAATGAAAAATAACAAAAAACATAAAATGAACATAGAATGAAAAGGGATGGTAGTCCGTATGTTTTTTCTCTTTTTCCTTTTTCTATTTTTTTTTTTTTTTTTTTTTTTTTGCATACACTCTTACCCTACCATCCAAAATAATACATAATAGGGAATGAACATTCCCCTTACACTTGAATCTTTACATACTTTACAATAAACTATTCTAATGACTCGAATTAAGAAAATCAAAACACTTGGAGCACTTTTAAGATTAACGTACATATGGGGGTAATAAATGATGTTCTTCCCCATTACTCCATAAAATAAGTACTTACCCATGAGTCCCAATCGTCCCAAAACAATATGTACAAGGATATGACTCGACTTAGCAACCATGTAATCAATTAGAAAGTTAACTTAGGGTTTAACAAATAACAATAATGCACTAAAGATGAGCGCATACACGGAAGGCTAAGGCGATTTGGTTGTACATTTAAGTGGGGTGTAACAAATTCTTCCTTTAATTAAAATGCTTAAAGTTAGAAACGAAAAGATAGGCTCGGAGGGGTGTACTAGGGGTATCGTGTACTAAAAATGAGTACAACGCTAAGGGTGTGGGAAAATTAGTTGACTTAACTAGCCAAGTAATATGACTTAAATAGTCAAGTAATTATGATACGGGTTTAACACAAGGGTGATCCTAATGCCTCTTATCATGTAGTAAATCCTACCACACGAATGTAGTCTCACTAGCGGTCTCGGGATGCATCACTAACGCAAGTTCTAGAATCTAAATGCTACCGGTACACTCATAAGCACTAATAATGAATGCTTTTCCTATCAAATCTAAAGGCGAACCTCACATTTTTTGGTGGAAAATTTTTCTGAATATACGGTTATGTGCTAGTCATACAATCTCCTATCCATGAGACGCTTGCTATGGCTAAAGTTTCACTCCTAAATGTTGTAAAAAAATTTAAATTTGGCCCTAAAATTGCACTAACAAGTATTTCTCATAGTTTTATTACACATCTACTATCAAACAAAACAAACTCAAGCGAAAGTGCATATGTAAGGTATCATCTTTTTACCCTCCCCTTACACTTAAGATGAACATTGTCCCCAATGTTCAAGTAAAGAATGTAAAAGTGAAAAAGTAAAGAGAATGAAATCAAATACTCCCCTGATTCGCTCGGTATGGATTATAGGTTGGCCAGGTTAAATCTTCCTCCAAGAAAATGAACAATTAAAGCTTCCCTTCCAGAATAAAAATCATCTCCTTGTCATACATAACCTGTAAAACCTGACAGAATAGACAAGACAACCTCGCGTAAAATCGGCGGCATCCTATATAAGTTTCTAAGTCCTAGAAAACAAGATAAGATATAATGCTTGTGGAATGAAGTTTGCAGATCTCCTGGAGATTATAAAACTTAATAATTCAGAAAAACCATAAGACTCCGTTAGAAAAACAAAACCGGTAAAATTTCCAGATTTTTAACTCCTGACGCCGTCAAGAGTAAAACTCTGACGCCATCAGAATGGACCTGCAGAAATTCTTATGTTAAGTTTCCGGAAAATTTCTGGAAAAACTTGGTCCTACTTCCTGGAAAATCCTGCAAAACTTCATTACGACTTGATACAAGCATTTGACTCTAACAAGTACTAATACACATGTCCATTTAATATTGTTGTGGTTCATGCTCAATTTCGTTCTTATAAACAAATTTGGATCTCCCTTACACTTATCTTTTGCAAAATACCTTTATATGCAATTAAGACGAAGTTAAAAACAAAATAAAGCATTTTCACAATTTACTTTGAAACATGAGCCACAAACAATAAAAATAAAACATGCATACGGAAACAAATAAAATCAAACAAACAAACAAACAAACAAATAAAAACACACAAAACATGGGTTGCCTCCCAAGAAGCGCTTGTTTTTGTTCGAGTCACGAGCCTGACTCTACCCTTATTTAATGGAAATAGGGGAGGTTCTCCCTACACTTAGGATTAAGTGTGGGTGAAAGTAGCGATACACACCCTTAGGGTGTGAATATGCCACGTGAGGTGAAGGGGGTGAGTGAATGGCTTCCTTCATCCTAAAACTACCCGGATAATATTGGTTGATGGGTGGGTCGGTTCCTCTATTGTCTCCTAGATGTATATTTAAGGATGGAAAGTTGTGTAAAGGTTGAGGTTCCGGTTCATCAACACTAGGAAATTCCCTAGAACTAGGAGTAAGGTTATCACTACAAGTATTCAAACCTATGTCCTCTAATGGTGCCTGGTCCAAGGGTTCTACTTCTATTGGGGTTCCTATAGTCTCTTCTACTTCTTCCGGGTAAGTCACGGGCGGTGTGTATGCCTCAAATGATGGTAGGACTTGTGGGGTACTTAGTGGGCTTGGGTTTTCTACTATCTCTTTCATCACATCAATATCACCTATGTGTTCATCTTGTATTATGGTAGTACCTAACCATGACATGCAACTAGGTGGCTCAACTCTAACCTCATGTGTGTCGTATGTTTTGGTGAAATCTATCCCGCTCATGCAACTTGGTAGTTCAACACTAACCATCTCATAATCTTGGTTTGATTCTAAGTTCATGTTCTTAGAAACTAGGTCATCTCACTCATACGAATCCACCAATTCGTTGAACTCATGCGTAATGGTTAGGAAGCTTTTCTCAAAATTCATCCAAAGGGTCTCACTAAAAGGAATTGATCCTAAAAATGATCGTCTAATAGAAAACACACATGCATAAAATTCATCAAACCCATCTAACTTTACACCCATCTCCTCTTGTATATATGTAAGATCACTTAAAAATTCATTGGAACAACAGGAGGCAAATCTATCCGAGTAAACTAATTGTTCCTCTATAGTTAATGATCTAAATGGAATTTCATCCGCCATGGAGACAAATGAAAATGGTTTCACAAACAAAGGGCACAAAGAAAAAGATAGACTACAAGAAAGCTAATAAAAAGAAAATAAAAATCTCACTAAAAAGGAATCTAATGAGTAGACCTAATAAAAATCAAATTCAACCTAAACAATAACTATTCCCCGGGCTGCGGCGCCAAAAACTTGATGCGTGGGAATCGCACCAGGCTTTACCTCTCAAGGGATCTCGAGAAGCTTACAACCCCCACCAGGCAGTGTACCTGATCGTTATAGTATAGTATAGTGACAAGTACCGGGGGATTGATCGTTCAGCTAGGAATAGTGTCGCTAGGATTAGAAAGCCTAATTACTAGTTCTAAAGGTGAGGGATGATTATTTTTGTGTTTTTATATTTTATGGAAAGCAAGTAAAAATCTCGGGTTTTAGAAGAGTGGGCGGAATTAGTTGCTATTCAACTAACCCAAAACTAAGATGCAATCAAAATAAAATACTAAAAATGAAAATAAACTAAATTATATTAAAGTTGTGAGCAGTAATTGGAGAAAATGTGTTTACTTAGATTTCACTACTCCCTAGATATCTTTTACACGTTAATTACTTGTTATAATTGCATGGATGACGGATCGTATTCCTTAATACCATTCATGGGGTGGCATACATAACTCCCCAATTCTATGAGCTCTTATCTCCTCCTACACCATGCCCAGCACAACTATAGGGATTGTAAACAGTGGCTCATGCATTAAATACAACCAATAAAGACCTAGTACGCCTCGGTTCATGTTTCTTAAGACTTTCAAGCATGTTACCATTTGGAGATCTGCCAGTTTTCTTAAGCCTAACATATAAATCATTCATCCAAGACAAAAATAAACAAGTAATCAACACATAATCAATATCTAGGTTTCATTAGATCTAAGCAAACACAAAAGAGATCTAGCCTAGCATAATGGAATTGAGACAAGAACAAGATATAGACAACCAACACATAGACATATTGATTGAATTAGAAGAACACTTATCTCAATTACAATGCAAGGTCTCAAAGGTTTGGAACCCTTGAAAAACCTGTAAAAGTTGCACCAAAATCGTCTTTAGGGTTTCTCCAAAACTTCTCTCTCCTTAATGTGAAAAACTAGAAAACTATATATAGGAAAATAGGGATGACGGCGTCAAGAACAAAGGTGTGACGTCGTCATCTCGCCGCCAAATACTTCCTCAGACGGCCTTGATCTACTTCTGACGCCGTCAAGGCCTAGGCTGTCACACAAATTACTCTTGACGCCCTGTGTGTGAGGCCGTCATCAACTACGGATTTTAATTCTTGAGGTTTGACGCCGTCAGGGAACTACTCTTGATGCCGTCACCTACTGTTCCCAGCATGGAAAATTGAGACTTTGCCGTTTTCTTCACTTTTATGCTCTAAAAACGTCCAAAACGGCTTCTTTTCCAGAATTCACTCTCCAAGTACCTAAAATCACAAAAGGAACGATTTAGGGCAATATTTGATCAAATAAGTTCGGATTCGGGCTTAAATGACCCCCTAAAAACGGATCATTTTTCGCCTCATCAATTAGAAAGCCTAAATACTAGTTCTAAAGGTGAGGGATGATTATTTTTTGTATTTTTATATTTTTTAGAAAGCAAGTAAAAATCTCGGGTTTGAAGGATTTGGGCGGAATTAGTTGCTAATCAACTAACCCAATACTAAAGATGCAATCAAAATAAAATACTAGAAATGAAAATAAACTAAATTATACTAAAGTTGTGAGAAATAAGTGGAGAAAATGTGTTTACTTAGATTTCACTACTCCCTAAACATCTTTTACACGTTAATTACTTGTTATAATTGCATGGATGACGGATCGTATTCCTTAATACTATTCATGGGGTGGCACACTTAACTCCCCAATTCTATGAGCTCTTATCTCCTCCTACACCATGCCCAGCACAACTATAGGGATTGTAAAAAGTGGCTCATGCATTAAATATAACCAATAAAGACCTAGTGTGCGTCGGTTCATGTTTCTTAAGACGTTCAAGCATGTTACCAATTGGAGATCTGCCAGTTTTCTTAAGCCTAACATATAAATCATTCATCCAAGACAAGAATAAACAAGTAATCAACACATAATTAACATCTAGGTTTCATTAGATCCAAGCAAACACAAGATAGATCTAGCCTAGCATGATGGAATTAAGACAAGAACAAGATATAGACAACCAACACATAGACATATTGATTGAATTAAAAGAACACTTATCTTAATTACACATGAAAGGTATCAAGGGCTTGGAACCCTTGAAAAACCTGTAAAATTCGCACCAAAATCGTACTTAGGGTTTCTCCAAAACTTCTCTCCTTAAATGTGAAAAATTAGAAAACTATATATAGGAAAAGGGGTCTGACGGCGTCAAGACCATCCTTGTGACGCCATCACCTCGCCGCCAAAACTATTCTCGGACTGCCTTGATCTGCATTTGACGCCGTCAAGACTAAATCATTTCCAGGCCGTCATGACTTTTACTCTTGACGCCCTACCTTCGTGACGCCGTCAAATCTGTACTGGATCGTCATGGAATTTTGCTCTTGACGCCGTCAGAGAGTTACTCTTGACGCCGTCACCTACTGTTCCCAGCATGGAAAATTAAGACTTTGGCGTTTTCTTCTCTTTTATGCTCCAAAAATGTCCGAATTGCTTCCTTTTCCAGATTTCTCTCCCAAAGTACCTAAAATCACAAAAGGAATGATTTAGGACAATATTTGATCAAATAAATTCGAATTCGGGCTTAAATGACCCCCTAAAAACGGATCATTTTTCGCCTCATCATATACCCTTACACTTGAGATTTGCTTGTCCTCAAGCAAATGCGCTTTTATTCTAGTCAAAATACAAGTTAGGGGTCATTTAACACTAATATAAAAGTAATTATAACAAATAATCGTTCAACTAAAGACCAATAGACAAGCACGGAGGTCATACACAAGCACCTCACAAATAGTATTTAGATACTCACATCTCTCGGGTGTAATAAAATGTAAATTACAATATGGAAACGGAAGATATCTCTCACTACCTGTCATAGCAAAATAGATTACCATAGGCTTGGGAAAGGATCAAACCTCCACCACATGGCGTAAGCACCTAGGATAAACTATCAAAGAGGTCTTTTAAAGGGTTGTAACGTTAGGTGTAGGGATATGAAATACATGGTTTTGTTGGATAAAGGAAGTTTTACTGGTGGCGAGTTAACAATCTTGGTTAATTACATGTACAATATGGCGTTGCTAAGCCAAGACTAGACTCGACTTAAGCTAATAAATAAAAAATAACAAAAACATAAAATGGACATAGAATGAAAAGGGATGGTAGTCCGTATGTTTTTTTTTTTTTTTTTTTTTTTTTTTTTTTTTTTTTTTTTGCATACACTCTTACCCTACCATCCAAAATAATACATCATAGGGAATGAATATTTCCCTTACACTTGAATCTTTACATACTTTACATTAAACTAATCTAATGACTCGAATTAAGAAAATCAAAACACTTGGAGTACTTTTAAGATTAACGTACATATGGGGGTAATAATATTATGTTCTTCCCCATTACTCCATAAAATAAGTACTTACCCATGAGTCCCAATCATCCCAAAACAATATGTACAAGGATATGACTCGACTTAGCAACCATGTAATCAATTAGATAGTTAACTTAGGGTTTAACAAATAACAATAATGCACTAAAAATGAGCGCATACACGGAAGGCTAAGGCGATTTGGGTGTACATTTAAGTGGGGTGTAACAAATTCTTCCTTTAAGTAAGATGCTTAAAGTTAGAAACGAAAAGATAGGCTCGGAGGGGTGTACTAGGGGTTTCGTGTACTAAAAATGAGTACAACGCTAAGGGTGTGGGAAAAATTAGTTGACTTAACTAGCCAAGTAATATGACTTAAATGGTCAAGTAATTATGATACGGGTTTAACACAAGGGTAATCCTAATGCCTCTTATCATGTAGTAAATCCTACCACACGAATGTAGTCTCACTAGCGGTCTCGGGATGCATCACTAACGCAAGTTCTAGAATCTAAATACTACCGGTACAATCATAAGCACTAATAGTAAATGTTTTTCCTATCAAATCTAAAGGCGAACCTCACATATTTGGGTGGAAAATTTTTCTGAATATACGGTTATGTGCTAGTCATACAATCTCCTATCCATGAGACGCTTGCTATGGCTAAAGTTTCACTCCTAAATGTTGTAAAAAATTTTAAATTTGGCGCTAAAATTGCACTAACAAGTATTTCTCATAGTTTTATTACACATCTACCATCAAACAAAACAAACTCAAGCGAAAGTGCATATGTAAGGTATCATCTTTTTACCCTCCCCTTACACTTAGGATGAACATTGTCCCCAATGTTCAAGTAAAGAATGTAAAAGTGAAAATGTTAAAAAGAATAAAATCAAATACTCCCCTAATTCGCTCGGTATGGATAATAAGGTGGCCAGGTTAAATCTTCCTCCAAGAAAATGAACAATCAAAGCTTCCCTTCCAGAATATAAATCATCTTCTTGTCAAACATAACCTGTAAATCCTGAGAAAACAAACAAAAACCCAAAGCATCAACCCGAACAAAGATAACTCACAGCTAGATGTAATTCCAGACTTAGGAATAGAAACAAAACAATTAAAGATATAATGCTTGTGGAATGAATGTTTGCAGATTTCCTGGAGTTTATAAAACTAAAGAATCAACAAAAACTTTAAGACTCCGGTATAAACAAAACTAGCAAAATTTCCAGAATTTTACACATGACGCCGTCAAGAGTAAACTCGTGACGCCGTCAGAAGTGACCTGCAGAAATTCTTATGTTAAGTTTCCGGAAAATTTCTGGAAAAACTTCGTCCTACTTCCTGGAAAATCCTGCAAAACATCATTACGACTCGATACAAGCATTTGACTCTAACAAGTACTAATACACGTGTCCATTTAATATTGTTGTGGTTCATGCTCAATTTCGTTCTTATAAACAAATTTGGATCTCCCTTACACTTATCTTTTGCAAAATACCTTTATATGCAATTAAGACGAAGTTAAAAACAAAATAAAGCATTTTCACAATTTACTTTGAAACATGAGCCACAAACAATAAAAATAAAACATGCATACGGAAACAAATAAAATCAAACAAACAAACAAACAAATAAAAACATACAAAACATGGGTTGCCTCCCAAGAAGCGCTTGTTTTTGTTCGAGTCACGAGCCTGACTCTACCCTTATTTAACGGAAATAGGGGAGGTTCTCCCTACACTTTGGATTAAGTGTGGGTGAAAGTAGCGATACACACCCTTAGGGTGTGAATATGCCACGTGAGGTGAAGGGGGTGAGTGAATGGCTTCCTTCATCCTAAAACTACCCGGATAATATTGGTTGATGGGTGGGTCGGTTCCTCTTTTGTCTCCTAGAAATATATCTAAGGATGGAAAGGTGTGTAAAGATTGAGGTTCCGGTTCATCAACACTAGGAAATTCCCTAGAACTAGGAGTAAGGTTATCACTACAAGTGTTCAAACCTATATCCTCAAGTGGTGCCTGGTCCAAGGGTTCTACCTCCATTGGAATTCCTAAAGTTTCTTCTACTTCTTCCGGGTAAGTCACGGGCGGTGCGTGTGCCTCAAATGATGGTTGAGTATTTTGTGGGCTTATGTTGTTCACCTCATCATTCCATGTATCAGGATCTAGCCCTAACATTCTCCCAAGTATCTCACGTGCTTCTCTAGGCATCTCAACTTCTATGTCCGAATTATAAGGGTCATCCTCAATATTCTGACTGCTATATACGAATTGCCCAAGAGATTCATCATCTGTTTCTTGAGATTCATCATCATCGATCATAAAACCTAGGTCTTTTTGATCAATGTGATCATGCTCGGCTAAATCCTCCTCAATTGTTTTCTTAGGTAGTGATAATAGCAAACCTAGTGCTTCATCCAACTTATGATTTGTTGCAATGGCTCTCTCCATAATTCCTTGGAAAACTAGGTCGCATTTCCTATTGGCCTCACTAAAACTAGATCTTAAACATGGAGGTTGTTCATAAGAATCTATCCTAGGTGAAGGCTCATATGATTCATATGTGTCTCTAAATGAGGTATTTTGAACTCTTTGGTGTGTTAGCCGCTCAACCCTATCTTGCAATCTTAGAAGTCTAAGTGTAGAGTCCATTTGAAGCAAATTACAAACAAAATCACAAAGAAAAGATAGACTACGAGAAAGCTACAAAAGAAAAAATCTCACTTGATAGGAATCTAATGAGTAGACCTAATAAAAATCAAATTCAACCTAAACAATAACTATTCCCCGGGCTGCGGTGCCAAAAACTTGATGCGTGGGAATTGCACCAGGCTTTACCTCTCAAGGGATCTTGAGAAGCTTACAACCCCCACCAGGCAGTGTACCTGATCGTTGTAGCATAGTATAGTGACAAGTACCGGGGGATTGATCGTTCAGCTTAGGAATAGTGTCGCTAGGATTAGAAAGCCTAAATACTAGTTCTAAAGGTGAGGGATGATTATTTTTTGTATTTTTATATTTTTTAGAAAGCAAGTAAATATCTCGGGTTTGAAGGATTTGGGCGGAATTAGTTGCAAATCAACTAACCCAATACTAAAGATGCAATCAAAATAAAATACTAGAAATGAAAATAAACTAAATTATACTAAAGTTGTGAGAAATAAGTGGAGAAAATGTGTTTACTTAGATTTCACTACTCCCTAGACATCTTTTACACGTTAATTACTTGTTATAATTGCATGGATGACGGATCGTATTCCTTAATACCATTCATGGGGTGGCACACTTAACTCCCCAATTCTATGAGCTCTTATCTCCTCCTACACCATGCCCAGCACAACTATAGGGATTGTAAACAGTGGCTCATGCATTAAATATAACCAATAAAGACCTAGTGCGCGTCGGTTCATGTTTCTTAAGATGTTCAAGCATGTTACCAATTGGAGATCTGCCAGTTTTCTTAAGCCTAACATATAAATCATTCATCCAAGACAAGAATAAACAAGTAATCAACACATAATTAACATCTAGGTTTCATTAGATCCAAGTAAACACAAGATAGATCTAGCCTAGCATGATGGAATTAAGACAAGAACAAGATATAGACAACCAACACATAGACATATTGATTGAATTAAAAGAACACGTATCTTAATTACACATGAAAGGTATCAAGGGCTTGGAACCCTTGAAAAACCTGTAAAATTCGCACCAAAATCGTACTTAGGGTTTCTCCAAAACTTCTCTCCTTAAATGTGAAAAATTAGAAAACTATATATAGGAAAAGGGGTCTGATGGCGTCAAGACCATCCTTGTGACGCCGTCACCTTGCAGCCAAAACTATTCTCGGACTGCCTTGATCTGCATTTGATGCCGTCAAGACTAAATCATTTCCAGGCCGTCATGACTTTTACTCTTGACGCCCTACCTTTGTGTCGCCGTCAAATCTGTACTGGATCGTCATGGAATTTTGCTCTTGACACCGTCAGAGAGTTACTCTTGACGCCGTCACCTACTGTTCCCAGCATGGAAAATTAAGACTTTGGCGTTTTCTTCACTTTTATGCTCCAAAAACGTCCGAATTGCTTCCTTTTCCAGATTTCTCTCCCAAAGTACCTAAAATCACAAAAGGAACGATTTAGGACAATATTTGATCAAATAAATTCGAATTCAGGCTTAAATGACCCCCTAAAAATGGATCATTTTTCGCCTCATCAATAATTGCATATTGATATATGTACCCTTAGCACATTTGAGCATTTTCCTGTAAGCATGTTATGCTACACAAACATATTGGTATATTGATATATACCCATTTTGAGCATTTCCCCGTAGACATTTTTATGCTACACAAACATAATTGCATATTGATATATATACCCTTAGCATAATTGAGCATTTCCCCGTAAGCATTTTATACTACATGAACATATTAGTATATTGATATATACACACTTGTCACATTTTGAGCACTTCCCATAAACATTTGAATTGTTTTAACATAGTAATTCTTCTAATAGAAATCATGTGCGTACCCACTTCTCCCGACTATGTGCCCAATCTACCTAATAACTTCCAAGTCTTACCACCCTCACCCGAGTTCGGATTTGACTTCGTGAATGCCTTCGCTTCTGATGATGAAGAAGAACCTTTCGAAGATTTAACCGACGAAGAAGAGGAGGAACCAATGCCAACTAATTTTGCGT
This sequence comes from Artemisia argyi, assembly GCA_030686995.1. NCBI lineage: Eukaryota > Viridiplantae > Streptophyta > Magnoliopsida > Asterales > Asteraceae > Artemisia > Artemisia argyi. The sequence continues at coordinate 188,112,055 of CM060684.1, forward strand.
CGAATACTTCTAATTATTTTGAACAAAATTGGGTTGAGGTAGACTCCGAGGAGGATAATGAGTATGAATATGTACTAGAGCCATTACCACCACCACTATCACTTCCCTTTGATATCCCTACATGTGATGAATTGGATCACTCATAATGGATCGTATCACGACCACCATTGATCCAACAAGAAAGTCAGCATGGAAACTACAGCCTCTCAAACTTCATCGACTCGTACCTCTATGACACACTAAATCAAGAAGTTGCCGATCAATCAAAGCTGCTCGGACCTTCTAACCCGCAATAGAATAGTGCGATGATACTAGTCATCTTTTGTACTACTAAACTGATTAGACTCAGTTAGTAAATGTTATGAAATCCATGTAATAACTAGTGATAGTAAAAACGTTGTAATTACTAAACTGAAAGTATCAGTTAGTAAATTTTGAAGAAGCTTGTAATAGGTTTCGATTTTGTAAATCAACCAACTTTGTATGAATAAAACTCTTGTTTTATACTATCATGTGTTATGCCTTTAAATCTTCAACGTAATTATTCTATCATTCCCATCAAAAATCATGCTTATTTCACAACTCTCTACTCACGACGTATCTTTTATATAATAGAATCATGACGCCAACGAAGAAGACACCACCAGCAATGACTCAAGCTGCTATTCACAAACTAGTTAAAGATAGTGTAAATGCGGCACTCACAATTGAATGAGCAGCCGTAGCTGCAGCAGCTGCTGAAGCCGCTACAACTGCTGATGCTGTAGCAGCCGCTGAAGCCGCCACAGCTGCGAAAGTTGCTAGAGCTGCAGAAGCTGCTCGAATTGCCACCGCCACACTTAACACTGGAAGACCAAACCCAACTAGTCCTCCAGTGATAAATGTTGATTCGGTACCTAAGGGTTGCTCATTCATGTCCTATTTGAAATGCGAGCCCATAAAATTCAAGGGTACTGAAGGAGCCGTAGGTTTGACCCGCTGGTTTGAGAAAGCGGAGTCGGTATTTTTGGTCAGCAAATGTACTGAGAGTGATAAAGTTCAATATGCCACTAGTACACTGCTGAATGAAGCATTATCATGGTGGAATTCAATATCTCAACCAATGGGCATTGAAAATGCTTATAAGATTTCTTGGGATAACTTGAAGAAGATGATGATCAAAGAGTACTGCCCCCGCAGTGGAATGCAGAAGTTAGAAGTGGAATTTTGGGACCATGTTGTTAAAGGAAATGACATCATAACTTACAACCGTCGATTCCAAGAATTGAGGATTCTATGTCCAACAATGGTTTCAACCAAAGAGATATTATTGGAACGATATATCTGGGGACTTCCACCAAGTATACAAGGGAATATAACTTCAACCAATCCCAAGGAACTTGATGAAGCGATGCGGATGTCTCGCAGCCTCATGGATCAAGTGGTGCGTACAGCAGAAACCCGAAGGTAAAACTTCCACAACAACACCAACAACTCCAACTACCATAACAACAATAACAATAGGAACAACAACAACAAGCGACCATGGGATGGTAACCGTGGAAGTAACAACAACAACAACCCAAATCAAAACAACAATCATCATAACCAGCAAAACAAAAGACAAGAAGCCGCAACGGCTTATGTTGCTGCACCAGCCGGAGGTAAATACATTAGGACTCTACCACAGTGTACCAAGTGCAACTACCATCATGCAGGTCCTTGCCCGGCTAAGTGCAACAATTGCCAAAAGCCAGGACATCTTGCCAAGGATTGTAGAAGAAATACTGTAGCTCCTGGTAGCGATGCACAACCGATAGTTATATGCTTCGGGTGTGGAGAAAGTGGACATTACAAGAATCGATGTCCCCAAAACCAAGGTCAACAAGTTGAAGACAACCAGGGGAGAGCATATATGTTAGGAGGAGAAGGAGCTTATCATAATCTCAACAACACTGTAGAACAATGAAGTTTAGAACTTAGCAGTCATATTTATTTATGCACTATGTTGTACTACGTGTATGTCATCCCTAGTAATGGGAGTTTTTATGACTTAAGAATAATTGCTGTTCAATAAACAACTCTTTGTGATAATTCTCATCTATTGTACTTTCTATCTCCAAACCAATTTGACTGATTAGTAGACTATTACCATTCTATAAGGTTTACCCAGTTATCCTATAAACCGTTCAACAAATTTTACTTCAAGCTATTTTGCTACCACTTTATTGTTTCATATCATTTTACTCCAAGATATTCTACCACCATCTTATAAAAATTACTTCGTTGATACCACCCTATAAATTGATATCATATCTTCTTTACCCAGCTTCATCTCAAACCACTAAAATTCATCAAACCAAAATGAAGGACACAAGCCTCGTTCGTCTTTTCACCATCATTATCTTCACAACCGTTGCAACCACAAGCTCATTAACAGATCTTGATACACTTTTAAAGCTCAAATCATCCTTAGTTACACCACAAGCAACCTCATCAGCTTTACAAAATTGAATACCATCTAAAACTTTTAAGAAACACAATACTACGTGACTAAACCGAACATCACATTATCGGTCCCAAATTATACATAGCCTGAGCACCTATGTCTAATTCGGGAGGGATCATGTTATGCTGGGAGTAGTCACCTGTATATTTTCTTAGAAACAAACTTCTCACTTATAATCTTAAAACAAATTTCGTGCGAGTATAGGAAATTCATAAAGTATTCATACGATAGAGTACGACAATTAATCACTATTACTCTACCTTTCCCACATAAAAGTAAACCTCATCCTACGCCATACACTGAAACGACAAATCAAACTACATCATTCTAGTCCTCATAAGTAACCACACCTCTTCATCGACACCGCTCCAACATATAACACACATAGAACTTTGGGACGAAGTTCCCGTAAGGGGTAGAGACTGTAACAATTCACATTTTCAGGTTAACTTCTATTCTCGAAAATTTCACTATTCACTTTTACTATTCACTTTTACTATTCACTTTTTCCGAAATTTGATTTTTATTTCATATTCTCGTATGATAATCATTTTCATGACAAAATAAAAGTTTGACACTCATCAGATTATTTTCACGAAAGTTATTAAGGAATTATACGTTTTAGGGTAAAACGTCATCAAAAAATCCTACGCACAATGAAACTCGACCGCGTTAATTTTCCCCGCATAAGAAAAATGTTTGATACACTCATGATTTAATTGAGAATTTATCATGACTGAGAAAAATGTGACCAAATAAACCTCGACCGTGAGAAACAGAAATTTTCATTTTTAAGTGCTTTTACTTAGCCGTAACCTTAGCCTATACCTGCACTGCATTTCTAAGACAATTTGAGTTTTTACATTTTTGGAAAAAGTCAACATATTTTTCCTTCCTCCTTTGAACAAAAATCATTCCTTGATTTTATAAATCCTTGATTTTTAGGCTTACGGTTTTATGTTTAAAAGACATTAATTACCAACCGACACTAGACTGAGCCCATTCTAGACATTATAAGTCATTTTAAATCATTATTATCATATTAGAGAAGTAACATTTTACTTTTCTCAATTTTACACAATATTCGTACGTTTTACGTATTACGCGTTTTAGACCCGTGTTTCCAGTTTTAACAGGGTTTTAGCAACCCAATGGAACCTACCACACATTTTATATTTTATTATGGAGTATATTGACATGTTTAATCATTCTTCCAAGTTCCACATTTTTACGATACCCGGTTTTACGTTTTGAAGCTTAATCACTTACGGTTAGCAATTTACGGAGTCAAAACTAGTCACATAAGTTAGCTAATCTCATCCAAAACCAAGTCACTCCCCCTTATCCATTCCAAACCGCCATAGGGGGGGGGGGAGTCACCCCTCATGTGGCTTGATCTCAAGCTTAAGGTCTTAAGATGTTTACATGTGTTCAACTTGGTCTCCAAGGTTTGACAAGTCAAGATTGTAACCTCCTCAAACTCCTATAAAAGCCCCCTCCTCTCCCCTTCTTTGTACGCCACACATAACACACACAAACACCATAACCTTAGCTCATTTACTTCCAATTTCATACAAGTATCAAGTGCTACAACAACATATAAACCCTAGTTTAATTTTAAGTAATCAAACTACTTCCAAACCCTAGAAACTTTGGTGATTTCTCTTGAGTTTGAATCTACTCAAGTCACCTCAACTTTCATCATCTCTCTTTCAAGAATACAAGGGTAGAAAGATTGCATGAAGTGAAGTAGGGTGAAGCATAAGTCAATCAAAGTCCTTTTCTTTACATGCTACTTACCTTTCTTTGTTGAAAGCCAAAAGTTGTAAGCAAAACCCTAACATACTTTCTTGTTAAATATCATTTTCATGCTCTTTATATTTCAATCATACTATATATTGTCTTGTTACTAGGTTCATGATGTATAAAATTTGGTAAAACAAGTTATAGTAAATATATGTTAACTTATATTCATTAAACAAGATAACTAGTGACTTTCTTGGAGAACCACGACCAAAATAGTACAACTATGATATTGGACACTTACTTACTGTTAAAGAGGACTTAACAAGGAAAACATATCAATTTGAATCTTCCAAAACGAGTACCCGAGTCAAAAGTTATGACCATTTGAAGTTACCAAAACTTTACGGCAAAACTGCCTAAAAACCTTCTGTGACAGAACTTTAAACACGCAAAAAGAGGCCCTTCTGGTCCGTTTCATGAAAAAGTTAAAACACGAAAGTTGTCCGGAATCACGTTTTCTTCAAAAACTCAGGAACACGTATCCATAAAACCAATAACGAATGAGATTTTCTTCAGTTTTTTAACAGCTATTTTATATATATAAGTCACTATATAATAGTTGTGGTTTAATAAGACCAAGAGGTCTAATGACCTAGATTCAAGACCACAACCATGGCTAAAGCCAAGGTTGAGTCTCAAGACCATGGAACAATGACCAAAGGTCATGGCAAGGCCATGACTAAATGACCATATAAATTTACCTAGGCGAAAACATGAGCTAAAGAGTTAGTGATAACTTAAACATAGAATTTAGATCTACTCCATTAAAAGAACCATGAGATCTTACAAGTAATTGTCATACAAGATTTAAGAAACTCATCCTAATAACAATCTTCATGTAAAAATAAACTTTCATAAGTTTATTCAAATATTGGACATGTAACTTTTCGGATCAAAATTTATATATATATATATATATATAATCCCTTATAAAGGAGCAATAAACACATCCTAACTCCGAGCCTTACACCAAACCTAAGTTTAAGAATCAACACCCAAGCCTAGCCCCGAACCTGAGAGATATAAAAAAACCCCACACACACACAAACTCTCATCAAACCTGATAACCCCTCTCTCTCTCTCTCTCTCTCAAAAAACACATGTTATCATAAATTTCTCTCTAAAATCTAAATAAACATCACCAAAACCTCACCACCACCACCACGAAATCCCGCCACCAAGAAACCCCACCACCACCACCACGAAGCCACTTACCACCACAGAAACATCAGCCGCCACCGAAGCCACTCCGCTCCACCACGAAGCCACCGAGACCTGCCACGATTTGTAGATCTACATTATTTTTTTTTTTGTATATATACATTATTTTTTGAGGTATTTTTTTGACTTTTTTAATAGATCTATGTACATTTATCAAGCTTTTTTTAAATAGATCTATAGTTTTTATTTGTAGATCTAAGATTTGCTACCAGCCGCCGTTCAGCTACATTTTTTCGCCGCTATCTCGCCGGAAAAGGTATTACTGCCACTGCTGTTGCCGGAAATAAGTTGGTACCGCTGGTAAAAATGAGTGTTCTTATAAAAGTTTATTGGTAATTTTTTTAACGTTTTGTGTTATATAGTTTGTTTTGAAAGTTTCTTTATATGATCTGACTTTTGAAGGAATTTATGTTAATATATTCAACATATTTCAGTTTTTTTTTAATAAATACCTACTTATTTTTTTGCAGATCTTAGTTGCCGGATTTACATCACCGCCGCCAAGAACCGTGACTGTCGTCGGAGTTTGTTATACAAGTTTACTTTAAATTTATTATTTTATTGTGTGAATTTAGTTATACAAAGTTTATGTAAATTTAGTTGTAAAGTTTTTGTAGATCTATTTTTTTAATTATATTGTGTAAATATTGTGACTTTTGTTTTTCAATAGTTGCTTTTTCGAGAATTTTTTGTAAACCTTTTTTTTTTTTTTTTTTTTTTTTTTTTTTTTTCAAATATCATTTATTTTGAGATTATATTTTTTCTTTATTAACTTAATTTTGTATGGAGTTGTAGTTTTTTTTCACGGTTCTGCTTTATTTTGTCCTTATTTTTCAATTCGTTTTTCTTGAGCTTCTTCGAGTTTTTTTTTTGTTTTGTTTTTTTTTTTTTTTTTTTAATTATTATTTTTTAAAAATGATATCCCATATTCAAAGTTAGGCAAATTATGAAATATGAAAAAGTAGATTTCTTCAACTGTGATGGAATCTCGAAATATTCTAGAGCTTTTACTTTATTGAGAGCCTCACAATGCCTCTTATTGAAAAATGTGTGAATTGTCTTTTACTTAAGACTATAGATATAGATATGGTTTTTTGACAAAGGAGGCCTTTTATTTACTAAAAAAATAGTTGATGAAAAGGATAATAGTTCCTTTCAAATAAGAAAGGGATAATAGTTGAGGTTGTTTTTAAGTTTCGATGAAATTATATTTAGTGCAATTTAAAAGATAGTGGGTAATGCACTAATGCTCCATAGTTTTTCATTGAGTATCATACTACCAAAAATTAAATTTGTTAAAAACTAATTATTTGCTACGGAAACTTTGTTGAAACTAGACACTGCTGATAGGCGCGGGTACTCGAAATTCAAAAAAAAAAATAATTATTCGATAAGGCGTACAAAACCACCGCTGTTTCTAAACTAAATACACGAATTCAACAAAAAAAAAAAAAAAAAGAATTACTTAAATATATTGATGCATACTAAGGCTGTGTTTGATTTTTTGTTTTTGCCTCTTAACAGGCTCTGAATGCCCAAAATGTCTGAATCGGTCAGACATTTGGTCGTTCAGACCGTTTGTTTTTTTTTCTTCGTTCAGACGCGTTCAGATGCAGTAAGATCTTAATGGTTTAGACTTGAGAGGGGTGTCTGAATGCGTCTTGTTGCCTCTTGCTGACACAAATAAAAACCAAAAAAAAAATAGTACGAGCAAGCAAATGTGCGGTTCAAACATGAGTTTTTTTTCCCGTTCAGATGTAGTCAGATTCAGACATTTACGCATCAGATTCAGATTCAGATGTGCGGTTCAGATTCAGATTCAGATTCAGACCCTCTTAACAAACAAACACCACCTAAATATCTGGCAAACTATATACCGGTGCCGTTGCCGCTAGACGCGGGTACTCGGCTATTGTTAAAAAAACGTGTAACCGAATAACATTTGCTTGCCGCAAAATATAGTCACAGGGTATCCGCCGCCGCATTGCGCGGGTACCCTGCTAGTATATATATATATATATATATATATATATACTCCCTTATAAAGGAGCAATAAACACAACCTAACTCCGAGCCTTAATCCAAACCCAATTTTAAGATTCAACACCCGAACCTACACCCGAATCTATAACATATAAAAGCCCACAAAAACTCTCAAATACCATAAAATCACTCTCACTCTCAGAACACACATTAGCACAAATTTATCTCATCAAAAAACACATTATTATTTCACCGAAACCCACCACCTTCGAAACTCCATCAACGAAACCCCACCAACACACGGGTTCTCAGGTACCTTTTGAGTTTTTTTATAAGTCTATTTGTTTTTTCAAGTTTTTATGGTTTTTTTTAGCTGTTACAACATTTTTTAATATAGTTTTTTTTTTTGTATCTGAATCAGACGTTGGATCTCTAATTAATAGCTGTCGCATGAGTTAGTCACCACCACTGCTTGAGTTGTGGTAATCTTTTGGTAGTGTAAACGTTGTTGTACATCTACTTTATGTCTTTTGTGGTGTTTTTTGGTTTAGGTGATGTTTTGAGTATGTCTTGTGTGGTGTTTAACGAGATCTAACAGTTTTTTTAATGTGCAGTTTTGAGGTTTGGTATGCTTGGGTCGTTTCGGTGCAAGGAGTTAGATGGTTTGAACATGTTTATTTCATATCAAAATAATTTTTGTTTTTGAGTTTGTGTAAATGTGGTTCTTGTGTGTTACTGTGGGTGGGGTTCGGATTAGTGTCTTAATGAATGAGATATGGTAAGAAAAAAAAAAATGTTTCGATTTATTATTTATACCAGAAGAAAAAAATATTTGCCGTAATTTTAATCTTTTGGTCATAATCTATTTGCCGGTTGTCTGTCGCTTGGCTGTGAGGATCTTTTGTATTTGGTATTCTTTTTGTTTGGTATTTTTTTTTCTTTAAAAGATTATATATAATGAATATATTTATGTTTTGGCTTCAAAAATTTTAATACATCTTTGTATCATGTTTGGCAATAAGAATTGCTCTCAAAACTTTTTTGTGTTATGCTTTGAATTGATAATGCTATGAATTCTCAGTTTGATGTTTAAAGTTCCTTCAGTAGGCCAAAGCTAAGGATTGGGAGTATCAACATGAAATGAAGTTGTCTTTTCAACTTTTACTTACTCTACAGTCTGCACTTTCCTTTTTGCGTGACGGCCCCTATCTCTATTTTGCGACTTTTGTGTTTACACTTTGCTTTTTGCATTTTAATCAAACTTAGAATAGATGGTGAAATTTGTATCTTTTGATTTTTATGTCACACAATTGGTCTCATACACTAAAGAATTCTACTTAAGCCGATCTTCTAACACTTACGTTTGTTGTAAATTGTATGATAGCTTTTGATATGAGGTTTGTTTTTTTAGTATTTAGTCGTATTTATTTGAAGCTTTTAATCTACACTCTCTTTATTACTTTATATTTTGGTGTGGTTAGTTTTAGTTAATACTCCATTTACGATAAACTAGAATTTGAAAGGTGTCTAAAAGTTAACTTCAAAGTCAACAATTGGGATTCAAATTTGAAATTCATAAGTGTGGGGTTGGGTAAAAGCACCAGTCCTGTACTCCCGTACATCATTCACGGGTGTATCATATATGTGAACAAAGCAATTTTGTATAGCAAGAAAACAAGGCGTGTCAGGTGGATTATATCAACATAACAATTTTTACTTTTAAATATATTAACATCAAGATGGTTCATCAAAAAGCAACTGTATTTCAAAAGTATCATGTTTCACGGGACTGTGTTCCTCTTTTGTGAGATTCACAGTGACCTATTAGCCTATTGTTGACAAGTAAATGTAGCTTGAGATATGATATTGACCTTTGAAAAATAAAAAGTTACTTTTTGGTTTGGGAATTCGTTTTTCAACAAGCAAAAATATAGCAACTATCAACAAATAAAATAAAACTATAGATCTCATACTTTGTAAAGCAAAAAGATACGGAGTAATCATGAATCACAAATTATTTATGAGGCTAAGTAATTAATGTTGATGGTGAAAATTATGAGAGATGGTTTGCACAACTTACAAAATGATTGAGACACTTTAATTTATTGTGTTTAGACATTTATACCCTCACATGAGTAAAAATGTAAGGGTAACTATTAGCATAACAATGTCCCCACACAATAAATTAAAGTGTTCAAATCCATTTTGTAGAGTGCAAATCACCTTCCAAAATTACACAAGTAGCTAATAGTTGTCTGTTTAAAGTTTAAGGGTGTGTTTGGTATTCCACTATGGGGAATGAGACTATATCTATTAAAGTGATTAAAGGTGTTTGTTTAAGTTGAAGGGGCCTACCGCTATGGTAATGAATGATAGAATTGTTCAATACTCTATATACATCAAAAGGGTAAGGTATGAATCTTTCATACCGAGGGGCCTACTACTACTATAAAAATCATTCTTATTGTGATTCATGTCGGCATACCAAATGCACCCTAAGATTTGTATAAAGAAGAAATCTGGTTTTATATGGGATCAAATACAGAGTGATTGCCAAATAAAAAGAAATCTATCTTTTAATTATATTAAGGCAAATGAAACAAAGAGTGGCTTGTAATAATAAGAACACTAGGTGCCATAACATGTTAACTTCACGTTTTCAATGCGATATTAGTATTATATCACCATCCTCACTTTAACAGATTTTAAAAAACACTATGTATCATAACATGTTAATACCCACATTTTTAGGACACATTATGTTATTTAATATTTTATTTTTCTAATAAACTAAATTTCATTAATTAAAAATAAAATACAAATAACATTTATTTAAAAAAGTTACAAAACTAAAAAAAAAAAAAAAAATAATAAATAAATAAAGCTTTAGAGCTTACATTTAAGTATTTGATTCCAACGGCCCAAACGTAAAAAAAAAAAAAAAAAAAAAAAAAAAAAAAAAAAAAAAAAAAAAACAGTTCCTTCTTTTTCTTCCTCCTGCAAATACATAAACCAAACAAACGCGCGTTACTCCAGCAACGACATTGGGTTGGAGAGGGACCCGGTATGGTAAAGCAGGCGGCATGTCAGCATAACGCCGAGCCAGGCGTTATCATACCCGGTGCTCTAAGAGTATCATGTGTCCATGAGTCATAGGCCTCGCATTTTACCAAAAAATTGCTGACATAAAAATATAATTGGTACTCCGCTAAATACCGCTACTGCTAGACCGAATACTCTACTAGACACCGCTGCCGCTAGACGCTGATACTCGGCTAGTATATATATATATATATATATATATATATATATATATATATATATATATATATATATATATATATATATATATATATATATATATATATTATCAAATATTACAATAGTAGGGAGCCTCATGTGAGGAGTTCATTAAGTAAGCCGTCGAGATGAGTTGTGGATTTACGAATTGAAGTGTCCTGGCTCCTCGAACGTTTACTACATGACTTCTGAATTATGTCGGCCCGAACGGTAGTAAGCGATATATAAACTATACATGTTTCATAAACCATTTCTTTTCAAAGATTTACACTATACTAAGTACTACATTATGGACTAAATGCAAGACATATATAGGCAATTCTTCGTATTCTTAGACATTATTCCAAACCTAAGTTGCAACAATTATTCTAGGTTGCTCGTAGAAGTTCTCACGGCATATCCATCATTCTCATTAAACATCATCCAACTCACGGTGAGTTCATAGCCCCACTTTCCATTACTTAATTGTTTTACAAACCCTTGGGGGGAATACATGCTATTTTAAACCGAACACAATGCTTTTCAATTGTATGCTTGCCTGATTGTTTTATTATCACTAAGTACTATCCTTGCTAAAACCAATATCCCTTATTATGAACCATTTAATCACTAGTAATAGTGAGCGCGAATATTGTGAATAAGCCTATTGGGATTGACGAATCTCATTTGTATTGACTAAGTTCAAACAAATGCACTAATATTTGAGATTTAGGTATGTTAGCAAAGTACCTACCGGGATAACTCCGCCGATTGATATTGGTACCCGTTAACATTTTGGTGTCATAAGCTTATTGTATAATACATTTTATGGGTGTATAATAACATAGCCTACCTGTTTTGTTTTCCAACCATGAGTATGAGTCTAATTAACTCATACTACCAACATATTGTGTTCAACTATTAAACAAACTCTATGAATATCACTCAACCTTTGTGTTGACCTCTTAAGCATGTATTTCAGGTCCATGATGATCAAGGATGGCACGGAAGGGCACGGATATTCAAGAGGGCTATAAATTCTATTATCATTCAAAAACTCGTTTAATGTAGTTTGTAAACATGGAACCATCTGGGACTTCATTTTGTAATCTCTGATATTTATATAATTTGAATGATAAATCTTTTAAAACGACTCAATTAGAGTTCGTTTTCTATTATTGTAACCTTTGTTCCGTCGAGTAACACCCAGTTTGAATTCTGCTGCATCCATGAATTGGGGGTGTTACATTCTCACCCATCAAGATAACTCGTTTCATCTCCTTCATCTCATCATCATCAAAACCGAAACCCACTAACAACCTTTCTTGTTCGAATGATGTAACCCACAAAGTTCAATAAGTTATGGCTTCATGATCAATTATTTGGTCTCGAGTAGGTTTGTTTTATGTTTGTTCTTTTTTTTCGGGTCTGTGATGAAATGGGTTTGAACTAAAAATCTTTAAAAGATTTGACAAAGTTGAACCGATTCTGAGATGTATTGTTCTTGTCTATTTTAGTTTCGAAGCTTGTTTGTGAGTTGGGGAGTGACATGTGAGGGTCCATGGTTGATGGTTTTCTTGATGTGTATTGTTGTTGTTCGTGAGAAGGGTTGGATATAGGATTAGATAGGTTTTGTTAGTTGATGTTTGTTGTTGTACGTTATGTATTGACGTGATAATGGAAAACCGAAACAACCAAACCATCGTGATATGGTGGCTATTTGGGCAGATGGCAGCGTCAACAGTGGTGATTGTGGCCTTGTGGCGGCGACACAGGGGGTGGTGTGTATGGTGGGAGTGCTAATTGTAAAATGGGTTGTATTGACCATAAATAGTGTAAAAGATGTAGACCTTTTTATTACTGGGCTTTTTAACAGCCTTAAAGTCTTACAAAACGTATTGACCATTTTATTCCAAAACGTATTGACCATAAGACCATAAAGTTGTAAAGTCTGTTGACATTTATAAAACGTATTGACTAAACACATTTTTAACAACATTTGCTTAATGGCTTGTTATTTCTTATTTGGGAAATGTTTTTAGTCTTAAAAATTTTAAGACTTCCTCTTTTAGAAGTCCTAAATACATTAGTATGTAGTATAAATTAAGTATTGTTGCAAACTCGAATTGTAAGTATGTAGTTTTGTAATTATGTATGTATTTAATTATGTAGTTTTGGGGAGTATAAAGTGTTGAGATGCAATTATGTAGTTTTGAATGTTAAGTTGTTGTAAATAGTAAATTATATAAGAGTACTATAATTAGGAAACTATATCAAAACATTGAACGCCGATTTTGTTGTGTATTTCAATAATAATTGAGGGTATTATAATAAATCTAATGTGCTAAAAATTTCAACAATAACATTTTAATAATATGTTTCGTTCTTTATCTTTTATAAACAAAACCTCAGGTGAGGACTTTCGTATTTAAAAAAAAAAAAAAAAAAAAAAAAAAAAAAAAAAAATCCTTATAAGATTATATTTTAATTATTATTTTTTAATTTATAAATCAATTCTGTTGATATACTAAACAAGTAGAAGATAAATACAAAATATATTGATAAGATGCAACTAATAATAGTATTAAACTTTTTAAATACTTATCTTTAATAATAAAAAAACTATAATTAAAAATCATAAGTAAAACAAAACAAAAATTAAATTATTTGTTTTTTTAATAAATAAAAATATATCATTCAAAACATTTAAAAATTAAAAAATAAAAATAAAAAAATAAAAAAAACTCGTGCGTACGCGGGCATTATAACTAGTACGTAGTATAGATAGATATCTACTAGCTTCCATATTGTCATAGTTACAAAGTTTTAGTTGAATTATGATTTTTTTTTAATATATTGGGTTTTATTGTCTTATAATTACCGACTTTGATGCTCTATTTTACAGGTTCCTGTTTCATTATTCTTGTCCTTGCACTTAAAAGGGTCTTGAATTAAAAAGAGACTGCACTATACTGGTCTAAAAGCGCAATATGATACTCCCACTTCTATGCTCAATTTAAAATTCAAAGCACCAACACAAAATACTTTCTTGTATGTACAACAAACCAATTAGATCCGTGACAAGATGCAAAAAAAAAAAAGTTACCATGCTGTTTACAGCAAATACGATTCATTAATCATACCACGTGAACAAGAGGATGAATCCGGGTTTATATGTAAAATCCAGAATGTCCATCACGAGCAGGAAACATTGTGGGGCTATCATCATCATTTATCCACATGTTGGTACTGCTGCTGTTGTTTGCAAGAAACGAAAGGATTTAAATAGCTAACCCATGAATAAACTGCAATTATGTCAAACATAACATAACATAACATAAGCTAAAAGAAGCTGATACACTGTAAAAATCTGTTTTGATTCATGACTAAAATAATCATACCTACAAATTCCAACTCAGTTTATTTTCTCCTGCTGTCCCTGTCTTTGTCTCTGCGTCTATTTCTATCATGGTCTCGTTCCTTCTCTCTTTCAGTATGTGAATCATAACTTCTACCCTTTTCCCGATCCCTACTTGATGATTTACGCTGTGGGCTTTCACTGTCATGATGGCTTCGTTGACGCTTTCTTGAAGATTCACATGAATCATCTCTTTTCTCCCTTCTTTCTGAAGACGTCCCTGTGGTTACTAAAACATTATATGTGTATTAAACAAAATTACCAAAAGCTTAAACCCTGACAATTTAAAACTCACTCTTGTGTGATGAATCTTCATTATGATCCGTGAAGCCATACTTGTACTGTAATTGTTTTTGATGTGCCGCCACTTTCTTTTCAATTTCTTCTTTCTTTAATCCTCGTTCTTCAAGGGATTCACGGTACTCAATCAAAGACACCTCAATCTGTCTCAACTTTTGTCTACACGTGTGGGACAATTAAACAACCATGATTATGAATGTAAAGTTATATAAAAAATAAATAAATAAATCAAATCTAGTAGACTTATAACTTCAAAGTTGTAAGTCTGTCCCTTCCTAAAAATATCAAATAATATCAACTAGATATATTCATTACTCCCCAATAGTAAGTATACCTCTTCGCTTTCAAAAAGTATCAAATTATTTCACTTAAATCTATTTATCAATAAAACCATGAGTAAGGTCTGGATGTGAAATTAAAACTAAAGTTTAAAATATATAATATATGTTAAATGAAAAATCTGATACTCCTTATAACAATATGAGACAAGTTCAATAAACTCTTACATTTCACAAGGATAATAAGTACATACCTCTTCTCTTGAGTTAAACTAGTATCAGAACTCGTGATAGTGCTTGCGGTATCCATAGCCTCAATACCATGACCACCAGCAGCATTCTCGCTTCCAGATGATGAATAACCCAATCCAAGATCTCTAGTACTTCTTTTTTGTTCATCATCATTTTCATCGTCTTCACGGGCCCACTTAGAGGCAGGCAATACAGATTCGGGTTTTGTCTTATTAGGGAAAGCTTTTAGCTCAGGTTGTGGGATCGGAATCATTGCAGCTATGGACGCAGAACCTTTGCCTTTTGATATGACACCCATATCATCATCCACTTGATGATTCCTTCCTGAATATCCCACAGGCCCCGTATCGACATTACTTTCCCTTTGATTATGCTGGGAATACTTCAAATTATCACTGAGTTCATAACCCCTTTGCTTTTCTGATTCTTCCAAATAAAGCAGACGTGCAACAATCATTTCTCTACCACCAACAAGAGATAATCCGTTATGTCTGCAACGTCTTTCCAGCTCAGCAAGAGGAAGATTTAATAGTTCTTTCATGGCTGCACTTTTGCCGATTGCTAACGCTGCATCTGGATTAATTTTTCCAGAATCGCCAGTTTCGCTATAATTGGAAACGCGTTCGGTTTCTGTTGCATCGCCAGAAATGGAATGGAATGAGGTAACACCAGAGTTGCTGGATCGAAGAAATGTTGAACGTAACCCGTTTACATATGCATCCGAAAATAAGAACCAGTCAGCCCACACTTGAAGAACTTTCATGACTCGTTCCTGCAGATAAGAGAATGTTACACTTAGAACAGAAGGAAAATAAGCAAAGAATATGAGTGGATCAGGACTGAAGATATTCATCTTATATAATGTCCATCATAAAATAAAACATATATCATGATTAAACCTAAAAATATAATGTAGTAAATTACTAAAACGGTCCATACTACATATGATTTGCTCAAAATCATTGAAACCGTCTCTCTTAAAACAAATTGCATAAATGGCCCCTAAGAGGGAATATCCTTGCATATAATTGGTCACTCTAAGGCTCTCAAGAGTCATTTATGCGATTAGTTTCCAAGAGGGACAATTTCATTGATGTTTACCAATGACCAATGGCTACACCTCAAGCATTTTACCTTTAGGGCCTCAGCTGTGATTCTTCCAGTGATACTCCGATACAGGTCATTAAAGCTTTCAAGTATATCTGGCAAATTTGTTTCAAATTTGGTGCGGTAAGCAGATGCATTCTTTACAGGAGCGCTACTATTGTGAAGAATGTCCGAGACAAGCATGAGCCTTGCAACTTTAGTAGGTATTGGAGTTTCTTTAAGAGTCAAAGACTCAGTTAGAACTTCAACTATCTGCAATAAAAAAAGCGGATTAAGCAACAAAAAAACACCAAAACATATCATAACTAATAACTTTTAGGGTCAGGATACCTCTCCAGCAGCATCAGCATTATCTAAAGCGAAACCCATTGCTTCTTTGATTTGGATTCTTTCTAATGTTAAAGCACGGAGCATATCTTCAAATTCATCTCTTTGTGCATCAGTCAATGTACGTTCAGTCTCCACACGCTGCACGAAGATAATCAAAGGAAAATAAGTATAATAAATAACTTAATTGCACCTGGCTGATATAAGATTGACAAAAGAAAATAAATAACAAGATTGTACCCTGCTTCTTCCAGCAGCAAATGTAGCTCCCGTCTCCTCATTCTCTGGACTCTTGTCTTTTGGCAGAGCAGGTGGGACCCATCTAGCAAAAGGTACCAAATTTTATTTTTTAAATCACTGATTTATATAACATATGTATGATATGTAAAGGAAGTATCAAGATATGTTTCCGGCAATTATTACCTCCCACTACCAGTTATCATGATAAAAGGTTCAGTTCGCCACCTATGCATCGTATCACCCTGCATTTGTGAGAGCAAATATTAATCTTTCAATCCACATATATCTCAAGCTGCCATTCCCTTTTCTAGGGTTCAATTCTAGTTGCTTGTCAAACATGTACCTGAGCAAAGGAATAAAGCCTCCACACATAATAAGTATGCTCCTTAGAGCCGAGTTCAAACAAAAAACTAAAAAGAGGGTTCCCACGGACCCTCTCCATTACAGCTTGCTCGAAAGCACAACCTCCATCAAGAACGTAAAGGGCCATTTTATCAATTACTTTTCTAAGGCGGGCATCTTCAAGCATAACAACTGTTATATCGGGCACATTGGGAGTAAGAACCTAATCACCAAGGTTAGAATATCAGTACCTTAGAATAGCTTTTGCTTACAAATGTAGTGTAAGATATATTCAACCTATCACGTAAATTAAAAAATTAACGGCCAACTTACCAGCTCAGAGTTCTGGCTTGGAACCGAAGTAATGGGAGGACCAGATGGACCGGACAAGATCACAGTGGCACCCTGCAAACCACAAAAGGTCACTCATAAGACTCACACAAGTCATTACTGTTTTATATCATCCACTTAAGCTAAAACTCATAGCAAGTTTTTACAAACATAAAGCATACCTCTTTACTCCTGATGGCCATTTGTCCTGGAGGAGGAGCAGGGAGTGATTGAGAAGGGAGAGAAACAGATTTACCCCACCCAATATTCAATTCATAATCATAAACAATCACCCCTGAAACATTAAATACAATATTCAGTTATCACTCTTGCTAAGAAAGTTTGCAACTTAGAAGCTCCATAAATGATTCAACTAAACATTTCTAGAACTTCAATTCATATAATTTCACATCTGTGTGACACGTAAAAGTTGACATTACCAGTATAGCTAGAAAATTTCTACATAAATATACGAATCAGATTGTTGACCTGATGACCTCTACTCTCATTTAAACAAGAATTTTAGCTCTTATACTATTTGGAAGGACTTAACCTTGCATTTCATCTTTTGCAGCTTGTCCATCTGCACGGTTCATAAAAGCCACAAAACCACAGTTTTTTTGTCGTTTTCGCTCCTCTTCTGTCCTTGGCCACATTATCTTCACACTAGCAATGGGTCCAAATCTTCCAAATGTCCGCAGAAGAAAATTTTCATCTACCTGAAATGTATTGACCATAGAAAGAAAAGGTCAGCTTGCATTTTTTCACCAACTAAAGCACCATATTAGCATCACGATCTGACCTGAGGTGCAAGATTTCCGACATAAAGATTGGTGGTCTGAGGATCTCCATCATCAAAGGAACCAAACTTCGGATCAAATTCATCAGGCAACTCATCAAACCGACTAGATAGCTGAGACAGTAAGATACAAATATATGTGATTTAGATGAGATTATGGTTTATTTATATATGAAATGCTCTTTATATAAATGCCAAACAAGGTTGAAAATGTATGCATTGCAATATTTGACTAGATATGTAGTTAGGGGCAACTCATTGACTAATGATGAACTTCCTAATAAAATCATATCTTACCGTTGAAGTTGGACGTCCGTCCTGCCAGTTTTCGCGCTCCTGGTTTCTTCTTTCTCTCATTTCTTGTTCATGTTTTAACTCCTCCATGAAATAGTCTATATTCCTCGCCTTCCCTTTGCTTTTCTCTTTTGGCCTCTCTTCGTCCTTCTGTCAGTAGTAAAAATCAGTTACAATCGTCTACAAAAAAAGTCGAACACACAATGCAACTATGCAAAAAGTCAACAAGGTAGTAGCATAGAAATGTTTCAGCAGTTCACTAACCTGTTTTTCATTTTCTTTACCCTTGGTTGCCATGGGAGGGGGTAAGAAAGAAGGAACATACCTGCAGGGGAAAAATATAACAACACATAATTTTCAACACTTAATTTGTGAGTACTAAACTCACATACATATGCCTGTTTATTAAAGATTCATACAAAATATTCCCTAATAGTCAACCAGTTTGAACTTCATTTGATTTACTCTGCAGCTTCAAGAAGAAGGATGTGTGTATTCAGATACATTAGCACCCTGCAAACTGCAATGGAACACACTATGCCCACCCAAATTATGAATCATGTATTTATATTCAGTAAGGTGTAAAACAAAATAGGTAACTTAATTTAGTGATCTAGTCCTAAAGTAACTCGCTCTCACCAATCAAAGGCGCCTAAAAATTCCACGTCAAAAACTTAAGTGTTAAGTCTTTTTAATAAAATGATGATATAACCACCTACAATTCAATAACATAGGGCAACTAACTTATATGGTCAACTGAACAAGCTGAACCGAGAAAGTCTTGGCAAGCTTAAAAGACCCTTGTGTACCAAGTCTATGCAAGATATATGGACCACCTAGTAAGTTATATGTTTGAGCGGGTCCTAATTTTTCTTAACAGTAAATGCTTGCATAGTTGCATGTGACTTCACATAAATGATCTAACTTTATTTCATCTGAAGCTGATGTGAGCACATAAATCCAATGGTACAAAAGTAAAGGTAAGAGTCACATTTATATATAAACCCAGACTCAAGCTCTGAGAGTTCAGCCTGAGCTCAAAGCTTCCAAACTTGGTGACTTGCCAGCTAATCACTAGCCTACTGAACATTCTCAAGTCCAACCAACAATTTCATGAGGAAAACCTCATTTCTACCAATCTCAGGCTCATTTGGAAAGCATGCACCTAGTTGCCTATGGTAATTTTCATCACCATAAAAACAAAACCAAAACAAAGTAGACTATACAAAGGACTACAGACTACTAGTAATTGTTAATCAGCTATTGAGCATGTGTGTACAATAAAGTGTGTTGGTATTCGTTTGAATGTGAATAGCATTGGTAGCTTGACACTGGGACTACATATAACAAGACTCCTAGCTCCTTAGTTACCAGCCTAAACAAGACAATAGAGTTTCATAAACTGATCGCCTTATAATTTGTATATTCAGAATGCCTTATGATAAGAGCAGTGTAACATATTCAAACCAAACAAAAGCGCTTGTTTACCTACTCCCCTTCTTTGAACCAGACACTTCTTTGGAATTTCCACCTGCGTTCGCGCATGAATAAAAAGGCCCATTTGCTTATTAATGTGTCCGTTGAAAATAAATCATTCATACAACCATATTTATGCACCATTTTAATTAATAACACGAAACTAAATAACAGAAACCGAAAATGCATCCAAGACCTTATAACACGAACTAACCTGCATCAGGTTTCACTTTTTCATCGTTAATTGTTCCTCCTCGAACAAAAGCTTTTGACCCAGGTGTAGAATCCCCTTGAAACGACTCGAGAAACTCAGCATAAAGACGGGCTGTTTCATCCACAGCCCTCTACAAAAATACATTTTTTTATTAAACTTTCGGTCAAATTCATACTAAATTGACACAATTGCGCACGTCCACAATAGCCGTACCTTTTTCTTCGCCTCTTCTTCGCGATGCTTTTGAAAAGGCGTCTTCTTCCGTGTAATTGAAAAAGAACTCATCTTTTTGCCAAAACGCTTTTACCTGTATGACCAAAAACATCAAGATAAAACATACACAATATTTTGTGAAAGAATGCAAGTGTTTGGACCTTAGATTTACTTATTTTGTAAACGAATGCAATTTAAACAAAAACGACTATTTTGTAAGAAAAATTACTATCTAAACCATATGATGGTAAAAGAAGGCTTTTATAGTTTCATCTCGGATAAACACTTTAAAATAACCATGTACCAATAAGCAGAAATAAACAAAGCAATCCCGCACCATCTAACTTGACATCTTTTGTTTACACCATTTAAAATCATTGACGATAACAATTACATTCAACGACACAATCACGCAATACAGCAATAGTTATACAAGCAAACGTTTTACATACTCTATCCTGAAATTAGAGATCCCAAGTTAACAAATCCAAATCAAAGTACACATAAAAACCAAACACACTACACACAACAAATTAGACCTACAAGACACCTTATCATCTCAAAAGAAGGTTAATATACAAAATTTAAAAGCGTATCCCAATCATGCCGGAGCGGGGTATGAGAATGTCGACAGTCACACCCTTACCCGAGGGTAAAGGAACTGCTTCCAAAAAGACCCCCGGCAAGAATGTGTGTAGATAAATAATTAAATATATTCATGAGCAAGATATGCAGCATCCATGTGTTGGGTATAGGATAAGAGCATATAAGTATGAGGCGTAAAAACTTGTATAATCTCAAAAGCCGAAAACTAAAAGGTCGATTTTGATCCATAATACGGTGTTTAAATTAGCTCATTTTATGAGCTTATCAGCTTATTAAATTTTGGAGAAGCTGAAAAACTAAAAGCTTGAATTTTTTAAGCATATGATCATATCACTTTGATCTTATGGACATAACAAAGCCCATAAAGTTGAGCTTATCGTCATTTCCAGATTTTAGTATTCCCATAAGCCCATAAAGGGCGAGTTTTAAGGTTATATAGCATGCCTCTAGCTTATTTGGTTTTCATCTTATGTTTCATAAGCTCACTTTTTGTGGCTTGTTTTGAAACTTTTCAGCTTAATATGACATGATAAGCTTATATAAGACGTAAAGTTTCAAAACAAGCCACAAAAAATGACCTTATAATAAGTCATAAGCCCGCTATATAAGCTCAAACAAACACCCCCAAAACATATATGTGTCATCACATAACAAAGCTAGATTCAAAAAACTAAACTCATCTAATTCAACACCAAAGCTTCTACAATCTACATTTATCAAATTACAACAATCATAAACTTACGAGCATGTCACATTGCGCTTACGCCTTATAGGGTGTGGACTTAATACGCCATAAGCTCAAGCTCATAAGCCCATAAACAATCTTTTTTTTTTTTCTTAACCGCACCCTTTCAATACAACAGCAAGGCGACCCACTACTCCAACCCTAATTTATAAAATAATCTAATCCATATCACTGTCATCTAATTTAACACCAAATCAAAGCTTTTACATTTATGAAATTACAAGAATCATAAACTTATGGGGTGTTTGGATCAGCTTATTTAGCTGGCTTACGGGCTTATTTGAGTTTGGAAAAGCCAATAAGCTCACTTATTGAAGCTTATGAACTTGACATTATTGGCTTAAGCCAATAATAAATCTAAACATAATAAGCTCTAAAAAGTGAGCTTATCAGCTTTTTTTCCAAAATCAAATAAGCCCAAAAGCCAGCTAAAGAAGCTAATCCAAATGCCCTAAAAGGTTCAAACTTTATCAAATTAAAACAATCATAAACCTTAAATTGACACAAAAAGGTTTAGAATTTATAAAATTAGTACTAATTAGCCTCTAAACGTTTAATTTGATGAGATGAAAAAAGGAACCCTAGTTTTTTGTAAGTATAGAGATTGATGAAAGTTACCGGTGAGGCGGTGATTTGTGATCGGTGATGAAAGTGGTGGTCGGAGGAATATTCCGGTGACCGGAGCGGTGGAACGAATGGTGTTTTTGTTTGGGTATTTTTGTTTCATGTTTTCCGCAATATTGTCTGTGGAAACAAATTTTCAAAAAGTGATAAAGAATTTAATGGTGTGATAAAGAACACATTACACAGCAAGGCGACCCACTACTCCAACCTTAATTTATTCCGATAAAATAATCTAATCCAAATACTTCCTAAACAATAAACATATAGCTGCCATAAATTCATCTAATTTAACACCAAATTAAAGCTTCTACATTTATCAAATTACAACAATCATGAACTTACGAGCATGTCACATTGAGCTTTTACGCCTTATGGGGTGTGGACAAAATAACCTTTCAATACAACAGCAAGGCGACCCACTAGTCCAACGCTAATTTATTCCGATAAAATAATCTAATCCATATCCCTGTCATCTAATTTAACACCAAATCAAAGGTTTTACATTTATCAAATTACAAGAATCATAAACTTATGGGGTGTTTGGATCAGCTTATTTAGCTGGCTTATGGGCTTATTTGAGTTTGGAAAAGCCAATAAGCTCACTTATTGAAGCTTATGAACTTGACATTATTGGCTTAAGCCAATAATAATTCTAAACTTAATAAGCTCTAAAAAGTGAGCTTATCAGCTTTTTCCAAAATCAAATAAGCCCATAAGCCGGCTAAATAAGCTAATCCAAACGCCCTAAAAGGTTCAAACTTTATAAAATTAAAACAATCATAAACCCTAAATTGACACAAAAAGGTTCAAAATTTATCAAATTAGTACTAATTAAAACATGTTTAATTTGATGTGATGAAAAAACGTAACCCTAAGTATGGTTTTGAGTTAAGGATAGAGATTGATGAAAGTTACCGGTGAGGCGGTGATTTGTTATCGGTGGTGTTGGTCGGAGGAATATTCCGGTGACCGGAGCTGTGGAGATGTGGAACGAATGGTGTTTTTATTTGTTTCATGTTTTCCCCTTCTTTGAACCAGACACTTCTTTGGAATTTCCACCTGCGTTCGCGCATGAATAAAAAGGCCCATTTGCTTATTAATGTGTCCGTTGAAAATAAATCATTCATACAACCATATTTATGCACCATTTTAATTAATAACACGAAACTAAATAACAGAAACCGAAAATGCATCCAAGACCTTATAACACGAACTAACCTGCATCAGGTTTCACTTTTTCATCGTTAATTGTTCCTCCTCGAACAAAAGCTTTTGACCCAGGTGTAGAATCCCCTTGAAACGACTCGAGAAACTCAGCATAAAGACGGGCTGTTTCATCCTCAGCCCTCTACATAAATACATTTTTTTTATTAAACTTTCGGTCAAATTCATACTAAATAGACACAATTGCACACGTCCAAAATAGCCGTACCTTTTTCTTCGCCTCTTCTTCTTCGCGATGCTTTTGAAAAGGCGTCTTCTTCCGTGTAATTGAAAAAGAACTCATCTTTTTGCCAAAACGCTTATACCTGTATGACCAAAAACATCAAGATAAAACATATACAATATTTTGTGAAAGAATGCAATTTATACCAAAACGACTATTTTGTAAGAAAAATTACTATCTAAACCATATGATGGTAAAAGAAGGCTTTTATAGTTTCATCTCGGATAAGCACTTTAAAATAACCATGTACCAATAAGCAGAAATAAACAAAGCAATCCCAAGCACCATCTAACTTGACATCTTTTGTTTACACCATTTAAAATCATTGACGATAACAATTACATTCAACGACACAATCACGCAATACAGCAATAGTTATACAAGCAAACGTTTTATATACTCTATCCTGAAATTAGAGATCCCAAGTTAAACAAATCCAAATCAAAGTACACAAAAAACCAAACACACTACACACAACAAATTAGACCTACAAGACACCTTATCATCTCAAAAGAAGGTTAATATACGAAATTTAAAAGCATAGCCCAATCATGCCGGAGCGGGGTATGAGAATGTCGACAGTCACACCCTTACCCGAGGGTAAAGGAACTGCTTCCAAAAAGACCCCCAGCAAGAATGTGTGTAGATAAATAATTAAATATATTCATGAGCAAGATATGTATCATCCATGTGTTGGGTATAGGATAAGAGCATATAAGTATGAGGCGTAAAAACTTGTATAATCTCAAAAGCCGAAAACTAAAAGATCGATTTTGATCCATAATACGGTGTTTAAATTAGCTCATTTTATGAGCTTATCAGCTTATTAAATTTTGGAGAAGCCGAAAAACTAAAAGCTTGAAATTTTTTAAGCATATGATCATATCACTTTGATCTTATGGACATAACAAAGCCCATAAAGTTGAGCTTATCGCCTTATCGTCATTTCCAGAGTTTAGTATTCCGATAAGCCCATAAAGGGCGTGTTTATCTAAGGTTATATAGTCGGCTTATGGCTTATTTGGTTTTTGGCTTATGTTTCATAAGCTCACTTTTTGTGGCTTGTTTTGAAACTTTTCAGCTTATTATGACATGACAAGCTTATATAAGCCGTAAAGTTTCAAAACAAGCCACAATAAGTCATAAGCCCGCTATATAAGCTCAAACAAACGCCCCCAAAACATATATGTGTCATCACATAACAAAGCTAGATTCAAAAAATTAAACTCATCTAATTTAACACCAAATTAAAGCTTCTACATTTATCAAATTACAACAATCATGAACTTAGGAGCATGTCACATTGCGCTTTTACGCCTTATAGGGTGTGGACTAAATAAGGCATAAGCTCAAGCTCATAAGCCCATAAACAATCTTTTTCTTTTTTTTTTTTTTTTTTTTTTTTTTTTTTTTTTTTTTTTTTTTTTTTTTTTTTCCTTAACGGCACCCTTTCAATACAACAGCAAGGCGACCCACTACTCCAACGCTAATTTATTCCGATAAAATAATCTAATCCATATCGCTGTCATCTAATTTAACACCAAATCAAAGCTTTTACATTTATGAAATTACAAGAATCAAAAACTTAAGGGGTGTTTGGATCAGCTTATTTAGCTGGCTTATGGGCTTATTTGAGTTTGGAAAAGCCAATAAGCTCACTTATTGAAGCTTATGAACTTGACATTATTGGCTTAAGCCAATAATAATTCTAAACATAATAAGCTCTAAAAAGTGAGCTTATCAGCTTTTTTCCAAAATCAAATAAGCCCATAAGCCAGCTAAATAAGCTAATCCAAACGCCCTAAAAGGTTCAAACTTTATAAAATTAAAACAATCATAAACGCTAAATTGACACAAAAAGGTTCAAAATTTATAAAATTAGTACTAATTAGCCTCTAAAAGTTTAATTTGATGAGATGAAAAAAGGAACCCTAGTTTTTTGTAAGTATAGAGATTGATGAAAGTTACCGGTGAGGCGGTGATTTGTGATCGGTGATGAAAGTGGTGGTCGGAGGAATATTCCGGTGACCGGACCGGTGGAGATGCGGAACGAATGGTGTTAAACATTTAGAATTAGTCATTTGGTCTGGCTTGATTGGCTGTGATAAAGAATTTTAATAATAATAATAATAATAATAATAAATTGTTGGATACTTAAATTAAAATTCATAAGTCTAGTATCTTTAAACATTGGATTTTGTAGCCCACGGTACCCAAAGCATTGTAGGACTTTGCTTTCGTGTGTGATAGCATGTATTAGGACTAATCTTTCAATTTATCTGTAATGAATGAGTAAGCACTTGTAAAACCTTCCCGGTTTTAATATATTTAGCAAGTCCATGTGCTCAATAATAAAGGTAAAGAACACGTTAGTTGTCTTCTACTACATGCAAACATCACTTTATAAATCTATTACATGTCTGATGAGTTTTTCTGCTTCTGCGGATTTGGAGAAGTGCTTGTAATAACAGCTAGCTACAGATTTCCAATTAAGAGAAAAATCGAATCCAAAGTAGCAAGGTTGTAAATATCGCTCGGCGGTACCGTGGCGGTTGACCCCAGCCAAGCGCCAAGACCGATATGACGGTGATATATCAGTGATATATCAGAGAGCATAAATTATAAAGGAATTAATTTTTTTATAAAAAAATATACAATTTATACTACTAATTTTCCAATGGTATAACCAAATGTCCACTTAAATCACCAAATGTCCTTTTTTTTTTACTTTACCAGCCCAACACAAGTAGTAAATCTAAAAGCCCAATTGCAATAACACTAAACCCTAATTGTTCGGATATATAAGACCACACACTCTACCCTATTTTTTTTTTATAACCCTAATTGGTTATTTCTTTAAATGGTTCGGATATAAAAAGGAGTTATGCTCCAAAACAGATTGATGATGTGATTGTGTTCTTAAAATCTTATAAAGATTTTGTTTACACCCTTTGTAACAAAAAGAGAGATCTAATTTCTTTCTTTTTCGTGATGGAAAATGGATCCGATTTGGACCGATTTTGACCGATCTTGATCGATTTTGACCGATATTGACCAAGACCCATTTTTTTGACCGATTAGTGAAAAATCGTATCAGTTGACCACCGATAAGCGATATATCGGCCGCCAAGACCGATATTTACAACACTGTGAAAGTAGTATCACCTGAAACAACATATGCAGTTTACCTTGCCTGTCTAGTAAGCCTACCAGAGACCCCTGTTATTGGATCAAAGCTTGATGAGAACACACACAACACGATGAATAGACCCAATAAACTGGAGGTCATTCCACAACAAAGAAGAGATGGTTGGCTGGAAGTAAAAGTATGGGAATTTCTTACCCAAACTGGTATGGAAACAATCCCTATGGGTCTTACGGTAGCGCATCATGGTAAAAAGGATCTTAGTGGGCTTATGGAAGGCATTGAGATTAGACCCATATGTATTCTCTTTTTGATTCAAAACTTAAGTGTAAGGACATTTAATAAGGTTTTTTTTTTTTTTTTTTTTCATATTATTTACTTTTTGTAGTGAATACATTGTGAACCAAATATTTTATACACTTTCATTTACATTTATGACACCACATTTAACAAAAAATAAAAATAATAGAAAAAGGTTTGAACAACTTGAATACTGATAATAACGTTGTACTGTACATCTTTCAATGAATTAGTACTCCTTAAACATTATTTTGATTTAGTCTCATTTTAAAGATCATGCTACTTGACCATTAAACCCCTACCATTTACACACTCAAATTAATTGAGGTAGGGGTAAAATGGTAAAAAGGATACACACAATTGGTCTATGATACAACAAGGTGACGAAATTCAAAAGTATGACATACCAAAAAGAAATTTTTTAATACGCTACACAAAGTTAGAAAACGTGACAAAGAAGATGCATAAAAATGCAATTAGCCCTTTTTATTTTGATTAATGGGGATTTGGGGGAAAGTGAAAATTATATACTGTTTTCGGACTAAAATTTGGATAACACAAATATTTACAATGTGGATAATGCTTAAAATGAAAATGCCATGTGGGAAATAACTTGTAAAAAAAACAAGTTATATTAGCTATTTTGAGAAAAATTGAAAGTATTTTAGCAATACAGATAATTAAATTAGTAGGTAACACACATCCGTATATTATATTTAAAAAAGTACATCTTTGACCATTTAATATACACTAGCTTCTAGAAATACAAAATTCATCAGAATAATATAATTTAAAAATGTACTTACTTTGTAAAAAATAACACTAACACATAGATACAATTAAAAAAGAAGTTAAATTTTTGTTACTCCTAAATAACACAATTAAATAAATAAAAAAAAAAAGAAAGCAGAATCCCAAGCACAAAAAGGCCCAATAAACAAAACACACTTCAGCTCAAAATCCACCGGAATCTTCCTCCGGCAACCACTATTTTCACCGGTAACTTAATTTAAAACCTCATATATCAAAACTAAGGCTTCCGTTTCTCATCACATCTTTTAAAAAGTTAATAAATTGGTGATTTTTTATGTGCTTTGATTTGGGTTTTTATTTAGGATGAGATTGTTGTTTGCATTAGTTGCCCTTCCCAAGGATCATGTAATTGTTATTTTCAACAGTTTAAACTTTAAGCAGTAGATGTTAAGTTAGAGGGTGTTTGGGGGCAAAATAAGCTAATAGTCTAAAAATAATAATAAATGTGAAATAGTGCAGCTTTAGTCGAATTGCACCCAAAGAGGACACCCCGATAAGATCTCCGATTAATATGAGGCGGGTTTGGGGGAGTATCGCGCCCGACGAGGCGGGTTTGGAGAGAATGTTGGTAATCAGGTTTGGAGATGGGGTTGGCCGCCCCGCCCCATTGCCATCCCTAGTTACACACATTAGTATATTATATTCAAAAGGTATATTACATGCTTTTAGCTTGAGTTTTTCTAACTTGTGCCCTAGGGCACAAGTTAAGCACATCAAAAGAACATTGGGACCCACGTAAAAGGACATAAGAATTAATACAAAAGTACACTTGTCTGTACTTTTATGTATGTCCCTGAGTACTTTTATATACTTTTTGGTATGCTTAACTTATACAATTATGACACAAGTTAGAAAAATCATTTTAGCTTTGATCATTTAATATACGCTCACTTCTAGAAATACAAAATTCATCAAAACGAGGCAGCGTGGCCCGTGCGATGCACGGGCTTTGTTCTCATAAAGAATCATCAGTTTTGTAAGGGTTATGCATATTTAGTTATTATATGCTTAGTTTTGATCGGGGGTACTCGATTGAATAAACAAAGTTTGTTTAAGTATGCTTTTGTAAATAGAATTGTTTCACAGAAAAGGTATCAAATACATGACTGACTTTAATCATTGTAACTTAAAACATGTTATTTTAAACACATAATTTTTACTACACACAACTGAGATCTTTTCCTTTTATCTCTTACACCAAAACTGATGTACCAGCGTCGTTATATCTTCAAGCGATTTTGGTAGCGAGGGAGGCGGGTGTAGTGTCGTTCCTCTGCTGCCGTCTTCCACTCTTCAAATCAACATTCAAATTGCACAAAGTTTAAGAATTCCCACTAACTATACAATTCATCACTTAAATATCAATCGTACCACTAAAACCAATTTTGATCGATTAAAAAGAAAAATAATTGTGAGGCATTTTAAAATAGGGTGTTCATCGGTTCGGTTACTGTGTTGTTCAGTTTATTCGATTCAATTAGTTCGGTTAATTTTTTTTTCAGATAAAAACCGAAAACCAAACCGATCCTAATAACACGAATTACTTACTTTTAATTATTTATTTATTTAATTAAATAGATTTTTTGCCAAAAAGAATTCAAGCTCAAAAATGTTATATTTATATTACGAAAGAGTGAAATGCCCGTGGATGTTTGAGGATAAAAACATCCAGAATTTATGTGTTAAATGTGCAACATGCATCAAAACAGGAAATACATATCATTTCTATGAAATTTTAAACTTATGTAGGCAAAAAAATGGCATAAGGCAGCAAAAATGCGGAACTCTAAAATGATTCCAGGCCCGTTGAAACACATTTTAAGAGTTCGTTTAAAGTCCATTAACTCATATGTCGACTTAAATTTGCTACCCTCTGTGAACACATTACACATTATGCCCTCTCCAGCTAAGACATTTGTTAAAAATGAAGGAATTATTATTTTTGGGAGCTCTACTCAAGAATATAAAGAGGAAGTGTATTAACCATGTTTATTGGATCCTATAAACAACATATTTTCACATATTCAGCAACAACACTTTACAAAGAATGTTAATAGTGATTTATATATGCAGGTCAAAACATTCAAATACTATGTCAAAGCAGCACAAATGCCAGCCACGTGCCTATGTCTTGGACCATTTAAAGGAAGGCGATTAGGGTCCCGTATGATATTTTAGAAAGCCAACATTACTAAAAGAAAATTTATTGTGAGGCATTCTAAAATAGGGTGTTCATATGTTCGGTTATCGGGTTGTTCAGTTTATTCGATTCAGTTAGTTCAGTTAAATTTTTTTCAAAGTAAAACCGAATTGAATAACCCGAATTACTTAATTTTAATTATTTATTTATTTAATTATATAGATTTTTTGCCAAAAAATTCAAGCTTAAAATGTAATATTTATATTACGAAAGAGTTTTAATATTTTTTATATAAATATATAAAAAACATGGATATTTATGTGAATTCGGTTTTTGGTTTTCAGTTTGCCAGAATCATACCCAAACCGAAAATCGAATTTTTAATTCAGTATGATTCGATTTTGAAAAATTTGGTTCAATTACAATTTCGGTTCAATTTTTCTCGCTTCAGTTTTGGTTTTTGGTATTTGTGGGTGAAACCCGAATTCTACGCCCCCTATTCTAAATTAGAAAAATGAAGATTTATTTTGGGAGGGGGTTACATAAGCAAAAGGCCAAATTTTGGGGAAAAAGAAATAAAATTGGCCAAATGGCCAAATGAACATAATGAGTTACACTTATACATTGGGCAGAAGCCCATGTTTTTCCTATCCAACCCATACATATCGTTCCATTTAAACGAAGCCCATAACTCATTTGTTAAACCAACTGAAGTTGATATTTTAGTTTTCATTATTATCAAATCATTAAAATTTTTGTTTGCATGTTCATGTTTTAATAGTTTATTAAGTTTAAAAATCGCATGTACTCATATGATATACTCTTTTTCTCGTTATCGTATCACACTCCATACATGAAACGCTAGTACCCTCATCCTTTTCAAAAGGTTAATATCGAAATGACCACATCTATATCGTGGTTTCAACATCCTAGAGAAAAAACAAAAATCAACTTCATAATGATTATAGATGTCTCATAAATTAAATTGTCAAACCAATTCATGTATATAACTATATATTAATTTGTGTTAAAATCATACAAAGTATAATGCCATAGACTTCAAGAAAATTTCATGATCAACATACTTACATATAGGATAACAATGAATTAACTAAAATAGTTTATAAATACAGTAAGTGGCTTAATTAATACACCATGATATTTGCAATCTTTGAACACAGGCTTCTAACCTGAATGTTTGAACAAAATATTGTTGAAAATGGCACATAAAACTAATATCATAATCAAGACTATTTTGACATAATCATTTTAGCATTTAAAAAACTAACATGGAAAGGCTCCCCATTTATTCGACTGGTATTAAACTCCCAATCCAGACCAGTCTTTCCAACCATTCATATGGTTCTTTATAGGAGACGCTAGAAATTAAATCCACACCTGCAGAAATGTCCAGTTAAGCCTCATTACCATATACCAACATTGTATCTGCATTTACAGGTAAAAAAAAAAAAAAAGACTCCCATTTACTTATGATTGGTTTATATTTGGTTACGTTTATGATCCCAGTCTTATCATTTTTCATACCAAGGAAAGCAAATGTGTCTGGAATCTTTTCTAAGTGGAAAGCAAAATATCCACTTCCCATGAAAGGAGGGGTTAATTCTATCCTGGATAACTCATGACGCAAAACTTGCCATTTTTCTTGGTGCCACAGTCGGCCTATAACTAAAATCCCACAGATGACAAATGCCTCGTTGCAACATTATGAGAGCTAAAACAAATATCCAAACACCCTCAATAAGATTCAGCAATAGTAAGTTACACATACCGTGGCTGATAGCATTAACTGAAGATGTCTCAAAAGATCAGCCGTCACATCCGGATCCAACTGACGCACCGCAATCCTCCCAATATATAAATCCAGCAAATACAGCCGGTACTATACATGTTTATAGCCGATATGCACTGCAATATAAAAGGTCAAGCTAATAAAGACCAAAATTAAGTACAAACAGAAACATTAGAAAAAATGTGATTGATTTTCCGTATAAATTGATGATGGTTCGAGATAAATAAAAGCTAAGCCATTTGACATGAAAGTTAATAGTTGACTCTAATTTTTTGAAACTTTAAACTTAGTGATAGCTTGAGATATGACCATACAACTGAGAAATGAAACCAAAAGCAATGTTACTTCCAATTTCAAGTCCATAGACTAAAGATGTCGATGTAAATTTGCATCCATGAAAATGGCTTTATCTTAGTTAAATTCTTGTGTGCTTTAGTATAAACATCGAGCTTGAAACACATAATCCAAAGTTTTATGGGGTAGGGGTGGTTACCAAGTAATGAACGGGAACATCCTTTGCCCGGAATCTGGATGAAAAGGACTATACATCATTGACCGAAGAGAGATCGCAGACCTATAAGTCCGATATAACACAACTAATATCCTACTGTCTATCAAAACAATAGATACAAATGGCCAACATTAGCCACCTTTTAGGCTACCATAAAGATATAAGTAAAGATGAAAAGTGTACCTCTAAGTGGACATTCTGGTTACCGGTAGGCGGCTGAATTTTTGAGAGAGCAGCTTCTCCTCTTTCCTTATTGCGTTAAACAATATAAACAGCTGCTCCTCTAGTGTCAAACACATGTTCATTCAACAATCAGTGCAAAATACTGCCTCCACAAAAAAAGTCAAACTTTCAGATCTAGGTATGCAAATTTAATACTTCACGGTTCAAATTTGAAGTAGTTTTATATATTGTTAACCTTAAAAAAAATCAATTTTGGTAAAGTGCTTTCCATTAAACTTTTATAAATAATGATAGTCAAATTATTGCCACTAAATCGTTTCAGCAAATTATGAATGGAAGATATAACCAAACCTTATGACCGTAAGCCTATTTATAAGAAAAGATTTAGGCAGCAACATTAAAGGAGTTTTTGGGACTGTGTTTGCCAAAATAGCAATTTGATAGAACAATTCTCAGGCCACTTTTTACAGATGCCAAATGGTTAGTTAACACTATTTTATGACATTTTGCAACGTAATCATATAATTTTCTCCAAAAAAAAATCCCAAACACCCTCTAAATATAATAGGTAGTAAATTAGTAATTACAATACCTTCCCGAGCTCCGTGGTCCTTCCAACCTTTTTGTCTACAAAATAAGCACTTTCAACATAAAGGCAGATAGCTACAATGATATAAACTACAATATGATAGAATAACATAAATAGTGTTGACATTAATCAAGTTGGATTTGAGGATACGTAGTTGGGCTTGATTGAACTAACTTTTAAGCTGGTTATCAGAAATGATAACCCTCAAAGTTTTTTAAAAAGCCAGCTTAAATAAAGTACCTTTTCAATGCAAAAATTTTGCAACTTTGAGCAACTTTCGATAGGTTGAGGGATTATCTTGTATTCATAAGCACTAACATTATAATAACCCTTTTAACTCCAAATGCTTCAAATTTAGAAACGTTGGTAAAGGAGAATCACATGAGTAGGCCAGCAAAACTTAGTACTTTATATAGTTAGAAGAATAAAAAGAAGTCATTTAGTGTGTACTAACAAATCAAAAGTTGAACTGAACAAAAAGAATAACACACCACCTCTAAGTTCTCAAGAAAGAAACATACATTGATTGCTAAAGGGAGGGATTTGCCTTCACATATTCCTTGTAAATTTTCAACCATCAGGCTATCACCGTCTATGTCACATGATACTCTTGCCTAAACCTGAGACGACAAATCATCCATTACATAAAATGAGCACAATACAACATCCAATAAACGTATTTAAGATCAGGTGCATTTAAAAAAACTTTGTTTATATTTGACATGGATAGCAGGATTGTTAGATTCAATCGCTTCAAAGGCAATATATTGAATTTGCAGTATATTCATCTTATTTCTTCATCAGTGTCGTTAATCTCACTAAAGGCCTCCCTGCTCTATCCCTACCCATCCCACCAATCCCACAAAATCCTATTACATAAAATCTCAATATGCAAATTTAGTTGTAAACTATATATCGAAATCCTACTACCAAAAACAACAAACAAAATCAAAGTAAGTTAAGAAGTTAGTATCGAAATCATTATAATTAATTAACCACAATTAACTAATTATTTTAAAAAATAATTATACCTTTAACTTCGTCACTAGATTCAGGTGTATCACATCATGACCTTCTTTCAACAATTTGACGGTAACGGACTAACGGCTGTAGTGGTGATGGAACCAACAGATCTACAAAAAAAAAAATAGTAAAAATGTTATAACAGAAAAAATATATGGATTTATAAATGAGAATCTTCAAAACATGGGGAAAAAGATATAAGAAAGAATCTCAAAAACTACCGGTGATGATGGTGGGATGTGATCAGGGTGGTGAGAAGCGTGTGCTTCTGTATCACAATTGTGTGTGTGTTTGTGAAGGTGAAATGTATGTGTGGTGGGGAATACGGAATGAATTTTTTTTGGTAAATGTATGATGCTTTTGTATACTTGAAACTGAAAGCAACAGTTCATATTCACCTTCTGCTGCAAATAAATGTGACTCCAACTTTAAAAGTTTTTAAAAGCTTTTCAAAATAAGCTCAACATTAATAAACTTTTTTAGCTTAATCATCATAATTGAGTTTCTTAGCTTGTGACATTAATGCTCATATTCAATATGGGAACTCAATTTTTATATATAATAGATAATATAATTTAAAAATCTACTTACTTTGTACTGTAAAAAATAACACTAACACATAGATAGAGTTAAAAAAGTAAGTTAAATTTTAGTTTAGGGAAAATTACACAGATAGGTAACGAACTTTGAAAAATTTTCAATGTTAGGTAACGAACTTTCTAAAATACTAATATAACCAACAAAACTTGTTGTAACCGTTAATGTTAAGTAATATGACTGTTTGGGTGGCACACCAGCTTCTTGGGCCCACTTATGATATTATTTAATCAATATTTACATGTATCTTCTTTACTTCCTCTTTGACTCTTTGTTCTTGAATTGAAACCATTACCACCCAGGCACCCACTATCATCTTTCTTCATTCCATCTTTCATTCAAGATACCATTTTAATGCCCTATATATACACGCACAAAATCACCATTTTGATACCCACCCTCGCCATCAGAATAACATTCCACCATTTTCATCAGATCCGATCAAATCACCCGCCACTAATTTAAGCAGAACACGAACCACCACCACAAACATTAAAGAAAAATCTCGATATTCCTAAAAAACACATAGGAAACACGAACACACACTACTGCTGCCATTGCCACTAACGTCGCCATGATCACAAACACCAGCTTCTTCATTTGATTTTGTGATTCAAGTTAACAACAAGTGTTTTTATTAGATCCGTAATTGTAAAAAAGTTTTAGTGGGTTTTCTTGAAACTTTAATTTTGGGTTTTGTTGGATAAAATATGTAAATAGGTTTCTCAGTGGGTTGTTTTAAGAATAAATGAGATTCAAAATTAAAACCTTCAAAATAATGGTTTAATAGGGTGTCAATATGAGTTGGGAAAATTTTATCACTTTGTATCAAGATTTTATCATTTAATTCTATTTTGGTTGGAAATATGTTGCAGCAATTTGATTGAAAGATATTATGTAGTAGTTTGGTTGGCAATTGGTAGTATAGCACTTCTCATTTCATTTGGTCATTATTTTTGCCTACTTTTTTTATATCAAAATTTTGCATTTGCACTTTTGAATGGGTTTTGTAGCCACCTGTTACACTAAAACAAAACAATGCTACACTAATTGTCATACTTGTATGTGACAGTGGATATAATTGTAGCCACCGGTATTTACACTCTTTGAGATGTTACACTTATTGTCATACTTTGACTTGGAAAGTCAAATGTGTATGTAAGAGTTTATAATTGTCAAATATGTACGTGTGGAGCTATAGAGCTGGATATTCGGGTTTAAACACCAGCACACCATTTACTTAAAAACCAGGTTTCGGCCTGGTGTACGGTTCAACTGTTCAAGACCAAAATTTGAAAGTTTAATAGATGGTAGGACCAAATGCAAAAAAAAAAAAAAAAAAAAAAAAAAAAAAAAAAAAATAGTTTTCAAGTTAGGGACTATGAATGCAATAAAAAAAGTCAAAGGATGATATATGCAAGTCAACACTCACCACAAGGACCATTCGTGTAATTTACTCTTAACTTTATTAAAGTATGGTACAATGGTAATCGGTTGCACCGGTTACAAGTTGTAAAAGTAGCACATATTGCATAACTTTAACGATTTCAACAAATTTCGTATGTTATATTAATATTTTAGAAAGTTCGTTACCTAACATTGAAAATGTTTCAAAGTTCGTTACTAATTTTCCCCTTAGTTTACCTAAAAAGGAAAAGCAGAATCTCAAGCACAAAAAGGTCCAATAAACAAAAGACACTTCATCTCACAATCCCACGGAATATTCCTCCGGGAAACCACTATTTTAACCGGTAACTTAATTAAAACCTCATTTATCAAAACTAAGGCTTCCGTTTCTCATCACACCTTTTATAATTAAACGATTAATCAGTTTGGTTTTGTGGAAATGAAATTACTGAAAATCAATAAATTGGTCATTTTTTTCTTATGTGCTTTGATTTGGGTTTTTATTTAGGATGAGATTGTTGTTTGTATTAGTTGCCCTTCCCAAGGATCATGTAATTTTGTTATTTTCAACTGTTTAAACTTTTAAGCAGTAGATGTTAAGTTAGAGGGTGTTTGGGATTGCTTTTTATTCAAGCAGATAAGCAGTTTTAAGTGTTTGGGGGTAAAATAAACAGCTTTTAATTACTTGGTTATACGCAGAAGAAGATAAGCAATCCCAGACAACCCTGTTTAAACTTTGCTTATCTGCTTATTGTTGCTGCAAAACAACAGTTTTTAATATGCAGTTTGGCGCATCTTTTTTATAAAGTGCTAGTTGAGATGAGAGTAAAGTTACTTTATTGCCATCTATTGAAGTTTTTGTAAGAAATTAGTATCTTTTTTTATGTGTTTAAATTGCTTATATTTACAAAATCAGCAAATTTGAAGGCTTGTGTTCTTTTACAAATAATGTGTATGATTAATGTAGATTGTTTTTGGCTTAGAGATAAAAGTGTTTTGGCGGAAAGATGTGCTCTTTTTCAATAACACGGAAGAAGACGCCTTTTCAGAAGCATCGCGGAGAAGAAGAGGCGAAGAAAAAGGTACAACTTTTGTGGGCATTTATTAACTTTGTAAAGTTGTGTGTATTTAGTGTGAATTTGACCGAAAGTTTAATAAAAAAAAATGTATGTATGTAGAGGGCTCAGGATGAAACAGCCCGTCTTTATGCTGAGTTTCTCGAGTAGTTTCAAGGGGATTCTGCACCTGGTTCAAAAGCTTTTGTTCAGTAGGCTAGTGATTGGTAGAAATATGGTTCTCCTCATAGAATTATTGGTTGAACTAGAGAATGTTCAGTAGGCTAGTGATTAGCTCGCAAGTCACCAAGTTTGGAAGCTTTGAGCTCAGGCTGCAATCGTAAGATATGATTCTATCAATGGGTATTTTAGGTAGTTCATCATTAGTCAACGCATATTTACGCTTTTGAGTGTTCCAATGAAATGCATACATTTTCTTTTTGCCATTTGTTTGAGGGTGTGTTTTATCCGAATATTACTAAGTTTGATAAAGAGGATCTCTTATATATTTGTGTTTTTCCTATGTTTGGAGGCATTACTCCTTTGCTCAGGTACATGGTTGTTATAAAACTAATGCATAATTTTTTAAAACAAGTAACAATTATAATTGAAGCATAGAAAAGGGATCATTTTGGGATATATGTGG
The DNA here is from genome assembly GCA_030686995.1 of Artemisia argyi. Classification (NCBI taxonomy): domain Eukaryota; kingdom Viridiplantae; phylum Streptophyta; class Magnoliopsida; order Asterales; family Asteraceae; genus Artemisia; species Artemisia argyi. The sequence goes on from CM060684.1 coordinate 188,150,063, forward strand.
ACTGAAAAGTTGATATTTGGTCTTACAAATGCAGGGTGATACTATATTGGTGGCGAACTGAACCTTTTATCATGATAACTGGAAGTGGGAGGTAATAATTACCTAAACATATCTAAATACTTCTGCCTTTTAACTCCATTGTGTGACTCTGTTATATTACATAAATGGGTCAAAACGGGCAATACTTAAAAAAGACTGAAAGACACTTTATTACACTGCAATATTCCATGAATGCTTGATTATTATAGCTTTATTCCTTATAAATCTCTTTTATAACCATTCTAGGAAGCATGAATACATACACAATCAATTCTGAAAAGCCTTGAAAAACAGAGCCCTAAACGTTGGATTTTGGACCCCGTCGATATGCCAAAGCATTGCCTGACTTTTCTTTGATGTGATATGGCATGGAAAATTTTCATTGACCAATTCCACTCACTTTAAATGTTATCACTGTTTGATTCTGGCATGTCTTTCAGTTTACCCATAGTGAATGAGAAAGCCCTTTATGAGTCTTTCATTTCATAGAAAATATTAGCAACTCCACCCGTTAAATAATAAAACAATAAACAACTTAACACATCAGTTGGCTTCTACTACTTGGATGCCGTAAAAACTTTCTGAATGAATTACATATTAGATGAGTTTCTTGTATCTGCTGTTTTGGAGAAGTCCTTTTAATAACTACTGGCGACAAAGTTGAAATTGTGAATGAAATAAAACCGTAAGTGCTATCAGCTGATACAACATATGCAAGTTCTTTTGTCTACAAATTACCATAAGACCAGTCTACATTTGAGTATCTTCTGGAAGTGAATACTAAAGATGGTTTCGATTGGAATGTGTGGTTTGTCTATTTAGTAAGCCCTCCAGGTACCCCAGTTATCAAACCAAAGTTTGTTGCAAACAGTTACAACCAACAAAACAAACACAAGCTGAACGCTGTTCCACGACAGAGTGATGATTGGATGGAAGTAAAAGTATGGCAGTTTGATAACAGTTTCTATGCATCTTAAGTTTAAGCATCCTGTTAAGAAGGATCTTAGCGGGCTTATGGTACAGGGCATTGAGCTTAGACCCATATGGCTGAGAAAATAAGTTGCTGAAAATTGCATTTATTTACAGTGTTGATCTTGATATTATATAGTTACATTTTCTGACCTTCGATTAACTCTGCAAACTGACCTAGCAATCCATCAAAGTACAATAATATTGAAATCTGACCTTCAGATTCTTTCACCTTTTAATTTATGTCAGCAAAGGAAATATTTTCTTGGAAAGCTTTACAAATGATCAAAAAAACCTTTTCGCTTTGTTTTATTAAGTTGTGGCTTTGTGTAGAAATGTTGCATGTTACCATTTTTTGATATATTAAACATACAATAGTAAACAAAAAGTGTTACCCTTATTATTATGTTGTTACTTGAAAGATAGCATAAACTCGAAGTACCCATACTGGTCATACTAAGTTACTAGTAAAGTGATGAGCACACAACAAGTTTACAAAAATACTTTCATGAGGCCCAGCCAATGCACAGGCCAATTGTCCTTGTGTGCGAGTTCGCATCTTGGGAATGAGAGTTTGCAAGATAAAAATCGGCTCATGTATGATAAGTTTTCATTCACATAATTGAGCCAGAAACAAAATTTAATCCCCAAACAACTGACAAATCTTTGAAAAATGAATAGTGCTCCTAGTCTAGTCGATCTTAACGGGCCGTTCAGATAGCCTAGCTTCAAAGCAAATCCCAAACACCCGCAAAAAGATGGTTACCAGTTCTAGTAAAACTTTCATTTAAGCATTTTATCAACCAAATACAAACTCACCATTAAAAAGATCGAAATATAAACTTTCATTCAAGCTCTCTGTTTTGTTTTCTATATGTCCCTTGCTTAAAGTGTAGTAAATCTAATGAGTACTCTGTTCTTTCGCCAATGTAAATGTTTTCTTGGAACTATACATCTGATCAACGAAGACCTTTTGCATTATATTTTACTCATTTTTGATAGAGTACAGAAAACAAAAAAGTGATACCCATATCAAGTCTTAATCACTTGTTGCTATCACTATGTTGTAACATAGAGGTTAGGGTGTGCACAATTCAGCTTTATTCTGAAAATCGAACCGATTTAGAACTTAACCAATTTAGAAAAACCGTTTTCGGAACATATAATGAAGTAGGGTGTTCAATAAAATGCTCAAGTGAAATTTGACTTTCCTGGCTGAAGAGATATATTTTCAATTAACGATACAGTTTGTTAATGCTGGTTTGCATTCGCGTGTTGTAGTGATGAGAGTTAAAGTTAACACATTAATGTCTAGCACAAGTAACTATGTTATTCTGTTCGTGAATGGGCTGTTACTTCTGTTAGTTCGTGTTTTCTTTATTTGAATGGTTATGTGATGGTTATCGTCTATGTTTCCTTGTTAATTATTGTTTAAGTTTGAATAAGGATAATGATAATGTTACGCTAAATATTTATGGGATGAATAAGAAGTAGTGAACAGCTTAGTGAGCTGTATGTTTTCCTGTATATTTGCATATATGAAGTTTTGCTGGTATGCTTCACAGGTGAAGAGAGTACACGTGTGTTGCTGATTACACCCTTAACTCCTTAAGGTTGATTATTCAGCGTGTTAAGTATCAAATTTTTAACCATCCTCAATTTGTTTACTCAACTTGAAAGTATATTATTAGGAGTATTAATTTTGATAAAATTAGGTTATCTGGTATCTGGACACATCACTATTTGTTGCATTATAACAACTGATCACTATTTCTTTAGTGCTTAACACCTCGACACATACATTTTTTTATGCAATCATGTGATACATTCATCCGGAAAATAATTGTGCATTGTGTCTAGGCCTAGCTGAAAAGTTTTCTTATGCAATCATGTCATGAAGGCATCTATGCTGACCCCACGAAAAGGGCTGCCTTTGAACATCAGGTCCCAATTTTATCAGCTATTATTGTCTACATACGCACATGGTATGTTGCTCCAGTGTCAATGACCCGACTTAATATTGTAGCAACATCAAAAATAATAGTAGACTATATTGTAGTAACATTAGAAGTAAATTTAAAGTATTTTCCGTGTTAAGACAGTTAATTGGATTGATTCTCATTTACTGAATAAGTTCATTTGAGATACATTTCATGATTTGGGAATTGCCCCATATCAGTTTATTGTTATACTCATGATGTAAATGTTTGGAAGTAATATAATTTCACCTTTGCACCAAAAAAAATATCTGGTCTCAAAAGAAAAACGAAAAAAAATAGAGGCAAAAACCTCGCCTACTATATTTGTGACTTATACAAGCTTTGTGTGTCCCTTGTATGATCTCTGTTTTCTTATTATGCTGAGTTCACTACAGTGCCTATGTTCAGGACAGTTTTAACAATGATATTCTTTTGCGGCCAAATATATAACTGTATTATTAAAAGTCGCTCGGACAACAAAGCTGTAGTAACTAACAGTTGATATTATAGCTAAACAATGATATTAATTTTGCTATAGTTTTCAAATTGGGCTTTGAAACAAGTGTTGTTTGTGAGCTCGCTTCAAACAACTTGTGTTTTCTAATTTTAAGTGTGAACCACTTAAAAATGTGCTCATGTATGACAAGTGTTTAAATGATAAATAAAATTAGGTAGTATGAATATCACACATTTTTTACGTATGTGGCTTATTGTTGAACCAGCCATTCTCAGTCTCGAACAGAGAAAGATTTAAGCTTAATTCACGACCTCTAATGTCTCAATAGGATCTACCTGAATTGTTCGATCATTGTTTTCTTTCTGCATATGTTGACTGTTGAGTTCTATAGATTAATTAGATATCAAGCGTATTTGAATAATCCATCATCATTATTTATTCCTTGAGAAACCTTATTCAGCATACTGAATGAATGTTTATTTAGAAGTTATGAGGACTAAAACGATAGGAAGACTATTGATCAACATGCATTGACTTTTCAAGACATTTATTTTATCAAATGTCTTGGTCTTGCAAAAAAAGTATAATAGCTATCCATAAACTATGAGGACTACAATATTTGAAACTAATATATTTTATATTTTCATTTATAAAGATATTACAACTAGAAAAATGATGTGACATGTGTTGGACGCCATGTTTGAATGACTGAATGAGGGAAGGGTCAAAATGGACAAAACATTAGTTCGACATTCTTTAAGGCTTACATATCAAACATGAAAGCAATCCATTTGTGAAGAGCCTTGCCACATAATAGATTGGTCAGGTTTGGGTCATCAACTAATGCATCCACATTTTTATCCTTGGCTGATGAAACCATGTTGCTAATTGGAACATTTTGTTTTCCTGAGGGTTGGAGTGTGCATTTGTGCTTGTATGTATTAATTTTATTAAATTCTATTAAAAAAATTCAAAGCACCAGAATATTTTGTTCTTTTGGTTAACTTCCCCAATGGTGGAACAAGAACATTTCTTTTGGGGGGCCGAATTTATTATTATTATATTTTTTTTGGGGGGGGGGGGGGGGAATCGAAGATTTGTTTGTAACCTAAACTAAATTACCCCTTACCCCTAAAACCTATAATATTTACACTAGGTGCCGCAAATTTTGATTTCTGTGATTTTAATTTGGATTTGATGTATTTGCTCGGTGAAATGGAGCTAATTGTTTGAAGATTGGACTGTTTGTTGAGGAAAATAATGATTGATTTCTGTGATTTTAATCTTTTATGTTGAATGTAACATTGTTAGCAAGCGTTGTGATTGACTGATTGAGATGAGTTTTGCTTATTGAATAGGTTAATGATCGAAGCGTTGCAAATGTTGTTTGGGTTCCGCCAGAGTACGGTGATGCGATTGCATGCATTTGTTCTGATGGAAGCTTGTATATATGGGTACTGGGTAGAGTTCGCAGAAGGTATGAAATGCGTTTTTGTTTAAATTTAGAATGTAGTTTACGTATATATGTAGAAAATAATGTGCTTGAAACGATCCGTTGTGCATTTTTACTGTTATAACCTGCACAATTATTAACTCTTTGGGTTTGAATGTATTCATGGTTAAGCTTTTAAGATCATTGTTGTAAACTTTTAGTTAAAACAAGTTGCAATCAAATATACTCGTTCTACCTGTATATTTTTCAGTTATCACATAAGCTGTAAGTACTACTCACCCAATGTTTTTCTTTACCTTATATGTATCAGACAACAAGGAGCCTGTTCAGTGAAGCAATTCAAAAACATTGGAGGACCTTTTTACAAGTTACCAGAAGACCAATCCACCTTCGAGGCTCCTCTTGTTGTGCAGGAAAGACATCTTTACGATCATCCAGGATGGTATATCTATTTAGCAGGCCCTCACACCCCGGTTATCAGACCAAAGCTTAATGAGAACGTCCAGAACCAATGGCTAGACCCAGTAAACTGAATGTCGTTTCACAACAGAGAAGTGATGGTTGGATGGAAGTCAAGGTATCGGAGTTTCAAAACAAAATTTCCACCGAAACGATTTCTATGCATCATAGGTTACAGCATCCTGGTAAAAAGGATCTTAGTGGGCTTATGGTACAAGGCATTGAGATTAGACCCATATAGATCCTTCTTTTTCAATGCAATACTTTGTAAGTGTGGACAATAAGTTTGTTTTGTAGAGCCTTTGTAAACTGTAATGAAATACAGAGTGAACCTAAATTCTGTTCGGGTACTTGTATATTTTACACTCTGATCATTTTAAATCTTGTGATACCACGAAGGAAACAATAAAAGAAGTAGAGTTGAACAACATAAGTAATATTGTTGCGCCGAGTTCAATGAAAAGATATATATTCCTTAAACATCTAGTCTAAGAGTCTAAGACCCATATAGCTTCAATCGCATTTGAAGATCATACTATATTTAATCCATGCTCTGCTTAATTGTGTGTGTCTTAGATGTTTCAAATTATGTGTGAGCATAGTTCAGTTTGGGCCGGTTTTTATCCAAAACCGAAGCCGGTTGGCCTTTTCGGTTTGCCTCCTCAGAATTATCAGAATAATATGAATGAATTTGATAGATGGAATAATGGAATGCGGGATTGGGTTTGACCTCCTCGGCTAGAACATATCGAAATGGAGCGTAGATTCGAAAGGGGTTAAAGCCATGTCAAAATGGATTCGAAAACATTGGGTTATGGCTTTCACGGCTAGGAACAAATCATTGTCGATAGAAAAGTGAATGTTTTTGTTAAGGACATATGGAAACGGAGGCCACACTTCGCATAGAGTGTGATAGAAAAGGTATCGATCTTGATTCTATTATTTTTCCATGTTGTGGAATCAGTCATTTTAGTGTTTTGTGAGAAAGCGTTAAGTTACATGTGTGGGGTAGAAGAAGAATTTTTGGTTGGTCAGGAATTGGTCTCGTAAACGTGTCCAAGAGACGGGTCATTGAGGACTAAAATGATAGGAAGACTATTGATCACCATGCATCAACTTAAATTTCAACGTATTAATTCCACCAGTTGTCTTGGTCTCACAAGAGCATATAATGGCTATCGATAAACTTGTGAGGAGTGTATTATTTGAAACTGAATATATTTCATTTATTAAAATATTACTACTACTAAACAAATGTTGTTATTTTGTGTAGACACCAGATTTGAATGAGAAAGAGACAAAATGGAAAAAACATGAAACACTTGCACACTTTTTTATTTATACAAAACATGAATATACATTTAGCTAGTCTAATAATGATAATAACATTTATAAACGTATTTGTAAAATTTATATTTCCTCCGTCCCAAAATATAAGTCCATTTTCAATTTTTTAAAGTCTTTTTTTTTTCCATCTTTGACATTAATTATTTTTTTTCGTATTATATAATAATTTATGAAAAGTATACCAATAACAATGTATTTAAAACACAAGTTCATTTATTTATTTTGCATCAAGTATTATATAATACGAAAGAATATAATTAAAGTCAAAGTTGAAATAAAAAGACTTTGAAAAAGTTAAAATGGACTTATATTTTGAGACGGAAGGAGTAAAGTTTATAAAATTTATTGAGAATTTTATAATTGAGTCTATGAAATTAAATCAAAGATTGTGACATATATGGTTGTTCATTGGGGGGCCAGGATCATTTTCTTAAATTCCATTCATGTACCTCGGTGCTTGTGATGTTTTTGTTGTTGTATGGCAATTCCACTTGGGTTGGGGACTTGGGGGATATTGTTTTTGTGGTCCCTTTGATTAATTAGCAGCAGTGTGTTTTTTTGGCTTAGTTGTAGTGGGTTGGTTTGGGTTTATTTGTAATGTCTTTTCCGGGTTTGATTTGGTTTGTATTGTGCTTTTGTCTTGGGTTTCTTCTCTTCTTTAATTGTCTTGTTTGGAGGAGGGATGTCGTTTGTTTGTATCGTATTTTTGTTGGTCTAATATATTGTTGCCTTTCCCACCAAAAAAAAAAAAAAAAAAAAGATTTAAACTGCGCCACCTTTTCTGATGTTATTTTTTTTTTCACAAACATGCTGAATTTTGTAGGTATTTATTGGCAAATGAAGTTTAACATGCGTTGACTAAATTGTAGCTAATATTGAGTTTTAATTTACAAATTAAAACCCATTTGTCCATTTTGGGTTTTCTCTTAACAATATATGAAAAATAAAAGCATTCACTATGATGGTTTATGAATAGGTTATGATAAAATGGCTTATAGTGTTGCAAACCACAGTGAAAACTTATTTGAAATACAGGCTTACTTGGCATGAAAATGTCTAATATTTTAAACTTCATCACGAATGCATTTGAAATACATGTGATGTTTATAAAACTTTAAAAAGTTTATATGTAGTGTGAAAATAGGTTTATACAGTTACAAGATTTAAAAAATAATAACATTAATTAATCTTTACATATATATGAGACAAGTTTCGACTTGCACATGATGCATCATAATCTGTACCCATGAGAGTGCTGACTGGATAATATGAGTCATATGCCCAGTCATCACCTTTGTCCATGCTGGCAGCTCCACGTGGCAGCTACATTTCGACCTTTATCTAAAAAAATTGACACAAGTGAGAATCGAACCCTTGTCTCCCATTTAAACAAACAACAATCCAACCACTAGACCAAAGTGGTTTTTGTGATACAACTTGAAAAACAAAATCCATAAGCCATTGAAACTATATGTGAGGAACATTTGACCAACCATTTAAACTACACGTTTTCTCCCCTAAAATTTCTGCAACTCCCTTTTACCAATTATCCGCTTTCCGTAATTCACTCACTATTAATCAATATGAAACGTTTTCAATTTCAAAATCATAGCACAAAAATCACGGTTTATTTGAAACTGAATCGCACCTTCCATATTTCTCTCACAATTTTTGAATTATGAATCATTAAACCATTCAAACCTAAACCTTAAACCCATATACCATTTAGGGTTTTGATTACCAAAGTAATTGTTTTCAATTAGATAAAATTAAGGTCTTTAGAAGATTGATTATGACTAAATGAAGGTAATAACCTACTTTTGTGTTTGTTATATAATGTGTTTTCGATTTGTTTTTAGAAGATTGATTACTCGCTTTGTTTTTTGATTTCATATTCAGAATATGGTGATTTTGTCTCCTAGATGTAAACTGGAAAATTGTATAAAGACGGGATCGATTTTGGGTCAATCCATCATCTCTGTAATTGTTCATCACAGAAGGTAATCATTGTTTTTAATCTTCTTATAATGTTACCATGAATAAATTAATTGTCTTTTTTCATGAAACTAATTGTATCGATATGGCTGTGTTTATTAAGGTATGTTTCTCAATCTTTTGAACTCTAAATGAATTTAGAATTGGATGGAATTTTATTATCTTGATGATTTCATATGAATATTTTTCTTAATATCGATTAAAAGTTGCTAATATTCTGATTTCTACATTAATATATGTTTCAGGGAAGTGTTTGTGACAATGTCTGACTAAAATGTAAATATGTTTTGAAAAAGATTCATATTGCTAAATGTAACAATTCGCATTTTCAGGATAATTACTATTCCCGGAAAATTTCACTATTCACTTTTACTATTCATTTTTCCCGAAAATTTTCCCGAAAGTTGATTTTTATTTGATATTCTCAAGTGATAAATCATTTCCATGGCAAATTAAAAGTTTGACATTCATAAGCTCATTTTCGTGAAAGTTATTAAGGAATTACACGGAATTACACGTTTTAGGGTAAAACGTCAATCAGAAATTCTACGCACAACGAAATTCAACCCCGTCAGGTGACCCCACATCAGTAAAATATTTTACACACTCATGATTTATTTGAGAATTAATCGTGACTGAGAAAAATATGACCAAAAACTTCCCAACAGGTCACCCAAGCCTGTACTACTCTCGCATGAGCACGCTTAATCGTTTGGGCGATTAACCGTTAGACCACAAAACGCGTTTCTAAGACTATTTGAGTTTTCAACTTCTTAGAAAAAGTCAACATATTCTTTCCCTCCTCCATTGACCAAAAATCATCCCTTGATGTTATAAGTCATTTCGTGATTTTTAGGCTTACGGTTTGATGTCTAAAAGACATTTAATACCAACCGACACTAGACTGAGCTCAGTCTAGACATTATAAGTCATTTTAAATCATTTTTATCACATTAGAAAAGTAACATTTTACTTTTCTCAATTTTACGCAATATTCGTACGTTTTACGTATTACGCGTTTTAGACCCGTGTTTCCAGTTTTTAGCAGGGTTTTACACCCAAATGGAACCTACCACTCATTTTATATTTTATTATGGAACTTATTGACATGTTTATCAATACTTTCAAGTTCCATAATTTTACGACACCCGGTTTTACGTTTTGAGGCTTAATCATTTACGATTGGCATTTCCCGGAGTCAAAACTAACCAAGTATCTTGAATAATACCAAGAAAAGTCCACACCCTTGCTCTCCAAGCTCATGAACAGCCTTGGAGGGGGGATTCACCACCCATGTGGCTTGATCTTATGCCTTGTGTCATGAGATGTGAACATGTGTTCAACTTGGCCTCCAAGTGTTGACTAGTCAACAATGTAACCTCCTCATTTGCATATAAATGCTTCTCCTCCCACTCCTTGACCATATGAACGACCCACACACACAACACCCTTCATTTTACTAGTTTACTTCAAGTTCCATCCAAGAAATCAAGTGCAATATCCATACATAAACCCTAGTTTAGTTTTGATTCATCAAAACTACTTCAAATCTTTAGAACTTTGGTGATTTCTCTTGAGTTTGAATCCACTCAAGTCACCTCAATTTTCATCATCTCTCTTTCAAGATTACAAGAGTAGAAAGATTGCATGAAGTGAAGTGGGTTGAAGCAAGTCTATCAAAGTCCTATCCTTACATGTTAACTTCCTTTCATCTTTGAAAGCCAAAAGTTGTGAGCCAAACCCTAACTTGATTCTTGTTAAATAATCATGTTCATGTTATTTACATATTATTTGTGCTATATTATGTCTTGTATTAATGTCCATGATGTATAAAAGTGAGCAAAACAAGTTATTGTTATTGATTGTTACAACAAGTTACTAAAACAAGTAAACTAGTGACTTTCTTGGTAAGACCTGATTAAAATGGTAAAAATATGATGTTGGATCATTACATATTACAGTAGAGGACCTAACAAGGAAACCATAGCAATTTGAACCACCTAAAACGAGTAAACGAGTCAAAAGTTATGGCGATTTGAAGTTACCAAAGATTTCCGGCAAAACTGCCAAATACCATTCTGATCAAATTTGAGTTTTGAAAGTCATACTTCTGGTCCGATTCATCAAAAAGTTAAAACACGAAAGTTTTCCGGAACGACGTTTTCGTTCAGGAATAAAGAAGCTCGAGCCCTGAAAACGCTTTTTGAGTGATAAATTCTTCAAAATCTTAACAGCCCATTTTTAGACCAAATTCATTACATATAAGTTATGGTTTATGAAGACCAAAGGGGTCTTATGACCTAAATCAAGACCACAACCATGGCTAGAGCCAAGGTTGAGTCTCAAGACCATGGAACAATGACCAAAGGTCATGGCTAGGCCATGACGAAATGACCATACAAGCTTACCAAGGCAAATACATGAATTAGAGAAGTTGGCGATAACTTGAACATACAATTTGGATCTACTTCATCTAAAGGAAACCATGAGATTTTACCAAGAGAAAATGGTCATTCAAGACTTATGAAACTACCCCTAATAACAATCTTCATGTACAAATAAACTTTCCTAAGTTTATTCAAATATCGGACATGTAACCTTTCGGATCAAAACTTATATCTATATATTTCATCAACTACTACAATAGTAGGGAGCCTCATGTGAGGAGTTCATTATGTAAGCCGTCGAGTTGAGTTGTGGATTTACGAGTTAAAGTGTCCTGGCTCCTCGAACGCTTACTAACATGACTTCTGAATTATGTCGGCCCGAACGGTAGTAAACAATATACAAAACATACATGTTTCATGAATCTTCTCTTTCAAAGACTTACACTATACATCATACCACATCATGGACTAAATGCAAGATATATATATATATATATATATATATATATATATATATATATATATATATATATATATATATATATAGGCACTACTTCATATTCTTTACTCCGATCTTAAGTCACAACATTCTATTATAGGTTGCTCGTAGAAACCTTCACGATTCAACCGTTACATTCATTACTTGCTATCTTACTTAAGGTGAGTTCATAGCCCCACTTTCGATTACTTAATCGTTTTACAAACCCTTGGGGGAAATACATGCTATTTATAACCGAGCACAATGTTTTTAAATTGTATGCTTACCTGATTGTTTTATTATCACTAAGTACCAGCCTTGCTAAACCGATATCCTTGATTATGAACCATTTAATCACTAGCAATAGTGAGCGCGAATATTAATAATAGGCCTATTGGGATTGACGAATCCCATTTGTATTGACTAAGTTCAAACAAATGCATTAATATTTGAGATTTAGGTATGTTAGCAAAGTACCTACCAGGATAAATCTGCCGATCGATATTGGTACACGTTAACGTTATGGTGTCATAAGCTTAGTGTATAATACATGTTCCGGGCGTATAATAACGTAGCCTACCTGTTTTGTTTTCCAAACATTGGTGTGAGCCTATAACTCACACTACCAACATATTGTGTTCAATCGATTTAACAAACTCTATGAATATCACTCAACCTTTGTGTTGACCTCTCAAGCATGTATTTCAGGTTCATGACGATCAAGGATGGAACGGAAGGGCACGGATACTCAAGAGGGCTATAAATTTTATTATCATTCAAAACTCATTTATTATACATTGTAAACATGGAACCAATTGGGACCTCATTTTGTAATCTCTGATATTTATATAATTTGAATGATAAACCTTTTCAAAACGACTCAATTGGAGTTCGTTTTCTATCATTGTGACTATTGTGCCGTCGAGTAACACCCAGTTTGAATTCCGCTGCATCCATGAATTGGGGGTGTTACAGATTGGTACCAGAGCCATGGTTATAGAGAAACGGGTCTAAGTGAGACCTAAACTATAACTACAATCACAAACAAAAACATTTTATAGCCTTCCGCTCTCCGTGTCTTCCATCCTCCAGACGATTATGAACTTAGTAAGCATGTTATGCTACACAAACATATTAGTATATTCATATATACCCATTTTGAGCATTTCCCCGAAGACATTTTTATGCTACACAAACATAATTGCATATTGATATATGTACCCTAAACATAATTGAGCATTTCCCCGTAAGCATTTTTATGCTACATGAACACATATAAGTATATTGATATATACACACTAGGCATTTTATGCTACATGAACACATATAAGTATATCGATATATACACACTAGGCATTTTATGCTACATGAACACATATAAGTATATTGATATATAAACTCGGTTTATTTTCAATCATTTATCTAAACAATGGACTAAACATATCTGTGTATGCCTATTCTAAGGCATTTCGGCACAGCCACACTCTCCCAATCATGTTCCTACTCCAACATTTTCCAAGACATTGTGAGATACAATGGTCTCATTCATTTTCCAAGACATTGTGAGATGCAATGGTCTCATTCATTTTCCAAGACATTGTATGATACAATGGTCTTAATCATTTCTCAAATGTTTTGAGTCACACAACGGTTTAACCTACTTCCCAGACATTGTGAATTGCACAATGGTCTAACCTACTTCCCAGACATTGTGAATTACACCATGGTCTAACCTACTTCCGAGACATTGTGTTTTGTGCAAATGGTCTCTAGAATTATTCCATCACATCATCAATATCATTTCTTATGATATCAAAAACCCGTCACAATCTATCGATTTCAAAACAAGAAATATGAGATTTCTAAAGGACAAACTAATCCATCATCGACAAAAGCTGAACTTTCTCTACATTCACCAAAGTTTTCTTATGAAACCTTCATTATTAAAAGTTCGTGATCCTGGCCAAGTATGTTCTATTTTAGAACTACTTAAAAATTTCCTTTCCATATGTATCTACCCTTACTACCTTCTATTCAATGGAATATGAAAACATACGTTACAAGTCTTGTATGGACGGGACTTGCAACTTAAGGGTTTGACATCGCCTTTGTTTAGTGGACAGTTTCCCGAAAGCAACGGACATATCACAAGTATACCTAATTTAGGTATTTGAAAATTTTATCGAACCTTGGCTAAATATAGACTAGTCACCTATATTTAACCTAGGGACAGTGGAATATAGTCTGACTAACTATATTCGACTTAAAATTTTCAAATACTGAGAGTAGTTGTACTAGGGTTATGTTTAGGTTGATTTCCTACATGAACTCGATAAACCACCAGAATACATTAAAACAATCTAGAGACACGATAATGTCTTACCACTCAGCGAAATCTTAACACCTTATTTGTGTTACCTAATTTCATTCTTGAAAATTTTCATTTATGAGATAATCCGAACTACTATCCTGGGATAGTTATCAATTATTCTCTTCATCCTGTAGAAGTACTATCCTGTTTAGGATACCATTCCATCATAAACTTTTAAAATCTCTTAAGATTTTTAAAGCAAACTCAACATCTATACCTAACAGTATTAATGTTAAGCATACATTACACACTTTTGTTCATCAACATATCACAACATTATCGTCACAACCGTTACAAACACAAGCTCATTAACAGATCTTGATGCACTTTTAAAGCTCAAATCATCCTTAGTTACACCACAAGTACCCTCATCAGCTTTACAAGATTGAATATTCATCTTGTACTTTTGGAACACCAGTATCATCTCGTAATACCCTACCTTGTAACTCACCGGCTAAGTATGAATGTTGTGTCGGGAATTCTTGAGTAGAATGATTTATAATGTCCTTATTTGAATGGATTGGGATGCCTTTCCATTTAAATAAAGAAATTATAAATCATCGAACCATAAGTTTATATTCCTTTAGTTACATTGTTTGGGATGCCTCTCTATGTAAATAAAGAATTATAAACAAGTGGGCTTATTTATATCCGAAATAACATAAATATGAAGTCAATGAACACTAGATACAACAACAGATTACCTACTAGGCTATGATTGCAACGACTATCCCAATTTCCATTAGTACGAGGTTTACATTTTGGTTTTCATAATGATAGTGCAATAACAAACAAACTCATTGCGAGGCCATGTAACCATATGCATGTGCAGTCGTACCAAACTCATTACGGGGCCATGTAACCATACGCATGCGCAGTCGTACCAAACTCATTGCGAAGCCATGTAGCCATATGCATGGGCAGCCGTACAATTCAAAACAGGACTTGGTCCAACCACATGTTCAACACTTAATCCATTATTCGATTCCTATATCAATTGCTATTGATACTTGACAACTATATCAAGTACTATTTGATATTCAACTACTATATTAATTCCTATTAATATCCGACTGCTATATCAATTTCCTTTGATATTCGACTATTACCATACCTTTCCTACATAAAAGGAAGCCTCATCCTACACCATACACCGAAATGATAAATCAAATCACATCACTGGTAATTCCAGACTCTAGTCCTCATAAGTAACCACACCTTTTCATCGATACCACTCCAACATATGACACACAAAGAACTTCGGGACGAAGTTCCCCGTAAGGGGTAGAGACTGTAACAATTCGCATTTTCAGGATAATTACTATTCCCGGAAAATTTCACTATTCACTTTTACTATTCATTTTTCCCGAAAATTTTCCCGAAAGTTGATTTTTATTTGATATTCTCAAGTGATAAATCATTTCCATGGCAAATTAAAAGTTTGACATTCATAAGCTCATTTTCGTGAAAGTTATTAAGGAATTACACGGAATTACACGTTTTAGGGTAAAACGTCAATCAGAAATTCTACGCACAACGAAATTCAACCCCGTCAGGTGACCCCACATCAGTAAAATATTTTACACACTCATGATTTATTTGAGAATTAATCGTGACTGAGAAAAATATGACCAAAAACTTCCCAACAGGTCACCCAAGCCTGTACTACTCTCGCATGAGCACGCTTAATCGTTTGGGCGATTAACCGTTAGACCACAAAACGCGTTTCTAAGACTATTTGAGTTTTCAACTTCTTAGAAAAAGTCAACATATTCTTTCCCTCCTCCATTGACCAAAAATCATCCCTTGATGTTATAAGTCATTTCGTGATTTTTAGGCTTACGGTTTGATGTCTAAAAGACATTTAATACCAACCGACACTAGACTGAGCTCAGTCTAGACATTATAAGTCATTTTAAATCATTTTTATCACATTAGAAAAGTAACATTTTACTTTTCTCAATTTTACGCAATATTCGTACGTTTTACGTATTACGCGTTTTAGACCCGTGTTTCCAGTTTTTAGCAGGGTTTTACACCCAAATGGAACCTACCACTCATTTTATATTTTATTATGGAACTTATTGACATGTTTATCAATACTTTCAAGTTCCATAATTTTACGACACCCGGTTTTACGTTTTGAGGCTTAATCATTTACGATTGGCATTTCCCGGAGTCAAAACTAACCAAGTATCTTGGATAATACCAAGAAAAGTCCACACCCTTGCTCTCCAAGCTCATGAACAGCCTTGGAGGGGGGATTCACCACCCATGTGGCTTGATCTTATGCCTTGTGTCATGAGATGTGAACATGTGTTCAACTTGGCCTCCAAGTGTTGACTAGTCAACAATGTAACCTCCTCATTTGCATATAAATGCTTCTCCTCCCACTCCTTGACCATATGAACGACCCACACACACAACACCCTTCATTTTACTAGTTTACTTCAAGTTCCATCCAAGAAATCAAGTGCAATATCCATACATAAACCCTAGTTTAGTTTTGATTCATCAAAACTACTTCAAATCTTTAGAACTTTGGTGATTTCTCTTGAGTTTGAATCCACTCAAGTCACCTCAATTTTCATCATCTCTCTTTCAAGATTACAAGAGTAGAAAGATTGCATGAAGTGAAGTGGGTTGAAGCAAGTCTATCAAAGTCCTATCCTTACATGTTAACTTCCTTTCATCTTTGAAAGCCAAAAGTTGTGAGCCAAACCCTAACTTGATTCTTGTTAAATAATCATGTTCATGTTATTTACATATTATTTGTGCTATATTATGTCTTGTATTAATGTCCATGATGTATAAAAGTGAGCAAAACAAGTTATTGTTATTGATTGTTACAACAAGTTACTAAAACAAGTAAACTAGTGACTTTCTTGGTAAGACCTGATTAAAATGGTAAAAATATGATGTTGGATCATTACATATTACAGTAGAGGACCTAACAAGGAAACCATAGCAATTTGAACCACCTAAAACGAGTAAACGAGTCAAAAGTTATGGCGATTTGAAGTTACCAAAGATTTCCGGCAAAACTGCCAAATACCATTCTGATCAAATTTGAGTTTTGAAAGTCATACTTCTGGTCCGATTCATCAAAAAGTTAAAACACGAAAGTTGTCCGGAACGACGTTTTCGTTCAGGAATAAAGAAGCTCGAGCCCTGAAAACGCTTTTTGAGTGATAAATTCTTCAAAATCTTAACAGCCCATTTTTAGACCAAATTCATTACATATAAGTTATGGTTTATGAAGACCAAAGGGGTCTTATGACCTAAATCAAGACCACAACCATGGCTAGAGCCAAGGTTGAGTCTCAAGACCATGGAACAATGACCAAAGGTCATGGCTAGGCCATGACGAAATGACCATACAAGCTTACCAAGGCAAATACATGAATTAGAGAAGTTGGCGATAACTTGAACATACAATTTGGATCTACTTCATCTAAAGGAAACCATGAGATTTTACCAAGAGAAAATGGTCATTCAAGACTTATGAAACTACCCCTAATAACAATCTTCATGTACAAATAAACTTTCCTAAGTTTATTCAAATATCGGACATGTAACCTTTCGGATCAAAACTTATATCTATATATTTCATCAACTACTACAATAGTAGGGAGCCTCATGTGAGGAGTTCATTATGTAAGCCGTCGAGTTGAGTTGTGGATTTACGAGTTAAAGTGTCCTGGCTCCTCGAACGCTTACTAACATGACTTCTGAATTATGTCGGCCCGAACGGTAGTAAACAATATACAAAACATACATGTTTCATGAATCTTCTCTTTCAAAGACTTACACTATACATCATACCACATCATGGACTAAATGCAAGATATATATATATATATATATATATATATATATATATATATATATATAGGCACTACTTCATATTCTTTACTCCGATCTTAAGTCACAACATTCTATTATAGGTTGCTCGTAGAAACCTTCACGATTCAACCGTTACATTCATTACTTGCTATCTTACTTAAGGTGAGTTCATAGCCCCACTTTCGATTACTTAATCGTTTTACAAACCCTTGGGGGAAATACATGCTATTTATAACCGAGCACAATGTTTTTAAATTGTATGCTTACCTGATTGTTTTATTATCACTAAGTACCAGCCTTGCTAAACCGATATCCTTGATTATGAACCATTTAATCACTAGCAATAGTGAGCGCGAATATTAATAATAGGCCTATTGGGATTGACGAATCCCATTTGTATTGACTAAGTTCAAACAAATGCATTAATATTTGAGATTTAGGTATGTTAGCAAAGTACCTACCAGGATAAATCTGCCGATCGATATTGGTACACGTTAACGTTATGGTGTCATAAGCTTAGTGTATAATACATGTTCCGGGCGTATAATAACGTAGCCTACCTGTTTTGTTTTCCAAACATTGGTGTGAGCCTATAACTCACACTACCAACATATTGTGTTCAATCGATTTAACAAACTCTATGAATATCACTCAACCTTTGTGTTGACCTCTCAAGCATGTATTTCAGGTTCATGACGATCAAGGATGGAACGGAAGGGCACGGATACTCAAGAGGGCTATAAATTTTATTATCATTCAAAACTCATTTATTATACATTGTAAACATGGAACCAATTGGGACCTCATTTTGTAATCTCTGATATTTATATAATTTGAATGATAAACCTTTTCAAAACGACTCAATTGGAGTTCGTTTTCTATCATTGTGACTATTGTGCCGTCGAGTAACACCCAGTTTGAATTCCGCTGCATCCATGAATTGGGGGTGTTACAGATTGGTACCAGAGCCATGGTTATAGAGAAACGGGTCTAAGTGAGACCTAAACTATAACTACAATCACAAACAAAAACATTTTATAGCCTTCCGCTCTCCGTGTCTTCCATCCTCCAGACGATTATGAACTTAGTAAGCATGTTATGCTACACAAACATATTAGTATATTCATATATACCCATTTTGAGCATTTCTCCGAAGACATTTTTATGCTACACAAACATAATTGCATATTGATATATGTACCCTAAACATAATTGAGCATTTCCCCGTAAGCATTTTTATGCTACATGAACACATATAAGTATATTGATATATACACACTAGGCATTTTATGCTACATGAACACATATAAGTATATCGATATATACACACTAGGCATTTTATGCTACATGAACACATATAAGTATATTGATATATAAACTCGGTTTATTTTCAATCATTTATCTAAACAATGGACTAAACATATCTGTGTATGCCTATTCTAAGGCATTTCGGCACAGCCACACTCTCCCAATCATGTTCCTACTCCAACATTTTCCAAGACATTGTGAGATACAATGGTCTCATTCATTTTCCAAGACATTGTGAGATGCAATGGTCTCATTCATTTTCCAAGACATTGTATGATACAATGGTCTTAATCATTTCTCAAATGTTTTGAGTCACACAACGGTTTAACCTACTTCCCAGACATTGTGAATTGCACAATGGTCTAACCTACTTCCCAGACATTGTGAATTACACCATGGTCTAACCTACTTCCGAGACATTGTGTTTTGTGCAAATGGTCTCTAGAATTATTCCATCACATCATCAATATCATTTCTTATGATATCAAAAACCCGTCACAATCTATCGATTTCAAAACAAGAAATATGAGATTTCTAAAGGACAAACTAATCCATCATCGACAAAAGCTGAACTTTCTCTACATTCACCAAAGTTTTCTTATGAAACCTTCATTATTAAAAGTTCGTGATCCTGGCCAAGTATGTTCTATTTTAGAACTACTTAAAAATTTCCTTTCCATATGTATCTACCCTTACTACCTTCTATTCAATGGAATATGAAAACATACGTTACAAGTCTTGTATGGACGGGACTTGCAACTTAAGGGTTTGACATCGCCTTTGTTTAGTGGACAGTTTCCCGAAAGCAACGGACATATCACAAGTATACCTAATTTAGGTATTTGAAAATTTTATCGAACCTTGGCTAAATATAGACTAGTCACCTATATTTAACCTAGGGACAGTGGAATATAGTCTGACTAACTATATTCGACTTAAAATTTTCAAATACTGAGAGTAGTTGTACTAGGGTTATGTTTAGGTTGATTTCCTACATGAACTCGATAAACCACCAGAATACATTAAAACAATCTAGAGACACGATAATGTCTTACCACTCAGCGAAATCTTAACACCTTATTTGTGTTACCTAATTTCATTCTTGAAAATTTTCATTTATGAGATAATCCGAACTACTATCCTGGGATAGTTATCAATTATTCTCTTCATCCTGTAGAAGTACTATCCTGTTTAGGATACCATTCCATCATAAACTTTTAAAATCTCTTAAGATTTTTAAAGCAAACTCAACATCTATACCTAACAGTATTAATGTTAAGCATACATTACACACTTTTGTTCATCAACATATCACAACATTATCGTCACAACCGTTACAAACACAAGCTCATTAACAGATCTTGATGCACTTTTAAAGCTCAAATCATCCTTAGTTACACCACAAGTACCCTCATCAGCTTTACAAGATTGAATATTCATCTTGTACTTTTGGAACACCAGTATCATCTCGTAATACCCTACCTTGTAACTCACCGGCTAAGTATGAATGTTGTGTCGGGAATTCTTGAGTAGAATGATTTATAATGTCCTTATTTGAATGGATTGGGATGCCTTTCCATTTAAATAAAGAAATTATAAATCATCGAACCATAAGTTTATATTCCTTTAGTTACATTGTTTGGGATGCCTCTCTATGTAAATAAAGAATTATAAACAAGTGGGCTTATTTATATCCGAAATAACATAAATATGAAGTCAATGAACACTAGATACAACAACAGATTACCTACTAGGCTATGATTGCAACGACTATCCCAATTTCCATTAGTACGAGGTTTACATTTTGGTTTTCATAATGATAGTGCAATAACAAACAAACTCATTGCGAGGCCATGTAACCATATGCATGTGCAGTCGTACCAAACTCATTACGGGGCCATGTAACCATACGCATGCGCAGTCGTACCAAACTCATTGCGAAGCCATGTAGCCATATGCATGGGCAGCCGTACAATTCAAAACAGGACTTGGTCCAACCACATGTTCAACACTTAATCCATTATTCGATTCCTATATCAATTGCTATTGATACTTGACAACTATATCAAGTACTATTTGATATTCAACTACTATATTAATTCCTATTAATATCCGACTGCTATATCAATTTCCTTTGATATTCGACTATTACCATACCTTTCCTACATAAAAGGAAGCCTCATCCTACACCATACACCGAAATGATAAATCAAATCACATCACTGGTAATTCCAGACTCTAGTCCTCATAAGTAACCACACCTTTTCATCGATACCACTCCAACATATGACACACAAAGAACTTCGGGACGAAGTTCCCCGTAAGGGGTAGAGACTGTAACAATTCGCATTTTCAGGATAATTACTATTCCCGGAAAATTTCACTATTCACTTTTACTATTCATTTTTCCCGAAAATTTTCCCGAAAGTTGATTTTTATTTGATATTCTCAAGTGATAAATCATTTCCATGGCAAATTAAAAGTTTGACATTCATAAGCTCATTTTCGTGAAAGTTATTAAGGAATTACACGGAATTACACGTTTTAGGGTAAAACGTCAATCAGAAATTCTACGCACAACGAAATTCAACCCCGTCAGGTGACCCCACATCAGTAAAATATTTTACACACTCATGATTTATTTGAGAATTAATCGTGACTGAGAAAAATATGACCAAAAACTTCCCAACAGGTCACCCAAGCCTGTACTACTCTCGCATGAGCACGCTTAATCGTTTGGGCGATTAACCGTTAGACCACAAAACGCGTTTCTAAGACTATTTGAGTTTTCAACTTCTTAGAAAAAGTCAACATATTCTTTCCCTCCTCCATTGACCAAAAATCATCCCTTGATGTTATAAGTCATTTCGTGATTTTTAGGCTTACGGTTTGATGTCTAAAAGACATTTAATACCAACCGACACTAGACTGAGCTCAGTCTAGACATTATAAGTCATTTTAAATCATTTTTATCACATTAGAAAAGTAACATTTTACTTTTCTCAATTTTACGCAATATTCGTACGTTTTACGTATTACGCGTTTTAGACCCGTGTTTCCAGTTTTTAGCAGGGTTTTACACCCAAATGGAACCTACCACTCATTTTATATTTTATTATGGAACTTATTGACATGTTTATCAATACTTTCAAGTTCCATAATTTTACGACACCCGGTTTTACGTTTTGAGGCTTAATCATTTACGATTGGCATTTCCCGGAGTCAAAACTAACCAAGTATCTTGGATAATACCAAGAAAAGTCCACACCCTTGCTCTCCAAGCTCATGAACAGCCTTGGAGGGGGGATTCACCACCCATGTGGCTTGATCTTATGCCTTGTGTCATGAGATGTGAACATGTGTTCAACTTGGCCTCCAAGTGTTGACTAGTCAACAATGTAACCTCCTCATTTGCATATAAATGCTTCTCCTCCCACTCCTTGACCATATGAACGACCCACACACACAACACCCTTCATTTTACTAGTTTACTTCAAGTTCCATCCAAGAAATCAAGTGCAATATCCATACATAAACCCTAGTTTAGTTTTGATTCATCAAAACTACTTCAAATCTTTAGAACTTTGGTGATTTCTCTTGAGTTTGAATCCACTCAAGTCACCTCAATTTTCATCATCTCTCTTTCAAGATTACAAGAGTAGAAAGATTGCATGAAGTGAAGTGGGTTGAAGCAAGTCTATCAAAGTCCTATCCTTACATGTTAACTTCCTTTCATCTTTGAAAGCCAAAAGTTGTGAGCCAAACCCTAACTTGATTCTTGTTAAATAATCATGTTCATGTTATTTACATATTATTTGTGCTATATTATGTCTTGTATTAATGTCCATGATGTATAAAAGTGAGCAAAACAAGTTATTGTTATTGATTGTTACAACAAGTTACTAAAACAAGTAAACTAGTGACTTTCTTGGTAAGACCTGATTAAAATGGTAAAAATATGATGTTGGATCATTACATATTACAGTAGAGGACCTAACAAGGAAACCATAGCAATTTGAACCACCTAAAACGAGTAAACGAGTCAAAAGTTATGGCGATTTGAAGTTACCAAAGATTTCCGGCAAAACTGCCAAATACCATTCTGATCAAATTTGAGTTTTGAAAGTCATACTTCTGGTCCGATTCATCAAAAAGTTAAAACACGAAAGTTGTCCGGAACGACGTTTTCGTTCAGGAATAAAGAAGCTCGAGCCCTGAAAACGCTTTTTGAGTGATAAATTCTTCAAAATCTTAACAGCCCATTTTTAGACCAAATTCATTACATATAAGTTATGGTTTATGAAGACCAAAGGGGTCTTATGACCTAAATCAAGACCACAACCATGGCTAGAGCCAAGGTTGAGTCTCAATACCATGGAACAATGACCAAAGGTCATGGCTAGGCCATGACGAAATGACCATACAAGCTTACCAAGGCAAATACATGAATTAGAGAAGTTGGCGATAACTTGAACATACAATTTGGATCTACTTCATCTAAAGGAAACCATGAGATTTTACCAAGAGAAAATGGTCATTCAAGACTTATGAAACTACCCCTAATAACAATCTTCATGTACAAATAAACTTTCCTAAGTTTATTCAAATATCGGACATGTAACCTTTCGGATCAAAACTTATATCTATATATTTCATCAACTACTACAATAGTAGGGAGCCTCATGTGAGGAGTTCATTATGTAAGCCGTCGAGTTGAGTTGTGGATTTACGAGTTAAAGTGTCCTGGCTCCTCGAACGCTTACTAACATGACTTCTGAATTATGTCGGCCCGAACGGTAGTAAACGATATACAAAACATACATGTTTCATGAATCTTCTCTTTCAAAGACTTACACTATACATCATACCACATCATGGACTAAATGCAAGATATATATATATAGGCACTACTTCATATTCTTTACTCCGATCTTAAGTCACAACATTCTATTATAGGTTGCTCGTAGAAACCTTCACGATTCAACCGTTACATTCATTACTTGCTATCTTACTTAAGGTGAGTTCATAGCCCCACTTTCGATTACTTAATCGTTTTACAAACCCTTGGGGGAAATACATGCTATTTATAACCGAGCACAATGTTTTTAAATTGTATGCTTACCTGATTGTTTTATTATCACTAAGTACCAGCCTTGCTAAACCGATATCCTTGATTATGAACCATTTAATCACTAGCAATAGTGAGCGCGAATATTAATAATAGGCCTATTGGGATTGACGAATCCCATTTGTATTGACTAAGTTCAAACAAAAGCATTAATATTTGAGATTTAGGTATGTTAGCAAAGTACCTACCAGGATAAATCTGCCGATCGATATTGGTACACGTTAACGTTATGGTGTCATAAGCTTAGTGTATAATACATGTTCCAGGCGTATAATAACGTAGCCTACCTGTTTTGTTTTCCAAACATTGGTGTGAGCCTATAACTCACACTACCAACATATTGTGTTCAATCGATTTAACAAACTCTATGAATATCACTCAACCTTTGTGTTGACCTCTCAAGCATGTATTTCAGGTTCATGACGATCAAGGATGGAACGGAAGGGCACGGATACTCAAGAGGGCTATAAATTTTATTATCATTCAAAACTCATTTATTATACATTGTAAACATGGAACCAATTGGGACCTCATTTTGTAATCTCTGATATTTATATAATTTGAATGATAAACCTTTTCAAAACGACTCAATTGGAGTTCGTTTTCTATCATTGTGACTATTGTGCCGTCGAGTAACACCCAGTTTGAATTCCGCTGCATCCATGAATTGGGGGTGTTACAGTAAAGATTCAAGGTACTGTTTTTTTTTTTTTTTTTTTTTTTTTTTTTTTTTTTTTTTTTTTAATTTTGCGTTAATTTTTTATGTTTAGATGGCTTTAAATGCGCGGATTCAGTATCAGATTATTGTCAAATTTAAAAGAACCTTGGGTTGATAAGGTTAGGATAATAGTTTTGGAACTTTTGTGGTTTGTAATGTCATTTGATCTGAATGAATATTGGTTTGCCGTAATGTAGGGATGCTATGTTTGAGTTAATTTGATTTGAACTATTTGGTACGTCTCTGTGTCATTTGATTTGAACTCTTTGGTACGTCTCTCTGTATACCTACCAGATTTGCTCTTGGCTATGTTTATGGTGGATTCGTATGTGACTATTTCAGTTGTTCCTTTGCTTGAATTTCACTTTGTATGCTATTTATATTATCAGATTTTCATAAACCATTTTTATCAATTTCAAATATATTGTGTACCAGATTGATTCAGAATCAAGATTTGAATTTGATATTAGCATAAATTCTTTTAAATTTGATTTTTTTTTCTTTTCTTTTTATAGGTGCATGAATGGTGATCCAAAATCATAAATAAAGATTGCAATCGAAGCTCACCAGGTATCTTTGATAAAACAAAAAATTCGATTTTTATTTTTGGTTCTTTTGATTGATTTTATTTAGTTATAACAATTGCTGGTACTCTTACTAATAGTTACGGACATACCAACGATCATTGTCATTATAGGTTTAAATGTAATACTACAAGCGTTTGCAGCAGCTCGCACGGAAATTCCAGCCACAAGCCGTCATACACTCAGAGGTTATTTCAATATTAGTTTTTTCTGTATTGTAAATATTGGGGTCCGTAACCTTCCATTCATGATGCCTATTCATGATTTAATGATTTTTTTTGGGTTTTACTCCGTTAGTATGTGGTTTGTAAGCAAACCTTGCCTGTAGTTGAACAGGTTTCTTTGTGTTTTGCTCTTATTGGTGCAGCTGAAATTGATGTTTCAACCAGTAGTCGTTTGACCGATCCTTTTCCCAACGGTTTGTTCTTATATGTTTATCAATCAGTTAGTCATAGTTTTAGTTTTCATAACCTGTTACATACGTCTTTTAATTTTGTGTGGTGTTTTTGCAGCCACTGTACGACCGTAGAACAACCTTAAACACTAAAGAATGAAGCGTAAATCTAGAGAGAGAGAGAGTAAGTAGAGAGAGAGAGAGTGGGAGGTAACTCCTAGTGTGTGAAATGAAGACAATGTTATTACTAAGAGCACCAACCTCTCAAATGAGGTATTACATGAGTATTTATACTAGTAGTCTAGGGCTTCACATATCTTTGACAATATTACATAACTAGCCCTTAGACTTTATAAAACCATCAAAACATTATTAAAACTTCATCATAATTATATTCTAATGCAACCTATTACATAATATTAATGACCGACACTTTTTATAAATAAAATACGATCCTAACAATCTCCCCCTAAGTGTTGGTCATTGAAGGTTGCGCGACGTCATCATCTTTGTCTTTAGACTTTAACATTTATAGCTCTTGACGTCTTTAAGAATCATTAGATGAATCATAGTTCCAGTTTCATGCTTCATTGTTGTTGAAGTGATCCAATGATGTCATCTGCCTTTCGTCACTTCTTTGTCTTTGATGGTTATGCACCTTTCCAACATGCTCATACGTCTTTAGTCTTTGTCATACATACATTTGTTGTTCCCGTTCTTTCACTTTGATCTTTGTCACTTACTTTGTAGATTCTTGTTTTTGGCGTAGAATCTTTCTTTGACTGTTGCTATCCTTTGATCTTTGTGAGAACTTTTCTTTGACTTCATGATGTATGTATGAGCATGTGGAAACTGGTGTCATGGTGGTGGTTACTATATGCATGAAAACAGTTAGCAATAAATTAACCGGTACTTACAGATAAGGAATTAGAGATCGTCAACAGCATAGTGTGAAGACTCCTTCTAACCCTTAACAAGGCCTTTCCCATTTCGGATACTCCCGAGGGAGGTTATGAGACCTACTAAGTAGCTTAACGAATGGGTGAGTCGCTGGGGATCACTCCACGACTGTAGACCGTTTGAAACCACCGCGAACACTAAGCGTAACCTACAAAGAATTACCGAAGTGACCTGCTGTCAGGGCTGCTTGATGTTGACCCTGGCAGGAATTTCCATTCAGTCATTGAGAATCACAAATGTGAATCCTCTCATAAATGTTCTGGCAGATTGCTAAGATCTGCGTAGGACTCTAAAGTTTACATCTGACGTCCTTAATGTTGAACAACCAGTGTAGAAATATCATGTGTTCCTATGAGATCTTTTGATGGATCTCGGGGCTCTAGACTCGATAAGTGCACATTTGGTTTCCTATGCGGAGATTAGGGAGAGGTCTCCTGCTTCAATATCAACCATCTCTAAGAGACAGATTGATAGATTACACTGGTTCCCCGTGAGAATGAAACAAGCTCTTTTAAGAGAACTTGAGTGGCTAGAAGGTTAAGTGCAGTGCGTCACTGGGTCCATGACGTCTTTGTCTTCAATACCGGTGTCACCTTAGCAACAACCAGTAGCATACGAATTGAACCCGATGTCTGCCCTAAGGTTGAACATATGGAGGGGTATTTTCTTTCACCCTTTTTCATAACTTTTCTTTTTAATTCTTCAACCCCTTCTTTCTCCTTTCTCATTTTCTCCTTTTTTCAATCATACCTAAGGACTTCTAATTCTAATCTATTGGATTTGTCCTTGGGTAGATCCCTCCGGCTCTAGCGGATCATTGGACATAAACCTAACCATAATTACCTTATTACTCCATATCCTAGATTTATTGATCACATGCCATAAAACCTTTTGTGAAAAATCTCTCAAAGTGTTTATGATAAATAAAACACATTGTTGACACTTCGAGAGTTTTGCATTTCTTTTGAAGGACTCACCCTTCACATGTGCTCATGAATTTTTAAGAAATTTGCACATGCGTGAGGAGTTTGCACTTTTTGAATTGATCCACTTTCAGTGAACATGACCGATTCGAGACACGCTTACATCACTAGTTAGACTAGCTTGAAATTATTACCCGTCCTGGTCAAGTCCAAAGAAAGTCTCTCAATATGGTACATTCTACTCAGACAAGTCCTATTCGAGACACGCTTACATCACTAGTTGGACTAGCTTGAAATTATTACCCGTCCAGGACAAGTCTTTTCGATTACTGACATTTCAAGCTTCGTCAATTCATTATTACATTCTGAGTCGAGCTCTTCTGAGATTCAGTCACAAACTTTAAACATCTTTGATCACATTTTAATCATGTCTTCTCCTCCTTAAAAATAGCATATTGTGATATTTTTGATATCAACTGATTAAGAAAAAGATTTTGGAGAGACAGACAAATTTGTTTTTGCATGAACTCGGAACATTTTTGTTTTTATACTCCCCCTTAATGATAGCTTATTTTAAAATCAATTAAGGGTTTTGAGGGAGTTATCTTGAGCACTAATTTTGAGAGATTTTGAGAAATCTTTTGAACAATCTTGAAAAAGTGCTCAAGAATTCTATTTTGAAAACGAGTTTTTGTTTGAAGTCTTTTTCGTTTGTTTAGACTCGAACATTTTGAAAAAGATTTCGTCCTTGAAAATACGAGTCCTTAATTAGAAATAATCAGAAGTCATCATTAGAGTCCGGGTTTCGTACTGAAGTATACGAAAGCCATTGTGAAGAAAGTTTTTGAGAAACGACATGTTTAAGAAAAAGCATTTAAAGAACTCCCGTTCAAGCATCTGTACATATCCGTATCATTGTTGAATGACATTTCTAGAAACGTACAGAATATTGATTTATACGAGAGACATGTCGTGAGAAGAATATTTTTGGATTTTTTGATTTTATATTGTTTTTGTATTTTTTGAAATTTTATATTTTTGTGTTTTGTTTTTGTTGGTTTTTCAAATTTTGTATTTTGTTTTTCAAAAAAATATTTACAGCAAAGCGATTTTGAAAACATTTTTCAAGAAGATTCGAGAAGACGTTCTAACTCTTCAGGAGTTAGGCTTCGCATGCCAATTCGTCGAACTAAATAATCAAACCGTTCTTTTGGAAGGGCTTTAGTAAATAGATCGGCGAGTTGGTAATCAGTCTTAACGAAAAATAATTCAACAGTACCCTCTTCTACATGTTCTTTGATGAAATGATAGCGGACTTTGATATGCTTCGTCTTTAAGTGGTGTACAGGATTGCATGAGATGGCTATGGTACTTTTTGAGTCACAATACATAGGTATTCTGTCAAAAGTAAAGCCATAATCTGTGAGCTGTGTCCGCATCCAAAGAACTTGGGCACAACACGCAGATAGAGACACATACTCGGCTTCGGCGGTTGATAGTGCAGTACAATCCTGTTTCTTTGACGACCAACTTACTAGCTTTTCACCCAAAAATTGTGCTCCTCCTGATGTACTATTTGCTGTATCTTGATCACCAGCATGGTCGGCATCTGAAAATGCTGTTAGATTAAACCCCGAATCCTTCGGATACCAAAGTCCCATGTTACTGGTGCTTCGTAGGTACCGAAAGATCCGTTTAACCTCTTTGAGGCGAAGTTCGGTAGGATTTGCTTGAAACCGTGCTAATAAACAAACAACAAATTGAATATCGGGTCGACTAGCAGTTAGGTACATGAGAGAACCAATCATGCTCCGACATTTCTTTGGATCGATGGGTTTCCCAAACGAATCAACACCTATTTTTGGTGAAGTGACCATTGGTGTACCAACAGAATCACAATTGTCCATTCCATGTTTTTTCAAAATCTCTATTGTATATTTAGCTTGATTGTTAAAAATACCACGAGGGGATTGATGAATTTGTAAACCAAGAAAGAATTTTAGTTCCCCCATCATGGACAATTCAAATTTTCTTTTCATGAGATTTTTAAAATGTTTTGAATGGTTAGGATTGGTTGATCCAAAAATAATGTCGTCCACGTAAATTTGAACGATCAAAATATCATCTTTGAATTTTTTGATAAACAAGGTGTCATCAACTATTCCTTTGGTGAAATTGTTTTTGAGCAAGAAAGATGATAGTTCATCATACCACGCTCTTGGAGCTTGTTTTAAACCATAAATGGCTTTCTTAAGCTTGTAGACGTAGTCTGGATGATCTTTGTCGATGAATCCCTCTGGCTGACTCACATACACTTATTCTTTCAGAGTTTCATTCAAGAAAGCTGTCTTAATGTCCATATGATAGACCGTGATGTTTTTGTGAGCTGCATAGGCTAAGAAAATCCGGACTGCTTCAAGTCTAGCTACAGGCGCGAATGATTCCTCGAAATCTATCCCTTCTTCTTGTGGATATCCTTTAGCCACGAGATGAGCTTTGTTACGAATTACAGTCATTTCCTCATCCAGTTTGTTCTTCCACAACCACTTAAGATCAAGAATCCGTTTATCAAGTGGTCGTTCAACAAGTTCCCAACTATCATGTAACTGGTATTGAAGAATTTCCTCCTGCATCGCTTCTATCCATGGGTTTTCTGCCATTGCTTCCCGAATGTTCTTTGGTTCTTTGAGGCTGATTGAGCAAATGTAAATGCACAATTCGAGATCGGTGGCAAGTTGTCTCCTCATCTGAACTGGCTTTGAAGGTTCACCAATAACGTGTTCAGTTGGATGGTCTTTTGTCCATTTAAGTGTAGAAGGGTACTGTAGGACCGTAGAACAACCTAAATCACATATGAATCAAGCCTAAACCTAGAGAGAGAAAGTAAGTAGAGAGAGAGAGTGGATGGGATCTCCTAGTGTATAAATGAAAGACAATGTAATTACCTAAGAGAACCAACCTCTCAAATGAGGTTTACAAGAGTATTTATAGTTGAAGTCTAGGGCTTCTCTAATCTTATACATTATTACACTAATGGCCCTTAGACTTTATAAATTCATGAAAACTACACATAAACTTCATCATAATGATATTCTAAAGCAACCTATAACTATACGTTAATGACCGACACTTTTTATAAATAAAATATGATCCTAACAATCTCCCCCTAAGTGTTGGTCATTGAGGTTGCGCGACGTCATCATCTTTGTCTTTAAACTTTATCATTCATAGCTCTTGACGTCTTTTAAGAATCACTAGATGAGTCAGTGTACATTGTTCATTGTTCCTTGTTCATTGTTGATGAAGTGATCCAATGATGTCATCTGCCTTTCGTCACTTCTGTGTTTGTGGTGGTTGTCTGCCATTCCAACATGCTCATACGTCTTAAGTCTTTGTAATACATGCATTTGTTGTTTCCGTTCTTTCACTTTGATCTTTGTCATTTTACTTTGTAGATTCTTCTTTTTGGCGTAGAATCTTTCTTTGACTGTTGCTATCCTTTGATCTTTGTGAGAACTTTCCTTTGACTTTGTGATGCATGTA
Organism: Artemisia argyi; assembly: GCA_030686995.1. Classification (NCBI taxonomy): domain Eukaryota; kingdom Viridiplantae; phylum Streptophyta; class Magnoliopsida; order Asterales; family Asteraceae; genus Artemisia; species Artemisia argyi. Next base: position 188,181,401 of record CM060684.1, read on the forward strand.
TGAGCATGTGGAATCTTTCGCCATGGAGATGATGTATAGCTGCAGGTAAACAGTTAGCAATAAACAACCGGTACTTACAGATAAGGAATTAGAGATCGTCAACAGCATAGTGTGAAGACTCCTTCTAACCCTTACCATGGCCGTTCCCATATCAGATACTCCCGAAAGAGCTTACGAGACCTACTAAGTAGCTCAATGACTGGGTGAGTCGCTGGGGATCACTCCACGACTGTAGACCGTTTGAAACCACCGCGAACACTAAGCGTAACCCATAAAGAATTACCGAAGTGACCTGCTGTCAGGGCTGCTTGATGTTGACCCTGGCAGGAATTTCCGTTCAATCATTGAGAAATACATTCGTAAATTCTCTCATAAACGTTCTCGGCAGATTGCTAAGATCTGCGAAGGACTCTAAGGTTTACATCTGGTGTCCTTAATGATGAACAACCAGTGTAGAGATATCATGTGTTCCTATGAGATCTTTTGATGAATCTCGGGGCTCTAGACTCGATAAGTGCACATTTGGTTTCCTATGCGGAGATTAGGGAGAGGTCTCCTTCTTCAATATCAACCATCTCTAAGAGACAGGTCGATAGATTATGCCGGTTCCCCGTGAGAATGAAACAAGCTCTTTTAAGAGAACTTGAGTGGCTAGAAGGTTTAGTGCAGTGCGTCACTGGGTCCATGACGTCTTTATCTTCAATGCCGGTGTCACCTTAGTAACAACCAGTAACATATGAATTGAACCTGGTGTCTGTCCTAAGGTTGAACATATGGAGGGCTATTTCTTTTCACCCTTTTTCATAACTTTTCTTTTTAATTCTTCAACCCCTTCTTTCTCCTTTCTCATTTTCTCCTTTTTTCAATCATACCTAAGGACTTCTAATTCTAATCTATTGGAATTGTCCTTGGGTAGATCCCTCCGGCTCTGGCGGATCATAGGACGGTTTTCCCTAACCTTAGTCACCTTATAACTCCATGAATCCTATAATTGCCATGAAACCTTTGATTGAAAATCTCTCAAAGTGTTTATGAATATAAACACATTTTTGTTGACACTTTGAGAGTTTTTGTTTCTTTTAAAGGACTCCCCCTTCACATGTGCTCATGAATTTTTTAAGAAATTTGCACATGCGTGAGGAGTTTGCACTTTTTGAATTGATCCACTTTCAGTGAACATGACCGATTCGAGACACGCTTACATCACTAGTTAGACTAGCTTGAAGTTATTACCCGTCCTGGTCAAGTTCAAAAAGTCTCTCGATACGGTACATTCTACTCAGACAAGTCCTATTCGAGACACGCTTACATCACTAGTTAGACTAGCTTGAAATTATTACCCGTCCAGGACAAGTCTTTTCGATTACAGACATTTTAAGCTTCGTCAATTCATTGGTACATTCTGAGTCTAGCTCTTTTGAGATTTAGACACAAGCTTTAAACATCTTTGATCACATTTTAATCATGTCTTCTCCCCTTCAAAAATAGCATATCGTGATATTTTTTATATCAACTGATTAAGAAAAAGCTTTTGGAGAGAAAGACAGATTTCATTTTGCATGAATTCGGAACAATTTGTTTTTATGAAATACTCCCCCTCAAAACTCGCATATGTTTTTGAGAAATGTTAAACTTTTTAAAGTTTAGAGGGAAGGAGTCGTCTTGAAGCAAAATTCTGAAAGAGAAAGAAGTTTCAGATTTGTTGAATTTTGCATCAAGGTTTTTTGAAAAACAAAGACTTCTCTTTGTTTGAATAGGAATGTCGCACTGAGGCGTACAACAGTGTCCATTTTTAGGATAAGTGCACTTTGTTGATGAAAATCATTTTTGCGTAACACTTTCCTTTCTTTGAAGACTTGATTTGTGCACTGAAAGGTGTACACAAGTCATTTTGATGATGAGCACCGATTTTGATAGATTTTGAAAATCTTATTGAAAAATCTTGAAAAGGTGGTGCTCAAAATGTAAGAGAATTTTGAAAATCTAATTTATCATTAGATCAACAATCATGGTCTTGAGCTTAAAGATTTTGACAGTTTTTCTAAAGAAAACTCAAGCCAGATAAGTGTGTGGTTTTCGTTTTAGGATAAGTGCTCAAAAAATATTTGAAATCTTTGTTTGATTAAGCACTTTCCTTTCTTTGAAGCACGGGTCCTGAACTGATGTGTTCAGAAGCCATTCGATTAAGTCCTTATTTGAAATCTTTTCGAGGTTATACCCGGACTTAAGTTTTGAAAAGATTTCACTTTGTAGCACGGGTTGTAAGCTGAAGTACTTACAAGCCATCGTAAAGAAACTTTTGAGAAACGACATGTTTTAGAAAAACATTTTAAAGAACTCCCGTTCAAGCATCTGTAAATGTCCGTGTCATTGTTGAAAGACATTTCTAGACACGTACAGAATATTGATTTATACGAGAGACATGTCGTGAGAAGAATATTTTTGGATTTTTTGATTTTATATTGTTTTTGTATTTTTGGAAATCTTATATTTTTGTATTTTGTTTTTGTTTTTATAAAAGAAATGGAAAATCAAAAATAGAAGATTGAAAGAATGATTTTATAGAATGAACAGAATTTGAACCCTCTGAAGAACTGGGTTCTGAGATAGTTGAAGCACCTGCAACCAAAGACGAAGAGGTTTCACAAATAACAGTGTTAGAAGTACATGAATCATCACTCTGAGGGTGTTGACTATCAACGGTTGTTGTGGTTTCTACTTCCTTATCCTGAAGATTATCACTATTATTTGTCTTGGTGCAACTATCAAAAATCTTCCCTGTGGGAATCCACCTAAGACCAACTGTTTTAAAAACTTTCCCCGTAGGAATCCACCTAAGGTAAGATCTAGATGTAGTTTTCTTATCAGATGCAGCGGAAGTCTCAGTCTTGGAAAAACTACATTCTTTAGATATCCACCTATTAGGTTTCTTAACCTCTTGCTTCTTATCAACGGGTTTGTTTTGATTTGGTGTCTTAGTGGATTGGGTCTTGACACTTGATTTGGAATTCTTTGTGTTGCATTCTACTTTCCTAGCATTCTTATTTGTGCCACTACTCTTAGATGCAAGCCAATCCATAGTATTTTGTTGAAAGTTCCTAGGTAATGGTTTACTACTACTAGCGGTGCTTTGGAATCTTGTAGAATTCATCACACTAGGTTTTACACCTAAAATTCCATTTTTTCGAAGTTGTGCCTTTTTTCTAGCTTCTTCTAGATGATGATTGAGGACCATGTCATTAGAACCAACAGACTCATTAACAGTTTTTGTTGTCTTATTTGGTGTACTATAATTAGAAGAGCCAGGTGAAATCACATTTTTGTTTCTTTCAATAAACAAATTTTGTTTTTCAACAATCTTTTCCATTACCTTTTCCTTGGGCAAGGGTGGTGGAGTGACTGGTTTTGACAAATCCTTTTTCTCATCGACTTTTGGAGCAAACCGTGAAATTGACATTTTTGGTTTTTGAACCGTGTTTGAAACATTTGGTTTCTCCGAAGTCGATGGTTTTGCAAACTTAGTTTCCTCACCCTTCCCTTTTTGATTTTCAAACTGAGCCCTCAAAAGATCATTTTGCTCTTTCATGTTCTTGAAAGCACGCTCATACGACAGTTTGTCATACTTGCATTCTTCTTTTTTTCGATCAAGTTGTTTAAAACATGACACATTTTCTTTTTCAAGCTTTATAAGAGCATTTTCATATTTTGAAACAATTGCGGAGGTCTCAGCTCTCAGTCTTTCATCGTCTTGAACAGAATATGTTTGTAAAATGATGGACATGATATCAGTAGTCATAACAGCTTCGAAGAGAGAATCATTTAGGTTTTCCAAAACATTGATTTGCTCAAAAGATTCATTAGCCTTCTTTATCAGGGATTTGTGATCCGTGACGAAGTCAGCTGTTTCTTTCAAAAATGCTTGTTCAAAATGAATTACACGAGCATGAATGTTATTAATTTGAGGAGAAAATTCACTTTCAAGAATCTTTTTAAGCTGTAAATGAACCGTGGAATTCCAGTTAATCTCATTGAGTCTCGTTTTAGATTCTAAAGTCGTTTTAAGTTGCCCAACTCTTGTTTTAAGATCATCAAGATATCCTCTGGCAGCACTTGTGTTAAAAGTGTTGTTTGAAGACATCTGTTCCATGTTGGAAAGCGATTTGGAAGCAACTACTTTTTTAGAAAACATTTTCGAGAATGGTCGTTTTATGGAAAACACAGATGGTTCTTTTTGTGGAACAAAAGTAATACCCGAAAGTTTGTTCAATTTGTTGTAATCAATGGGTTTCAAATCCTTTTGTTTCATTTTAAGAATGCTCTCTTCGACATGTTCTATCGTTTGCACAGAATCACGAACGACGGGAGGATCATGTTTGGTGTAAAAAACACTACCATTATACAAGACGTTCTGTTCTTCCTGAGCTTTCTTGAGATTACAAGGATTGTTGTTACCAAGAGCCATTTTGTGTTTCGTATGGTAAATCGGATTAGTTTGATTTGAAATCATTTTCATTGTTTGACTTGACTGACCCGACTTAACCACTAATTGTTCTAGATGTGCAATCTTGTGTTCTGACTCTACGATTTCTTCCAAAAGTTTATCTTCTTTCTTTGTAAAGTCCTTTTTCAACTCATCCCTTTCTTTTTCAAGATTGGTGTAAGCTGTTTCTTGTTTTGAAAGTTGGTTTGTTAAGTCAGAAATTTCTTGTTTTAAAGAGTTAATGGTTTTTGTTGAACTTATTTCAAGATTAGCAAACTTGGTTTTCCATTCCCTATCTTTAACAAGTAACTTCTTATAACCAATTTCAAATTCTGACTCGCGTTCTTTGTGAATTTGAAAACTTTTTGCATTTTCCTTGTATCTCTCAAGCTCAGTGGTCAATTTCTCATTCGCGGCCTTAACATCGCGATTGACCTTTTTCACTTTCTCAATTTCAATACCACAATTATTTAATAATGATTCAAACAAAGCACGGGTTTCCTCATCATTAGCACCATTTTGTGCAACTTGAACTCCATTAGGATCCATATATGGAGTTTCATAGTTAACATTGCTATTAACTTGTTCCCCCACATATGTATCATAATTAGGTTCAGATGGCACAGAATGTGGCTTCTCATGAGCAAACGAAGTAGCATTGTTACCATAATTTGGTACCTCATAGAATGGATCTGAATCATAAGTAGGAGGAAGATCAGAATCACTGCGTGATGTTGTTGTCTGCTGATTTGCCATAAAGTTGTAGGTTTCATTGAGATCTGCTGAGTTGTCATTAACTCTTGTTGTAGCTCTAAACTCATGTTCATCGGCAGTCAACGGTATTCCCGATTCTTCTTTATTGGCTAGCATCAACAAGTACTGGATCTTTTCAACCCTCGTCATTGCATTGACATTGTTTCTGTTGTGACTTGCTGATGGCGGTTTCTGAATCGAAGTCATGAAACAATCAATCCCATTTTGATTAAGCACATTTTGATTCACAATCTGATCCATCTGATTTCCTACATACTGCCCTGCATATTGCATCTGGTTCCCCATATGTATACTCGAAGCATATCCTTGTTGATTGTTGTTGTGTCGTTGGATGTTTAATGCATTAAAGACTGATGCAAAACCATTGGACAAAGTACTCGTGATACTGTTATGGTGAGATGCCATTGATTCAATTCAAAGTGAAACGTTGTTCTGAGGATCTTTTGAAAGATAACAAAGGTTGTTGTTGAAGATTAGATGTTTTGGTGAAGATGAACGTTCGTTCTCGGTTGATCTGATTGATTTTGTAATTTCCCGCCAAAAATTGAGTATGAAAATTTTCTTTCTCAAAATTTGAAAATCTCAAAGAAATACAATTCTAAGGTTACTAGAAAAATTTGAGTTTTAAAAATTTTGACGCCAAATTTTACCGAAAATTTTTGAATTTTGGCCAAAAAATTTGAATTTCGGGCCAAAATTTTCAACCTTATACCAAAATTTAAATCTCGCGTAAAAATTGAACGATTAGTCTCGTGTGAAAAATAAATTTTACTCAAATTTTCCCGCCAAAAAACTTTTTTTTTTCCCGAACTCGATAGGATTGTAACGTGGGCAAACTCGGTAACCAAGAACGTTTCAAACTCGATAAGCTCTTAAAAAGTTTCAAACTCGGTAAGTGTTGTACTCAAACTCGATAAGTTCACAAAATTTGGGCAGAGTTTCCCCTAACTTGATAAACGATAAGCCTAACTCGATAAACGATTAGGTAATATAGGCTAACTCGCCAAACTTAACTCGATAAGCAAATCCAAAATCCTAACTCGATAACAAAAGCTCTAACTCGATAGAACAGAAGCTCTAACTCGATAGACACCAAACTCCAAACTCGATAAAAGTGTCTCCTAACTCGATAAACAACACGTAACTCGATAGGTCTTGTGACACCTAACTCGATAGAACCTCAAATACCCCTAACTCGATAGAACCTTGGTGAGTGTTTATTTACTCACCATTTTATGACCAAAAACCGACCCAATACGACTATTTGAGCTAACAATTGCCAAGAAAACGTATGTTTTTGTGTTTGTGATATGCAGGTACGGATATTTTACAAAGTGACAAAAATCACACAAAATCCGGAAAAACCGAGCACGAGAGTGGAAAAGGATTCAAAAGCCGATGCCGCGAAGCATTTTTCAAGTCCGGATCATTTTTCGAGCTCAAAGTGCCTAATCAACCCTTGAAGAATTAAAGTTTTGCAAGAAAGAACCCTGGATTTTATATTGGAAATATGGCAGTTTAGATCCTTGAAGTTTGCAAGAATTACATTTTTGGTCCTTATCATAATATCTTAAACACTAATCTGTTAAAATAAATAAACCCAAAATCACTTATCCACAAATAAAAACCAAAATCCAATCCAATTCCTAAACCCACCAGCCAAGCCCATGTTGCAAACCAAAAAAAACCCGAGCCCAATTTCATTTCGGTCAAAGAGGTCAAAACAATAAATAACTCACACCCCGCCCCCCATTCTTACCCTTACCCAGAAATAACTATTCAGTGAATAGTAACCATGAACCCTAACTTTTCACCGTACAAAATTAACCACAATTAAGGGTTAATCCGTCAAATCAACATGTTTCTAGAAGCTTAGAGGGTGCCAGTATGTGTCAGAGAGCTCAAGAAGCACACGCGTGGCTACGTGGCATCATCTTATTGGACAGAACGCGTCATCAGATCTAATCTAAGGGTGGATAATCGAAGAAATGATTGAAGAATTGATCAGAGGGCTCAGATTGGTTTTCAACAAGCACAGGTCACACGGATTGCCAACATGGCAATCCGAGACCCCCTCACTCTCATTTCTCCTATAAATAGACGTTAGTTTTAGCTTATTTAGTGTGTAGAGATAGGTTAGCGAAGCTCTGCCAAATTGATTTCTTGTATTTAGAATAGCTTTTGTAATTGAATATCATTTAGATTTAAATAAAATTCTTAGTTTTCTCTTTAAATTCTGTTAGCTTATTGCTATTTTCATTGAGTTTTTAGCTTTTATATCTCTTAAATTTAGTTTATTTCTAGCTTTTAATTTCATATAAATCAAATTTCACTGTTATTTCAGCTTATATAATTGTGAGAAAATATAAAAAAATCAGAAAATAAACAAATCAAAATAAAATATAAAAATAAGTCTTCATTATGTTTAATAAGTTTCCAAATAAATAGTTTCAGCTTTTATAAGAATAGTTTAAACTTTGAACATTTCGTTTTCATTTAAACTTTTGGTTCTTAAATCACATAAATAAAAGTTAACTGTGATTGATCATTGGATTGCTGAGGTGTTGTGGATAAGTTGGAACAGATTTGGAAGGTTCCTGCCTATCCTAGAGATAGGCAAGCGTAGTGAATCCTCCTCAATTGTGGCTGAGGAGGAAGAATTTGTAAGTATCGCTCGTATTTCAGCTTCACCTAAAGTTTTTTTCATTAAAGTTCATGTGATAATAGTATAAATCTGTTTGGTTGAATCATCTGTTATCATTGTTGTAGTTATAGTTTCTAAATTTGAGTAGATCTTAGTATAGTTAGTATTGTAATTTTTTATCACTATTTCATTAATTTAGTTGCTGAGTAGTTGTAATTTTGGGTGTAGTATAGCTGTTGATCATAAGAGTTCATTTGTGTGGTTAATGCTTAGAAGGATTGTTTTACTGAGAAGCTGAATTAGTGTTGAATTGTGAGTTTGAAAATCTGTTGGAATTAGTTTTGGATATTGTTCCTTGTAATTCTGAGTTCAGCTTGTTTAATGTTGGATTTAGATGTTAATCTTGCTTAATTTGAATGTTGATTAATCTGTTTAGGTTATAAGATTTGCATTTGTTAGCTTATATCTGATTTGGTAGAGTAATTCAGTAGCTACGGGAGTGTTTGGATCTGAGATTTGTGGTAAAAGTTGGTGTTAGGATTGCTGATTATCTGTCATATATAGTTTGCTTAAGTGTGGATTTAGAGTTTAGGTTAGTAAAATCAGTAGAACATATTATAAAAAGGTCAAAAGTTAGTTTAATAATTCCATTAGCTGTTCTTATAGGTCAAATGAGTCAGTGAATTTGTTTTGGTAGGTATAGTATAACATTAGTTGGTTTAATTTAGAGTAACTATAGTTTAATACACATTGTAGAAGTAGAATTAGTGATTAGTAATTGGAAATGGTCAACAATTGTGTGCAATCTGATAGTCTAATTACCCAGCCCCAATACAGAACCAAGAGCTGCTGATTTTGAATTTTTTAGATTAGTATATATGGAATCTGAGTAGGATTAAAGTAATTTTGGAATCTATATAGATCAGTGATCAATTTGCACCATTTAGTTTGGATAATTGAGCTTATTTGAGTGTTTGTTTGCTCTTGTTTATTTGCGCCGTTGAGACAGATTTCTGTTCTAGTATATTGGTCTGCTAGAGTGCTTTTGTACTTATACATGTGATTTGTTTTTGATTCTGAGCTTCTTTTAGATAATTTGAGTGTTGTGTTTGGTACCACTATTTTAGCTTCTGAATCAGTAAATTTTCTTGTACTGCTTAACAGTTGGCTTAACGTGAGCTTATTGTTTCAAATTTTGAGTAACTGTGATCTTTGAGCTTTAATTTGGCCATCTCCTTGCACATCTGAGTTTATTGTACCACTTTTAGTCAGTGTGTTAAGTTTCAAAAAGTTTGGATCTCAAGTGCTTATTATTAAGCACTTGAGATAAGCAGATTTCATTAAATAAGCAGTTCCAGAGCTGATTTTTGTTTCAAATTTTTAATTTCAGTTTCTTTTATTAATTTTGAATTTCTGGAATTTTTCCAGATTTTTCCACAGCCTTTTACTATTTTTCCTAATTTCTTTTGATTATTTTTAATTTTTAAATAGTTTTTATTTACCAAAAATCAATAAAAAATAAAAAAAGTCAGAAAAATTAAAAAAATAATTTTTGAATTTCTTTTATAATATTTTAGAATTTTTAGAAATTAATTTTCATTTTTCCAATTTGTTTTTCTATTTTTCTCTATTTTTAATTCACTTTTAATTCCAAAAATACAAAATTAATTCTAGAAAATAAATAAAAACTCAAAAAAATATTTTTCTTTTTCTTAAAATTCTTTTTATTAGTTTTTAATTTTTAGAAAATATTTCCAAGTTCGTAGGATCATTTTTCATCATACGTTACGTTTTAATTTTACGGTTGCGTTACCGTTTTCACGTTTTTCATTTCGGTGCATAGTTAGCTTGTAATCTTTGCATGATTTATCATTGTTTGTGATTTTTTGAATTCCTTGATTGCTATTTTCACTCTATCACTCTTTCACCACTCACTTACACTACACGATTCCCAAGCCGATAATTCAAATTTTCCATTTGAGCATTCGTTGGGAAGAACGACCCGGGAATTACTTTAACCGGTATTTCCTTGGAATATAAATATACTATAATTATTATAATTGGTTTTCACACGAATCAATTTTTGGCGCCGCTGCCGGGGAAGGCTTAAAGTGAATTTTTGAATCATTGTTTTGGAAAATCGTGTTTTGATAAGCCTTCTTCTACTTTGTATGTATATCTCTTATAAAAATTAAAAAAATCAAAAACACTTTTACTAAAGTGTTTTCAAAAATATCAAAAATAAAATAAAAGTTACAGCCTCGTTCCGATCGAAAGAAAGGGCGTTGCAAACCAAATAAGTCTCGCAATATAACGAAAACGTGAAATTGATTAATTATCGGATTATTTCATTTACTACAACCGATTAAGCGGGAAATACGGAAGCTAAGACATTAAATTGCTAGCTGAAGAGAGAAACACTCTTCTTTCCCGTCCCGTCGCGCGTAGTTTTGAGAGAAACGGTTTTTGATTAACGTAACGTTTCAATAAAAAGAAAAAAAACAAAAGAAATAAAAAGTTTTTGTGAAAAAAAAAATATAAAAACAAAAAGATTTCCCTTTTTCTTTTCTTTTTAATTTTGCTTTTGGTGTATGCACACCCGCTCTTCTTTTGAGAGTCTTATATCACCGTTATCAAATCCCGAAAGGGTAATACGACACACACACCGTGTCCATTTCCTTAACGTTGAGGAAATGGATATGAATAATCAACACCCTCCGATGGGTGGTGATGAAAACCAACACGAGCTAGCTCCCGATCTCCGAACGATGGAGGAGCTGTGCCAACCCACAATGCATGGTAGAGGTGGCCCGATTGCCCCTCTAAATATTGAGGCTACGGATTTTGGACTTAAGCACCACATGATACAACAAGTCCAAAATTCGTGCCAATTTCACGGATTACCGGGTGACGATGCAAATAAGCATTTTGATAAGTTCTTAACCGTCACCCAAAATATGAAACAAAACGGGGTCTCCGATGACGCCCTCCGTCTCTCTCTCTTCCCCTATTCTCTTACACATCATGCCACCGCGTGGTTTGATCGTCTTCCCAGGAACTCGATTCATACTTTCAATGAAATGGTTTCCAAGTTCCTGGCGAAGTATTTTCCACCATCGATGGTGACGAAATTGAGGAATGATATTAGCAACTTTCGACAACTCCCCGACGAGTCTTTGTTTGAGGCTTGGGAGCGTTACAAGCTTGCCATTGATCATTGTCCGAATCATAATATGCTTCTCGTTACGATAATCGATACGTTTTATAATGGATTGACTTTACGACATAGGGACACGATCAATGCTGCAGCTGGTGGTACTTTTATGAAACGTCGTCCTGAGGATTGTTACGAGCTAATCGAGAATATGACGGCCCATTAAAACTATTGGGATTCCTCAGCCGAAAGGAATGAGCCAATAAGATCGACTGCGATTCTTAACTCTTCTTCTAACCCCGAGCTAGCCGTCTTGAATAAGAAAATTGATGATTTGTCGACGGCTATGCTAAAGATGTACCAAATGATGCCAAGTCAAACCAAAAATACACAAGTTAATGTGGTCAATGTCGTTTGTGAAACTTGTGGTGGTCCACACCCGTATTATGAATGTCCGACGACCGGCTCTTTTGCTCAAGAGAACGTGTATGCTGCAAATATGGGTGGCAACGGTTACCCGCCTCTTCAAGGAGACCGTAATCTCCTCAGCTACCGTTCGAGCCATTTTCAAGGACCACCCGGGTTTAATCAACCTAATCAAGTGAATCAAAATAATAATGTGCAAAACCGTAATCATCAATTCAACAACAATCAAAATCACAACCGTGGAAATAATGGTTTTCAAGGACAAAATCAGAATTTTCAACAAAATCACAATCGGGGAAATTTTCAACAAGGCCCGCCTCAAGGGAATAATTTTCAAAGCAACGGGAATTTTCAAAATAATAATCATGGAAATCAGAACAATGGAAATTTTCAAAACCGTGGGCAAAGTTTTAATAATCAAAATCAAGCTGCTGTTCCAAATCCGTCGCCCACGGAAGAGTTGATTAAACAATTGCTTCAAGGACAACAAGCCTTAATTGCTAAACAAGAGGAAACAACAAAAATGTTTGCAACTCAAATAAATGATATCAACAAGCGTTTAAATGATCGACCCTCGGGCTCTGGAACTTTGCCTAGCAACACGATCGCTAACCCGAGGGGCGATGCTAAAGCGATCATTACGAGGAGTGGTGTTACTTACGATGGACCAACGGCTCCGACTACCTCTTCTTCTCTACCTCCAAAGGTAATCGTCCGTGAAACCGAGGCGACAACGGATACGGAAATTCCTAGTAATAATGGAAGGACCGAGAACATCCAACCTCCGGTGGTCCCAACGTCTAAAGGAAAAGAAAAGGTCGTTAATGATAATGAAAACGAAACACCCCTCAAAACAAAGTTACCATATCCATCACGCCTAAATGAACAAAAGCACCGCGAGAAAGATAAAAACCAAATGGAGAAGTTTTATCAGATTTTTTAAGAATTACATTTCGATATAAGTCTCGCGGATGCTATACTTTTGATGCCGAAATTTGCTTCAATGCTAAAAGGTCTTTTGAATAATAAAGAAAAGCTTTTTGAAATGTCGAGAACCCAAATGAACGAGAATTGCTCAGCGGTTCTTCTTAAAAAGCTACCCGAAAAGCTTGAAGACCCTGGCAAATTTCTTATACCATGTAATTTTCCGGGTATGGTTCAATGCTTCGCCTTGGCCGATCTTGGTGCTAGTATTAACCTTATGCCGATGCCGATTTTGAAAAAGTTGTCTCTTCCTAACTTGACACCGACGCTTATGACCCTTGAGCTTGCCGATCGATCAACGTCTCGTCCAATTGGCATAGCTGAGGATATTTTTGTCAATGTTGGGAAATTTCATTTCCCTGCGGATTTTGTGGTTGTTGATTTCGATGCCGATCCACGGGTTCCTCTTATTCTCGGGAGAGGTTTCCTAAGGACCGGTCGTGCTTTGATTGATGTTTATGACGAGGAGATTACTTTACGTGTTGGAAACGAAGCCGTCACTTTTAATCTTGATCAAACCGCGAGATACTCCTCCGATTACGATGTTTCTTTCGTTAACCGTATCGATGTTATTGATGAGACTACGGAGGAGTATGCTCAAGAATTTCTTGGTTTTACCGATAATGCTTCGAGTGGCAATCCCACTCCTTCTTTTGAACCAATCGTCTCCGATTCTTCCCCTTCCCTTACTCCGTTTGAGGGAAGTGATCTCGCTTGGGAAGAAATCAATGCTTGTCTTACAAATGAATCATTTTCACCGGAATTTGATAAAAACAATTTTGATCCGGAGGGGGACATTTTATTAATTGAAAAATTGTTAAATGAAAAACCGATTGTTTCTTCCCCTCCGGTTGACTTAAAAATGGCAGACGTAAAAGAAGTTAAGCCGTCTATTGAGAATCCTCCGGAGCTCGAGCTCAAGGATTTGCCTCCTCATCTCGAATACGCATACTTGGAAAAAAATGAAAAATTACCGGTTATAATTTCAAAAGGTCTTAAAGATGAGGAGAAGTCACGACTCTTAGATGTGCTTCGGAAGCATAAAAGTGCAATTGCTTGGCAAATATCCGACATTAAGGGAATCGACCCTCGATTTTGTACTCATAAGATTCTTTTGGAGGATAATCACAAAGCTTCCGTTCAACAACAACGACGGGTTAATCCACAAATCCATGAAGTGATCAAAAAGGAGGTTATTAAACTCCTTGACGCTGGAATGATTTATCCAATCTCGGATAGTTCATGGGTTAGCCCGGTTCATTGTGTGCCGAAGAAGGGCGGAATCACTGTTGTGAAGAATGACGATAATGAGCTTATACCGACTCGACTTGTGACCGGATGGAGAGTTTGTATCGACTACCGTAAATTGAATGATGCGACACGTAAAGACCATTTCCCGCTTCCTTTTATGGACCAGATGCTTGAACGTTTAGCGGGAAATGAGTTCTATTGTTTTCTCGATGGCTTTTCTGGGTACTTTCAAATTCCCATTGATCCCCAGGATCAAGAAAAGACCACTTTTACTTGCCCGTATGGAACGTTTGCCTATCGTAGAATGCCCTTTGGCTTATGTAACGCTCCAGGCACGTTTCAACGGTGTATGATGGCCATTTTTTCCGATATGATTGAAAAAACCATGGAAGTGTTCATGGACGACTTTTCCGTCTATGGTGATTCTTTCGACTCTTGCCTTTCCCATTTAGAAAATATGCTAGTTCGGTGTGAAAACACTAATTTAGTTCTAAATTGGGAAAAGTGCCACTTCATGGTTAAAGAGGGAATAGTCCTCGGCCATAAGATATCCAAATCTGGGATTGAGGTGGATCGGGCAAAAGTCGATGTTATTGCTAAGTTACCACACCCGACTACCATCAAAGGAATCCGAAGTTTCCTTGGTCATGCCGGCTTTTACCGGCGTTTTATTCAAGATTTCTCCAAAATAGCCCGGCCTCTGACTCACCTTTTAGAAAAAGACGCTCCGTTTAACTTCACGAATGAATGCGTCGATGCATTTAATGTTTTGAAGAAAAAGTTAACGGAGGCACCGATCTTAGTTGCCCCCGATTGGGACTTACCATTTGAGCTAATGTGTGATGCAAGCGATTATGCCATTGGTGCAGTTCTGGGGCAACGTAAGAACAAGTATTTTCAACCTATACACTATGCAAGCAAGACCATGAATGACGCCCAACATCATTACACAACCACCGAAAAGGAGATGTTAGCGGTCGTCTATGCTTTTGAGAAATTTAGACCTTACTTGTTGCTTAAGAAGTGCATAGTGTATACGGACCACTCAGCCCTTAAATACTTAATGGCAAAGCAAGACGCTAAGCCACGTTTAATGCGGTGGGTTCTTTTGCTCCAAGAATTTGATGTCGAAATACGAGACAAGAAAGGAGCTGAGAACCTTGCTGCCGATCACCTTTCTAGACTTGAGAACCCCCACCAAAGTGTTCTCGAGAATAAGGAAATTACGGAAACATTTCCTCTTGAGACACTTGGGAGTGTGACCAAAATAGACCAAAGTACCCCATGGTTCGCCGATTTTGCGAATTACCATGCGGGGAAATTCATTAGACAAGGGATGTCGTCCCAGCAAAAGAAGAAATTCTTTAAAGATGTACAACATTATTTTTGGGACGACCCCTACTTGTTCAAAGTCTGTGCGGATCAAGTGATCCGGCGGTGTGTTCACGGTACAGATGCTGTTGAAATACTTAAGGCATGTCATAGTGGACCCACAGGGGGATACCATGGTGCTAATTTCACCGCTAAGAAGGTTTTCGATTCCGGCTTTTATTGGCCGACGATATATCGGGATGCCCATGAATTGGTGAAAACATGTGATTCATGCCAACGTCAAGGGAAAATCTCTCAAAAAGATGAAATGCCGCAAAATGCGATTCAAGTTTGTGAGATCTTCGACGTTTGGGGCATCGATTTCATGGGGCCATTCCCGTCGTCTAGGGGTAACAAGTATATCCTCGTGGCCGTCGATTACTTATCAAAATGGGTTGAAGCGAAGGCGCTCCCCACCAATGACGCCCGAGTGGTTGTTAAGTTTTTGAAAAGTCTCTTTGCCCGATTTGGTGCACCTCGAGCCATCATAAGCGATCGTGGGACCCATTTCTGTAATGATCAATTTGCTAAAGTAATGCTTAAGTATGGTGTCACACATCGTCTTTCCATGGCTTATCACCCACAAACGAGTGGTCAAGTTGAGGTCTCCAATCGTGGTTTAAAACGTATACTTGAAAGGACCGTAGGTGAACACCGTGCCTCTTGGGCCGACAAATTAGAAGATGCATTATGGGCTTTCCGGACCGCTTACAAGACCCCAATTGGGTGTACACCATATAAGCTGGTTTACGGGAAAGCTTGTCATTTGCCCATCGAACTAGAGCACAAGGCCTACTGGGCCTTAAAACATGCCAACCTTGACTTGAAAACCGCGGGTGATCATAGAAAAATTCAGTTGAATGAGTTAGTAGAACTCCGTGATCAAGCTTACGAGAATTCTTTGATTTACAAAGAGAAAACGAAAAGAATTCATGATGCCAAGATCAAAGACCGCGTTTTTAACGTTGGTGATCAAGTGCTACTTTTCAATTCTCGGTTAAAGATATTCTCGGGTAAGCTTAAAACCCGTTGGTCTGGACCATTCACAATAACCCAAGTTTTCCCTTATGGAACCATTGAGTTAGCTCAACAAGATGGTCCCAATTTTAAGGTGAATGGTCATAGGTTGAAACATTATTTTGGAGGGGATGTACCGACTATGGTAGTCCCGGATCTCCAAACTTTCCCCAAGGACAATTGAATTCGGGGATCGAGTCAAGCTCATGTGACTCGGTGAACAAAAACAAGCGCTTCGTGGGTGGCAACCCATGCCTATCATTTCATCTTCTTATTTTCTTATTTCTAACACCTAACGTGAGGAGGGGGTGCCTCTTCTACTCTTGTGTTTCGTGGTTGTTTGTGATGTTTGTTCAGGATTGTCCATGATTTATGATGACTCTCGTGCTCGTTATCTCTTCACTTGGAGTCTCATTCATCGGTGCTATTTGGAAATCCTATATCCGTGAATCTTATCGACTAACGTTTTCTTTGGCATAATTAATAAACGGCCTAGAATTTTGTTAGGATTACCTTTTCCCATAAAACATTGAGGACAATGTTTCGTTCTAGTCGGGGGGAGGGTGAATCTTCGATTCGATTTTGACCTTGCATGTTTCACAAGTCGTGTACTCTTGCAACTCCATTTTTCCACCAAAATTAAAAAATATATATATAAAAAAAAAATTGAAAAATTTCAAAAATTTTGATGAAAAAGCAATGAAAAAAAAAATGTGAAAAAGTTGAAAAAGTTGTGCAAAAATATAATAAAGTTTGAATAAGTGTTTTGACACCTTGTTGACTTTCTTGCTGGCGAGAGTAGGAATAAATATTTTGACTTGACCGGGCGTGTTGAGCCCTAGCTTGTTCCCTTAACCAATGATAATCGCATAAGCTTGTGCTAGTTTTGTACACAAGGAGCTATAAAATACGAATTCTTTCTTAAGAATTTGCAAGTTCCCGTACTTTACTTTATACATGCGCAGCTTAAAAGCTTTCGCTAGTCTTTTACATCAGGAGCTAGAAAATGCGAATTCTTCTTCTAGAATTTGCAAGTTTCCGTAACTGACTTTATATATGCATGGCTGATTATCGGCTAAGTATTCGCTGGTTTCATTATTTGGAATCTTAAATTGCGAAGAGCGAG
This sequence comes from Artemisia argyi, assembly GCA_030686995.1. Taxonomy (NCBI): domain Eukaryota; kingdom Viridiplantae; phylum Streptophyta; class Magnoliopsida; order Asterales; family Asteraceae; genus Artemisia; species Artemisia argyi. The sequence continues at coordinate 188,198,628 of CM060684.1, forward strand.
AAATGATAGAGTTTATTTAGAAGTAAGATGCTAAACGTAGAGTAGTGGTTCTCTTTAGAGCTCATAAGAGGTACTTGTGGCTTTTTACTCCCATCAGAAACGTCACCAATATATAAATAGATGTTCTAGGTTAATTAGTGGTATTTCGGTTTGAATAATATTTAGTTCTTTGTTTTCTTAAGAGAATTTTTGCTTTAGAAATTGGGTACATATCAAGGAACACCAAAAATAAGAGCAAAAAGTGAAAAAATCAAAAGTCAAAAGTTGATTATCTATGTGGTTTTGGAGCTACCCGTTAAGCTTCCATTGATGTTGAAAAAAGTAAAGTCAAGAAAGAAAAAAAGTGAAAAGTATGAAAAAAGTGAAAAATGAGAAATGAGAAAAATGAAAAAAAGTGAAAGTTGTAGTATTGTCGAATAAAAGCTTATGTATGTATCAATAAGTTGTTGGCGCGTGAGGTGCATGTGATACGTGATTAGTAATCAGTCACATGAGGTGCACGTGATCGTACTCCGCAACTTATATCCTTGATATTGTATGTACCCCTAATTCCTTGAAATGGACCGAATTTCTATTGCAGTGGTTCTTAAGAGAAAATGGATAACTACTTATCGTTTAAACTAGGGTATCACTATCGGACTTAAAAATTATCGAAACGAGAAAATATGAAGCAATTTATTTCTCAACAAAATCAAAAATTGAGATACAAAACCTAGGAAATGGGAGTAAGGAGTTTCCACAAGTAACTGTTATGAGTAGTGTTAGCATCTAATTTGTAGATAAGCTGTGATCTCGTTTGTACGCTTAGTTTGGGGACTCGTGAAAAATCAAGGATGACGATTTTTAACCGTATGGTCGCTTCTTAAATAGAAGTGTTTCTACTCGTTGACCCTAATAATTATTGCAAAATAATGAAAGTTCAACAAACCGTCACAAGTTTGAAGTATGAAAAGTACAAAAATAAAAGAGGAATAAAGGAATAAAAGGAATAAAAGGAAAATTTTGGAAAACGGAGCGTTTTTCGGGAATAAATGATTTTGTAATCTCTTTTGAACCGCCTTGCTACTTTTCAAAGTTAGTAAAAAGAGTATCGAAATTATTTATCCCAAAAGCGTGAATTGATCACATTGCGTGAGGACACGGCAATACCTTAGTCGGGGGGATTTTGGTGAGTGTTTATTTACTCACCATTTTATGACCAAAAACCGACCCAATACGACTATTTGAGCTAACAATTGCCAAGAAAACGTATGTTTTTGTGTTTGTGATATGCAGGTACGGATATTTTACAAAGTGACAAAAATCACACAAAATCCGGAAAAACCGAGCACGAGAGTGGAAAAGGATTCAAAAGCCGATGCCGCGAAGCATTTTTCAAGTCCGGATCATTTTTCGAGCTCAAAGTGCCTAATCAACCCTTGAAGAATTAAAGTTTTGCAAGAAAGAACCCTGGATTTTATATTGGAAATATGGCAGTTTAGATCCTTGAAGTTTGCAAGAATTACATTTTTGGTCCTTATCATAATATCTTAAACACTAATCTGTTAAAATAAATAAACCCAAAATCACTTATCCACAAATAAAAACCAAAATCCAATCCAATTCCTAAACCCACCAGCCAAGCCCATGTTGCAAACCAAAAAAAACCCGAGCCCAATTTCATTTCGGTCAAAGAGGTCAAAACAATAAATAACTCACACCCCGCCCCCCATTCTTACCCTTACCCAGAAATAACTATTCAGTGAATAGTAACCATGAACCCTAACTTTTCGCCATACAAAATTAACCACAATTAAGGGTTAATCTATCAAATCAACATGTTTCTAGAAGCTTAGAGGGTGCCAGTATGTGTCAGAGAGCTCAAGAAGCACACGCATGGCTACGTGGCATCATCTTATTGGACAGAACGCGTCATCAGATCTAATCTAAGGGTGGATAATCGAAGAAATGATTGAAGAATTGATCAGAGGGCTCAGATTGGTTTTCAACAAGCACAGGTCACACGGATTGCCAACATGGCAATCCGAGACCCCCTCACTCTCATTTCTCCTATAAATAGACGTTAGTTTTAGCTTATTTAGTGTGTAGAGATAGGTTAGCAAAGCTCTGCCAAATTGATTTCTTGTATTTAGAATAGCTTTTGTAATTGAATATCATTTAGATTTAAATAAAATTCTTAGTTTTCTCTTTAAATTCTGTTAGCTTATTGCTATTTTCATTGAGTTTTTAGCTTTTATATCTCTTAAATTTAGTTTATTTCTAGCTTTTAATTTCATATAAATCAAATTTCACTGTTATTTCAGCTTATATAATTGTGAGAAAATATAAAAAAATCAGAAAATAAACAAATCAAAATAAAATATAAAAATAAGTCTTCATTATGTTTAATAAGTTTCCAAATAAATAGTTTCAGCTTTTATAAGAATAGTTTAAACTTTGAACATTTCGTTTTCATTTAAACTTTTGGTTCTTAAATCACATAAATAAAAGTTAACTGTGATTGATCATTGGATTGCTGAGGTGTTGTGGATAAGTTGGAACAGATTTGGAAGGTTCCTGCCTATCCTAGAGATAGGCAAGCGTAGTGAATCCTCCTCAATTGTGGCTGAAGAGGAAGAATTTGTAAGTATCGCTCGTATTTCAGCTTCACCTAAAGTTTTTTTCATTAAAGTTCATGTGATAATAGTATAAATCTGTTTGGTTGAATCATCTGTTATCATTGTTGTAGTTATAGTTTCTAAATTTGAGTAGATCTTAGTATAGTTAGTATTGTAATTTTTTATCACTATTTCATTAATTTAGTTGCTGAGTAGTTGTAATTTTGGGTGTAGTATAGCTGTTGATCATAAGAGTTCATTTGTGTGGTTAATGCTTAGAAGGATTGTTTTACTGAGAAGCTGAATTAGTGTTGAATTGTGAGTTTGAAAATCTGTTGGAATTAGTTTTGGATATTGTTCCTTGTAATTCTGAGTTCAGCTTGTTTAATGTTGGATTTAGATGTTAATCTTGCTTAATTTGAATGTTGATTAATCTGTTTAGGTTATAAGATTTGCATTTGTTAGCTTATATCTGATTTGGTAGAGTAATTCAGTAGCTACGGGAGTGTTTGGATCTGAGATTTGTGGTAAAAGTTGGTGTTAGGATTGCTGATTATCTATCATATATAGTTTGCTTAAGTGTGGATTTAGAGTTTAGGTTAGTAAAATCAGTAGAACATATTATAAAAAGGTCAAAAGTTAGTTTAATAATTCCATTAGCTGTTCTTATAGGTCAAATGAGTCAGTGAATTTGTTTTGGTAGGTATAGTATAACATTAGTTGGTTTAATTTAGAGTAACTATAGTTTAATACACATTGTAGAAGTAGAATTAGTGATTAGTAATTGGAAATGGTCAACAATTGTGTGCAATCTGATAGTCTAATTACCCAGCCCCAATACAGAACCAAGAGCTGCTGATTTTGAATTTTTTAGATTAGTATATATGGAATCTGAGTAGGATTAAAGTAATTTTGGAATCTATATAGATCAGTGATCAATTTGCACCATTTAGTTTGGATAATTGAGCTTATTTGAGTGTTTGTTTGCTCTTGTTTATTTGCGCCGTTGAGACAGATTTCTGTTCTAGTATATTGGTCTGCTAGAGTGCTTTTGTACTTATACATGTGATTTGTTTTTGATTCTGAGCTTCTTTTAGATAATTTGAGTGTTGTGTTTGGTACCACTATTTTAGCTTCTGAATCAGTAAATTTTCTTGTACTGCTTAACAGTTGGCTTAACGTGAGCTTATTGTTTCAAATTTTGAGTAACTGTGATCTTTGAGCTTTAATTTGGCCATCTCCTTGCACATCTGAGTTTATTGTACCACTTTTAGTCAGTGTGTTAAGTTTCAAGCAGTTTGGATCTCAAGTGCTTATTATTAAGCACTTGAGATAAGCAGATTTCATTAAATAAGCAGTTCCAGAGCTGATTTTTGTTTCAAATTTTTAATTTCAGTTTCTTTTATTAATTTTGAATTTCTGGAATTTTTCCAGATTTTTCCACAGCCTTTTACTATTTTTCCTAATTTCTTTTGATTATTTTTAATTTTTAAATAGTTTTTATTTACCAAAAATCAATAAAAAATAAAAAAAGTCAGAAAAATTAAAAAAATAATTTTTGAATTTCTTTTATAATATTTTAGAATTTTTAGAAATTAATTTTCATTTTTCCAATTTGTTTTTCTATTTTTCTCTATTTTTAATTCACTTTTAATTCCAAAAATACAAAATTAATTCTAGAAAATAAATAAAAACTCAAAAAAATATTTTTCTTTTTCTTAAAATTCTTTTTATTAGTTTTTAATTTTTAGAAAATATTTCCAAGTTCGTAGGATCATTTTTCATCATACGTTACGTTTTAATTTTACGGTTGCGTTACCGTTTTCACGTTTTTCATTTCGGTGCATAGTTAGCTTGTAATCTTTGCATGATTTATCATTGTTTGTGATTTTTTGAATTCCTTGATTGCTATTTTCACTCTATCACTCTTTCACCACTCACTTACACTACACGATTCCCAAGCCGATAATTCAAATTTTCCATTTGAGCCTTCGTTGGGAAGAACGACCCGGGAATTACTTTAACCGGTATTTCCTTGGAATATAAATATACTATAATTATTATAATTGGTTTTCACACGAATCAAACCTCTAACTCGATACACCCCTAACTCGATATACACCCCTAACTTGATAAATTTTTTGCACCTAACTCGAAAAACTTTTCTAACTCGATAATTTAAGCACCTAACTCGATAGTTTAAGCACCTAACTCGAAGAAAAAAAATTTCAAACTCGAAATTTTGCACCTAACTCGAAAACAACCTGATGAACAGTAACCGAATCAAAAATCACTTTTATACCATGTTTTTTTTTTACCAAATCAAACCTAAAATAACCTATATTATCCCTAGGCGATTGATACCACTTGTAGGACCGTAGAACAACCTAAATCACATATGAATCAAGCCTAAACCTAGAGAGAGAAAGTAAGTAGAGAGAGAGAGTGGATGGGATCTCCTAGTGTATAAATGAAAGACAATGTAATTACCTAAGAGAACCAACCTCTCAAATGAGGTTTACAAGAGTATTTATAGTTGAAGTCTAGGGCTTCTCTAATCTTATACATTATTACACTAATGGCCCTTAGACTTTATAAATTCATGAAAACTACACATAAACTTCATCATAATGATATTCTAAAGCAACCTATAACTATACGTTAATGACCGACACTTTTTATAAATAAAATATGATCCTAACAATCTCCCCCTAAGTGTTGGTCATTGAGGTTGCGCGACGTCATCATCTTTGTCTTTAAACTTTATCATTCATAGCTCTTGACGTCTTTTAAGAATCACTAGATGAGTCAGTGTACATTGTTCATTGTTCCTTGTTCATTGTTGATGAAGTGATCCAATGATGTCATCTGCCTTTCGTCACTTCTGTGTTTGTGGTGGTTGTCTGCCATTCCAACATGCTCATACGTCTTAAGTCTTTGTAATACATGCATTTGTTGTTTCCGTTCTTTCACTTTGATCTTTGTCATTTTACTTTGTAGATTCTTCTTTTTGGCGTAGAATCTTTCTTTGACTGTTGCTATCCTTTGATCTTTGTGAGAACTTTCCTTTGACTTTGTGATGCATGTATGAGCATGTGGAATCTTTCGCCATGGAGATGATGTATAGCTGCAGGTAAACAGTTAGCAATAAACAACCGGTACTTACAGATAAGGAATTAGAGATCGTCAACAGCATAGTGTGAAGACTCCTTCTAACCCTTACCATGGCCGTTCCCATATCAGATACTCCCGAAAGAGCTTACGAGACCTACTAAGTAGCTCAATGACTGGGTGAGTCGCTGGGGATCACTCCACGACTGTAGACCGTTTGAAACCACCGCGAACACTAAGCGTAACCCATAAAGAATTACCGAAGTGACCTGCTGTCAGGGCTGCTTGATGTTGACCCTGGCAGGAATTTCCGTTCAATCATTGAGAAATACATTCGTAAATTCTCTCATAAACGTTCTCGGCAGATTGCTAAGATCTGCGAAGGACTCTAAGGTTTACATCTGGTGTCCTTAATGATGAACAACCAGTGTAGAGATATCATGTGTTTCTATGAGATCTTTTGATGAATCTCGGGGCTCTAGACTCGATAAGTGCACATTTGGTTTCCTATGCGGAGATTAGGGAGAGGTCTCCTTCTTCAATATCAACCATCTCTAAGAGACAGGTCGATAGATTATGCCGGTTCCCCGTGAGAATGAAACAAGCTCTTTTAAGAGAACTTGAGTGGCTAGAAGGTTTAGTGCAGTGCGTCACTGGGTCCATGGCGTCTTTATCTTCAATGCCGGTGTCACCTTAGTAACAACCAGTAACATATGAATTGAACCTGGTGTCTGTCCTAAGGTTGAACATATGGAGGGCTATTTCTTTTCACCCTTTTTCATAACTTTTCTTTTTAATTCTTCAACCCCTTCTTTCTCCTTTCTCATTTTCTCCTTTTTTCAATCATACGTAAGGACTTCTAATTCTAATCTATTGGAATTGTCCTTGGGTAGATCCCTCCGGCTCTGGCGGATCATAGGACGGTTTTCCCTAACCGTAGTCACCTTATAACTCCATGAATCCTATAATTGCCATGAAACCTTTGATTGAAAATCTCTCAAAGTGTTTATGAATATAAACACATTTTTGTTGACACTTTGAGAGTTTTTGTTTCTTTTGAAGGACTCCCCCTTCACATGTGCTCATGAATTTTTTAAGAAATTTGCACATGCGTGAGGAGTTTGCACTTTTTGAATTGATCCACTTTCAGTGAACATGACCGATTCGAGACACGCTTACATCACTAGTTAGACTAGCTTGAAGTTATTACCCGTCCTGGTCAAGTTCAAAAAGTCTCTCGATACGGTACATTCTACTCAGACAAGTCCTATTCGAGACACGCTTACATCACTAGTTAGACTAGCTTGAAATTATTACCCGTCCAGGACAAGTCTTTTCGATTACAGACATTTTAAGCTTCGTCAATTCATTGGTACATTCTGAGTCTAGCTCTTTTGAGATTCAGACACAAGCTTTAAACATCTTTGATCACATTTTAATCATGTCTTCTCCCCTTCAAAAATAGCATATCGTGATATTTTTTATATCAACTGATTAAGAAAAAGCTTTTGGAGAGAAAGACAGATTTCATTTTGCATGAATTCGGAACAATTTGTTTTTATGAAATACTCCCCCTCAAAACTCGCATATGTTTTTGAGAAATGTTAAACTTTTTAAAGTTTAGAGGGAAGGAGTCGTCTTGAAGCAAAATTCTGAAAGAGAAAGAAGTTTCAGATTTGTTGAATTTTGCATCAAGGTTTTTTGAAAAACAAAGACTTCTCTTTGTTTGAATAGGAATGTCGCACTGAGGCGTACAACAGTGTCCATTTTTAGGATAAGTGCACTTTGTTGATGAAAATCATTTTTGTGTAACACTTTCCTTTCTTTGAAGACTTGAGTTGTGCACTGAAAGGTGTACACAAGTCATTTTGATGATGAGCACCGATTTTGATAGATTTTGAAAATCTTATTGAAAAATCTTGAAAAGGTGGTGCTCAAAATGTAAGAGAATTTTGAAAATCTAATTTATCATTAGATCAACAATCATGGTCTTGAGCTTAAAGATTTTGACAGTTTTTCTAAAGAAAACTCAAGCCAGATAAGTGTGTGGTTTTCGTTTTAGGATAAGTGCTCAAAAAATATTTGAAATCTTTGTTTGATTAAGCACTTTCCTTTCTTTGAAGCACGGGTCCTGAACTGATGTGTTCAGAAGCCATTCGATTAAGTCCTTATTTGAAATCTTTTCGAGGTTATACCCGGACTTAAGTTTTGAAAAGATTTCACTTTGTAGCACGGGTTGTAAGCTGAAGTACTTACAAGCCATCGTAAAGAAACTTTTGAGAAACGACATGTTTTAGAAAAACATTTTAAAGAACTCCCGTTCAAGCATCTGTAAATGTCCGTGTCATTGTTGAAAGACATTTCTAGACACGTACAAAATATTGATTTATACGAGAGACATGTCGTGAGAAGAATATTTTTGGATTTTTTGATTTTATATTGTTTTTGTATTTTTGGAAATCTTATATTTTTGTATTTTGTTTTTGTTTTTATAAAAGAAATGGAAAATCAAAAATAGAAGATTGAAAGAATGATTTTATAGAATGAACAGAATTTGAACCCTCTGAAGAACTGGGTTCTGAGATAGTTGAAGCACCTGCAACCAAAGACGAAGAGGTTTCACAAATAACAGTGTTAGAAGTACATGAATCATCACTCTGAGGGTGTTGACTATCAACGGTTGTTGTGGTTTCTACTTCCTTATCCTGAAGATTATCACTATTATTTGTCTTGGTGCAACTATCAAAAATCTTCCCTGTGGGAATCCACCTAAGCCCAACTGTTTTAAAAACTTTCCCCGTAGGAATCCACCTAAGGTAAGATCTAGATGTAGTTTTCTTATCAGATGCAGCGGAAGTCTCAGTCTTGGAAAAACTACATTCTTTAGATATCCACCTATTAGGTTTCTTAACCTCTTGCTTCTTATCAACGGGTTTGTTTTGATTTGGTGTCTTAGTGGATTGGGTCTTGACACTTGATTTGGAATTCTTTGTGTTGCATTCTACTTTCCTAGCATTCTTATTTGTGCCACTACTCTTAGATGCAAGCCAATCCATAGTATTTTGTTGAAAGTTCCTAGGTAATGGTTTACTACTACTAGCGGTGCTTTGGAATCTTGTAGAATTCATCACACTAGGTTTTACACCTAAAATTCCATTTTTTCGAAGTTGTGCCTTTTTTCTAGCTTCTTCTAGATGATGATTGAGGACCATGTCATTAGAACCAACAGACTCATTAACAGTTTTTGTTGTCTTATTTGGTGTACTATAATTAGAAGAGCCAGGTGAAATCACATTTTTGTTTCTTTCAATAAACAAATTTTGTTTTTCAACAATCTTTTCCATTACCTTTTCCTTGGGCAAGGGTGGTGGAGTGACTGGTTTTGACAAATCCTTTTTCTCATCGACTTTTGGAGCAAACCGTGAAATTGACATTTTTGGTTTTTGAACCGTGTTTGAAACATTTGGTTTCTCCGAAGTCGATGGTTTTGCAAACTTAGTTTCCTCACCCTTCCCTTTTTGATTTTCAAACTGAGCCCTCAAAAGATCATTTTGCTCTTTCATGTTCTTGAAAGCACGCTCATACGACAGTTTGTCATACTTGCATTCTTCTTTTTTTCGATCAAGTTGTTTAAAACATGACACATTTTCTTTTTCAAGCTTTATAAGAGCATTTTCATATTTTGAAACAATTGCGGAGGTCTCAGCTCTCAGTCTTTCATCGTCTTGAACAGAATATGTTTGTAAAATGATGGACATGATATCAGTAGTCATAACAGCTTCGAAGAGAGAATCATTTAGGTTTTCCAAAACATTGATTTGCTCAAAAGATTCATTAGCCTTCTTTATCAGGGATTTGTGATCCGTGACGAAGTCAGCTGTTTCTTTCAAAAATGCTTGTTCAAAATGAATTACACGAGCATGAATGTTATTAATTTGAGGAGCAAATTCACTTTCAAGAATCTTTTTAAGCTGTAAATGAACCGTGGAATTCCAGTTAATCTCATTGAGTCTCGTTTTAGATTCTAAAGTCGTTTTAAGTTGCCCAACTCTTGTTTTAAGATCATCAAGATATCCTCTGGCAGCACTTGTGTTAAAAGTGTTGTTTGAAGACATCTGTTCCATGTTGGAAAGCGATTTGGAAGCAACTACTTTTTTAGAAAACATTTTCGAGAATGGTCGTTTTATGGAAAACACAGATGGTTCTTTTTGTGGAACAAAAGTAATATCCGAAAGTTTGTTCAATTTGTTGTAATCAATGGGTTTCAAATCCTTTTGTTTCATTTTAAGAATGCTCTCTTCGACATGTTCTATCGTTTGCACAGAATCCCGAACGACGGGAGGATCATGTTTGGTGTAAAAAACACTACCATTATACAAGACGTTCTGTTCTTCCTGAGCTTTCTTGAGATTACAAGGATTGTTGTTACCAAGAGCCATTTTGTGTTTCGTATGGTAAATCGGATTAGTTTGATTTGAAATCATTTTCATTGTTTGACTTGACTGACCCGACTTAACCACTAATTGTTCTAGATGTGCAATCTTGTGTTCTGACTCTACGATTTCTTCCAAAAGTTTATCTTCTTTCTTTGCAAAGTCCTTTTTCAACTCATCCCTTTCTTTTTCAAGATTGGTGTAAGCTGTTTCTTGTTTTGAAAGTTGGTTTGTTAAGTCAGAAATTTCTTGTTTTAAAGAGTTAATGGTTTTTGTTGAACTTATTTCAAGATTAGCAAACTTGGTTTTCCATTCCCTATCTTTAACAAGTAACTTCTTATAACCAATTTCAAATTCTGACTCGCGTTCTTTGTGAATTTGAAAACTTTTTGCATTTTCCTTGTATCTCTCAAGCTCAGTGGTCAATTTCTCATTCGCGGCCTTAACATCGCGATTGACCTTTTTCACTTTCTCAATTTCAATACCACAATTATTTAATAATGATTCAAACAAAGCACGGGTTTCCTCATCATTAGCACCATTTTGTGCAACTTGAACTCCATTAGGATCCATATAGAGTTTCATAGTTAACATTGCTATTAACTTGTTCCCCCACATATGTATCATAATTAGGTTCAGATGGCACAGAATGTGGCTTCTCATGAGCAAACGAAGTAGCATTGTTACCATAATTTGGTACCTCATGGAATGGATCTGAATCATAAGTAGGAGGAAGATCAGAATCACTACGTGATGTTGTTGCCTGCTGATTTGCCATAAAGTTGTAGGTTTCATTGAGATCTGTTGAGTTGTCATTAACTCTTGTTGTAGCTCTAAACTCATGTTCATCGGCAGTCAACGGTATTCCCGATTCTTCTTTATTGGCTAGCATCAACAAGTACTGGATCTTTTCAACCCTCGTCATTGCATTGACATTGTTTCTGTTGTGACTTGCTGATGGCGGTTTCTGAATCGAAGTCATGAAACAATCAATCCCATTTTGATTAAGCACATTCTGATTCACAATCTGATCCATCTGATTTCCTACATACTGCCCTGCATATTGCATCTGGTTCCCCATATGTATACTCGAAGCATATCCTTGTTGATTGTTGTTGTGTCGTTGGATGTTTAATGCACTGAAGACTGATGCAAAACCATTGGACAAAGTACTCGTGATACTGTTATGGTGAGATGCCATTGATTCAATTCAAAGTGAAACGTTGTTCTGAGGATCTTTTGAAAGATAACAAAGGTTGTTGTTGAAGATTAGATGTTTTGGTGAAGATGAACGTTCGTTCTCGGTTGATCTGATTGATTTTGTAATTTCCCGCCAAAAATTGAGTATGAAAATTTTCTTTCTCAAAATTTGAAAATCTCAAAGAAATACAATTCTAAGGTTACTAGAAAAATTTGAGTTTTAAAAATTTTGACGCCAAATTTTACCGAAAATTTTTGAATTTTGGCCAAAAAATTTGAATTTCGGACCAAAATTTTCAACCTTATACCAAAATTTAAATCTCGCGTAAAAATTGAACGATTAGTCTCGTGTGAAAAATAAATTTTACTCAAATTTTCCCGCCAAAAAACTTTTTTTTTCCCGAACTCGATAGGATTGTAACGTGGGCAAACTCGGTAACCAAGAACGTTTCAAACTCGATAAGCTCTTAAAAAGTTTCAAACTCGGTAAGTGTTGTACTCAAACTCGATAAGTTCACAAAATTTGGGCAGAGTTTCCCCTAACTTGATAAACGATAAGCCTAACTCGATAAACGATTAGGTAATATAGGCTAACTCGCCAAACTTAACTCGATAAGCAAATCCAAAATCCTAACTCGATAACAAAAGCTCTAACTCGATAGAACAGAAGCTCTAACTCGATAGACACCAAACTCCAAACTCGATAAAAGTGTCTCCTAACTCGATAAACAACACGTAACTCGATAGGTCTTGTGACACCTAACTCGATAGAACCTCAAATACCCCTAACTCGATAGAACCTCAAATACCCCTAACTAGATAGAACCTCTAACTCGATACACCCCTAACTCGATATACACCCCTAACTTGATAAATTTTTTGCACCTAACTCGAAAAACTTTTCTAACTCGATAATTTAAGCACCTAACTCGATAGTTTAAGCACCTAACTCGAAGGAAAAAAAAATTTCAAACTCGAAATTTTGCACCTAACTCGAAAACAACCTGATGAACAGTAACCGAATCAAAAATCACTTTTATACCATGTTTTTTTTTACCAAATCAAACCTAAAACAACCTATATTATCCCTAGGCGATTGATACCACTTGTAGGACCGTAGAATAACCTAAATCACATATGAATCAAGCCTAAACCTAGAGAGAGAAAGTAAGTAGAGAGAGAGAGTGGATGGGATCTCCTAGTGTATAAATGAAAGACAATGTAATTACCTAAGAGAACCAACCTCTCAAATGAGGTTTACAAGAGTATTTATAGTTGAAGTCTAGGGCTTCTCTAATCTTATACATTATTACACTAATGGCCCTTAGACTTTATAAATTCATGAAAACTACACATAAACTTCATCATAATGATATTCTAAAGCAACCTATAACTATACGTTAATGACAGACACTTTTTATAAATAAAATATGATCCTAATAGGTACCTTGGGTTTAGCGTATGTGTGTTAGACGGTTCTTGTAACCTTGAAGAAGATTCAGCAGAGTCTGTTGCAAATGGGTTTTCAAATACTTCTTCTTCTTCTAACTCAACATCGTTTTGAATTATTTGTTGGTTCATCTTGAGAAATTGTGTTTTGGTTTTGCTCATCAACTCTTGGTAGAACAGATTCAAGAACTGGAGTTGCTGGAGTAGATGTTGATGATGCTGAGGGATTTGGTGCTTCAGCTTCGATTGTGGTAGATGCATCTTGTGGTGGTGGTGGTGGTTGATGGTGGTGAGCGGGTGCAGCGGAATGTTGTTGAGATACATTTGTCGAAGTTCCACCATAGTATTCATCAAACATTAACTCGAAGAAATTTTCCAGTTCTTGTTCTGTAGGTTTGTCCGTGTTTGTTAAATGAGCTCCTTGAGGCACGAGTCCTGAACTGATGTGTCCAGAAGTCTGCTGGTTTGGTGCGGGTCCTAATCTGGTTTGATTAGAAGCCATCGGATTAAGCACGGGGAGTCTCTCAGAAGCCATCTGTGAAATCTCGTCAAACTTCACATTCATCGTCTCCATTATCTTTTTCGTTCTTCTATTATACACCCTGAATGCCCTCGAGTTCTCTGAATATCCAATGAAGATCCCAATATCACCCTTAGCTTTCAACTTTCCTAGATCTTCTCTGTCATTCGTCGGATAGCACAAAGCGCCAAACACGTGAAGGTAAGAGATGTCAGGTTTCCGGTTATTCACTAGCTCATATTGGGTTTTATTGAATCTTGGATGGATTAGGGATCGGTTTTGAGTAAAACAAGCAGTGGCTACAGTATCAGCCCATAAGAATAGTGGTGCACTAGAATATATCAGCATTGTGCGAGCAGCTTCCACAAGAGTTCAATTTCTTCTTTTAACTACCCCATTCTGCTGTGGAGTTCTAACAACTGATGTTTGGTGAGTGATTCCCACATCTTCAAAGTAGGTTCTTAACTCCTGATTAGTGAATTCTGTGCCATTGTCTGTTCTTACAATCCTTACTGGAGCTTGAAGTAGAACTTGAAGACGCTTCAGATAGGTGATGATGATGCCTGGTGCTTCGTCTTTTTATCTCAAAAACTTTACCCATGTATATCTTGAATATTCATCAACAATAACAAGAATATACTTCTTCCCATTAATGCTTTCAACACTCATTGGGCCACATAAGTCCATGTGCAACATATGTAACCTTGCTTTCAAACTAGGTACGGTTTTAGGTTTATATGATGCTCTTTTACTTTTTCCTTGTTCGCATGATGGACATAGGTGTTCCTTGGTGTATTTGAACTTAGGATGTCCGGTGACGATGTTGTCTTTGGCTAGCTTGTTGATGGTGTCGAAATTGAGATGGAATAAACGTCTATGCCACAACCAGGACTTTGTGTTGGTTGCCCTTATCATAAGATAAATTGGTGATGTAGAAGCCATTTGGTTGATGTCGATAGCATACATGTTTGTGCCACGATTACCAGATAAGAGATCATCACCAACCAAATTTCTAATAAAAACCGTGTTTCTCCTGAATGCAACTTCTAAATCTGCATCACAAAACTGCCCGACTGAAAACAAATTGTGTCCCAACCCTTCGACGTAGTAAACTCGAGTGATCAAAAAATTCCCAAACTGAAGATCTCCAAAACCCAGAATAGCTGCTACATGATCATTACCAAAGCATACAGTTCGCATGAATTTCCAGACGAAATTGATCAGCAGCTTTAAGTTTCCGGTCATGTGCTTGGAGCAACCCAAGTCGACGATCCAAAGACATATTTCGATAACCTGCGAAGAACAGATGATTTTGTATTCGGAAACCGTTTTGAATTTGGTTCCATTGGGTTAGGGGTAAAATCCATATCACACTCATAGAATGTTTCTACATGTTCAATTTGAACAACTTTCAATTTTCCATCCTGGAGAATGAATTCTCTACCCGTTGGTTTCTATACACAATACTTAAGATAGTTCCTAGGCATGCGGCTACTAGTGGTAGACCTAAAGCGTGCAACTAATCTTTCAATAGATCTTGATCTAGCACTAGTTCCTTTTGGAACGTTCTTCTGTTCAGGCGTAACATTCACATTCTTAGAAACACATTCATCATGAACATAATTAGTGAAACATTTATTGCATATCAAACAAATAGAGTCATTACATGCATTAGAACCAGTACTCTCGACATTACATTCAGATGAAACATGTCTCTTATTACAAAGCGATAAATTCCTAAGGTGTTCTTCTACTTCTTCAACATTATTCTTGCTACTACTCATAGAGGCAGGCGAGACTCTATTGTTCCTTGTATTGCTCCTAGGCTTTAGTCTGCTGCTCCTAGAGGTGCTTTCTAATCCTGTAGAAGGTGAGGCACGCGCGTTAGGATTTATATTGTTGTCCTTTTAAGCATCACTAGACTCTTTAGAATTATCCTTTTTACACGCATTTATCTTAAATGTTGAGGCAGACGCACTAGTGGGACTAATCCTAAAAAGGCCAGGTGCTATCACTTTTGGTGTTTCGACAACCACTTTTCCTTTATCAACAATCTTTTCATTTTCACTTTGCTATATTATTTAGAATCTGTAAAAGAAATTAAAATCAAAACAAACACGAACCATGTCTTGTGGTTTAACACCAATCTCAAAGTGGGTTCCCTTAACAAAAACCTTCATCTTACAACTTATTTACCTGCAAGGCTGCAATTTTTGGAATCAAAATAGAATTAAATTGATTATTAAAAAACATCAAAATAGTTGTGTTATGTGATTTAAAGAAAAACCTTAAAAAATCGAATATGTGTGATAATTACCTATTTTATGGTGTGAAAATCATAGAATCAGTGGCATATTCATTATAATAAAGTGGAGATGCGTCCTGCAGAACCAAACAAAGGTACTCAAAACAAAACCTAATTAAAAAAAAAAAAAAAAAAAAAAAAAAAAAAAAAAAAAAAAAAACAACTTGAATAGAGTATATACTTACAAAATTTGTGGCGGAGAGGATACAAATCACTGGCAAATCAAGAACAGTTTAAAGCAATTTCAAAAATTATTTATCTGCAATCAATGGAATTATCCGAAAATTAATACAAATGATTCAAAATAGATTAATTAAACAACAAATGTTAAAGGCAAATATAATTTTAAGGTTGCACAACAAAAATACCCGCGGCATAGATCGACTTCATATGGATGTTGAATCTGGTTGAATCAATATATATGGACCAAATCGAAATTTTTTTGTGTGTTTTTTGAATTGGAGAGGATGATATGCATTTTAAAGGGAGCGTATATGAATTGATGGTGGTGTTATTGCATACCAAAAATAGTGGAAGTGATGGTTTTGAACAACTTTCAACAATCAGTTACAAAGAAATTGAATGTGTTAATTCATTTCCAAAACAAATCATCAATCAAAGTCAACCAACGTATAGTGTGAATTAATTCATTGATTGCATTAATTCATTCCTAAAAATAAACTGAATGTGATAGATAGAAAATGAAGGCAAAGGAGGATTGCAATGAGATGTTGTATGTAATTAATCTCCCGCCAATATAGGATAGAAGAAACAACACAAAATTAAATGCAAAGTGTGCTTTAGAGGCATGTACATTATTCACGTTTATTAGATAGTGTAGATAAATTATCTATATGGGAACTTTAATACTTATTATATTAAAAAAAAAAAAAAAAAAAAAAAAAAAAAAAAAAAAGTTCAACATTTTCTCTAAAATTTTGAGTCCGTCTATAATCTCACTCGCACACTTATTATTGTTTGAGTCTTTCTAAAAGCAATCTCTATTTATTTTCGGTATGTTGTTTTTTTGTTAAAAGAAAGAAGGTGAAAAAAAAAAAAAAAAAAAAAAAAAGGTGTGTGATTAAAAAACCGTAACAAACCAAACAAAGGCCGAAATAAAACACCATTCGTTTCACAATCATCACCGATCAGGTCACCGGAATATTCCTCCGACCACCACTATCATAAATCACCGCCTCACCGGTAAACAAATTAAGTTTAAAGTTTTTGGGAATTTAGATTATTGCTAATTAGACTGTGAGCTTTTTGTTTTTCGGCTTATATTTCATAAGCCCCAATTTTCCGGCTTATTTTGAAACTTCTGTTCTTATATAAGCTTACTATAATACGGTAAAACTTATATAAGCCCATAAGTCTCAAAATAAGCCGGAAATTTGGGGCTTTTGAAAAAAAAAATCAAATAAGCTCATAAGCAAATACCCCCTCAATGTTGAAATAATTATAGGGATAATTATCGAACTTAGTTTATTTGCTATCTTAGGTTTTTCTGACTTTCGAAATATGTTATCATTCAAGTCGGGCTTCGAAACGGCTAAATTATTACCCATAACCACTTTCGAAAAGTCAAAACACTTTACATTGCGCAAAAAATTAACTTGGATACCTTCAATTGATTTTGTGATTTTAGGATTATTCGGTTTTAGGAAAGAGTGTATAAAGATTTTCTTGTCTAATACTAGTATAAATATAGAAGCTTTGGTGTGAAATTAGGGGCTTGAGATTAAATTACATATGCAAATCGTTGATTCGAGATAAAAAAAAATTGAGGTCAATTTAGTGCTGATTATAGAGTGGTGTTTAGTGTTAATTTGGATTTTGTTCTTATGATGTTTGATATTTAAGATGAAACTAAAATTTTCTTTTTACCATCGTTAGTTTTAATTGAAATTTGTAAGTATTAAACTAGTTTCCAAAATAAGCAAATTTTTTAACACTTGCGTTCTTTTACAAACTAATGTTTATGTTCAATCTTGATGCTTTTTAAGGCATATAGATAAAAGGGTTTTTGCGAAAAGATGAGCTCTTTCTCAATTACACGGAAGAAGACGCCTTTTCAGAAGCATTGTGAAGAAGAAGAGGCGAAAAAGGTATAACCTTTGTGGATGTTTTTATTAAGGTTGTGCAGGCTTGTATTTAGTGCGATTCTGACAGAGAATTTGATAATTATGCAGAGGGCTGAAGATGAAACAGCCCGTTTATATGCTGAATTTCTCGAATCGTTTCAAGGGGATTCTGCACCTGGTTCAAAAGCTTTTGTTAGAGTAGGGACAATTAATGATGAAAAAGTGAAACCTGATGCAGGTTAGTTCGTGTTATAAGGTCTTGCATGCGTTTTCCGTTTTTGTTATGTATTTTTGTGTAATTTATTAATATGGCGCATAAATATATGGTTATATGAATAATTATTTTCAATGGACTTATGGACACATTAATAAGCAAATGGGGCTTTTTATTGGAAATTCATATGTAATGATACCCTCAAAAGGGCAGTCCCAGTGTCAAGCTACCAATGCTATTCACTTCATAAGAATACCAACTCACGTTATTTGTAGGCACATGCTCAATAGCCGAACAGTGAATTAGCAGTCCTTTGTATAATTATTCTGTTCGGTTTTGTTTTTGTTCTTATAGTGATGGAAATTACCATACGCAACTAGGTGAATACTTACCAAATGTCCAAATGTCCAAATGAGTCCGAGATTGGTAAAAATGATGTTTCCTCATGAAAATATTGGTTGGACTTGAGAATGCTCAGTAGGCTAGTAATTAGCTCGCAAGTCACCAAGTTTGGAAGCTTTGAGCTCAGGCTGAACTCTCATAGAGCGTATGGGATTTTATATAAACGTGACTCTTACTTCTACTTCTGTAGCGTTGGATTTATGTGCTCACATCAGCACAGATGGAATTATGTTAAAGCATTGACGTGAAGTTACATGCAAACTTTTACTGTCAGAAAATGTATAACCCACTCAAACATATAACATAGACTAGGTGGTTAGTATCCGTGTATAGACTTTGTACACAAGGGTCTTTTAAGCTTGCCAAGCCTTTCTTGGTTCAGCTTCTTAAGTTTGTTGTCCCATGTTATTGAATTTGTAGGCGGATATTATCATCTTATTAAGAAAACATAACCCTTAAGCTTTTGATGAGGATTTTGTTGGTTCCTTTGTTTGGTGAGAGCGAGTTACTTTAAGACTAGATCACCAAACCAAGTTACTGATTTTATTTTACAATTGAACTTGATATGAATACATGATTCACAATTTGGGTGGGCATACCATACTTCTATTGCACTTTGCAGGATGCTAGTGTATCTGATGCTGCAGAGTAAGTTAAATGAAGTTCAAACTTGTTGACTATTAGGGGATATTTTTTATGAATCTTTAATAAATAGGCATATGTATGTGAGTTTAGTACTCACAAATTAAGTGTTGAAAATTATGTATTGTTATAATTCTTCCTGCAGGTATGTTCCTTCTTTCTTACTGCCTCCCATGGCAACCAAGGGTAAAGAAATTGAAAAACAGGTTAGTGAACTGCTGAAACATATCTATGCTACTGCCTTGTTGACTTCGTGCATAGTTGCATTGTGCGTTTGACTTTTGTATAGTGGATTATAACGGATTTCTACTACTTGCAGAAGGACGAAGAGAGACAAAAGAGTAAGTAACAGGGAAGGCAAGGAATATAGACTATTTTATGGAGTTAAACCATTAATAAGAAATCAGAGAAAGACGAAACCAAGAGCATGAAAACTGGCAGGACGGACGTCCGATTTTCAATGGTAAGATATGATTCTATCAATGGGTATTTTAGGTAGTTCATCATTAGTCAACGCATATTTACGCTTTTGAGTGTTCCAATGAAATGCACACATTTTCTTTTTGGCATTTGTTTGAGGGTGTGTTTTATCCGAATATTACTAAGTTTGATAAAGAGGATCTCTTATATATTTGTATTCTTCCTATGTTTGGAGGCATTACTCCTTTGCTCAGGTACATGGTTGTTATAAAACTAATGCATAATTTTTTAAAACAAGTAACACTTATAATTGAAGCATAGAAAAGGGATCATTTTGGGATATATGTGGACTGAAAAGTTGATATTTGGTCTTACAAATGCAGGGTGATACTATATTGGTGGCGAACTGAACCTTTTATCATGATAACTGGAAGTGGGAGGTAATAATTACTGAAACATATCTAAATACTTCTGCCTTTTAACTCCATTGTGTGACTCTGTTATATTACATAAATGGGTCAAAATGGGCAATACTTAAGAAAGACTGAAAGACACTTTATTACACTGCAATATTCCATGAATGCTTGATTATTATAGCTTTATTCCTTAAAAATCTCTTTTATTACCATTCTAGGAAGCATGAATACATACGCAATCAATTCTGAAAAGCCTTGAAAAACAGAGCCCTAAACGTTGGATTTTGTACCCCGTTGATATGCCAAAGCATTGCCTGACTTTTCTTTGATGTGGTATGGCATGGAAATTTTTCATTGACCAATTCCACTCACTTTAAATGTTATCACTGTTTGATTCTGGCATGTCTTTCAGTTTACCCATAGTGAATGAGAGCCCTTAATGAGTCTTTCATTTGCATATATGAAGTTTTGCTGGTATGCTTCACAGGTGAAGAGAGTACACGTGTGTTGCTGATTACACCCTTAACTCATTAAGGTTGATTATTCAGCGTGTTAAGTATCAAATTTTTTAATGTAAAATAAATGGACATCCTAACCATCCTCAATTTGTTTACTCAACTTGAAAGTATATTATTAGGAGTATTAATTTTGATAAAATTAGTTTATCTGAATCTGGTCACATCACTATTTGTTGCATTATAACAACTGATCACTATTTCTTTAGTGCTTAACACCTCGACACATACATTTTTTTATGCAATCATGTGATACATGCACCCGGAAAATAATTGTGCATTGTGTCTGGGCCTAGCTGAAAAGTTTTCTTATGCAATCATGTCATGAAGGCATCTACGCTGACCCCACGTAAAGGGCTGCCTTGAACATCAGGTCCCAATTTTGTCAGCTATTATTGTCTACATACGCACATGGTATGTTGCTCCAGTGACAATGACCCGACTTAATATTGTAGCAACATTAAAAATAATAGTAGACTATTGTAGTAACATTAGAAGTAAATTTAAAGTATTTTCCGTGTTAAGACAGTTAATTGGATTGATTCTCATTTACTGAATAAGTTCATTTGAGATACATTTCATGTCTCACCGGGTTGTTGATGAAAATAAATAAAAAACTTAACCAAAAGGTAACGTGTCTAGATCTAACTGGTCGAAAGCTGGCTGCAGGCCAAAATGAATTTATATTCTACCTCAAAAAATTATACATTTAAGAAAATACAATATTGTTGTATTAGTACTCTTTCTGGATTCCTAATTTTGAATTGTATTTAGTTATTACAGGATTTACACCAAGTATGTAACAGGTCAGGCTGACCCGTACCAAAAAATTACCTATTTTGACATATTCCCATAGTTTACTGACTGATTAAAGTTATCCAGTCTAGCTATTACAACCGTCATTATACATATCTGCCCTTTGCAACTCTGTAACTTGGTTCTCTTCGATGTTATTTGAATATTGTGATTATTATGAAGTTGTTTTTCAGCCTCTGTATTGACATTTTAACTGCTTTATGCCTTTATCTATGTTATCATGCGTAGTTGAGAATTGATGGGATAAATAGGAGTTATTTTTTATTTTTATTTTTTTTCCTAGTAACGTACACAGATCTTGACTTAACCATCTCATTCCCACTTCTAGACATGCCCAAATGTACAACACCTTCAATGCGTTTGGGTTAGTGCTGCAATTTAAGTAATTAGTTTAATCATATTTCATGTTTGATAAGTGATAAATTACGGTTAGTGGTGTCATTAAAGTCATGAAACCAATCTTTCTCTGCCTTCAAGTGTTTATATCTTCTCAATTCTTAAAAATCTTTCGGTATATGAGAATTGTGAGTTGTCTTTCATTAGAGAGATTACAAACACCAATTTGATCTTTCTCATAATTATTTGATTGATCAGCTAACAATGGCATCCTTTGTGACTGAGTTCAAACATCTTGAGATTCAACCAGAAGATATCATATCAGCCACCAACTACTTTAGCATGGATAAGTATCAAGTTAAAGGTTTTACTATTCTTTCAACTTTCTCTTTAAATAAAATGCGCACCTTTCATCACTGAAGTGACACTAATTGAAATTATTGGTGTCACACTTCCATTCACTTTTCCTTTTTCAATTCTTCTTTTTTGCTTTCGTACTATCTATCAGTTTCACGTTTGCATGAAATTTCATTGTATTTCGTTTGTCGGGCCTTTGATGTTGGTTGCCCGAATTTGATTGTCTTTGTTGAAGATCGTTTGAGCTGGTTTGGTTATGTTTGGTTGACCCGTGTTGAAATTGTGGGTTAACATTTGATTGTTCGTTTTGAAGTCATCGGCATTAGTTATGGATCGATTTTGTTTCAGATTGCTTTTGGGAATCGATCGTTCGTTTTGAATTAGGCTAGTATCTCTAGTGTTTGGGAATTGGAATTTTAAATTTGGTTTGGAACATGTGGAGGAGTTCAAGTCACGGTGAAGATTCTTAAAAAGTGACTTAAACTCTAGGGTTTGTTTCGTAAGTTTTGGTATCTTTTTTAATTTGAGTCGGTTTAGAATTTGGTTGTTTTTAGGTCATTGGCCACTTCTAAATAGAAGATAATGACATTAGTTTTCCATGTATCTTTTGAATTAGAATTTTAGGTATGGTACCTTTAAACATGCTTTTGATTTGGTTTGGTAATTTGCATAAAACTTCCGTTTTGTTTGTTTGTTTGATTACCAACAGTGATCTATAGTTCTATACCTTTTTTTTCTGTTGTTTCTTTCGTGCAGCGTGTGGACCTTGAACCTACATTGACCGAAGCTTAATGAGATGAATTTGAAGATATGCTCCGTGCCTTAACATTAGAAAAGAATTCAAATCAAAGAAGCAGCAGGGTTTTGCGTTACATTTTCTTTGTCATATCTCTCTATATTAGACATTTTTTGTCCATAATTTTCATATATCTTTTGTCGTCTACGCAAACAATGTAGTGCAAGTCACAATATTTGTACAAGTGTTGCTTGAAACACTTGATTTGAAAGAAATGGGAGTTCGTTTTGTTCAATTCCTAGTAAACAAGTCTATTGAGATTTTAGTTTGTTTTTGCTTATCCTCTTGAAAAAGAGACACATACTTATTCTAACCAACACTAAAACGTGAATTTCGTTACAAAGCACGTATAAGTATCAATTTAAAGTTTTTACTATTCTTTCAACTTTCTCTTTAAAGCGCACCTTTTATCACTGAAGTGATGCTAATTGAAATAATTCTATTCACTTTTCCTTTTTTAATACTTCTTTTTTGCTTTTCAATAATTGATACTATTTCAATGTAATTGCAACTTCTATAAAATCATTTCATCCGAGTGTGTTAGGTAACCATATCTTATCATATCTAATCATATAAAACCAGTCACAGCCAATAAATCTTTCCCCGCATTCAAATCTGTCCTTATTCTTCATTCTTAAACACCAATTTCTGTACTTTTTTTTTTCTACAATTTGATCTTTCCCATATTACAATGGCATCCTTTGTGACCGAGTTCAAACATCTTGAAATCCAACTTGAAGATATCATATCAGCCACCAACAACTTTGATGAAAGCAAGGTTATCGGAAGAGGTGGTTTTGGAAAAGTGTATGCAGGAGAATTGTTTCACTCTCAATCAGGAGAGAAAAGCCTGGTTGCTATAAAGCGCCTTGATCGTAGATACGGACAAGGCGACCCTGAGTTTTTCAAAGAAATCAGAATGCTTTCATGTTACAGGCATGAAAACCTGATATCTCTCCTAGGATTTTGCTGCCAAAGGGATGAGATGATCCTCATTTATGAGTATGCATCACGTGGAAGTCTCGATCGCTATTTAAGTTCAGCCGATCTCACTTGGACGGAGCGTCTCAGGATATGCATTGACGCTGCGAAGGGACTAAGCTTCCTGCATGATCCAAACGGGACACATCAAAGAGTATTGCACTGTGACATTAAAAGTGCAAACATCCTACTTGATAATAATATGACAGCGAAGGTTTCCGACTTTGGGCTTTCAAAGATGGGTCCTGCTAATCAGCAGTACTCACTTCTTGTCACCAGTGCTGTAGGTACCATTGGGTATTGTGATCCATTGTATATGCAGACATACTCCTTAACAAAAGAGTCGGATGTGTATTCTTTTGGGGTAGTCTTGTTTGAAGTCATGTGCGGCAGACTATGTGCTGAAAATAGCAATGGTCGCTTGAATGTTTACGTGCCTTTCTGGATAAAATGCTACGAAGAGAACAAGTTAGATGAGATTATCTTGCAAGATCTAAGGAAAAAAATGCAACAGAGTTCATTGAAAACTTTCTCAGACATTGCATCTCAATGTTTACGGAACGCTCGTGAAGAACGGCCAACGATGTCTCTTGTTGTGGAAAAACTTCAGATTGCACTTCAAATGGAGGTGCTACCGGAAGAGTATGCAAAGATAGCTAATGCTGCAGCAGATCCTCTGCCCTGCAGATCCTTTGAGGAATTCAAAGAGCTTCTCTCCAAAGGGGTCCTCCTTAACAGGGGTGAAACGGTAATCAGATACTTTGTTTTAGTTTATATCTTTAGAGAATGGTAATTAGCTACTTTGGTTTAATTTATTTGTAGAAATAGATAGGAACAGTACCAAATAAAGATTGCTAACGATATATTTCCCACTACAATGCAATGTTTTTAGAGGTGCATTTCAATAATTTAAAAAAGATTTCTTGTGAGTTTATTTTTCTTCATAAAGTGTAAAAAAAAATAGGTTTTCTGCACCCAAGTATTCAGTGATACGTCTGTTAGCTAAGGATATATAAAATACGTTTTCATTTATAGCCATTCGAGTTTCACATCTAGCTAAATTTAAGTTTTCGTTTAGATTCTTTCTTTTTCTTTTCTTTTTTTCATTATAAAATTTAATGTTTCATTGCAAATCATTGAATATATAAGTAAATAATACTCGGTGAGTTTAATAAGTTACATAACTTTGGAGATCGATCTAGTCAACCTTTATTATTATTGACAAGATTAGTTTGAGGTAGAAATTTTAGATATGTTACTAAAAGTAGAAAATCAGTGATTAACTTCTACTATTGATAAGTTACTCCATGTTATTTATTTTCTATTTCAAAACCAAACATAAAAATTTGTCATCAACCACAAATATTCGCTCACTAAACATGACCTTATGTTTGGTTATGAACTTATGATAAACATGTACTCGATTCCGACTTCCATTGAAGCCTCTCATTCAAAGCCTGCACGTTTGTAATTAATCTCTAAATTTTTGTGGACAGTGGTTATCATTAAATGACAAGGAAGAACATCATGTAATGGTATCCATAGAAGAGTATTTGTGTTTAGATGATCCAAACAGAGATTACAGTGATCGATACTCGTCTAAGGAAAAGTCAAGGTGACTTGGTCTCCTTCTACTAATCCCTTTCATTTCTAATCTGTTTCAAAATACGTGTCAGATTTACGGTAATGTAATCACTCCTTGCTGCTTTTACATGCAGATTTGCAGTTGGTTGCTACAAGACAAGTCTCATGGAATTCAAACTACGTGTCACAGCCCCATTATTCTTGTCACCAGACGTCACATACGGGTTAAACCTTGTCTTACACGCTAGTGAAATAGAGGGGATGAAACAGCAATATGTAGGTGTCGGGTACAAATTACAAGGAGAGACAAAAATTTCAATTCTGCACTTTGCAGATAAGAAAGAAGGTAAACAGTTGGTGGCAGAACTGTATCAGTTTAAGAGCACCGAGGAGAGTATTCTAGATCTTGAAATTTTCTTGGAAGATTGTGGTCTCTCGGGTGACTTTTACATAGAAGGCATCGAGTTCCGTCCCTTGGAAAAAGTAAGCTGACAAATGCCGATTTATCTATCTACATCATTTACTTACTTTGAATAATGGCTAGTGTCTTTCTTCCATGGTCGTGTAATATTGTCCAATATATGTATGCTCCATAGATGGAACGTCAGGTCGTCATAGCAAACCAAGAGATTGTCAGGGGTTTGATACCTCCTCTGTTCTACAGATTCACAGAAGAAGAATCGAAAGTGCTTCTCTCCCAAGGGGTCCTCCTTAACAGGGGCAAAACGGTAATTAGTTGATTTGTGTATAGTAAATTTCGAGAATGATAAAATTTCTATTTACAACACATATATAATAATTATATAACCGACTAGAATATGTGCACAGATCGCTAGTCCGTATCGATCTCATAAACTGTGCACATGGTTAGTTTTTAAGTCTGTATATGTTGATCTGCCCTCACTAATTATGTGAGACTCTACTTTAACTTTACAAGTACGTAATACTAATGGATGGTAGAAGTTTTCATGAGTTTAAACCCATCATCTAGATCCATATATTTATCAACAAACCAAAATGCAAATAGTATCTGCTCTCCAAATCACTACACATCCATATTCATATTCAGAACCACTTCCATTAACTTTATGCATGATGGACTTGCAGTGGCTCTCTATAAATAACAAGAGAGAAATTTGTGTACTGATATCAATTGAAGACTGTTTGATTCGTGATAAACCAAATGGGAATGACAGTGATAGATTTTTATTAAAGAAAGATTCAAGGTGGTTAGCATCCTCCTACTGAAACCTAATGTATCTAATCAATTTAATCTGCTTCAAAATACATGTCAGATTTGTAGTAACGTAATCGCTCCTTGCTGCTTCTACATACAGATTTCCAGTTGGCTTTTACAAGACACGTCTCATGGAATTCAAACTATGTGTCAGAACGCCATTATTCCTGTCACCAGATGTCACATACGGGTTAAACCTTGTCTTCCACTATAATGAAATAGAGAATATGAAACAACAGCATGTAGGCATCAGTTACAAAGTGCAAGGGGAGAAAACAATTTCGATTGTGCACTTTGCAGATAAGGAAGAAAATAAACTGTTGGTGGCAGAATTGTATCAGTTTACCAGCAATGAGGAGAGAATTCTAGATCTTGAAATTTTCTTGGAAGACTGTGGTCTCTCGGGTGACTTTTTCATAGAAGGCATCGAGTTCCGTCCCTTGGAAAATGTAAGCTGACAAATGCCGATTTATTTATCTACATCATTCACTTACTTTGAATAATAGCTAGTGTTTTTCTTTCATGGTCGTGTAATATTGTCCAATATGTGTATGCTTCATAGGTGGAACGTCAGGTCGTCATAGGAAACCAAGAGATTGTTAGGGGTTTGGTTCCTCCTCTGTTCTACAGATTCACAGAAGAAGAATCGAAAGTGCTTCTCTCCCAAGGAGTCCTCCTTAACAGGGGCAAAAAGGTAAATAATTAGCTAATATTGCTTTTTTTTTTTTTTTTTTTTTTTTTTTTTTTTTTTTTTTTTTTTTAAATTGACATATGTAGTAATTACTTAAATAGACCAAAAGAAAGTTAATTTCAGCCTATAGACGCTCGACTTTTTTTTTCATCCAAAAGTCGATTCGAGCAAAATTATAGTGATGTCAAGCAAAAAAATAAAAATGGAGTTGAGCAAAAAAGAGGTTGTGTAGTAATATTTGGGTTTTTTTTCCAAACATAGACAGTGGATAAAAACTTTTTTTTATTAAACTTTCAAAATGGTAAATTGTATATATACTCAACTACATATGTATTATAAAATCAATATGACTCAGTTTTTTAAAAATGACATCTAAAAATGTGTCAAAATTGAGTCATCAAATTTAATCCAATTTCATATACTTTTCTTAAAAATGACGACTCAAGTGTATTCATCTTTGGAGGAAAAAAATAATAAATGATTTAGCTTACTCAAAATCTATTAGAAACTTAACACAAAACAAAAAAAGGATCATTGTTATCAACCACAAAGACTTACCCACTAGACTTGGGCCCAATCCCCTTGACCCAAATCTAAAAGGCCTGACCCAATTAATGCCCTGATTCTCATATTGAAAACCTTATGATAACTAGTGTAATTCAAGACTTTATTTTTCATTGGATGTGCAGTGGCTGTGTATAAATAAGAAGGGGGAACACATTGAAAGGATTTACATTCAACCCTGTCTCAATCTCGATGAAAGTAAAGCCCACCGTTTAAAAGATCCGTCTGATTTAGATATTGTTAATTCAAGGTCTCTTATTTTATCCCTTTTTCTGGTATTCAGTAACTTTATCCATCCTTTTTCTCTAATTAATTGCTGCCTTTATTCTTCTTTATGCAGATTTCCAGGGGGCCGATGTTATAAATATGGATCGGATGGATTCACATGGGATGGATTCAAAGCACGTGTGAGAGGTGAACACTTGACACCTCAAATCTCATACACGCTTAATCTTGTCTTCCTATATGAAGATCAATCAGCTGTCAATTCACATAACCCCCTGAGATACAAAATAGATGGAGAGGCAAAAGTTTTCATTATTTACCCAACATATATGAGAGAAGATGGATGGTTCATTGCTCCATTGTATCACTTTACAACCCAACACTCAACTGCTGACCTTCAATTTGAGTTTGAAGAGCGTTATCCCGGTCTACTAGTCTCTGGCATCGAGTTCCACCCATCTGAAGAAAAAGTAAGCACTTTATTGTCAATGGTTATCTTATTTATAAAAGAGTCCTCCTTAACCCGAATTTATGGCTCACTTAATTGCTTGGATGTATCATCATATAGGTGCAACTTCCATTGTTTGAAGAGTACCAACATATAGTCGAGGCTGCTTCACAATCTCTCTTCTACACATCCCTTGATGAACTTAAACAGATTCTCTCCAAAGGAATCTACCTTAACGGATACAAAACGGTATTCAATGGGATATGTCTATTTATAAAGATAATCTGAGCATAACTAATTTCCAGCTTACTAAATTATGCAGTGGTTTTCTCTTAATGAGAAAGGACAACATTGTCACATGATATCCATGAAAGACTGTTTGATTCCAAATGAAGATTCCACTCCTCAGACTTATAAGTCTCATTATAAGTCAAGGTGACTTGTCATACTCAGACTTATCCCTATTGTTTCATAAGTATATATAAATTGATGCATCATTTTTTGCTTCTTCTTCTTCTTCTTCATGCAGATTTCCAGCGGGCCTTTATCAAACAAACAATAAGGGATTCAAAACACATGTGAAGGCTCAATTATTGTCTCCATCAATCACATATACCGTTAACCTTGTATACGCATGTTTCTCATATGGTGAACAAGTGTACATAGACCTCAAGTACAGATTAAGAGGGGAGGCAACAACTTCTGTTGTGTACCTTGCAAATTGGAGAAAAGAAAATTTGTATATGGCTGAATTGTATCAATTCACTAGCGATGGGAGTATTGTAGATCTTGAAATTAATTTTGACGATCATGGAACCAATATACTTGGAGTAGAAGGCATCCTGTTTCAGCCCCTGGAAATAGTAAGATGACCAATACAAGTTTATTCATCTTAGTACTTTTCTATGATAGTTTTAGAATCTAAAAGATTCTCACAAATGAGGTTAACGGCCAGAATCTCTTGAATTACAATTTCCAATAAGGTCATGTTGGGTTGGGTCAGGTAATATGTCCAAAATGGTTGGGGTCGAAACAGGCCATTTTTCAAAAAAAATTTATTTATAATCCTGGAACCAGTATACAAGGAGTAGAAGGCATCCTGTATCTTAAACATTCATACAAAACAGGTCAACCACCAGAATTTTTTGAAATATAGGTGGCAAATGAAGGTTGGGTTGGGACGGGTGGATTATGAATTGCTAATAGAATTTAAAATTTAGTTAGAAACTTAAAACAAATAAATTGTCAATGGAGATACGGTATTTATAGAAGTTGGGTGGAAGCCCAACAGAATTAATAGGTTCTTAAGAGGAAATAAGTACTATTGCATTGTTTATAGCTAAACTTTATATGTAGGTGGAAGATCAATTGTTAGAGGATGACAGGGTGGAGGATATCGAAGCCATATCAGATTCAGACGCGTATTGGGAACAAAAGATACCAAATGATTATGAAGAAACACTCAAATTGTCAAAAGTTCGTTTGAAGTGGAAAACAAAGAAGGAACTATACTCAATTCTTTGTAAAGGGTTCCTGCTTGATAATGGTCATCAGGTATATTTTTAATATGAATGAATTACTAGTTTACTTCCAATTTTCAAAACCCATTTCAAACGCAATATTCCTGCACTTACCGTATCTTTATTGATTTATAGTGGTTCTTTGTTGACAAAAATGGGAAGAAATGTCAAATGCTATCTGCAAGAGCAGCAAGATTTGTAATAGACACAAATAACTCAAATTGGGAGTCTTCCAACGAATCAAGGTTCTTCCTTTATATTTCTTGCTAGTTTTTCAGTAATAGTTTATATCTTATGCTTATGTTTGCACCACTTTGCAACTGCATAGGAATAAAGATACTTTTTGAAGAAATTTTATGTATTTATGAATCTTTCTCTTGCACGCAACTGAGATATGATAAATTTTGGCAGAAACATTAGAATCTAGTTTGATAGTACACTAGTGCTTATCCACCTTAAGTGGCAAGCCATATTTAAATAGACTAATATTGAAATCTGTACAATAAGCAATCCATTATACATAGCTCTATTGACCCTTGTTTCCTCTATCAGACTTCTGGATATTCATGCCCACATTCCACAACTTTGCTACATGGACGGCTGCCTCATTTGGCTTCACTTTAAAACTCATTAGCTTAAGCTTTATAGCGGCAATAATCCTTGCATACAGCACGTCCCAACTCACTTTCATCTCTGAAATTCTGTGATCTTTTTCCTGCCATATGAAGTATACAGCAGCAGCAAGTATGAGTCTTCTAGGTTCTAAGGATGCCTCAAATGTCGTTTTATGATCTAGGAGCAAAATCCTGAATAATATCTTGCCAACCATTAGTCAACCCATTCAAACCAATCATATCTGCAACTTGACCCATTACTGCACTTATCCCATCTAGTGACTTATTCTGTGTTTGTAACCTTTCTTGAATTGCCATCCATAGGAGATTTGTATGTCTAGGATTACACTGAGAGTACCATACCAAGGAAAATCACTGCACTTCTGGAGTTTGACTTCTAATAGCTTCCCAAACATGTTTATCAGCAAACACGACTTCTTTACCTTTTGAGTTTTCCCAATACCACTGCATCTTTTCTCAAAGGATTACAGGCTCTGTGTTGCTTGTAACTTAAGGATATATTGTATGCCACTCCAATGGCCACTGAATTGGATTCCCCAGTCCTAATTTATGGACAACATGAGACTATGAGAGTTCACTTTATTTCTCGTCTCATACAAAAGTTCTTTCATTTCCAGCCAGCTAAGTTCTCGTGTTTAACTTCCCAAACACTCTGCCTTTTTAGTTCATTATGTGAATCCATTATATTCCATAAATGGGTAATATTTAAGAGACACTTTATTATGCTGCAATATTCCTTAAATTCTTGATGATTTGAGTTTCATTCTATTGATCCAAATCTTTCAACCCAAAACCTCCTGGTATGGGTCAATCTTACACAAGGGCCATATAGCTCCTTATTGAAAGTACAGGGACCTTTTGTGTCATCTTATAATAGTAAGCTACAGTTAGTATAAAATGATGAAAAATAGTAGTATGAGTTTATTATCTTGTTCATTATGATAATTGAAAAGGAAATAACTTCATCAAAGCTGCTCTTTGTTAGTGTTACGATCTAGTGAGCTGTTCTAACTAGATTAGTATATCAGTTAATGAATAAGAGCATACCTCCTTGATTATTGAAGCCTAGTAAATCGGAATAGACTCAAACACATGAGCAATCAATTATAAAATGCTTTAAAAGAGAGCCCTAAACATTGGATTTTGTACCCCATGATATGCCAAAGCATCGTAGGATTTGGTTTGGTGTGTGATGACATGTTAATTTTCCATTGACCCATTCCATTCAGTTTAAATGTTATCATTGTTTGATGCTGCGATGGGTTATGACCACCTGTTAAACATTAAACATTAACAACTTAAAACATTAGTAGGTTACTATTAGTTGGAAACCTTAATCACTTTCCAAATCTATTACATATATGCTGACTTTCTTTGTTTCTGCAGATTTGGAGAAATGCTTGTAATAACACGCAGCTCCGAATTGGAAATTAAAGTAGAAATCAAATCAGAAGTATTATCACCTGAAACAAACTATGCAAGTTACCTTGTCTACAAATTACCACAAGACCAATCCACATCTGAGGCTCCTTTATGTGTGTGGAAAGAACGTGTTTACGGTTCTCCAGACTGGTATATCTATTTAGTAAGCCCTCCACACACCCCAGTTATCGGACCAAAGTTTGATGAAAATACCTACAACCCACTGAATAGATACAAAGGGACTGCGATTCGGCAACAGAGGAGCGATGGTTGGATGGAAGTCAAAGTATGGGAGTTTCAAACTACCACCGAATCAGTTCGTATGCATCTTTATTTTAAGCATCCCGACAAGAAGAATCTTAAGGGGCTCATAGTACAAGGAATCGAGCTTAGACCCATATAGATGATTTTTTGCAATGATTTTGTATTGGGCAATTTATCGATAACGCTGTTTGCACTTTGCATTCATTTTCATAAGTTGATTTGTGGGAGATTTTGTGAAAAATTGAGCTCCAATTTCTGCAAATTGTTAAACGGGTCAAAACCCAGGTAGAAGGTGAAGAAGATAAGGTTTTGACAATTCTTTAATGAAAAGGTTTTATTAAATATGAAGAAAATAACCAAAAGCCCAAAACACATTTTCATTCTTTTGCTTAGTTTTATTATGATTTGATTTATTGTATTATTTGGTGATTTTTTATTTTTGAAGCAACTCAAGTGTTGCAAATAAGTACTCTTCTACAAAATACATTCATATGGTTTGTTAATTTTCACATTAAATATGAAAGTCAAAAGCTTTTGACAATCAACATTCTACTGGAAAATAAACTATATATAAATATCAAGAAGTGTCGCTTTATGCAGTTAAGCTTGATCTTTCTTGGATTTGTTATTAGTAAAAACGGTATTCGTGTTGACGAGGAGAAAGTAAAGGCAATTGAAGAATGGCCAATCCCAAAGTCTGTGTCCGAGATACGAAGCTTTCATGGACTTGCTACTTTTTATAGAAGATTCATCAGTAATTTAAGCACTGTTGTGGCTCTTAGACTCTTAGTGGGCATGACTCAATGCACAGAGTGATCGCTCATCGTTGCAAGAGAATTATAATTAGCAGACCCCATAATTAGGGAGTTAATCTTTATATGTAAATTTATACTTTTTATAAACTTGCTGTGGCCATCTTAAACCCCATTTCCAAACTATATCACCATTACCTTACATCTATGAACAACAAGCAGAGGAGATTGTTTTTTAAGTTAAGTAAAATGCAACAAGAATCATAACCTAAACACGGATCAATGTCATTTCGTTCTGGATTAAAAAAACAACACAAATGATTCATCTAATAACTATTTAAAAAGTGAGAACAAAGAAGCTGATAACATCATGAGTAGCTATCATCACAGTTTGCGCCAAAAGCATCATTCTCTGTCTCACAACAATCATATGCCTGAAACATAAATAGAAGCATTAGATTACGATTAAATGAAAATAATTACAACAAGATTCAAGATTCAAATTAGCATCATTCAGTCTCCTAGTCTTGTTTTCTTACTTAATATCTTCCTTTGACTAATTGCTTATAGAAACGAAAATTCACGTTCAGTTTTGATAAAGACAAGACTTTTGTACTAATTTAAGAAAAATTATGCACCACGCCGGTACTTGCTCCCCATTTTTGATAAATTGTTTATGGTCGAATGTGATGCATTGTGGGGTAGGGATTCGATCTATTCTTTCAAGAGGGACGGCCTGTTGCTTATTCAGCGGGAAGTTAAGTCATGCTCATCAAAATGGCAATTTATGATCAAGAATTTTATGCGGTGTTTACGGCTTTACAGCATTGGGAACATTATCTTATTCAAGATCAATTTGTTCTCTACACTGACCATCAAGCATTGAAGTATATCAAAAGCCAAATGGATGCAAGTTGAATGCATGCTCTTTGAGTTTCTTACCTACAAAAATTTCCTTTTAGGTTGTAGCATAAAGCAGGACATCAAAATCAAGTAGGTGGTGCTTTGAGGAGACGTGCAACACTATTTGTGAGTTTGCGACTTTGATCCATGAGGTGAGTGGATTTGAAGTTTTGCGGGGCTTATATGCTAATGATGAAGATTTTGGTAGCACATGGAGTAAACTTCCCTAAGATGTGTATACCTCGTAGCTCGCTAAGAGAAAAGTTTCGTGATCTACACGAACGGGAATTAAGTGGTGGTCGGGAAAATACTATAGATGGCTTGTAATAGTGGTATTATTGGCCCCAACTAAAGCGAGATGTGGGTAAGTTTGAACAACAGTGCCACACATGTGAAACGTCAAAGGGACAATCACAAATACCGGTCTCTAGTACTTTCAACATGCTATACATGTTGCTTTATCATGCTTCTGATGTTCCATTATATCCGGACAAGGACGAGTTCTTTTTAAGTGGAGGAGACTAACGTGGGACACAAATAATAGGACCGACCCATTATGCCAATTACTTAATTGGTTTCCTATTTGCGAAATACTTGATTACTATTTTAGTTATATAGATATCTACTATTTTCCATATTGTCATATGTTGGTGTGCATGAAACTTTTGATATGTAAATTATCTGTCTTCATGTAAGGTAACTACTTTGTTATAGATAGTATTATTGGTTCTGTTTTCTTTTCTAGTTTTCTTCAAAAAAAACATATAAATTTTTTTCATTTCTCAGTTGAAATATGTTGTTACCAAACAGTAGAATCCATAAAAAATATATATATTAATTTCAATTCAATTCTCTGGTTCATTTCATTTCTATGAATCTCTCTATCAAACGTGCCCAAAGAGTCTTGCATTAAAAAGAGACTGGATCTATACGGGTCTAAAAGCGCAATTATGATACTCCCACTTCTATGCTCACTTTAAAGTTCAAAGCACCAACACAAAATACTTTCTTGTACGTACAACAAACCAATCAGATCCGTGACAAGATGCAAAAAAAAGTTACCATGCTGTTTACAGCAAATACGATTCATTAATCATAGCACGTGAACAAGAGGATGAATCCGGGTTTTTTTTCATGTAAATTCCAGAATGTCCATCACGAGCAGGAAACATTGTGGGACTATCATCATCATTATCCACATGTTGCTACTGCTGCAGTTGTTTGCAACAAAACCAAAGGATTTAAACAGCTAAACCATGAATGACCTGCAATTATGTCAAACATAACATAACATAAGCTCAAAGAAGCTGATACATTGTAAAAATCTGTTTTGATTCATGACAAAATCGATCATACCTACGAATTCCAACTCAGTTCATCTTCTCCTGTTGTCCCTGTCTTTGTCTCTGCGTCTATCTCTATCATGGTCTCGTTCCTTCTCTCTTTCAGTATGTGAATCATAACTTCTACCCTTTTCCCGATCCCTACTTGATGATTTACGCTGTGGGCTTTCACTGTCATGATGGCTTCGTTGACGCTTTCTTGAAGATTCACGTGAATCATCTCTTTTCTCCCTTCTTTCTGATGACGTCCCTATGGTTACTAAAACATTATGTGTATTCAACAAAATTACCAAAAGCTTAAACCCTGACAATTTAAAACTCACTCTTGTGTGATGAATCTTCATTATGATCCGTTAAGCCATACTTGTATTGTAATTGTTTTTGATGTGCCGCCACTTTCTTTTCAATTTCTTCTTTCTTTAATCCTCGTTCTTCAAGGGATTCACGGTACTCAATCAAAGACACCTCAATCTGTCTCAACTTTTGTCTGCACGTGTGGGACAATTAAACAACCACGATTATGAATGTAAAGTTGAAAGAGAATAAATAAATAAATAAATAAAATCTAGTAAAGACTTATAAGTTATAACTTCAATGTCGTAACGTCTGTCCCTTCCTAGGAATACCAGATAATATTAACTAGATAAATTTATACTCCCCAATAGTAAGTATACCTCTGTGCTTTCAAAAAGTATCAAATTATTTCACTTAAATCTATTTATCAATAAAACCATGAGTAAGGTCTGGATGTGAAATTAAAACTAAAGAAGTTTAAAATATATATATATATATATATATATATATATATATATATATATATATATATATATATGTTAAAAATGAAAAATCTGATACTCCTAATAACAATATGAGAGAAGTTCAATAAACTCTTACATTTCACAAGGATAATAAGTACATACCTCTTCTCTTCAGTTAAACTACTATCAGAACTCGTGATAGTGCTTGCGGTATCCATAGCCTCAATACCATGACCACCAGCAGCATTCTCGCTTCCAGATGATGAATAACCCAATCCAAGATCTCTAGTACTTCTTTTTTGTTCATCATCATTTTCATCGTCTTCACGGGCCCACTTAGAGGCAGGCAATACAGATTCGGGTTTCGTCTTATTAGGGAAAGCTTTTAGCTCAGGTTGTGGGATCGGAATCATTGCAGCTATGGACACAGAACCTTTGCCTTTTGATATAACACCCATATCATCATCCACTTGATGATTCCTTCCTGAATATCCCACAGGCCCCGTATCGACATTACTTTCCCTTTGATTATGATGGGAATACTTCAAATTATCACTGAGTTCATAACCCCTTTGCTTTTCTGATTCTTCCAAATAAAGCAGACGTGCGACCATCATTTCTCTACCACCAACAAGAGATAATCCGTTATGTCTGCAACGTCTTTCCAGCTCAGCAAGAGGAAGATTTAATAGTTCTTTCATGGCTGCACTTTTGCCGATTGCTAACGCTGCATCTGTATTAATTTTTCCAGAATCGCCAGTTTCGCTATAATTGGAAACGCGTTCGGTTTCTGTTGCATCGCCAGAAATGGAATGGAATGAGGTAACACCAGAGTTGCTGGATCGAAGAAATGTTGAACGTAACCCGTTTACATATGCATCCGAAAATAAGAACCAGTCAGCCCACACTTGAAGAACTTTCATGACTCGTTCCTGCAGATAAGAGAATGTTACACTTAGAACAGAAGGAAAATAAGCAAAGAATATGAGTGGATCAGGACTGAAGATATTCATCTTATATAATGTCCATCATAAAATAAAACATATATCATGATTAAACCTAAAAATATAATGTAGTAAATTACTAAAGCGGTCCATACTACATATGATTTGCTCAAAATCATTGAAACCGTCTCTCTTAAAGCAAATTGCATAAATGGCCCCTAAGAGGGAATATCGTTGCATATAAATGGTCACTCTAAGGCTCTCAAGAGTCATTTATGCGATTAGTTTCCAAGAGGGACAATTTCATTGATGTTTACCAATGACCAATGGCTACACCTCAAGCATTTTACCTTTAGGGCCTCAGCTGTGATTCTTCCAGTGATACTCCGATACAGGTCATTAAAGCTTTCAAGTATATCTGGCAAATTTGTTTCAAATTTGGTGCGGTAAGCAGATGCATTCTTTACAGGAGCGCTACTATTGTGAAGAATGTCCGAGACAAGCATGAGCCTTGCAACTTTAGTAGGTATTGGAGTTTCTTTAAGAGTCAAAGACTCAGTTAGAACTTCAACTATCTGCAATAAAAAAAGCGGATTAAGCAATAAAAAAACACCAAAACATATCATCACTAATAACTTTTAGGGTCAGGATACCTCTCCAGCAGCATCAGCATTATCTAAAGCGAAACCCATTGCTTCTTTGATTTGGATTCTTTCTAATGTTAAAGCACGGAGCATATCTTCAAATTCATCTCTTTGTGCATCAGTCAATGTACGTTCAGTCTCCACACGCTGCACGAAGATAATCAAAGGAAAATAAGTATAATAAATAACTTAATTGCACCTGGCTGATGTAAGATTGACAAAAGAAAATAAATAACAAGATTGTACCCTGCTTCTTCCAGCAGCAAATGTAGCTCCCGTCTCCTCATTCTCTGGACTCTTGTCTTTTGGCAGAGCAGGTGGGACCCATCTAGCAATTGGTACCGAATTTTGTTTTTTAAATCACTGGTTTATATAACAACATATGCATGATTTGTAAAGGAAGTATCAAGATATGTTTCCGGCAATTATTACCTCCCACTACCGGTTATCATGATAAAAGGTTCAGTTCGCCACCTATGCATCGTATCACCCTGCATTTGTGAGAGCAAATATTAATCTTATCTCAAGCTGCCATTCCCTTTTCTAGGGTTCAATTCTAGTTGCTTGTCAAACATGTACCTGAGCAAAGGAATAAAGCCTCCACACATAATAAGTATGCTCCTTAGAGCCGAGTTCAAACAAAAAACTAAAAAGAGGGTTCCCACAGACCCTCTCCATTACAGCTTGCTCGAAAGCACAACCTCCATCAAGAACGTAAAGGGCCATTTTATCAATTACTTTTCTAAGGCGGGCATCTTCAAGCATAACTGTTATATCGGGCACATTGGGAGTAAGAACCTAATCACCAAGGTTAGAATATCAGTACCTTAGAATAGCTTTTGCTTACAAATGTAGTGTATGATATATTCAACCTATCACGTAAATTAAAAAATTAACGGTCAACTTACCAGCTCAGAGTTCTGGCTTGGAACCGAAGTAATGGGAGGACCAGATGGACCGGACAAGATCACAGTGGCACCCTGCAAACCACAAAAGGTCACTCATAAGACTCACACAAGTCATTACTATTTTATATCATCCACTTAAGCTAAAACTCATAGCAAGTTTTTACAAACATAAAGCATACCTCTTTACTCCTGATGGCCATTTGTCCTGGAGGAGGAGCAGGGAGTGATTGAGAAGGGAGGGAAACGGATTTACCCCACCCAATATTCAATTCATAATCATAAACAATCACCCCTGAAACATTAAAAAACAATATTCAGTTATCACTCTTGCTAAGAAAGTTTGCAACTTAGAAGCTCCATAAATGATTCAACTAAACATTTCTAGAACTTCAATTCATATAATTTCACATCTGTGTGACACGTAAAAGTAGACATTACCGGTATAGCTGGAAAATTTCTACATAAATATACGAATCAGATTGTTGACCTCTACTCTCATTTAAACAAGAATTTTAGCTCTTATACTATTTGGAAGGTCTTAACCTTGCATTTCATCTTTTGCAGCTTGTCCATCTGCACGGTTCATAAAAGCCACAAAACCACAGTTTTTTTGTCGTTTTCGCTCCTCTTCTGTCCTTGGCCACATTATCTTCACACTAGCAATGGGTCCAAATCTTCCAAATGTCCGCAGAAGAAAATTTTCATCTACCTGAAATGTATTGACCACAGAAAGAAAAGGTCAGCTTGCATTTTTTCACCAACTAAAGCACCATATTAGCATCACGATCTGACCTGAGGTGCAAGATTTCCGACATAAAGATTGGTGGTCTGAGGATCTCCATCATCAAAGGAACCAAACTTCGGATCAAATTCATCAGGCAACTCATCAAACCGACTAGATAGCTGAGACAGTAAGATACAAGAATATGTGATTTAGATGAGATTATGGTTTATATATATATATGAAATCCTCTTTATATAAATGCCAAACAAGGTTGAAAATGTATGCATTGCAGTATTTGACTAGATATGTAGTTAGGGGCAACTCGTTGACTAATGATGAACTTCCTAATAAAATCATATCTTACCGTTGAAGTTGGACGTCCGTCCTGCCAGTTTTCGCGCTCTTGGTTTCTTCTTTCTCTCATTTCTTGTTCATGTTTTAACTCCTCCATGAAATAGTCTATATTCCTCGCCTTCCCTTTGCTTTTCTCTTTTGGCCTCTCTTCGTCCTTCTGTCAGTAGTAAAAATCCGTTACAATCGGCTACAAAAAATGTCGAACACGCAATGCAACTATGCAAAAAGTCAACAAGGTAGTAGCATAGAAATGTTTCAGCAGTTCACTAACCTGTTTTTCATTTTCTTTACCCTTGGTTGCCATGGGAGGGGGTAAGAAAGAAGGAACATACCTGCAGGG
The DNA here is from genome assembly GCA_030686995.1 of Artemisia argyi. Taxonomy (NCBI): domain Eukaryota; kingdom Viridiplantae; phylum Streptophyta; class Magnoliopsida; order Asterales; family Asteraceae; genus Artemisia; species Artemisia argyi. The sequence continues at coordinate 188,238,482 of CM060684.1, forward strand.
AAAAAATATAACAATACATAATTTTCAACACTTAATTTGTGAGTACTAAACTCACATACATATGCCTATTTATTAATGCTTCATACAAAATATCCCCTAATAGTCAACAACTTTGGACTTCATTTAATTTAGCACCCTGCAAACTGCAATGGAACACACCATGCCCACCCAAATTATGAATCATGTATTTATATTCAGTAAGGTGTAAAACAAAATAGGTAACTTGATTTGGTGATCTAGTCCTAAAGTAACTCGCTCTCACCAATCAAAGGTGCCTAAAAATTCCACATCAAAAACTTAAGGGTTAAGTTTTCTTAATAAAATGATGATATAACCACCTACAAATTCAATAACATAGGGCAACTAACTTATATGGTCAACTGAACAAGCTGAAGCGAGAAAGTCTTGGCAAGCTTAAAAGACCCTTGTGTACCAAGTCTATGCAAGATATATGGAGCACCTAGTAAGTTATATGTTTGAGTGGGTCATAATTTTTCGTAACAGTAAACGCTTGCATGTGACTTCACATAAATGATCTAACTTTATTTCATCTGAGCTGATGTGAGCACATAAATCCAATGGTACAAAAGTAAAGGTAAGAGTCACATTTATATATAAACCCAGACTCAAGCTCTGAGAGTTCAGCCTGAGCTCAAAGCTTCCAAACTTGGTGACTTGCCAGCTAATCACTAGCCTACTGAACATTCTCAAGTCCAACCAACAATTTCATGAGGAAAACCTCATTTCTACCAATCTCAGGCTCATTTGGAAAGCATGCACCTAGTTGCCTATGGTAATTTTCATCACCATAAAAACAAAAACAAAACCAAAACAAAGTAGGCTATACAAAGGACTACAGTCTACAGACTACTAGTAATTATTAATCAGCTATTGAGCATGTGCGTACAATAAAGTGTGTTAGCATTCGTTTGAATAAGAATAGCATTGGTAGCTTGACACTGGGACTGCTCTTTTGAGGGTATCATTACATATAAATGGCGTTAGATTATAGACAAGAGCTACATATAACAAGACTCCTAGCTCCTTAGTTACCAGCCTAAACAAGACAATAGAGTTTCATAAACTGATCGCCTTATAATTTCTATATTCAGAATGCCTTATGATAAGAGCAGTGTAACATATTCAAACCAAACAAAAGCGCTTGTTTACCTACTCCCCTTCTTTGAACCAGACACTTCTTTGGAATTTCCACCTGCGTTCGCGCATGAATAAAAAGGCCCATTTGCTTATTAATGTGTACGTTGAAAATAAATCATTCATACAACCATATTTATGCACCATTTTAATTAATAACACAAAACTAAATAACCAAAACCAAAAATGCATGCAAGACCTTATAACACGAACTAACCTGCATCAGGTTTCACTTTTTCATCGTTAATTGTTCCTCCTCGAACAAAAGCTTTTGAACCAGGTGTAGAATCCCCTTGAAACGACTCGAGAAACTCAGCATAAAGACGGGCTGTTTCATCCTCAGCCCTCTACACAAATACATTTTTTTTGTTAAACTTTCAGTCAAATTCATACTAAATATACACAAACGCGCACTTCCACAATGATCGTACCTTTTTCTTCGCCTCTTCTTCTTCGCGATGCTTTTGAAAAGGCGTCTTTTTCCGTGTAATTGAGAAAGAACTCATCTTTTCACCAAAACGCTTTTACCTGTATGACCAAAACCATCAAGATAAAACATACACAATACTTTGTAAAAGAATGCAAGTGTTTGGATTTACTTATTTTGTAAGCGAATGCAATTTAAACCAAAACGACTATTCAGTATGAAAATTTTCTATCTAAACCATATGATGATAAAAAAAAAAGCCTTTTATAGTTTCATCTCGGATAAGCCCTTTAAAATAACCATGTACTAACCTGCTTATTAAAAGCCACTTATTTTGAACCAAAATAAGCAGAAATAAACAAAAAAATCCAAGCACCATCTAACTTGGCATCTTTTGTTTACGCCATTTAAAATCATTTACGATAACAATTACATTCAACAATAACCGCAAAACACCAACAACAACACAATCATGCAAAACAGCAACAATTATACAAGCAAACGTTTTATATACTCTATCCTAAAATTGGAGATCCCAAGTTAACAAATCCAAATCCAAATCAAAGTACACATAAAATCCAAACACACTGAACACAACAAATTAGACCTACAAGACACCTATCATCTCAAAAGAAGGTTAATATACGATTTTTTTTTTTTTAAACATTTTGCATATCAGCATATACTAAGACAACGATACCAAATCCTGCAGAAGCGGGGTATGGGAATGTCGACAATCACACCCTTACCCAAGGGTAAACGAACTGCTTATATTCGTAAAGCATATAAGAATGAGGCGTAAACTCAAAAGCAGAAAACTAAAAAGCTCGATTTTTTATGCATAAAAGGGTGTTTGGATTAGCTTATTTATGAGCTTATCAGCTTATTAAAATTTTGGAAAAGCCAAAAAACTAAAAGCTTGATTTTTGAGCATATGATCATATCACTTTGAGCTTATGGACATAACAAGCCATAAGCTCAAGCTAATAAGCCATTAAAGTTGAGCTTATCGTCATTTCCAGATTTAGTATTCCGATAAGCCCATAAAGGGCATGTTTGTCTAAGGTTATATAGCCGGCTTATGGCTTATGTTTCATAAGCTCACTTTTTGTGGCTTGTTTTGAACCTTTTCAGCTTATTATGACATGATAAGCTTATATAAGACATAAAGTTTCAAAACAAGCCACAAAAAATGACCTTATAATAAGTCATAAGCCCGCTATATAAGCTCAAAAAAACACCTCCAAAACATATATGTGTCATCACATAACAAAGCTCGATTCAAAAAACTAAACTCATCTAATTTAACACCAAAGCTTCTACAATCTACAATTATCAAACTACAACAATCATAAACTTACGAGCATGTCACATTGCACTTACGCCTTATAGGGTGTGGACTTAATATCAAACCGAAAAGAACACATTACTCCACTACTCCAACCCTAATTTATTCCGATAAAATAATCTAATCCAAACACCCCCCTAAACAAAGCTTTTACATTTATGAAATTACAAGAATCATAAACTTATGGGGTGTTTGGATCAGCTTATTTAGCTGGCTTATGGGCTTATTTGAGTTTGGAAAAGCCAATAAGCTCACTTATTGAAGCTTATGACCTTGACATTATTGGCTTAAGCCAATAATAATTCTAAACTTAATAAGCTCTAAAAAGTGAGCTTATCAGCTTTTTCCGAAATCAAATAAGCCCATAAGCCAGCTAAATAAGCTAATCCAAACGCCCTAAAAGGTTCAAACTTTATAAAATTAAAACAATCATAAACCCAAAATTGACAGAAAAAGGTTGAAAATGTATAAAAATTAGCCTCTAAAAGTTTAATTTGATGTGATTAAAAAACGAACCCTAATTTTTTGTAAGTATGGAGATTGATGAAAGTTACCGGTGAGGCGGTGATTTGTGATCGGTGGTGATGGTGGTCGGAGGAATATTCCGGTGACCGGAGCGGTGGAGATGTGGAACGAATGGTTTTGTTTCATGTTTTCCGCAATATTGTCTGTAGAAACAAATTTTCAAAAAGTGATGCGAGAAGTCAAGGGCCAGTTAAACATTTAGAATTAGTCAAGGGCCAGTTAAATATGAGATGTTGAAGAGGGTGACTGTTTGGATTCGGGTAAAAAATTCCTTTAACTCCTACACTTTTAAAAACATTGATACCTTAAAAAAAAAAACAAAAAAAAAAAAGTAAGTTGGATACTTAAATTAAAATTCATAAGTATAGGACCTTTTTTATGCAATTTGCCCCATAGTAAATGTTTATATTATCAATTTGCAAACTCGAGTTCGCCAAAAGTAAGTTGTTGTAAATAGTAAATAGGACTAAGTTTGTAGATATGCAGCATACTTTCTTAAAAGTATCGAAATACGTAACTTACTAAAAATATTACTTATATCGCTAACAAACTTTCAAAATTAGCACAAAATACGTAATGTTGACCGGATTTTTACCTGGTTGACCAGTTTGGAGGTTAAGATATAAAAAAACTTACACTATCGGTCCCTGTGGTTTGCGTCTGTTTTCACCGGTCATCCTTTAACGTTATTACAGTTATAAAAGTTACAATAATGGTCCTTGTTGTTTGGGTTGACTTTCACCTTTAGTCCTTTGACTTTATTTTCACTTTTTCGTCCGTTTTTACACGTTTTGGTCCGCTTTTACACGTTTTCTTTCGTTTTTTCACTTTTATAAAAAAAATCGAATAAAATTTTATAAAAAATATTTTATAAAAAAAATCAAAAAAAAAATATTTTTCTAAAAAATTTTCGAAAAAAAATATTTTTTCTAAAAAATATTTTTTTCGAAAATATTTTAGAAAAAATATTTTTTTTCGAAAATATTTTAGAAAAATATTTTTTAACAAATTTTCGAAAAAAAATATATTTTTTCTAAAAAGTACTTTTTTTCAAAAATATTTTAGAAAAAATATTTTTTTTCGAAAATATTTTATTCAAATATATATATTTTTTAAATTCGAAAAAATATTTTTTTTATTCAAATATTTTTCTAAAAAAAATTATTTTTTTTCTAAAAAAAATATTTTCTAAAAAAATTTTGAAAAAAAATATATTTTTTTTCGAAAATATTTTAGAAAAAATATTTTTTTGTGAAAATATTTTATTCAAATATTTTTTTTTAAAAAAATTTTGAAAAAATATTTTTTTTATTCCAATATTTTTCTAAAAAATTTTTATTTTTTTTTCTAAAAAAATTTTCGAAAATAAATATTTTTCTAAAAAATTTTCGAAAAAAATATTTTTTCTAAAAAATATTTTTTTTCGAAAATATTTTAGAAAAAATATATTTTTTTCGAAAATATATTCGAAAAAAAAATTCGATATTTTTTTTTATAAAATATTTTTTTAAAAAATTTATTCGATTTTTTTTATAAAAGTGAAAAAACGAAAGGAAACGTGTAAAAACGGATCCAAACGTGTAAAAACGGACAAGTGAAAATAAAGTCAAGGGACTAAAGGTGAAAGTCAACCCAAACGACAAGGTCCATTATTATAACTTTAATAACTGAAATAACGTTAAAGGATGACTAGTGAAAATAGACGCAAACCACAGAGACCGATAATGTAAGTTTTTTTATATGTTAACCTCCAAACGGGTCAACCAGGTAAAAATCCGGTCAATGTTACGTATCTTGTGCCAATTTTGAAAGTTTGTTAGCGATATAAGTAATATTTTTAGTAGGTTACGTATTTCGGTACTTTTGAGAAAGTATGTTGCTTATCTACAAACTTAGTCCTATATGTTTAGGACAAGTGTTCGATCAAATGTGTGACCGAGTTGTTTGTTTGTAGACCTTAGGCACGAGTAAATGTAGTTTTGGCAATAAAAAAAAACATATTCTGAACAGAGATTAGTGTTTGATTATCAAGTCTGAACACAGAACTGGTTTAATTCATAAATTTGTGTGTGATATTGAAGTTGTAAGGTTTATAAGATAAGTTGCTGCAACAGAACTAATATTTCTGGCTAGATATAGATAAGTCTGACTATGCCTAAATCACTTATTTGTTGCGTTTGGCAATCTGATTCTTGTTATATAGAGCTATGCGCTAGTCACTATGAAAATGCATATCCAAACACCCCCTTAGTTACAGGCTATAAATTATAAAATTATGTGAAGAAAAACATCCTTAGTCTTAAGTGATAATAGTACCCCCCCCACATAAGTTGGTTTTATAAGGCACTTTTTTTGGGGCAAGATGTGGGGTAAGAGAGTTTGGACTATAGCTTCGTATGTTTCTTATTCATTACAGAAGTCATGAAATGATATTACCCCGACATTTAATTATTGAGTTACCATCAGGTCTTTGTTGAACTGTATACACAAAATGTCTTGAGGCAAACAAGGTGTCCAAAGACCTTAATGTTGTTAATAAACAAGCTTATGTATGTGAGTTTAGAACTCACAAATTATGCGTTGAAAATTATGTATTGCTATAATTCTTCCTGCAGGTATGTTCCTTCTTTCTTACCGCCTCCCACCGCAACCAAGGGTAAAGAAATTGAAACATATCTATGCTACTACCTTGTTGACTTCTTGCATAGTTGCATTGTGCATTTGACTTTTGCATAGGGGATTATAACGGATTTCTACTACTTACAGAAGGACGAAGCGAGCCAAAAGAGTAAGTAATAAGGAAGGCAAGGAATATAAACTATTTTATGGAATTAAACCATGAATAAGAAATCAGAGAAAGACAAAACCCAGAGCATGAAAACTGGTGGGACGGACGTCTGATTTTCTATGGTAACATATGATTCTATTAATGGGTATTTTAGGCAGTTTATCATTAGTCGACGTATATTTATGCTTTTGAGTTTTCCAATGAAATACATACATTTTCTTTTTGGCATTTGTTTGAGGATGTGTTTTATCCGAATATTACTAATTTTGATAAAGAGGATCTCTTATATATTTATATTTTTCCTGTGTTTGGAGGCTTTATTCCTTTGCTCATCAAGTACATGGTTATTATAAAACTAATGCATAGTTTGTTTTTTTTTTTTTTTTTTTTTTTTTTTTTTTTTTTTTTTTTTAAACAAGTAACACGTATAATTGAAGCATAGAAAAGGGAACATTTTGGGATGTATGTGGACTGAAAAGTTGATATTTGGTCTTACAAATGCAGGGTGATACTATATTGGTGGCGAACTGAGCCTTTTATCAGGATAACTGGAAGTGGGAGGCAATAATTACCTGAACATATCGTAATACTTCTGCCTTTAACTCCATTATTATAAATGGGTCAAAACGGGTAATACTTAAGAAAGACACTTTATTACAATGCAATATTCCATGAATGCTTGATTATTATAGCTTTATTCCATAATCCATATCAATATCTTTTATAACTATTCTAGAAAGCATGAATGCATAAGCAATCAATTCTGAAAAGCCTTGAAAAAGAGAGCCCTAAACGTTGGATTTTGTACCCCCGATGATATGCTAAGGCATTGCATGACCTTTCTTTGTTGTGGGATGGCATGGAAATTTTTCATTGACCAATTCCTCTTACTTTAAATGTTATCACCGTTTGATTCTGGCATGTCATTCATTTTACCCATAGTGAATGAGAAAGCCCTTAAAGATTCTTTCATTTCATAGAAACTATTAGCAAGTTCACCCATTAAATAATAAATAATAAACAACTTAACACATTAGTTGGCTTCTACTACTTGGATGCCTTAAAAACTTTCTGAATCAATTACATATTAGATGAGTTTCTTGTATATGCAGATTTGGAGAAGTCCTTGTAATAAAGGCTTGTAATAAAGGCTGGAGAAGTCCTTGGCTTCTACTACTTGGTTTGCGTCTGTTTTCACCGGTCATCCTTTAACGTTATTACAGTTATAAAAGTTACAATAATGGTCCTTGTTGTTTGGGTTGACTTTCAGCTTTAGTCCCTTGACTTTATTTTCACTTTTTCGTCCGTTTTTATACGTTTTGGTCCGTTTTTACACGTTTTCTTTCGTTTTTCCACTTTTATAAAAAAAATCGAATAAAATTCAATAAAAAATATTTTATAAAAAAATCGAAAAAAAATATTTTTCTAAAAAAATTTCGATTATTTGTATAATGTGCTTTATTATACAAAGAAAAAAAATGAGAATGCAATTGCATAGTTTCGAATGTTAAGTTGTTGTAAATAGTAAATTATCTAAGACCGGTGTAATTAGGAAACTATATCAAAACCTTTGTGTATTTGAATAATAATTGAGGGTATTTTAATATTTTTAATGTGCTAAAAATTTCAACAATAAAATTTTAATAACATGTTTCGTTCTCTATATGTAGTATCTACTAGGAGGGTACCCGCGCGTTGCAACGGCGGGTACCCTGAAATAAATTTTTTTTATTAATAATGTATTTTAGTTTATTATGTTATTTTTAACAACAAATTTATGGATATCAAGAATTTCCTATAGCCCGTTCCCGTTTGGGCTTTAACCCGTTGGCCCGTGCCTGTTCGGGCTCGAGCCCGTTTGGTCCGTGCCCGTTCGGGCTCAAGCCCATTTGACACGTTTCCCGTTCGAGCTTGAATATTTGTATAATGTGCTTTATTATTTGTAGTAGTGAAATTTAATGCATGAATTGTGTTTAATTTGGTTGTACAATATGTTTGATAATTTTTATTTTTATGTAAGGGGTGTTTTAATAACTGTATTAGTTGTAGACCAGTTAAATAATTGACTACATTAAATTGCATTAATGTGGTGTTTTGTTGTACACTATGCTTCTTGTCTTGTACGTCTGAAAATTATGTGCATGAAAGTGTTGTATACTATGTTTCTTTTCTTGTAAGAATGTAAGTAGTAATTATAGTCACTAATAACATTGACCACTTTAATAGCATTAATGTTGTAAGTCTGAAAATTACATCATGCTTATTTTGTTGCACACTATGCTTATTTTGTTGTAAATTTGAAAATTGGTTGCAACTATTGTACATTGTGCTTAAATGGTTGTAATTTTTGATGAAGGGGTGTTTTTAATAGCATTAATGTTGTTTGATAGAATTTTGGTCTTAAAATGACAATATGCTTTATTTTGTTGTACAATATGCTTACTTTTGTTGTAATTATGAAAATTGGGTGCTTTAAATTGTTGTAAACCATGCTTAATTTCTTGTAAGTCTTAAAATTTTGGAGAGAGAGTCATTCATGCTTTATATGTAGTATAGACTAGCTTCCATATTGTTGTAGATTCCAAGGTTTAGATGAATTAGAATTTTTTTTATATCCGGTTTTTATCATCTTATAATTACCGAGTTTAATGCTCTATTTTCTTTATTTGAACAAACCAATTCCAAGTTCCTGTTTCATTATGTTTCTTTACTGCTTACTTCATGTTCTTGTTTCATTATTTCCTTGCACTTAAAAGAGTCTTGAATTAAAAAGAGACTGCACTATATATAGGTCTAAAAGCGCAATCTGATACTCCCACTTCTATGCTAATTTAAAGTTCAAAGCACCAACACAAAATACTTTCTTGTACGTACAACAAACCAATCAGATCTGTGACAAGATGCAAACAAAAGTTACCATGCTGTTTACAGAAAATACGGCTCATTAATCATACCACGTGAACAAGAGGATGAATGCGGGTTTCTTTTTATATATGTTTAGAGTGTAACCCAAGTGTTTGTTGAAATATCTGACTGAGTTGTATGTATTTTCTTTTGGTAAAAATGTTGTGGATTATATGTGTAACACAAGTGTTCGATCAAATGTGTGAGTGAGTTGTTTGTTTGTAGACCTTAGGCACGAGTAAATGTAGTTTTGGCAATAAATAATAACAAATTCTGAGCAGAGATTAGTAAATGTGTTTGATTATCAAGTCTGAACACAAAACTCATTTTATTCATAAATTTGTGTGTAATATTAAAGTTGTTAGGTTTTGATAAGATATGTTGGTGCAACAGAACTAATATTTCTGGGAAGATATAGAATCGTCTAACTATGCCTAAATCACTTATTTGTTGCGTTTGGCAATCTGATTCTAGTTATAGAACTATGCGCTAGTCACTATGAAAATGCGGATCCAAACACTCCCTTAGTTACAGCCTGCAAATTATGTGAAGAAAAACATCATTAGTCTTAAGTGATAATACTACCCCGCAAAAGTTAGTTTTATAAGGCACTTTTTTTTGGCAAGATGTGGGGTAAGAGAGTTTGGACTATAGCTTCGTATATTTCTTATTCATTACGAAAGTCTTGAAACGATATAACTCGATATTGAATTATTGTGCCATCAGGTCTTTGTTGAACTGTATACACAAAATGTCTGAGGCAAACAAGGTATGCAAAGACCTTAATGTTGTTGATAACAATCCAAAAGTTGAAGTAAAGGATGACCCTTCTATTGAAGAAGTCCCAAGTCATTAGCAAAAAGTGGAAGAAAATCCCATGCCCTCACCAGCTCAAGTTTCTTCATTCCATTCCATAAGTAATTTTGTTCTTTTGGTTAACTTTCCTATGATATAATTGTGCATTCTGACTTTCGCATAATGACTTTCCAGGAAGGAGATAATGGCCTATCAAAGGGCAAAGAACCCAATGTGGTGTTCGTGGAACCTTTCCAAAGATGGCACCCAAGCTTTTTAGAGGAAAAAGTCAGTAACAAATAAGGTATATCATAATATAAATACCAAACTGTACTTGTTCCATCAAATCATTGGCATAAAATTTGGTTCTATTTGCATTCCAATATATTGAAATCGGTTTCACTTAATGCATACAATGCTGCATTTGTGTTTTTCTGCTTGTTTTGCCCTACGTCAAAAGGTCATGATAGGTTAAGCTGTTAAAAACAGGAGTACATTAGAAAACCCTTTTATCAAGTATCTGGCTATTGTCTCCGTTTCTAATGGGACAATGGAATACATGTTTGACTTTTGAAGTCACAGTATATAGTTCCTGACTCAAAGCAACTCCAATCTTACTCTTTCTGCAACCTTTTAATTCATTTCTATTATGAAACATACAAACACTTAATAGTCCAGTTGTCAAATTTGTCTGTGATGATTGCGTAGGCTGTGTTTGACTAATAGTAAGTTTTGAACCTTATCGTATGGTCACAGAGTATGTATAGTTGGGCAAAACACTAATACTAGGTGACCAGCTAGCCTAATTCGTTATTATTATAATTAAGATTAAAATTGATCTAGTTTATAGGACTGTGTTCTTTAGAGAACCAGGCAGTTGTTGTCACAACTCGTAATTTTAGGTCATTTTCCATACCTCGACAATTTACTATTCATAAATTACTATTCATCGATCACTATTCATCGTTTTACTATTCACCATTTTTTAGGTCAATTTGACATTCCGAGAAACATTCAGAAATTTTACTATTCACTTGACACTATTCATTTCCGAGAGGAAACCACTATTCACGTGCATTACTCATGTCGTCGTAAATTTAGTTTACGAGTGTTCAAATTCGCGTAACCGTATTGGTTCAGGAGCGAATTCATGCATTATTATCAGGGACATTTCATACGGACTAGAAATAGTCCGCATATCATCATTAGGGCACTTGCATACTATTCCACTCGTAGGATAATTAAATTAATACTTTTGGTATAATTAACGATTTACGTATGTTTATTTTAAATAAACACTAATACGCGAACTATAAAAATGTGACTAACATGTCCGACACTCCCGACTATTATCCCAATATATTTTTATATTCATTTTAATAATATAAAAATTATAATATTAATTTACCCGGTATTTTGGAAATTTATTTATTACGTATCGTACGTCTAACTTAACAACGACGGTTTTCACAAAAATTAAACAATAATCACCCAAACTCTCCGTACTTGTACCCGACATATTTTTACAATTTTTACGACTTTATTATGTCCCGAATAACTTCAATAAAATTTATTTCTAACAAACCCGGTACCTGATTTAAACCTAAAACTAACATTACAACATAATACCACTAACTTTCCTAATTAAACCCAAGACATCCCCCCCCTTTCCCTCCTTTTTGGACCGGCCAACCCCCCCCCCCCCCCCCCCTTGGACTTAATACATTAAAACCTCACCAACCAAATTTATTACAACCTAACTTTTGTCCCTAAGTATATAATAAACCTTTTGCATCCATTATTATCACAACTCATTTTTTTTACTAGCTCAAGTAAACTTTTTCTTTCATTTCTCTTAAGATAGAATCGACCTAGGTGATTCAAGGAGCAAGAACAACAAATTTTACAAGATCTAGATGTTAACTTGTTCATTTAGTCATCCTTGTTGGAGTTTTGAAATAGAAACTCAAGGATTAGTAGGTTTTTCATCATCCAAACTCCTTAAACCTTCAAGTAAGTTAACAAACTCATTTTTATAATTTTTACAAGTTATTACTATGGTTATATACTTTTCTTACAAGAACTCATGCATATAATGATTTATACCACTCTATTTTGTATATATTTAACTTTTAAGCCCTAGAAAGTGATTTTTGGTTAGATCCTTGTTAGATCCACTTGGTTATGATGTTTAGGAACCCATGACACCCTAAGAAGGTGTATGGTAGGATTAGACTAGTTTTGTGGTGATTGAAAGTGGTTTGATTGAAGATGGAACTAGATTAGAACACTAGAAACGATTTTTGAAACAATAGAAATACCTACTGTCCCTATTTTTGATTCGTGGGAAAATCAGTAGATGGTGGTTAAGTTTTGACCAAAGATTTAGAAAATACTTTCAAAAACGAAACTTTAGGCGAAAGAACGGATTAAAACGAGCTTATAACGAAGGAGATATGATTTTTGCAAATTTAACGACGAAAACTATTTTTATAAAAACTGCTTGCTGTTTGGCAGAATTCGACGGGTAAAAAGAGGTGTTAAACGTAGCCTAGAGGAGCCGAGTTATCAAAAATATATTAGTATATACAAAAACGAATCCGTGGACATAAAGAACAAGGAAAACGAGCTTAAAACGACCAAGTTATACCCGTTTTAACATTGTCAAACTATATATATATATATATATATATATATATATATATATATATATATATATATATATATATATATATATATATATATATATATATATATATATATATATATATGGACACAAATAAAAATAATAACTTACACACTAAAGGGTATATTTTCTAGAAATGTTACTAAGGGCTATATCCTTAACAAATGAATACTTATGATCCAAGAGAATATTTATACGACTTAACGACGTCATTTCAAGGTTTTCAATACAAAGAATTTAACGCTAACATTTTCGTACGAGATAATACGACAAGTTATATACTTCTAAATGGACTTATTTTTCCCAAGTATGGAAACTATTTTACCATGACGATAACTAGTATTTCCAAATTACGAGTGGTATTGGTATCATGTGCATGTGCATTCATTACATCACGACATGATCTAAATTAGATCACTATCATTCATTTTAGGTTGCGGATAGTGTTCGCTCCTTGTTGTCCATAACATTTCGCATCTTTGTATCTTCACTCCAGGTGAGTCATAGCCCCACTTTTACTCTTTATACTTGTTTTAACTCTTTGGGGGAGATACATGCTCAACTACTTGCTTACTAGTATAAATACTCAAAACATACTTTCTTTATACTTGACTTCTTTATACTTGATTGTTTTATACTTGATGTCATACATACGTGATTGTGCTATACTTAACTGTGTTATACCAAACTGTGATGGTGTATTCTTGAGACTTCCAATGGCCCCAGATTAAGTTGCTGGACATAACCATTGAGACATACATACATACTTCCAATGGCCCCAGATTAAGTTGCTGGACACAACCATTGAGACATACATACTAACGTGAGGTCTTCGGAGATGAAGTGTAGACTCACGACTAATTGCTTAACTGTTGTGATGAACTTATACATGTTTAATCTTACTATATATATATTAGCAGTGGGTTGTGAACACACAGGTTACAAGTCTCCTATGGCGGGACTTGTAACTGAGTGGATTTACGATGCCTTTGTTGTGTGACCATTTTTTTTTCTATAAACTTTATTTGTTAAACAACTCTATGAACTCACCAACCTTAGTGTTGACACTTTTAAGCATGTTTATCTCAGGTTAGAAGGGCGATAGCAGGTTTATGGAGCTGAGAGTCTTAGGGCATGCTTTTGGAGACTTTCGCTTTTGTCGTTTACCATTCGAAACACTTTAAAAACTTATGTATTATTCTACTTTGGGAACTTTTGTTTTGTAAACTATGACTTTTATCTATTCGAATGGTAACTTTTTAAAAACGTCTCATTTAGAGGTCGTTTTCTATATCTTGTACTTTGTGCCCTGAAGTAGCATCCCAATGACACAGTCTTCCGCTGCGGTATTTTGGGGGTGTTACAGTTGTCGTCCGTCATGAGGGAGCCCATGGTTCCAATGTAGGGAATTTTTCGTCTGTTTTTGTGGAAATTTTGAGCCACAATAGAAACAAAACATGTGAAAAGTGGTCGGGCAGTGGTAGAGAAGGGAAAGTGACACGTCGCAGTTGGACTCCTTTGGTCATTTCTTCATACCTAATGATCTAAAATTGATAGATAATGGTCTAACTTTGAATATATATAATGTAGATATAATATTTGTATAAACAAGCAAATATGTGAAATGAACATAAACGGATGGATATTCATATGCTTTCGACCAAGTACTTTCTGCGTATTTTTTTTCGTATAAGTGAATGGACATAATAGATGTTCATCTTCGTTCTTTTAATGAGTAAATGAATGTAGATGAACTTCTTGCAGAACGATCAACCGGTTGGTTAAGCGTTCGGTGTATTTTACAGCCTTATTATGAGTTATTTGTATTCATTTGGATTTGATGTATTTGTTCGGTGAAATGGATCTATTTGTTTGAAGATTGGACTATTTGTTTTGGAAAATAATGATTGATTTGTGTTACTTTAATCTTTTATGTTGAATGTAACGTTGTTAGCAAGTGTTGTCATTAACTGATTGAGATGAGTTTTGCTGATTGAATAGGTTAATGATGGAAGCATTGCAAAGGTTGTTTGGGTTCCGCCAGAGTATGGTGATGCGATTGCATGCATTTGTTCCAATGGAAGTTTGTCTATTTGGGAAGAGTTCGTAGCAGCAGGTATGAAATGTGTGTTTGTTTAGATTTAGAATGTAGTTTACATATATATGTAGAAAATAATGTGTAGAAAATAATGTGTTTGAATGTAGTTTACATAATTATAAACTCTTTGAGTCTGAACGTATACATGGTTAAGCTTTTAAGATCATTGTTATAAGAACTTTGTTACATGTACTATTGAAGTCAAAGCCAAAAGTCAACATTTTAGATACAACACGTGACCTGCACGTGTTGTAACCAACCCAAACTACTTTTTCCGCCATTTCTCATTTGTATAAAGATTACTCTGCTTTGTTGTAAAGGTCATTCATCGATGTAAACAATTTCTCCTTTCTGTAAACAAATCTCAATAACAAATAACAAATCATTTCACTGTTCAAATTCAGATTGTTTTCTTCATTTAGCAATCTCAGTTGATTAGTGAGCCCTATCTCCAATCTATTAATAGGATTCAGATAGTGGGTGTTACAATTGGCCATCAACTATACCCATTGATTTTTGCAACTAGACCCATGCATTCTGTGCAAAAGGATAAAGATGAGAATGTGCTTCACAATTATTAGTATAATGTGCATACCATCACTGTCTTATCCCCATATAGTTCACTTATATTGTGTTGGTAGCCCTTATGGAATGTCATCCATAAGGAAAATGTATATGTAGGAATACATTAAGAGTGCCATACCAAGGAAAACCACTGCACTTTTGGAGTCTTAGTTCTAATAGTTTCCCATACATGTTTATCGTCAAATGGGATACCCTTACTTTTTGAGTTTTTCCATACAGCTACATATTTTCACAAAGGTTAAAACATGAACTTAGATGCGTATAACTTGACTTTGTATACCACTCAAAATGCCACTTACATCTTCCATCTTTGAGTATAATTGCTTACAAGCCACACTAAAGTGTATTCCCCTTTCCCAATTTATGGACATTATGACACTTGTCTAAATTTTCATGTATAACTTTCAATACACTTGTCCATTTTAACTACATTGTGTGACTCCATTCTATTCCATAAATGGGTCAAATCAGATAATCGTTAAGAAAGACACTTACACTGCAATATTCCACAAATGCTTGATGTATACCATTTATCCAAATATTTAAACCATGGACCTCCTTGATTATATGGTATACAAATATATTTCCATGCCACTTTAACTCTGCCTTTAGTGATTTGTTGACACCATAGGAAAACTTTCAAAATTCTGTTGATCTCCTTATAGTTGTACATTATAGAAAGCTTGAATATTGAAGCACAATAAACTCAAATAGGCTCAAGAACATAAGCCATCAATTATGAAAAGCTTATAAATAGATTTTTAAAGATTGGATTTTGTAGCCCACGGTACCCAAAGCATTGTAGGACTTTGCTTTGGTGCGTGATAGCATGTATTATGACCAATCTTTCAGTTTATTTGTAATGAATGAGCAAGCACTTGTAAAACCTCCCCGTTTTTTAAAAATTTAGCAAGTCCATGTGTTCAATAATAAACATAAACGACACGTTAATTGGCTTCTACTACATGCAAACCTTAAACACTTTCTGAATCTATTACATAAATGATGAGTTTTTATATTTCTTCAAATTTGGAGAAGTGCTTGTAACAACAACTAGCTACATATTTGAAATTAAGAGAAAAATCGAAATCTAAAGTAGTATCGCTTTAAACAACGTATGTTGTTTACCTTGTCTACAAATTACCACAAGACCAATCCACATTCAAGGCTCCTCTGGAAGTTAATTTTGGTAGGTTTGCCTATCTAGTAAGACCACCAGAAACCCCTGTTATTGGACCAAAGTTTGATGAGAACACGAAAGAAGTGATGGCTGGATGGAAGTAAAAGTATGGGAATTTCATACCCAAACCACTATGTAAACAATCTCTATGGGTCTCACTTTAGCGCATCCCTGTTACAAGGATCTTAGTGGGCTTATGGTACAAGACATTGACATTAGACCCATATAGATTGATTATCTTTTTTATTTAAAACTGAAGTGTAAGGAAAATTAATAAGTATTTTATGTTATTTACTTTTTGTAATGAATACATTGTGAACCAAATACGTGTTGAGCAATTATATTTTGTACACTCCCAATTACATTTTGTGACACCACATTTAACAAAAATAAAAATAATAGAAAAAGGTTTGAACAACATGATTACTGATACTGTCGTTGTACTGCGGTCAATGAAAGGATACTCCTTAGACATTGTTCTGATTTAATCTCATTTTAAACATCATGCTACTTGACCATTATACCCCTATAATTTACACACTCAAATTAATCAGATTAGGGGTAAAATGGTAAAAAGGATACACACAATTGGTCTATGATACAACAAGGTGACGAAAGTCCAAAGTATGATATACCAAAAAGAAATTTTTTTAATACGCTACATAAAGTTAGAAAACGTGGCAAAGAAGATACATAAAGATGCAATCAGCCATATTTATTTTTATTAATTGGAGATTTTTGGTGGAAAGTGAGTTATATATTGTTTTCGGACTAAAATTTGGATAACATAAATATTTAGAACATGTGGATAATGCTTAAAAAATTAAAATGCCACGTAGGAAATAACTTGTTAAAAAACCAGTCGTCCAGTCATATTAATGATTTTGAGATAAAAATAGAAAGTATTTTAGCAGATAATTAAATTAGTAGGTTACAGACATTAGTATATTATATTCAAAAAATATAAAGTCGAGTTATTTTAAAAATCAAAGATTTCTCACATACTAAGGGACTCATCCCACCATCCATCTAAAAAGAAATCAATAGTTGAGATTAAAATCATTTTAATATTTCACATATTTTTTTATAATTTAAATATCTCTTAAACCGTTAATCGCTAAGCGAAAATAATTACACCATCGCGACGAACATTTAATTATCTTTCTATAGACGGCCATTTTGATATACTTTCGACAAAAAAAAAATCGTTTTTTTTCACGTTATTTTTCGTAGCCGAAAAAAATCATATGTGATATATCACATGTGATATGTAATATCACATATGATATTAGTGTAATATCAATATCACATGTGATATTACACTAATATCACATGTGATATTAGTGTAATATCACATATTATATATCACATGTGATTTTTTGGTCACGAAAAAAAACCTGAAAAAAACGATTTTTTTTTGTCGAAAATATGTCAAAGTGGCTATCTATAGAAAGATAATTAAATGCTCGTTGTAACGGTATATCTTTTTTCGCTTGATGATTAACGGTTTGAAAGATATTAATATTTAAAAAAAAGATGAAAGTGAGTTTTATAAATTGTTAGGATTAATGTCAAATAAAGATGGATGAACTGATCTTTCATCAAAAATATATTATGTGTTTTTAGCTTTGACCATTTAATATACACTTTCTTTTAGAAATACAAAATTCATCAAATACGGAGTAATATTTATTTAAAAATGTACTTACTTTGTAAAAAATAACACTAACACTTAGATACAGTTAAAAAAGAAGTTAAATTTTGTTTACTAAATAACACAAATAAAAAAGAAAAGCAGAATCCCAAAGCCCAATAAACAGAATAACACTTGATCTCACTATCCACCGGAATATTCCTCCGGCAACCACTATTTTCACCGGTAACTTAATTTAAAACCTCATTTATCAAAACTAAGGCTTCCGTTTCTCATCACATCTTTAAAAAAATTAAACAATTTATCATTTTTTTATGTGCTTTGATTTGGGTTTTTTTTATTTAGGATGAGATTGTTGTTTGTA
Organism: Artemisia argyi; assembly: GCA_030686995.1. Taxonomy (NCBI): domain Eukaryota; kingdom Viridiplantae; phylum Streptophyta; class Magnoliopsida; order Asterales; family Asteraceae; genus Artemisia; species Artemisia argyi. The sequence continues at coordinate 188,256,991 of CM060684.1, forward strand.
TTAGTTGCCCTTCCCAAGGATCATGTAATTCTTATTTTCAACAGTTTAAACTTTTAAGCTGTAGATGTTAAGTTATAGGGTGTTTGGGATTTCTTTTTATTCAAGCAGATAAGCAGTTTGAAGTGTTAGGGGGCAAAATAAGCAGCTTTTAATTACTTGGTTATATGCGGAAAAAGATAAGCAATCCCAGACAACCCTGTTTAAACTTTGCTTGTCTGCTTATTGTTGCTGCAAAAACAGCAGTTTTTAATACACAGTTTGGGACATCTTTTTTATGAAGTGCTAGTTGAGATGAAAGTAAGGTTACTTTATTGCCATCAATTGAAATTTTTGTAAGAAAATAGTATATTTTTTTATGTTTCTAAATTGCATATATTTACAAAATAAGCAAATTTGAAGGCTTGTGTTCTTGTACAAATAATATGCATAATTAATGTTGATTGTTTTTTGGTTTACAGATAAAAGGGATTTGGCGGAAAGATGGGCTCTTTTTCAATAACACGGAAGAAGACGCCTTTTCAGAAGCATTGCAAAGAAGAAGAGGCGAAGAAAAAGGTACGACCTTTTGTGGGCATTTATTAAGGTTGTGCAGTCCGGATATTTAGTATGATTTTGACAGAGAATTTAATAATTATTTGGAGGGCTGAAGATGAAACAGCCCGTTTATATGCTGAATTTCTGGAGTCGTTTCAAGGGGATGTTGCATCTGGTTCAAAAGCTTTTGTTCGAGGAGGAACAATTAACGATGAAAAAGTGAAACCTGATGCAGGTTAGTTCGTGTTATAAGGTCTTGCATGCATTTTCGGTTTTTGTTATTTCGTTTTGTGTAATTAATTTAAAAAAAGGGTGCATAAATATGGCTGTATGAATAATTTATTTTCCATGGACGCATTAATAAGCAAATGGGCCTTTTTCTTCATGCGCAAAAGCAGGTGGAAATCCCAATGTTATTTACATTTAAAAGAATACGAACACACTTTACTTGTACGCTCATCAGCTCATGCTCAATAGCCGAATGATGAATTAGTAGTCCTTTGTGTAGACTTTTTTGTTTGGGTTTTGGTTTTGTTTTTATGGTGATGGAAACTACCATATGCAACTAGGTGAATACTTGTCAAATCAGTCTCAGATTGTTTTGTGGTTCTCCTCATAAAAATATTGGTTGGACTTGAGAATGTTCAGTAGGCTAGTGATTAGCTCGCATGTCACCAAGTTTGGAAGCTTTGACATCAGGCTGCACTCTTATAGAGCTTGAGTCTGGGATTTTATATAAACGTGACTCTTACCTCTACTTTTGTAGAGTTACATGCAGACATTTGCTGTTACAAAAATTATAACAACTTAAACATATAACTTATGCTAGGTAGTTTGTATATCCTTGTATAGACTTGGTAAAGGTCTTTTAAGCTTGCCAAGCGGTTTTCGGTTTAGCTTGTTTAGTTGACCATATAAGTTTGTTGCCTATGTTATGGCTATATCATCATCTTATTAAGAAAACTTAACCCAAAAGTTTTTTGTTGAGGAATATGTAGGTGCCTTTGTTTGGTGAGACTGAGTTACTTTAGGACTAGATCACCAAACTAAGTTACCGATTTTGTTTTAAACTTTAACTTAATATAAATACATGTTTCATACTTCTATTGCAGTTTGCAGGATGCTAGTGTATCTGAATACACACGTCCTTCTTCTTGATACTGCAGAGTAAATTAAATGAAGTTCAAACTTTTTGACTATTAGGCGATTTTTTGTATGAATCTTTAATAAACCGGAATATGTGTGTGAGTTTAGTACGCACAAATTAAGTGTGGAAACTTATGTATTGTTATAATTCTGCCTGCAGGTGTGTTCCTTCTTTCTTACCCCCTCCCACGGCAACCAAGGGTAAAGAACTTGAAAAATAGGTTAGTGAACTGCTGAAACATTTCTATGCTACTACCTTGTTGACTTCTTGCATAGTTGCATTATGCGTTTGACTTTTGTATAGCGGATTATAACAGATTTCCACTACTTACAGAAGGAATATAGACTATTCTATGGAGGAGTTAAACCATGAATAAGAAATCAGAAAAAGACGACACAAGAGAACAAAAACTGGGATGACCGACGTCCGATTTTCAATGGTAAGATATGATTCTATTAATGGGTATTTTAGGCAGTTCATCATTAGTCAACGCATATTTACGCTTTTGAGTGTTCCAATGAAATACATACATTTTCTTTTTGGCATTTGTTTGAGGGTGTGTTTTATCCGAATATTATTAAGTTTGATAAAGAGGATCTTTTATATATTTGTATTCTTCTCATGTTTGGAGGCTTTATTCCTTTGCTCAGGTACAGGGTTATTATAAAACTAATGCATAATTTTTTTTAACAAGTAACACTTACAATTGAAGCATAGAAAAGGGAACATTTTGGGATGTATGTGGACTGAAAAGTAGATATTTGGTCTTACAAATGCAGGGTGATACTATATTGGTGGCGAACTGAATCTTTTATCATGATAACTGGAAGTGGGAGGTAATAATTACCTGAACATATCTTAATACTCTGCCTTTTAACTCCATTGAGTGACTGTTATATTTTATAAATGGGTCAAAACAGGTAATACTTAAGAAAGACACTTTATGACACTGCAATATTCCATGAAGGCATAAAATCAGTCCTACATTTAGGTCCCCCAATCATTTTCCTTACATGAATGCTTGATTATTATAACTTTATTCCATATACATAAGCAATCAATTCTGAAAAGCCTTGAAAAAGAGAGCCCTAAACGTTGGATTTTGTACCCTGACGATATAAACAATAAACAACTTAACACATTAGTTGGCTTCCACTACTTGGATGCCTTAAAAACTTTCTGAATCAATTACATATTAGATGAGTTTCTTGTATCTGCAGATTTGGAGAAGTCCTTGTAATAACTGCTGGCGACAAATTTGAACTTGTGAATGAAATAAACCCAAAGTGCTATCAGCTGATACAGCATACGCAAGTTACTTTGTCTGCTAATTACCATCAGACCAATCCAAATTTGAGTTTCCTCTCGAAGCGAGCAAATTATAAGGATATATACAGCTATTTAGTAAGCCCTCCAAACACCCCAGTTATCGGACAAAAGTTTGATAAAAACTTATACAACCCACTAAACTGACACAAACTAAGTGCTCTTCCAAGACAGAGGAGTGATGGTTGGATAGAAGTAAAGGTATGGCAGCTTGATACCTGGGAGACTCCTCCTGAAACAGTTTCAATGCACATCTTAAGATAGAGCATCGAGAATGGCAACCGGGTCAGGGTGAGAAGATGACTTCTTTGACCATTTCAAATAAAGTGATGCTGTCAAGTTGCCAGACAATGGCATTTGCTTAGGGTTTTGGCATACAGCGTACTGATTTTGTATATTTACAACTGTATACCCTGTTTTTAGTTGTTTGTTTCAACTTTGGTCAACTCGCAAATGGACCTAGCATCTAGCAAAATAAGACAGGACAAAAATAGTCACTGAAAAAAGATTTAACAAGGGCTCTAATGCTTCTTTCAGCCTTATTTTATTTTTTATGTCACCAGCATAAATGTTTTCTTGGAAAAGTTTACACCTGATCAATGAAGACTTTCACACATTAGGTTACGATTTTGTTTGTTAAAATGTTGCATGCCCCATTTCGATAAAGTAAATGAAGTATAGAAACCAGAAAGTGTTATCCCATATCAAGTCTTACTCATTTGTTACTATTATTATGTTGTAAAATAGCAAAACCGTAAAGATGTAAAGTACACCCATCGCAGTTTTAAAGAAACCCAATGGCTTCAAAGGCAGAAGCACACCTGCTTTTCGTTAGGCGTACTGATACAGTTTTAAAGTAATCTTTGCGGGAGTAAAAGGATGCATATTGCAAGACACGAAAGATATACAGGTTTAGGATTGTCCAATGAAGAAGAAAGTTGATGAATCTGTGGGAGTCGGAACAAATGCAGGCACTCGTCATAGGGATGAACCTGATAGAGGTCAAACTGTAGGGTGTGAAAGTGTTAGAGCTGCAAGTGTGACACTTGAAAATGTTGAAGGTGAAACTGTTAGGCTAGGAAGTGTTAGAGGTCAAACTGTTAGAGCTGCTACTGTGGGAGGTTTTGAATCAGTTAACATGAAAATGTTAGAGGTGCAACAAGTGCTGGCACAAGTAATATAGGTGTAAAGAGGCAACTGTTTGGAGCTGCATCAGGAACAATGAAGGGTGGAAAGACATTAGGGGTTAGAATGATAAGGGGGTTGGGAAAAGAGGAATGATAGCAAATTGTGTTAAGTATAGTAGGATGGGAAGATGGTAATGAACCAGTTACACAATAATCTGCAAGTAACACACAACAAACACAACAGTCTCAAGTGCAAGCAACACATGTTTCACAAGAAGTTGTGAATGAAAAAGATGGAAGAACAGCAGATGTTGTGAATGAACAAGATGGAAGACTATGACATAAATTAGTACTCATAACAGGTGTAGCCAATACAACACAAAAGATGTGTGGTGGGGATGGAAATAAAAGATAAAGATAACACTTATTTATAAAAGGTATTGGAAAAATAAAAAAGAGGTGGAAAAAATGGGTTACATGTGGGTTAGGCCGGTCAAAGACCATCAAATAATTGAAATTTGTAAGTATGTTAGTAGTAAAAAAAAAATAAATAAATAAAATAAACACATAATTAGAAAAATGGGCAAGTTTACTACATTTTTAAGTGATTTTCCCTTTAATATAAAAGTTATGTGCAATATGTCATAATATACAAGACAGGAATCTTGCTGATCATTGCACCGATTTTCTAGGTTAGTAAAACATCCTTTGTCGGATCCACTTAGCAACACAAATGATGTCTGTTTCGGGCGAATATAAATAAATATAACTTGGTATCCAATGCGCCTGCACAAATGAGGACAATGTATTACGTATTACTCCGTAGTTCACTTGGTTTGTTTAAGTCATGAGGCAAAAATAGTTTCCTGTCTCATTAACACTGAAACTAGAGGTGCAATTTCATCTCGTTCACATACTAAAAGGCCATTTTGGATATGTTTTATTTCCATTGGGTCAAACAAACAAATAGCTAAAAGGAAAATGGGTTGAAACTAGTGGCGGAACTTGAACACTTATTTTGGGGGGGCCGAATTTATTTTGGGAGGGCCGAATCGGAGATTTGTTTGTAAACTCAACTAAATTACCCCTAAAACCTATAATATTTACACTAGTTGCCGCAATTTTTGGGGGGGCCGGGACCCTCCCTGCCCCTTAAAAGGTCCGCCCCTGGTTGAAAGTAGCCCAACTTGTTTTTAGAAGGATAAACAGGTAAGTGGAGTGGGATCCCTGTTCAAGCTACCCGGGTGAAGTCGAGCCTTTGGCTTTTCCCGTGGCCTTTTTCAGACTCCTCCTTAGCCATCCAAGATGTTTACCGAGCGAGGTTCAAACCTGGGTCTCTCATCAGACCTTCGGACAACCCCGTAAATCATTTAATTTAACACATTAGATTCTTATTGAAATTAAATGATTATTCAGTTCAACCCAACCGGGCCAACCCATTTTAGTCCTTAAATCCTGTACAGAAATTTGTCCATTACCCGTACCGATGCAAACCCAACGCCTTAAACATTGTTCAAACTGCAGCCTGCACGATCTAGCTGTGCAATATTGTTCAAAGACATGTTTAATAGTTGACCAAAATGTCTTAAATATCATTAAATATTGACAAACTTACATAGCTTAGATGCAAACCCAACGTTTTTCCAGCTTTCTTCTGGGTCCATAATTTGTGCAAACTGTGGAACCCGGGTCAAATTCCAGGTCGGTGTGAGGGTTCAGGTTAAATATATGACCCATGGATCTTTGGAGATTGTAAGAAATGGAACCTAAGTTTTACTGTAACATTTACAATTTACGTATGGTAACACAAAAACCATTACATTACTTTTAGAAGTTTCCACTCTATTTTTAGTTATATCATCTGTTTTCCTCAATTTTAACCCATACGGGGTTTCTTTTGATTTATTCATTTTCTAATTGAGTGATTGGTGGAACTTATAAGCATTTGAATAAAATTTTAGTGGCTTTCATATGTTTAACCTATTACAGATAATACTTGAGCAAAGTATCTTAATACATATGTCTGTTCCTGCTTCTAGGAAGGGAATTTCGACGGTTACTACGTCTATTAATCTTCAAAATCTTCACATTGATTATTTTAACCTTTCATTCATGCATTTCATCAAACTCGATGAACTCATTAACCAAATACAAACTTTTTCCTTGTGTCTAGAACTGTATGTTACTTATCTACAATGTTGTTTGTTTGAATAATAATAAATATATATGATTTGATATATTATTCTAATGTCAAGTAGAAGAGCAACCTAACCAACCTGCAATTTGTTTACTCTATATACATCGAAATTATAATATAAATATTTTCTACGTAGTATAAAATTATGTTATCTGGACATCTGACATAACACGTCATGACCTAAGTTCGATTACTGGCCAACAATTTGAGTATTTTTTTTAGTCCGTAACAGCTAGACACAAACAATTTTTTCTGCAATTATGTGATGGGGCATCACACAAACTGTGGGCTGACTTTAGGCATCTGATCCGCTAAATAATTGGCCCTTAAGGGGTGTTTAGGAAACCCAACAAGCTTCTAGATTGCCAACTCCAAGGCAGACATTTCGAAACCATATGTTCGAATTTTGGTTAAGCAATGACAAACGCCCTAATAATTTAGTTTCACCCAAACACTCATGGAAGATCACTTTTAAAAGCTAAATCTCAAACATACCTAACGCGACAGTTACTATTTCCAACAACCAACTAAAATCTTCACTTCTAAGCAAACATCTTGCATTCATTAGCCAACTAACTTCCCGTTAACTAAAAGGAAAAAAGAAAAAGAAATAGAATCTACTGTTGACAAAATTTCATCGGCGAATAAAATTCACTTGCTGAAAAATTCATCTAGGTTCACCTGCGCCGACTCCGGGCTATCCAATAATCTAAAAGGATAGTTGCCCTAGGATTAGTCGGTTCGTAATGTCAAGTCGAAACCCAGGTAAAAAGAAGAAAAAAATCATCAAACAATTAATAATATTTTATATTTTAGCTGAAACCTAAACAAGGGATGATCGTGCAAATTTTTTTTATGATTGATTGATTAGGTGTATTAGCATCTCCTTTCAAGTTCTGCATTTACGATGACTCTCAAACTTACGGTGGTTCAAGTTAAAAGCTATGATTGACGATGCCATACATAATGAACATTTTTTCAAGAGCCTTGCATCAAGAGCCAACATTTAATAACTAATGCTTTTGTCAATGAAAGCTGGAATCAAAAATAGTTTATTACTTAATTACATAATCATGACATATCAGCTAAGAGGCACAGAGCTGACTTCTTAATATATGCCCCACTACAAGAATAACATGTCTATATATAGTGATCTAAAGAGACATGCATGTTAACTGCTGCAACTAAACATATTTTATATGCAATTATTCATTTTTAGGCTGGCACACATAGAAACGTGACTCTAAGAGGGTTGACTGTGAGATATTATTCATGTTCTGCACACTCTGCTTAACTGCTTGCTTGATACTTGTTAAAGGGGGGGGGGGGGGGGGGGGGGGGGTTATAGAACGTGGAATATTTTTTTCTGTAATCAAGGTTGACTTGCACATAAAACATGAATTGTTCAAAACCTTTTATGCATTTGGTCTAGTGAAACAGATTAAGTAAAATTTTTTAATCATATACTGTATTTCATTTCCAGAAATATATTTTTATCAAGGTTAGTGATGTAATTAGAGTATTGCAAATTCAAAGGCATTCCTTTTCGTTGAACTTATCCAGTGTACGTGCCTGGATTCAAAGTTAACTTATTGCCAGTAGGGAAATTGATTGGATCTCAAAATCTTATAGCCATCTTCTTTCCTGTTATGATTATTTTCCATGACCCTTCAACTAGGCAAGTGTTGGCTTTTGGAGAAGGGTTCAATTCCACAATTTGTACATTTGCAAACCATCATTAAACTCTCATTCCACAAAAACTTTTACTTTTCCTGCTTTGTCTTCTTTTGTAATAAAGTTGTTTACTCAAATGATGTAACAATGGAGCTCTTTCGTGCTAGACTTGGTCATACTTCTGTTTCAAAGATGATTCATGTTGATAGTTGTAAGTGTAACACCCTGTTGTTTTATAAATAAATAGCAATAAGAGTGTTATCTTTAGTTGTTCAACCTTATCCCAGACTAAATTTCTGACAATGTTTATATTAGATATCTTTATATTATTAAGTTTGTTATTACATAGTATGTTTTGAGCCATGTTCACCGAAATTTTTTGTTATTTTGTGAATGGGCTATTAGTTCCTGTTTCCTTACCCTTCTCTTTGATTGTTTATGTGATAGTAGCACCCATAATGCTATTTTGCAATTTGCCTTTCTACCTTTATGTTTCCTTCTTAATTATCTATATTGTTTTTTGAAGAATCATAATTATAACGTTACACAAATTATTGATGGATGAATAGGAAGTAGTGAACAGCTTTGTGAGCTTTATCTTTTGATGCAATAATAATTCATTAATTAAAACATGACATTTCCTCGCTGTATACTCGGATATACAAACTTTTGCCGGGATTTCAGATCTCCAATGCTTCATTAACAAATTTCTAATGTCAAGTAGTAGCACACCCCACAAGTAATTTAATATTTTGTCTTTTTATAACTTTAGGTTATCTCAACAGCTCACCTAACACGTAAAAAGTCGAATGAATTCGATTATTGGCTAGCAATTAGTGGCTAATTAAGGTTGGATGGTAACAGCTGATTACTACTATTTATTTACTCCTTCATAGCAGGACAATTTTTTTTTTTTTTTTACACGCATTCATGTGGTGAACCTTTCTCCTACACAACAAACATTAAACTAACGAGCTTTCATGGAGCGTAAAGTGCTCAATTAACCCCAAACCCTTACTTAGAAATCCTGAAAATGTTTCCGAAGTAATCATACCTGTTTAAATTCATACTTTCCCGTTTCCATGTGTGTCATCAATCACGACATTATATTTTTATCGTGTTAAAGGTCACATATGACCCCAAAAATAGCTTCAGACATATTGATCACACGCGATATTGCCAATGCAAACACCCATTCAACTCCATAAAAAGTCTAACACAATTAGCAAAGATTGAATTTTCAATGAGGCATTTCACCAAACACACGTTGCACTCATTAACCATTTTTGAAACAGTTATTTTTATGAAGGCAACTAGGCTGTCTCACACAAAGGGTTGACTTTGAGCATTGGGTCCAAACTTCATCGGATATAATATCATTTACTGACAAGAGACTTCATAAATTATTGCTCAATGATGCGTATGATAATAATGTCTGCCATGTGAAGATTGTTAATAAATATGATAGATTCCGATTTACTTTGAATAATGCATCAATTTGGATAAAATATATGTCTAAATGGATTCAATGGTTAATAACATCCTGCTATTAAACATCTATATGCAATAATGTGATCACATCATCTAGGATGACACAGCCGAGGGTTGACTTTGGCATCTGGCTTCAGCTTTGCACATGCGATTGCTTGATATACTACGCCACTCACTAATTTTTTATGGTACATCAGCTGTAATCGATCATTTATTCAATAACATATGAGAATCATCCAATAACATATCAGCATTATCAAAACAAAGCATGTAACGAATATACTTTTGTAACCAAAACAAAACCCATATCAGTTTATAACCAACCCAACAATAAAATCACATAAAACCATCAAAAACTAACAAGTAAAGCAGGTAAAGAGAAAAAAAAGAGCATACCTTAGAGGTGGTGAAGATGGCAGTTATAGGTGGAGATGACAACGGCGTAGAGGTGGAGAAGAAGGCGGCGGTGAGAGGTGGCCTTTTTTTTGTAAAAACAACGAAAACATCTGACCGCGTTTGACTGGTAAGACGTCAGAGGCAGACCTTTTTTTGTAAAAACAAACACACCCTTAGTGATCCGGCATGAAGAGGGACAAACACAGTGACACAAAATATGCAAACTGTCCCAAGCTGAGCAAGAAAAAGCTATTGTAGCAAGCCATAGCTGATTATGCCAAACAAACGGAATTGCGTATATGGTTTTTCTACATTTAGTGTCTATACCCAACTAAATAGACTCGTTTAGGCTATATAATTTCCTTTCAACATCTTGTCCAAACTACAGTCTAAGTTACTTTAATAATTTATGAGGTTTCTAATACTGCCCTTAATTAGAATTAGTATCACATGTAAGCTAGCGTTTATTTGCGTATTGTGCTCATGTGGTTGCTTTGAATACCAGTTAAGGTGCCTATATTTAATAGGAACCTAAGGACCGCGTGGTACAACTTTTTGTTTTGTATTGAAATCACGTGGGCTGCAGATGTATTCATTTTCTAATCTTCTCTCTCATTTTCAGCTTATTTTATTATTTTTTTTTCTATTTTTTTATTTTTTTCGGGTGCAGAGGTTATTTTACTATATAAATATACAAAGAGTCTATAAACTATGTCATTCTTTATGCATTCCTAGTTTCCTACTTTATTTAAGTAGTAACTTTCTTATAACTTCATGCATGCTCACATTATTTTACATTTAACAAGCTAAATATTTGAATTATATACCTTTTAGTTTGCCAATAGCTAAATATTTGACCTGGTTTTAGCTTAAACAGATGCCCGGCTGCCCAGTGACCCAACTCAATATTTCAGTTACATGCTTCAAGCAAAGACCATACATTTGAATCGGGTTCCGTTTCTAACCCATTTATCATCTCTAATGCCTCATCCATTAGCCCAGCTCAACCCAAAAGATCAACCATACATGCATAGTGCGTTTGCGTTGGTTCAATCTTATGTTCCTTCGCTTCTTCAAAGTATCTTTTACCTATATCAACTAATCCTCCATGCCTACATATGGACAAAACTGCTATAAGTAATAGAGTCACGTTTCACATAATCATCTTTCACGGCTTCAAATAGACTAATAGTAGCGTTGAGTTTGCCACTATATGATGAATACATTGGGAGAAATATTCTGCCTAAAACAAAAAGCCTAGCACTGCAGAACAGTCATTGGTCCGATACAGCTGACAACAACAGTTGATCACAATACTCATTCATCAACAGGAACACGAAGAGCACACATTTGTTTGAAAATGTCAATGGAATGAGAATAATGTTTGATGTTGGTAACAGATTGTAACAACTGATTGAAGTAAATAACCGAAGGAAAAGGTCGTCTTTTTCATTCATGCATTTCATCAAACTCGATGAACTCATTAACCAAATACAACTTTTTCCTTGATGTCTAGAACTGTATGTTACTTATCTACAATGTTGTTTGTTTGAATAATAATAAATATATATGATTTGATATATTATTCTAATGTCAAGTAGAAGAGCAACCTAACCAACCTGCAATTTGTTTACTCTATATACATCGAAATTATAATATAAATATTTTCTATAAAATTATGTTATCTGGACATCTGACATAACACGCCATGACCTAAGTTCGATTACTGGCCAACAATTTGAGTTTTTTTTAGTCCGTAACAGCTAGACACAAACAATTTTTTATGCAATTATGTGATGGGGGCATCACACAAACTGTGGGCTGACTTTAGGCATCTGATCCCCGCTAAATAATTGGCCCCTAAGGGGGTGTTTAGGAAACCCAACAAGCTTCTAGATAGCCAACTCCCAGGCAGACATTTCGAAACCATATGTTAGAATTTTGGTTAAGCAATGACAAACGCCCTAATAATTTAGTTTCACCCAAACACTCATGGAAGATCACTTTTAAAAGCTAAATCTCAAACATACCTAACGCGACAGTTACTATTTCCAACAACCAACTAAAATCTTCACTTCTAAGCAAACACCTTGCATTCATTAGCCAACTAACTTCCCGTTAACTAAAAGGAAAAAAGAAAAAGAAATAGAATCTAGTGTTGACAAAATTTCATCGGCTAATAAAATATTACTTGCTGAAACATCGAGGTTCACCTGCACCGACTCCGGGCTATCCAATAATCCAAAAGGATAGTTGCCCTGGGATTAGTCAGTTGGTAATGTCAAGTCGGAACCAAGGTAAAAAGAAAAAAATAAAATAAAATCATCGAACAACTAATAATATTTCAGCTGAAACCGAAACAAGGGATGATCGTGCAATTTTTATTTTTATTTTATTTTTTTATTTTTTATTTTTTATTTTTTTTTTTAATTATGATTGCTTGATCTCCTTTCAAGTTCTTCAATTACGATGACTCTCAAACTTACGGTGGTTCAAGTTAAAAGCTATGATTGACGATGCCATACATAATGAACATTTTTTCAAGAGCCTTGCATCAAGAGCCAACATTTAATAACTAATGCTTTTGTCAATGAAAGCTGGAATCAAAAATAGTTTATTACTTAATTACATAATCATGACATATCAGCTAAGAGGCACAGAGCTGACTTCTTAATATATGCCCCACTACAAGAATAACATGTCTATATATAGTGATCTAAAGAGACATGCATGTTAACTGCTGCAACTAAACATATTTTATATGCAATTATTCATTTTTAGGCTGGCACACATAGAAACGTGACTCTAAGAGGGTTGACTGTGAGATATTATTCATGTTCTGCACACTCTGCTTAACTGCTTGCTTGATACTAGTTAAAGGGGGGGTATAGAACGTGGAATATTTTTTTCTGTAATCAAGGTTGACTTGCACATAAAACATGAATTGTTCAAAACCTTTTATGCATTTGGTCTAGTGAAACAGATTAAGTAAATTTTTTTTAATCATATACTGTATTTCATTTCCAGAAATATATTTTTATCAAGGTTAGTGATGTAATTAGAGTATTGCAAATTCAAAGGCATTCCTTTTCGTTGAACTTATCCAGTGTACGTGCCTGGATTCAAAGTTAACTTATTGTCAGTAGGGAAATTGATTGGATCTCAAAATCTTATAGCCATCTTCTTTCCTGTTATGATTATTTTCCATGACCCTTCAACTAGGCAAGTGTTGGCTTTTGGAGAAGGGTTCAATTCCACAATTTGTACATTTGCAAACCATCATCAAATTCTCAATCCACAAAAACTTTTATTTTTCCTCCTTTGTCTTCTTTTGTAATAAAGTTGTTTATTCAAATGATGTAACAATGGAGCTTTTTCGTGCTAGACTTGGTGATACTTCTGTTTCAAAGATGATTCATGTTGATAGTTGTAAGTGTAACACCCTGTTGTTTTATAAATAAATAGCAATAAGAGTGTTATCTTTAGTTGTTCAACCTTATCCCAGACTAAATTTCTGACAATGTTTATATTAGATATCTTTATATTATTAAGTTTGTTATTACATAGTATGTTTTGAGCCATGTTCACCGAAATTTTTTGTTATTTTGTGAATGGGCATTTAATTCATGTTTCCTTACCCTTCTCTATTATTGTTTATGTGATAGTAGCACCCATAATGCTATTTTGCAATTTGCCTTTCTACCTTTATGTTTCCTTCTTAATTATCTATATTGTTTTTTGAAGAATCATAATTATAACGTTACACAAATTATTGATGGATGAATAGGAAGTAGTGAACAGCTTTGTGAGCTTTATCTTTTGATGCAATAATAATTCATTAATTAAAACATGACATTTCCTCGCTGTATACTCGGATATACAAACTTTTGCCGGGATTTCAGATCTCCAATGCTTCATTAACAAATTTCTAATGTCAAGTAGTAGCACACCCCACAAGTAATTTAATATTTTGTCTTTTTATAACTTTAGGTTATCTCAACAGCTCACCTAACACGTAAAAAGTCGAATGAATTCGATTATTGGCTAGCAATTAGTGGCTAATTAAGGTTGGATGGTAACAGCTGATTACTATTTATTTACTCCTTCATAGCAGGACATTTTTTTTTTTTTTTTTTACGCATTCATGTGGTGAACCTTTCTCCTACACAACAAACATTAAACTAACGAGCTTTCATGGAGCGTAAAGTGCTCAATTAACCCCAAACCCTTACTTAGAAATCCTGAAAATGTTTCCGAAGTAATCATACCTGTTTAAATTCATACTTTCCCGTTTCCATGTGTGTCATCAATCAGGACATTATATTTTTATCGTGTTAAAGGTCACATATGACCCCAAAAATAGCTTCAGACATATTGATCACACGCGATATTGCCAATGCAAACACCCATTCAACTCCATAAAAAGTCTAACACAATTAGCAAAGATTGAATTTTCAATGAGGCATTTCACCAAACATACGTTGCACTCATTAACCATTTTTGAAACAGTTATTTTATGAAGGCAACTAGGCTGTCTCACACAAAGGGTCGACTTTGAGCATTGGGTCCAAACTTCATCGGATATAATATCATTTACTGACAAGAGACTTCATAAATTATTGCTCAATGATGCGTATGATAATAATGTCTGCCATGTGAAGATTGTTAATAAATATGATAGATTCCGATTTACTTTGAATAATGGATCAATTTGGATAAAATATATGTCTAAATGGATTCAATATTTATTACATCCTGCTATTAAACATCTATATGCAATTATGTGATCACATCATCTAGGTTGACACAGCCGAGGGTTGACTTTGGCATCTGGCTTCAGCTTTGCACATGCGATTGCTTGATATACTACGCCACTCACTAATTTTTTATGGTACAACAGCTGTAATCGATCATTTATTTAGTGATCCGGCATGAAGAGGGACAAACACAGTGACACAATGTTCTAAACAGAGCAAGAAAAAGCTATTGTAGCAAGCCGTAACTGATTATGCCAAACAAAAGGAATTGTGTGTATGGTTTGTCAACCTTTAGCGTCTAAAGCCAGCTAAATAGACTACTTTAGGCTATATAATTGCCTTTCGACATCGATCTTTTCCAAACTACAGTCTAAGTTACTTTAATAATTAATGAGGTTTCTAACACTGCCCTTGATCAGAATTAGTATCACATGTAAGCTAGCGTTTATTTGCATACTCTGCTCATGTGGTTGCTTCGAATACTAGTTAAAAGTGCCAATATTTAATAAAATCCTAAGGTGATTACAGAGACTTCCCAACCACTTACACGGGTATGACACACACACCGATGGTTGAATTTGGGCATCGCATCCCAAGTTTTCATTCTTTCTAGTTAACGACGAGTGCTGAACTCATACAACTAGTTCTAGTTAAGGACTATGCTCCAAACTACATCTGTAATGACTTAGGAAAGAAATTGTATCATTTGCAAGCATAGTAACATCTAGCTAAAGTCAACTAAACGTTAAAGCATCTAGGCTAACAACTATGCTTGCGCAACCAACCACAAGGTAAAGTGACACATAGGACGTGACGTCATCTAGATCTAAAATAAATCATGCATGGTGTACCCATGTGTATGGTCTGTTGATGTAGTGTGAATGACCAAGTTTATAAGTATTATTCAACAGCTATAAGTCTATAACATTAAATATAATAATATTTCCATTTTAACATCTTTAAAGTACCGATTCCCATTTAACTTGAGTGAGTTGATTTGAGAGATACATTTATTTCTAACACGTTAAGTTGTCAAATAAAAAACGAGAATGTCTAATGAGGTCAAATAAAAAATGAGATTGTCTAACCAGTGCCTCAGCGCATCGCTTAAGTTGTATTAATTCATCCCGAACTTTCCTTTTAAATTGAAAAATGCATTTAATGCACATTAATCATTCTTATAATTTACCTTAAGTAGTTCTGATTTTTTAATTAATTAACCTAAATTTTCTTTATTTAAACATTTAAAGTAGTGTTATAAGGGTACTCGCTATACAAACCCATAAAAAGTATTGCTAAAAGGAAACGGGTTAGAAAAGTCTAACAGGTTAAAGCTGCCCAAAATTTATTTTTATTGCATAATACAACATAATATGATTTTCATTCAAGAAAAATATTGTTGGAACAATTTGTTGTATAATCGCATTTAAACCTTCTAGCTATCTATAAATATTTGTTATGGGTCACGCATACATGTACAAGAAAGTAACCGATTTTGACCCGTTGCTCGACCCACCCATCTTTAACTACTTGAATACATGGGATTATAGCTCATATTACTCTATTGAAATGATTGTGACAAACAACATTGTTTTACATTTTACCATTACACCACTTTGTTTCTTGTTGTTGCATGTTTAGAGAAATGCTAAAACCACTTACAAAATACACACAAAAAATCTACTCGCTGACGAGTCAGCGGGTTATTGGTTTAATAAGAAAGAGAGAGAAACTGCCAGAAAATGCACCAATCACCCGCTGACACATAAGCAAGTGGATTTTTGTGTGGATTTTGTGAGTGTGTATAACATTGCTCGCATGTTTAATACTCCCTCCACCCCAAAACAAGTATTCATTTTAAAAATGCACAAAGTTTGGAAATTTTAGTAACTTCACTCTCCACCAACCAAATATTATCAAAGTGTATTTTAATCGATTGAAATATAAAGGAAACTTATTTAGGAACATACAAAAATAGCAATGTGAACGCTTATTTTTGGAAGGGGAGTATATGTTTCGCGTGTTTAAAATTGTAAATCGGTTACTATGATGTTGTTAATTACCAATAACATCCTCCTAATCATACCATAATATTTTCAGCTTTGGCCATACGATCACAACTTTTCATTTGTTGACTCTCATGTGAAGACTTCCTGGTGGTGACCCAAACCGGTACTATTCTTACATGGGCACGCTTAACTGCATGTTTCTTACAAACTCTTCTCGCAGTTGCCGACAAAACGTGTTATTGTAAGGTGAATGTTATCTTATGAACCAGTTACCACTCCGGCCACAACCAATAATGGATATGCCTAGGGTATCACATTACTAGCTAAAAAGATTTTGTATGTATCCTCTATATGGTTTGCTTAAAGGTTTCCTAAGAGCCTATTAACATTATTGAAATTGTTCACAACCTACATATAATATTTTTATGTAATTTAATACACACAAAGAAACGACTTTCCTAATGTACATTATGAATTACATTATTGGCCACCGATAAATGTCCAAGGTTGAAGAAAGGGACATGATAACAATGGATCATGATTTGTTTAGTCTATAATAATTGGTCATAAACATTGTTTATACACGGGAAATAATCTATCGTGACAAACACACATACATATTGTGGGTTGACTTTGGGCATATAATCCTAACTTCATTAGATATTTCTCCTTCAGCATGTGCGATTGCTTGTAATATTAGTTAAACTGGCCATTCTTTCTCAATTTCTGATTTACGCCGATTCTCAAAATAAAAGTAACTATTTCAAGTTGCATCTTTTGTTAAAATTGCTAACAGCGATCAGTTCAAGTTAAAGCTAATGTTAACAGCTACCATCAATAAAGAGACTTTATGGGTAAAATGGGTTCATGCAGTGAAACTTAAAGGCAAAATCATATGGCAAGTCCAAAAAGAATACAATGATAGTTGGATGTGGAAAACACTACTTGAATTGAGGTCTAAGGTGAGGTACAATATTGTCAAGGATGATTGGGAATGGACAGAAGACTAATATATGTGGTATGATCAGTGAAGCGGTTTAGGGGTACTTATAGACACAATTACCACAAGAAGCATCCACAATGGTAGGCTTTCTGAAAACATGACAGTTAATGAGATGATTGCTAATAATGAATGGAGATGGCCACATGAGTGGAATGTTCAATATCCTATGCTTGTTATCCTAGCAGTCCCAAAATTAGTATAAAGGGAAGATGTCATTGAGCGGAAAAGATATGATGGTAGCCTAAGTGACTTCTCATCAAAAGTTTGCCTGTGAGCATATTAGTCATCAACATGGATTGGTCATATGGAATAAGGTTGTTTGGCGAAAAGCTTACATAACAAGATACTTCCTATTTTCTAAACAAGAAAACAAACCACTACACACATGATAACAAAAGACTTGACGAAAATGTAAACTACTTCCTGTAACCTTGGAGTTTAAAGCCATACATGGCATTAAGATCATCTAAATTCCTTGGAAGATCATAGATTTGCTGTGAATAGTCATCAAAGTCATCATACTCATCTTCACACTCATGACCACCACCAAAAAGATTTGCTGATTTGTTGAACATGTTAAGAACCTCCTCATTATCACTATGGGAAACAACGACCTTACCCACCTTTGAAAATGGGTTAGGTCTCTTAGTAGAAGAGGTAGATGGAGCTGAAGAAATACTAAAATTAGGATACCCAAATTGCTCCTTCTGTTTCATCTCACTCACAAGAGGATCTTGTGATGCATTACTAGTCTTTAACGACTCATCCTCATTGACTTCCATTGTACGACCAGAATCCACATCCTTGTTGGTGTCATTAATAGGAATGCTAAAAGTATCCGTATCATCCATATTAAGAGCATCAAGCTGGTTAGATGAAAAAATATTCGTTCCACTTGAATCAGCCACATCAGAAGCCTTCTTCTTAGTGACATCCACTTTCATAGGTTCATGAGGGGTCTTTTTGGGTTGATACTGAAAATGCTTACCCACAAAAGGTTTAGTAAACCCTCCTTGACCCAGAATGGTTGAACAACCTTGTTTTCCCTTCTTCTTAGTGTTGACAGTCTTGAAACCATCATTAACAGTCTTAGTAGGTAGAACAGGAGGTAAAACATCTTTAGGACAATCAACCAAAGTATGACAAAAAATCTTACACTTATCACACCTATGTGGTTTCCACTCATATTCCACCCGGATATTTTCAATAGTCGAACCCGTACCATCAAGTAAAGGTATCTCAACAATGAGGCTATCCCTAAGCACCTCATCCGACTTCACATCAATCATGCACCTAGCAAAACTACTGCGGCCCCATGATTCCTTGTACATCTGGCTAGTATAAGCATCTAACATTTTGGGCGTACCAATCAATGTGGCAAGAAGACTAAGACCATCATCAGAAAATATATCAAGAGGAACATCATGGAATTTCACCCACACCGGGATGTTAGTCAAATCCTCTTTGAGTAAGTTGGTGTTGCAAAGTCCATTGTTTAAGAATAATTGGAACGTTTCTAATCAACCAAAGACCATTTTCAAGGACATCCTCAACACCTTTCTTCGAGTTAAACTTAAAGAAAAAGAACCCCTTTGCATTCATCATAACCTTATGTATACCATACTTAGCCCACGTATTACGTACATAATAATCAACAACATGAAAAGCAAGACGTTGGCCAAGGAAATATCCATAAAGAGTATTCTCATACCTAGTGTTCACCTCTTCAATGACTTTCATAGGGACAGAAAGATCCACACCATTAGATTTCTTGCTATATTCCAGCCTACAAAAGTTAGATGTGTGTTTCTTAGGTTCATTAGAAGTAGCACCAGCATATGACTTAGATGCTTGTTTCATAGTATCCACACCAACCTTATCAATCCCAACAGCCCCATGAGAATTCCTATTAACCTCTTCAGAAACATGAGATTGGTTAACAGCACCATTTGAACCATTCAAATCATTCACAAAAGAATAAAGTGAAACCGGCTTCACTTGTTTATTCTTGTCCACTAGCGTAGATAATTCTATATCACCATTATCAACACTCCAATCACAAATAATAGGACCAGAAGATGCATGGATAGGCTGATTTAAACTAGGATTACCATTACTAGGAGGAGCATTATCGTTGTTCTTTTTAGCATCAAGAAACTCTTGAACACCACCAGATGCATTCGAAACTGATTGTGCAACAGTAGAATCTGCCCCATCCTTAACACTTAGACCATGACTAGTTTCATCATCTTGTGCACCAGTAGTAGTGGAAACAAATACATCATTAGTGTTCCTAAGACTCCTAGCAGCTTCGCGGGTTTTAGAACGTTTGAATCTAGCACTCAATTCATCTAAGTTCACATTAACAGGTTGTGTTAATGAATTAGTTCCCATCGAATCACCGGCAGCAGAAGTACCCACATACTTCGACACCTTAGTCGCACTCTTTGTATCACTACCAACAGCAGAATCACTACCAACAGATTTCGAATCTGATTCGTTTTTCTTTTTCTTCTTTTTCGCACCTCCCCCTCCACCAAAATCAAAGAACCCAACTTTCATCATCACAAAGTCACAACCATACAGAAACAAGAAGAAAATAACGTCGATATCTTCAATACGAGACTAGTAAACCCTAGCGAGAAACTGGGGTTTTAAAAAATAAAGCGCATTACTTAGACCATAATAATTGTCCAATGATGATCAATAAATGAGAACTAAAAGTAGTGATAACAAATTCAGTACAAAAACCAAAGCGAAAGATTGTGGACCCTGCAAAGATGGATCAATTAAATAAATCTTTATTAACCAACCGACCCACGATGGATAGATGGATACAATTGAGAAATGCAAGACTGTTCACTACTGAAGAAACAGATAAGTCAAGCCTATTAAAGATCACTGAAGGTAACACTAAACTACAACTTATGTGTTTAAATGTAAAAAAGTCGGCTCAAGTGATGAGAATAGCACAGAGATAGAATGTAGTGATGAATTATTCAAAGAATAAGCAGTAGTCCAATGTAACAGTTCCCTAAAAGGGTGTTTGGGTCAAGGAGATTAGACAATTTTGCAACAAAGTTATCTCCTTGATTGGTGTAGCTGAGGGCCTTGTATCTTGTGGCTGTTGAAAAGGTGGTTGGATATCTAGCTCATTCACATTAGGGGTGCGAGGAGTGGCAACTAATTTTGAGTGTGTTGCTCTGTCCAATTCAGCTTAGTAGACAGTTACATAAAGTAGGTTTCATGAACTTGGTGGAGTACCAGCCCGACGTTGCTTATTCTTTGTTTTTCATAGTGATGGAGTTATGGGAAATAGGAATGGGAAATGTAGTCAAGGTGGGATGTATCTTTGGGCAACTTTGTGCATGTTGAGTGATGCCGCCTGCACAAGGAAATGTAGCTCTTTGCGACCCAATGGAACAAGTGTTTTGATCTCTTCTCTTGATGATGCCTTGGATAAGAGCCTCTAGTTTCATTTGTATGGGCTGCAACTGAGACCGGGTAGGGTGTTTGTCCGGTGGAAATGTAGTCAAGGAAGGATATTTCTCCATGGTTGCCTAGATGATATCATCGAGTTGCTATGTCTAGAAGAATGGTGAATTTAGAATCAGTGTAATCTTGAATAGAGGTGTATTGTATCTTTTGAATATTCTGTTTAACAAGTTGTATCAGCCATATGAGCATGTTCATGATAGGCTGCTTTGAATTCCATGTAAATTGTGTTTCACAGGATGGTTGCCAACTTGTTTTGATTTCATTATGTGTTTGTAATTAACCATGGTATCTGTGTGAATTTCGTTTGTGCAGATTTTGTGCAAAGAAAGTAAGGTAAGAACAAATAGGTTTCTATAATAAGGACTTTTATTATATCGAAGAGTTAACATATGTTTTCAGTTAGAAAACATATATATACATGATCAAGGGTCATAACCCTTCCTTAAACGACACAACTATACTAATGACAGTTATTTCCAACAGACACAATGTTTGGCAAATAACTGTATATAACTAACTTAACCGTCTATAATACTTGACCCATACTTACAATAATATTCGACCCAAACTTAACTATTAAATACATAAACTAAAGTTTAATACTAATAATAATAAACTGCAAATGGTCTTCTTGATGTTTGAAGCATTATAAGGTCTACATCTCCCTCTTAATGTTTGAAATATCAAGGTTTCAACTTGTAAGTGCTTCAACATTTCTTCATACAATGACATCAAAGTCATTGCTACTTGCATTGCTTGACCCTTCTTCATCTGTACTTGCATTTCCAACACCAATACGGTTCTCATGTTGTTCTGTGTACCCGTCCCTAACTGTCTCTTCATGTGTACTTTCAAAGCTGTCTGGGTTGATTTCTTCTGCATTCATACTGCTATCACCCTTCTTTTCTAATGCTTTCTCTGTCCATGATACTTGAGCAGTGTCTCGGTATACCAAAACCATGTCAATGAACTTAGTAAAACAATCTTTAACTGCTTCACCATCCTTGGTTGTCAATCCATGCATTTGTGCAATCACCCCCCACTTGTTACTTAATGTGACTGCCACATAGCCTCCAAGTGTAACACCCCCAATTCATGGTTGCAGTGGAATTCGAACTGGGTGTTACTCGACGGCACAATAGTCACAATAATAGAAAACGAACTCCAATTGAGTCGTTTTAAAAGATTTATCATTCAAATTATATAAATATCAGAGGTTACAAAATGAGGTCCCAATTGGTTCCATGTTTACAATGTATAATAAATGAGTTTTTGAATGATAAGTAAATTTATAGCCCTCTTGAGTATCCGTGTCCTTCCGTGCCATCCTTGATCGTCATGAACCTGAAATACATGCTTGAGAGGTCAACACAAAGGTTGAGTGATATTCATAGAGTTTGTTAAATCGTTTGAACACAATGTGTTGGTAGTTAAATCGTTTGAACACCATAATCGTAGTGTTTGTAGGTAAATCGTTTGAACACAATAATCGTAGTGTGAGCTGTAGACTCACACCAATGTTTGGAAAACAAAACACGTAGGCTACGTTATTATACGCCCATAAAATGTATTATACACTAAGCTTATGAAACCAAAACGTTAACGTGTACCAATATCGATCGGCAGATTTATCCCGGTAGGTACTTTGCCGTCATACCTAATGTCTCAAATATTAATGCATTTGTTTGAACTAATCAAAACAAATGGGATTCGTCAATCCCAATAGGCCTATTCACAATATTCGCGCTCACTTGCAAGTAACCCTCGCAAGTGATTAAATGGTTCATAATAAGGGATTTTGGTTTGGCAAGGATGTTACTTAGTGATAATAAAACATAGTCGAATAGCATACAGTAGAAAGCATTGTGTTCGAGTAGAAAAATAATAGCATGTATCCCCCCCAAGGGTTTGTAAAACATTGAAGTAATGTAAAGTGGGGCTATGAACTCACCTTAAGTAAGATAGCAAGTAATGAATGTAACGGTCGAATCGTGAAGGTTTCTATGAGCAACCTATAATAGAATGTCGCGACTTAGGATCGGAGTAAAGAATATGAAGTAGTGCCTATATATATATATATCTTGCATTTAGTCCATGATGTGGTATGATGTATATTGTAAGTCCTTGAAAGAAAAGATTCATGAAACATGTATGTTTTGTATATCGTTTACTACCGTTCGGGCCGACATAATTCAGAAGTCATGTTAGTAAGCGTTCGAGGAGCCAGGACACTTTAACTCGTAAATCCACAACTCAACTCGACGGCTTACATAATGAACTCCTCACATGAGGCTCCCTACTATTGTAGTAGTTGATGAAATATATAGATATAAGTTTTGATCCGAAAGGTTACATGTCCGATACTTGAATAAACTTAGGAAAGTTTATTTGTACATGAAGATTGTTATTAGGGGTAGTTTCATAAGTCTTGAATGACCATTTTCTCTTGGTAATATCTCATGGTTTCCTTTTAGATGAAGTAGATCCAAATTGCTTGTTCACGTTATCGCCTAACTCATTGTTTCATGTTTACGCCTATGTAAGTTGTTATGGTCATTTCGTTATGGCCTAGCCATGACCTTTGGTCCTTGTTTCAAGGTCATGAGACACAACCTTGGCTCTATCCATGGTTGTGGTCTTGATTATAGGTCATAAGACCTCTTGTTCCTTTCAAAGTATAACCATAATCTAGTGACTTTCGCCTAAAAATGGGCTGTTTAGAATTTGAAGAATTTTATCACTCAGAAAGCGTTTTTAGGTCTCGAGCTTCTTTGTTCCTGAACGAAAACGGCGTTCCGGACAACTTTCGTGTTTTAACTTTTTGATGAATCGGACCAGAAGTGTGACTTTCAAAACCCAAATTTGATCAGGAAGCTATTTGGCAGTTTTGCCGGAAATATTTGGTAATTTCAAATCGCCATAACTTTTGACTCGTATACTCGTTTTGGGTGGTTCAAATTGCTATGGTTTCCTTGTTAAGTCCTCTACTACAATATGTAATGATCCAATATCATATTTTTACCATTTTGATCAGGTCTTACCAAGAAAGTCACTAGTTTACTTGTTTTAGTAACTTGTTGTAACAATCAATAACAATAACTTGTTTTGGTCATTTTTATACATCATGGACATGATAACAAGACAATATATAGCACAAATAATATGTAAATAACATGAACATGATTATTTAACAAGAATCAAGTTAGGGTTTGGCTCACAACTTTTGGCTTTCAAAGATGAAAGGAAGTTAACATGTAAGGATAGGACTTTGATAGACTTGCTTCAACCCACTTCACTTCATGCAATCTTTCTACTCTTGTAATTTTGAAAGAGAGATGATGAAAATATAGGTGACTTGAGTGGATTCAAACTCAAGAGAAATCACCAAAGTTTCTAAGGATTTGAAGTAGTTTTGATGAATCAAAACTAAACTAGGGTTTATGTATGGATATTGCACTTGATTTCTTGGATGGAACTTGAAGTAAATGAGCTAAGGATGAGATGATGGTGTATTTTTATGTGTGTGGGTCGTTTGAATGGCCAAGGAGGGGAAGGAGAGGCATTTATATGCAAATGAGGAGGTTACATTGTTGACTAGTCAACACTTGGAGGCCAAGTTGAACACATGTTCACATCTTAAGGCTCCTAGCATGAGATTAAGACACACAAGGCTGAATTCCCCCTCCCTAGGTCGTTTCCTAAGCTTGGAGAGCAAGGGTGTGGACTTTTCTTGGTATTATCCAAGATACTTGGTTAGTTTTGACTCCGAGAAATGCCAATCGTAAATGATTAAGCCTCAAAACGTAAAACCGGGTGTCGTAAAATTATGGAACTTGAAAGTATTGATAAACATGTCAATAAGTTCCATAATAAAATATAAAATGAGTGGTAGGTTCCATTTGGGTGTAAAACCCTGCTAAAAACTGGAAACACGGGTCTAAAACGCGTAATTCGCGTAAAACGCTGAATATTGCGTAAAATTGAGAAAAGTAAAATGTTACTTTTCTAATGTTATAAAAATGATTTAAAATGACTTATAATGTCTAGACTGGGCTCGGTCTAGTGTCGGTTGGTATTAAATGTCTTTTAGACATCAAACCGTAAGCCTAAAAATCACGAAATGACTTATAACATCAAAGGATCATTTTTGGTCAATGGAGGAGGGAAAGAATATGTTGACTTTTTCTAAGAAGTTGAAAACTCAAATAGTCTTAGAAACGCGTTTTGTGGTCTAACGGTTAATCGCCCAAACGGTTAAGCGTGCTCATGTGAGATTAGTACAGGCTTGGGTGACCTGCTGGGAAGTCTTTGGTCATGTTTTTCTCAGTCACGATTAATTCCCAAATAAATCATGAGTGTGTCAAACATTTTTCTGATGTGGGGTCACCTGACGGGGTTGAATTTCGTTGTGCGTAGAATTTCTGATTGACGTTTTACCCTAAAACGTGTAATTCCTTAATAACTTTCACGAAAATGATCTGACAAATGTCAAACATTTAATTTGCCATGGAAATGATTTATCACTCGAGAATATCAAATAAAAATCAACTTTCGGGAAAGTTTCGGGAAAAATGAATAGTAAAAGTGAATAGTGAAATTTTCCGGGAAAATTAATTAACCTGAAATTGCGAATTGTTACAGTCTCTACCCCTTACGGGGAACTTCGTCCCGAAGTTCTATGTGTGTCATATGTTGGAGTGGTGTCGATAAAGATGTGTGGTTACTTATGAGGACCAAAGTCTGGGATTTCCGGTAATGTAATTTGATTTGTCATTTCAGTGTATGGTGTAGGATGAGGCTTCCTTTTATGTAGGAAAGGTATGGTAATAGTCGAATATCAAAGGAAATTGATATAGCAGTCGAATATTAATAGGAATCGATATAGTAGTTGAATATCAAATAGAACTTGATATAGTTAAATATCAAAATGGAAATTGATATAGTTGTCAAGTATCAATAGCAATTGATATAACAGTTGAACAACAATAGCAATTTACATAGGAATCCAATAAATGGAAATTGATATAAGAATCGAATCATGGAATAAGCGTTGAACATGTGGTTGGACCAAGTCCTGTTTGAATTGTACGGCTGCCCATGCATATGGCTACATGGCCCCGTAATGAGTTTGGTACGACTGCACATGCATATGGTTACATGGCCTCGCAACGAGTTTGTTTGTTATTGCACTATCATTATGAAAACCAAAGTGTAAACCTCGTACTAATGGAAATTGGGATAGTCGTTGCAATCATAGCCTAGTAGGTAATCGGTTGTTGTACCTAGTGTTTATGTCATGGTTTGAAGCGATGTCGGTGAAAAGATAGGATTTCTTGTGGCGAATAAAATGTAGGTATCATGCCATACCCGAGCAATGTAATGTAGGTATCAAGCCATACCCGAGCAATGTAATGTAGGTATCAAGCCATACCCGAGCAATGTAATGTAGGTTGACTTCATACTTATGTTATTTCGGATATAATTAAGCCCACTTGTTTATAATTCTTTATTTACATAGAGAGGCATCCCAAACAATATAACTAAAGGAATATAAACGTATGGTTCGATGATTTATAATTTCTTTATTTAAATGAAAAGGCATCCCAATCCATTCAAATAAGGACATTATAAATCATCCTACTCAAGAATTCCCGACACAACATTCATACTTAGCCGGTGAGTTACAAGGTAGTGTATTACGAGATGATACTGGTGTTCCAAAAGTACAAGATGAATATTCAAACTTGTAAAGCTGATGAGGGTACTTGTGGTGTAACTAAGGATGATTTGAGCTTTAAAAGTGCATCAAGATCTGTTAATGAGCTTGTGTTTGTAACGGTTGTGAAGATAATGATGTGATATGTTAATGAACAAAAGTGTGTAGTGTATGCTTAACATTAATACTCTTAGGTATCGATGTTGAGTTTGCTTTAAAAATCTTAAGAGATTTTTAAAAGTTTATGACGGAATGGTATCCTAAACAGGATGGTACTTCTACGGGATGAAGAGAAGAATTGATAACTATCCAAAGATAGTCGTTCGGATTATCTCATAAATGAAAAATTTCAAGAATGAAATTAGGTAACACAAATAAGGTGTTAAGATTTCGCTGAGTGGTAAGACATTATCGTGTCTCTAGATTGTTTTAATGTATTCTGGTGGTTTATCATGTTCATGTAGGAAATCAACCTAAACATAACCCTAGTACAACTACTCTCAGTATTTGAAAATTTTAAGTCGAATATAGTTAGTCAGACTATATTCCACTGTCCCTAGGTTAAATATAGGTGACTAGTCTATATTTAGCCAAGGTTCGATAAAATTTTCAAATACCTAAATTAGGTATACTTGTGATATGTCCGTTGGTTTTGGGAAACTGTTCACTAAACAAAGGCGATGTCAACCCTTAAGTTGCAAGTCCCGTCCATACAAGACTTGTAACGTATGTTTTCATATTCCATTGCATAGAAGATAGTAAGGGTAGGTACGTATGGAAAGGAAGTTTTTAAGTAGTTCTAAAATAGAACACACTTGGCCAGGATCCCGAACTTTTAATAATGAAGGTTTCATAAGAAAACTTTGATGAATGTAGAGAAAGTTCAGCTTTTGTCGATGATGGATTAGTTTATCCTTTAGAAATCTCATATTTCTTGTTTTGAAATCGATAGATTGTGACGGGTTTTTGATATCATAAGAAATGATATTGATGATGTGATGGAATAATTCTAGAGACCATTTGCACAAAACACAATGTCTCGGAAGTAGGTTAGACCATTGTGCAATTCACAATGTCTGGGAAGTAGGTTAGGTCATTGTGTGACTCAAAACATTTGAGAAATGATTAAGACCATTGTATCATACAATGTCTTGGAAAATGAATGAGACCATTGTATCTCACAATGTCTTGAAAAATGAATGAGACCATTGTATCTCACAATGTCTTGAAAAATGAATGAGACCATTGTATCTCACAATGTCTTGGAAAATGAATGTTGGAGTAGGAACATGATTGGGAGAGTGTGGCTATGTCGAAATGCCTTAGAATAGGCATACACAGATATGTTTAGTTCATTGTTTAGATAAATGATTGAAAATAAACCGAGTTTATATATCAATATACTAATATGTTCATGTAGCATAAAATGCCTAGTGTGTATATATCAATATACAAATATGTGTTCATGTAGCATAAAATGCCTAGTATATATCAATATACTTATATGTGTTCATGTAGCATAAAATGCCTAGTGTGTATATATCAATATACTTATATGTGTTCATGTAGCATAAAATGCCTACGGGGAAATGCTGAATTATGTTTAGGGTACATATATCAATATGCAATTATGTTTGTGTAGCATAAAAATGTCTTCGGGGAAATGCTCAAAATGGGTATATATGAATATACTAATATGTTTGTGTATCATAACATGCTTACTAAGTCCATAATCGTCTGGAGGATGGAAGACACGGAGAGCGGAAGGCTATAAAATGTTTTTGCTTGTATGTGTGGTTATAGTTTAGGTCTCAATTAGACCCGTTTCTCTATAACCATGGCTCTGGTACCAATCTGTAACACCCCCAATTCATGGTTGCAGTGGAATTCGAACTGGGTGTTACTCGACGGCACAATAGTCACAATAATAGAAAACGAACTCCAATTGAGTCGTTTTAAAAGATTTATCATTCAAATTATATAAATATCAGAGGTTACAAAATGAGGTCCCAATTGGTTCCATGTTTACAATGTATAATAAATGAGTTTTTGAATGATAAGTAAATTTATAGCCCTCTTGAGTATCCGTGTCCTTCCGTGCCATCCTTGATCGTCATGAACCTGAAATACATGCTTGAGAGGTCAACACAAAGGTTGAGTGATATTCATAGAGTTTGTTAAATCGTTTGAACACAATGTGTTGGTAGTTAAATCGTTTGAACACCATAATCGTAGTGTTTGTAGGTAAATCGTTTGAACACAATAATCGTAGTGTGAGCTGTAGACTCACACCAATGTTTGGAAAACAAAACACGTAGGCTACGTTATTATACGCCCATAAAATGTATTATACACTAAGCTTATGAAACCAAAACGTTAACGTGTACCAATATCGATCGGCAGATTTATCCCGGTAGGTACTTTGCCGTCATACCTAATGTCTCAAATATTAATGCATTTGTTTGAACTAATCAAAACAAATGGGATTCGTCAATCCCAATAGGCCTATTCACAATATTCGCGCTCACTTGCAAGTAACCCTCGCAAGTGATTAAATGGTTCATAATAAGGGATTTTGGTTTGGCAAGGATGTTACTTAGTGATAATAAAACATAGTCGAATAGCATACAGTAGAAAGCATTGTGTTCGAGTAGAAAAATAATAGCATGTATCCCCCCCAAGGGTTTGTAAAACATTGAAGTAATGTAAAGTGGGGCTATGAACTCACCTTAAGTAAGATAGCAAGTAATGAATGTAACGGTCGAATCGTGAAGGTTTCTATGAGCAACCTATAATAGAATGTCGCGACTTAGGATCGGAGTAAAGAATATGAAGTAGTGCCTATATATATATATATATCTTGCATTTAGTCCATGATGTGGTATGATGTATATTGTAAGTCCTTGAAAGAAAAGATTCATGAAACATGTATGTTTTGTATATCGTTTACTACCGTTCGGGCCGACATAATTCAGAAGTCATGTTAGTAAGCGTTCGAGGAGCCAGGACACTTTAACTCGTAAATCCACAACTCAACTCGACGGCTTACATAATGAACTCCTCACATGAGGCTCCCTACTATTGTAGTAGTTGATGAAATATATAGATATAAGTTTTGATCCGAAAGGTTACATGTCCGATACTTGAATAAACTTAGGAAAGTTTATTTGTACATGAAGATTGTTATTAGGGGTAGTTTCATAAGTCTTGAATGACCATTTTCTCTTGGTAATATCTCATGGTTTCCTTTTAGATGAAGTAGATCCAATTTGCTTGTTCACGTTATCGCCTAACTCATTGTTTCATGTTTACGCCTATGTAAGTTGTTATGGTCATTTCGTTATGGCCTAGCCATGACCTTTGGTCCTTGTTTCAAGGTCATGAGACACAACCTTGGCTCTATCCATGGTTGTGGTCTTGATTATAGGTCATAAGACCTCTTGTTCCTTTCAAAGTATAACCATAATCTAGTGACTTTCGCCTAAAAATGGGCTGTTTAGAATTTGAAGAATTTTATCACTCGGAAAGCGTTTTTAGGTCTCGAGCTTCTTTGTTCCTGAACGAAAACGGCGTTCCGGACAACTTTCGTGTTTTAACTTTTTGATGAATCGGACCAGAAGTGTGACTTTCAAAACCCAAATTTGATCAGGAAGCTATTTGGCAGTTTTGCCGGAAATCTTTGGTAATTTCAAATCGCCATAACTTTTGACTCGTATACTCGTTTTGGGTGGTTCAAATTGCTATGGTTTCCTTGTTAAGTCCTCTACTACAATATGTAATGATCCAATATCATATTTTTACCATTTTGATCAGGTCTTACCAAGAAAGTCACTAGTTTACTTGTTTTAGTAACTTGTTGTAACAATCAATAACAATAACTTGTTTTGGTCATTTTTATACATCATGGACATGATAACAAGACAATATATAGCACAAATAATATGTAAATAACATGAACATGATTATTTAACAAGAATCAAGTTAGGGTTTGGCTCACAACTTTTGGCTTTCAAAGATGAAAGGAAGTTAACATGTAAGGATAGGACTTTGATAGACTTGCTTCAACCCACTTCACTTCATGCAATCTTTCTACTCTTGTAATCTTGAAAGAGAGATGATGAAAATATAGGTGACTTGAGTGGATTCAAACTCAAGAGAAATCACCAAAGTTTCTAAGGATTTGAAGTAGTTTTGATGAATCAAAACTAAACTAGGGTTTATGTATGGATATTGCACTTGATTTCTTGGATGGAACTTGAAGTAAATGAGCTAAGGATGAGATGATGGTGTATTTTTATGTGTGTGGGTCGTTTGAATGGCCAAGGAGGGGAAGGAGAGGCATTTATATGCAAATGAGGAGGTTACATTGTTGACTAGTCAACACTTGGAGGCCAAGTTGAACACATGTTCACATCTTAAGGCTCCTAGCATGAGATTAAGACACACAAGGCTGAATTCCCCCTCCCTAGGTCGTTTCCTAAGCTTGGAGAGCAAGGGTGTGGACTTTTCTTGGTATTATCCAAGATACTTGGTTAGTTTTGACTCCGAGAAATGCCAATCGTAAATGATTAAGCCTCAAAACGTAAAACCGGGTGTCGTAAAATTATGGAACTTGAAAGTATTGATAAACATGTCAATAAGTTCCATAATAAAATATAAAATGAGTGGTAGGTTCCATTTGGGTGTAAAACCCTGCTAAAAACTGGAAACACGGGTCTAAAACGCGTAATTCGCGTAAAACGCTGAATATTGCGTAAAATTGAGAAAAGTAAAATGTTACTTTTCTAATGTTATAAAAATGATTTAAAATGACTTATAATGTCTAGACTGGGCTCGGTCTAGTGTCGGTTGGTATTAAATGTCTTTTAGACATCAAACCGTAAGCCTAAAAATCACGAAATGACTTATAACATCAAAGGATCATTTTTGGTCAATGGAGGAGGGAAAGAATATGTTGACTTTTTCTAAGAAGTTGAAAACTCAAATAGTCTTAGAAACGCGTTTTGTGGTCTAACGGTTAATCGCCCAAACGGTTAAGCGTGCTCATGTGAGATTAGTACAGGCTTGGGTGACCTGCTGGGAAGTCTTTGGTCATGTTTTTCTCAGTCACGATTAATTCCCAAATAAATCATGAGTGTGTCAAACATTTTTCTGATGTGGGGTCACCTGACGGGGTTGAATTTCGTTGTGCGTAGAATTTCTGATTGACGTTTTACCCTAAAACGTGTAATTCCTTAATAACTTTCACGAAAATGATCTGACAAATGTCAAACATTTAATTTGCCATGGAAATGATTTATCACTCGAGAATATCAAATAAAAATCAACTTTCGGGAAAGTTTCGGGAAAAATGAATAGTAAAAGTGAATAGTGAAATTTTCCGGGAAAATTAATTAACCTGAAATTGCGAATTGTTACACCAAGGCTATCTACTTGTTTCAACAAAGCCAGCAAATCAATTTTCATCACTCCAATCATTGGTGGTATCTCATCCAGTGAATTGTAATTAAGATACACCAAGTAAAACCATTTTAACATTTCAACGAACTTCCTACTAAGCACTTCCCAATTCTTAAACACTATGGTATCCTTTTTGAGCAAATTCATGAAAGATAAGAATCTAGTAAATGAATTAACTTTTAATGCATAAAGAGTACCATTCCAACTGATGTAATCATCATCTATGTAATCGTGCTCATCATTTCTATCCACATTCAATTCGTCCAAGCCTCTAATCAGGGAACACTCTTCCTTGGGATCCAATGAGTCGAAATAGCCTTCCAAGTATCTATTATGATCTGCTATGACATGTTTTGGTCCCCAAATCTTATCCAAATCATCTGGTTTTGTCCCCTCTTCCTTTTCCTCTTCTGTCCATCCTTCATCAAATAGATATTTGATACTGCACTTGTTATCTTCCATGTCCACCACGTATCCTTGTTCTTTCAACATATCAAGACTAAGAATATTCAAAGAAACCTCTGGTGTATATTGCACATTTGGTACCACTAGTATTCCATTTCCAGTTTCAATTGATACATGCCCAATCCCATATGAAAATATGAACTTTTTCTCTGTCACTTCTTTTCCTATCATTTTGAACTTATATTTGATCTTCTTGAAGAGTTTCCTTCTTGGGCATAGGTGAAACTTATACTTGTTACTCACGTACCAAATTTCGTTCCAAGTTTTCAAGTTCGTCCCTTCTACCATGTAGTCTCCAATAACGTGTACAGTCTCTGGATACTTTGCTTCTTCATCAATGACATTTGATGTAGTAAATGCTTCTTGATTTAATTCTGCAACAGCAATCCTTTTCCTACTTTTACATGCCCAGAAAGCATGTCCCTTCTCTTTGCATATGTAGCATTTCGAATTTTTTTCTTTCCTTGTCTTCTTCTTTGCAGCCCTCTGATCCTTCTCAATTCTGCCCTCATTATATGCTTTGTTCTCTAACACTTCTTTCAAAAGCATCTCTTTGCCTTTAGGAGAAATACTAGTCTTCCTTGTGTTCCATTGATAAAGTCTTTTGGGTGTTTCTCTTAGAAGATATCTACCAGAGTAGAATCCTCCATCAATGGATGAAGTTGGCAAATCCCATGGTCGAGAGCCATAGCTCTGATACCATTGTTTCACAGGATGGTTGCCAACTTGTTTTGATTTCATTATGTGTTTGTAATTAACCATGGTATCTGTGTGAATTTCGTTTGTGCAGATTTTGTGCAAAGAAAGTAAGGTAAGAACAAATAGGTTTCTATAATAAGGACTTTTATTATATCGAAGAGTTAACATATGTTTTCAGTTAGAAAACATATATATACATGATCAAGGGTCATAACCCTTCCTTAAACGACACAACTATACTAATGACAGTTATTTCCAACAGACACAATGTTTGGCAAATAACTGTATATAACTAACTTAACCGTCTATAATACTTGACCCATACTTACAATAATATTCGACCCAAACTTAACTATTAAATACATAAACTAAAGTTTAATACTAATAATAATAAACTGCAAATGGTCTTCTTGATGTTTGAAGCATTATCAGGTCTACAAATTGCTCATTCGTTAAGTAATAAATTTACCATTTCAGGAAGGGAAAAAAAAGCTACCATCAATATGATGCCATAAAAATAATAGAATATGGCATTGTGTAGCAACATTTAATATCAAATGGTTTAGTCAATGAAAGTTGGAATCAAAATATTTTAGTCTATGATATTTATATACATAATTAAGACATACTATCACCAACATGCATAGAGCTTACCGCATAATATATGACCATAACGTCTACACATGATAAAGAGACAAGATAACTTTTGCAATTGAAATTTCTTTTGGCAATCGGTGATCTTGGCATCTAGCATTTCTAGGCTTGCACACCTGAGATTGCATGAAATACTAGTTGAATGTGTAAAACCTGGACTAATATTTCTAATCAAGTTGAACTTACCATACCGGCCTGTTTATTTGTTCAACACCTTCTATGCATTTAGTGAAACAATTTCCGTAATTAGTTAGTCATTATTATTTTCTTATAAAATGTAGTTGCCACCGTCGTGTTAAACATTGATGGCATAAATAGGATGCATTGGACAATTTCTTATTTTATTTATTACGGAGTATTCAAGTAAAATTAAACATGAGCAAAAATTTTAAAATCAAGTGACATACACATAGAGGGTTGACATGGCAAGTTGGCATGCATCACATCTTTAAATTTACAAAAATCTTCTATTCATTTATGTTAGTGCTGCAAGTTAACTAATTAGTTTAATCATATTTCAAATAAAGTTTTGTCAATCAAGGTTAGTGGTTGATGACGTATAGTGTAACACCCCCAAAATACCGCAGCGGAAGACTGTGTCATAGGGATGCTACTTCAGGGCACAAAGTACAAGATATAGAAAACGAACTCTAAATGAGACGTTTTTGAAAAGTTACCATTCGAATAGATAAAAGTCATAGTTTACAAAACAAAGATCCCAAAGTAGAATGATACATAAGTTTTTAAAGTGTATCGAATGGTAAAATGATAAAAGTGAAAGTCTCCAAAAGCATGCCCTAAGACTCTCAGCTCCACAAACCTGCTATCGCCTTTCTAACCTGAGATAAACATGCTTAAAAGTGTCAACACAAAGGTTGGTGAGTTCATAGAGTTTGTCTTAGTATAGATGAAAAGCCTATAAAGAATGTTCACTCAGCAAAGGCATCGTAAATCCACTCAATTGCAAGTCCCGCCATAAGAGACTTGTAACCTGTGTGTTTACAACCCACTGCTACAATATAATATGATTAAGATATGTATAAGTTCATAACAACAGTTAATCAATTAGTAGTGAGTCTACACTTCATCTCCGAAGACCTCACTTAAGTATGTATATCTCCATGGTTGTGCCCAGAAACTTAATCTGGGGCCATTGGAAGTATAAATGTCTCCATGGTTGTGCCCAGAACTAAATCTGGGGCCATTGGAAGTATGTATGTTTCCATCACAGTTTAGTATAACACAGTTAAGTATAACACAATCACGTATGTATGACATCAAGTGTAATGTAATCAAGTATAATGTTATGTAAATCTGTACAAGTAAGCAAGTAGTAGCATGTATCTCCCCCAAAGAGTTTGCAAAACAATTAAAAGAGTAGGGGCTATGACTCACCTTAAGTGATGATACTGATATGAAATGAAGTGAACAACAATGATCGGTTAACTGCCGCGACCTATAATGAATGATGCATGATCTCGTTAAGATCACCAAATGATGTTTATGAATGTCCATGCTCATGTTTCTATACCACTCTACTCTTTGGAAAAACACTTGTGTTATCAAAAATATATAATCCAAGAATTTGGAAAAAATATTGCTATTAGAAAATATAATAAGCTAGTTGTAATATATATATACTTATATATATATCGTAAGTTTCCATGTTAGCGTTGAAATACTCGAGTTGTAATCCGTGAAATGTTGAAAATATACTCGTAATAACTAATACTACATTAGTTATAAAGCTCGGTACTTGATATCATGTTTAGCTTAAAAATGCACTTCGTAGTTTTTGCGCCAAATTTATATAAAAGCTGTCAAATATAAAAGGGTTTTAGCCGATATTCAAACGTGTATATCTTTGTCGTTACTTGTCCGTTTTACTTGTTCTTTATGTCCACGGTTACGTCTTAGTATATAGTAATATATTTTGGAAAGCTCGGCTCCTCCGGGTTACGTCTAAAGTCTCTTTTTGTCCAATGAAAAACGTCCAACAGCATACATTTTCAGAAAAATACTTTTCGTCTACAATCTTGCAAAAATCATAACTCCTTCGTTATAGACTCTTTTTAATCCGTTCTTTCGCCTACGGATTCGTTTTTGAAAGTATTTTCTAAAATTTTTGCCAAAGTTCCCTTGGTGTTTACTGATTTTCCAGATTTTTACAAAACGGAACAGCATGTCTAAAATAGGTTCCAAATCAAGTTTTCAAGGTTTATAACTAATTTCTACCATCACCAAACCTCTTGTAATCACCACATGACTAATCTAATCTTACCATACACCTTCTTAGGGTGCCATGGACTCCTAACCAAGTTATTAGAGCTAGGGGATTCATAACAAAAAAAATTAGGGTTTGTATGTTTCTTTTTAGCCAAAATAAAGTGTGGTATAGCTACTTATACATGGTTTTTAGCATGATACTTATGTAATACATGTAAAAATAGGATGATCCATAAAAAAATAAAGATGAAAACTTACTTGACCAAATGAGATGATTATAGGATGATTATGCTTGATGTTCTTGTGTTTTTGTTGCTTGATTCTTGATTAGACTTGTAAAATGAACAAGTTTTGTGTTTTAATTTATGGAAAATGATCACTTGATCATGGTGATGATTATGGGTCGTGGGTTGCAAGAAGAAATGGGGAAGATGAGAAGAAAATTGTTCTTAGCTAGATAAAGTGAATTATGATTTTGATAATTTAGTAAAGTATGGTTTTTAGGTGTTTATTAGTTAAATAAAGTTTAGTTAATGCAAGAGGTTAAAAGGGGGGTCTTGGGGCCGGTTTTTCAAGGGTGAAAGGGGGGGGGGGGGGTAGGGTACTTGTGATTTAATTAGAAAACCTTGTATGAATTTGTGCTAGTTTGTGTTTTTAGTTACGATCGGGTACCGGTTTTATTAGAAATAAATGTTCACGAAGTTAACCGGGATAAAAATAATGTTATAATAATGTTAAAAACATATTAAAAATATGTTGGGTACATTTACTGAGTGATCGGGTGATTATTGTTTAGTTTTCACGAAAACCGTCGTTATATTCGTACGCGTACGTTATTAATAACATAAATTTCCAAAATACTGGGTAACTGAATGTTGTAACTTTTATGATGTTAAAATGGATATAAAAATATGTCGGGACCATTGTGGGAATATTTAGATATATTCGTCGTGTATAAACCGGGTGTTAACGTTTATTATAGTTACGTATACGTAAAAACGTTAAATGTACTGAATATAGAAATTTGAAAATCCTGAGAGTGGTATAACATGAAAATGCTGTTATGATGATATGCAGACTATCCCCAGTCCGTATGCAGTGTACTTAACACTAATGAAATGAATTCGCACCTAAACCAATCCGGTTACGCGAATTTGAATACCCGTAAACTAAATTTACAATGAAATGAGTAATGCAAGTGAATGGTGAAAACTTTTCCGGAAATGAATAGTGTTCGGTGAATAGTAAATTTCCAAAAAGTTTCTCAAAATATCAAACTGACCTCGAAAACGATGAATAGTAAAATGATGAATAGTGTTTTAATGAATAGTGATTTATGAATAGTGTTTTTCCAAAGTTCCCGTAATGACCTGAAATGACCTGAAATGATGAGTTGTGACATATAGCCTATATTTGGGCCGCAAGCCCAAATGATAGACATTACTTACACTTAAGCCCATCACGAATGGGCTACCATGACAAATGGTATGGGCCGTAGTATCAACGCTTGGGCTCACGAAGCCCAAAGGCCCAATCTAACCCACCGGGTACCCGATAAGGATTATCTATTCAAGGAATAGATATCCTTACCTCGGATAAGCACCATGCGTGCGAAGAGTAAGGAGCAAGAAACACGGTTTCTTAGCCCCTATATATAGAATCATACGATTCTCATTCAAGGTACGATTCACACAATCCCTAAACTCTTCAACCGAAACCTAAATTCGATTACTTACTCTCACGCCGGAGTCTAATCGGGGGAGACAATCCCTCGATAAGTCTAACGGTGTTGTTCTATTTTTCTTAGTACGCAGGTAACAAAGTGCTAAGGAACGAATTGATATAAGAGCAAAGCCCAACAACCAGGTACGCCCAACTTTTGTATCAACAAGTGGCGCCATCCGTGGGACCCTACAACGAACTAGAATGACGAAACACAAGAATTCGGGCCAGCGGACTCCGCAGTCAGAAAAACGCGACCATCAAAAGAAGAATCGACAAGATTCGACCTCTAAACAGGTTGCTGGGACAACCAGCGCACCTGATCACCAAGGGGCAGGAACAACCCAGCCTATTCCAACAATGGAACTACCTATAATCTCTTCAGTGGTCCCAAGCGTTGAGGAACTCCAATGCACCCTCTTCACCACTCCTCATCAGGCTACACCTGTAGTGAACAACACTGCGCCGCCAGGCGCGCCTGAACGAAACCGGGCGTCCCATACTGAGGCAGAGATCCTTGCGACAACTGAGGACATACCCGACCTAACTTTGGTCTAGAACGTGAACCATCACCACCACGTCACCCACGAGGAAGACGTATAGAACGTACCAATGTCCATGACAGGTTGGGTACGGTGTCTGATTCACAAAATTCTGGAGACAACGGTAGGCGCACCAATGTCCATTCCAGACTTGGCAGTCGGGGAATACATGATCGGTTAGGCCCTCAACATTCGCCAAGCCAAGGATCGTCCAAGCCCGGAAGTAGGCGGATCCAAGACAGATTGGGGAGAAGAAGATCCCCAAGAAGAGATCCCTCAGGCTCCTCTTCTGAAAGGAGCAGGCGCAAACGCCGAAGGAGAGATTATCCTTCTTCCAGCGATTCCTCGGACAACGAGGATAAAGAAACAGGGCACTGGAAATCAAAAGGAAGACGTCGCGAGGAAGAGAACGAAGATATGTCTCTCCCATGGCGACGCCATAAAATTGATGCGTTTACACGTCGCATAAGTGATTACTCAGACAACAGGCGCAGGCGCATGCCCGCTAATGTGAAAACATATGATGGAACAGGTGACCCGGACGACCACCTAAAAATTTTCGAGTCAGCCGCAACTATCGAAAATTGGCCACAGCCTGTGTGGTGTCACATGTTTAATTCCACATTGGTAGGGAACGCGCGCACATGGTTTAGCAAACTCCCACGTAGGAGTATAGGCGGCTTTGAGGAATTACGAAAAGCATTCCGCCACAACTTCACCCAGCGAAAGAAGTGCGCTAAAAATCCTGTGGAATTGGCAAGGGTGAAGCAATGTCAAGGGGAATCAACCAGCGCCTTTATGGAACGCTTCAAGGATGAGTGCATACAAGTCAAAGCATGTCCTGAAATACTAAAAATTTCAGGGTTCATGAATGGAATTAATAATCCAGAACTCATCCGGAAGCTCAATGATAGAGTTCCACAGTCTTTCGACGAACTAACAAAGCGCACCAGATCCTTTATACAAGGAGAAGCAGCTGCTGCGGACAGCAAGAAAGGATATTCAAATTATAGGCAACAAGAACAGCCGCGGAAACAATCCAATGATCAAAACAACCGCAGCAGGAATTACCGCAGTGGAAGAGACAATGACAAATATACTCCTCTAACTAAAACTCCAAGGGAGATATTTGCAACAGAAGGTGCGAACTTCCCAAGACCACCACCAATGCGCACGGCAGAAGAAAAGCGCCTAGGTGGTGGATACTGCGAGTACCACGGCCAAAAGGGCCATACAACCAACGAGTGCGTCCAACTGAAACAACTAATCGAAAAATTAGTCAGAGAAGGAAGGATGGACCACCTCGTAAAGAACATCAAAGAAGGGAAAGATAGACATAAAAATGGAGGCAAGAAAGAACCCCCAAAGGAAAAGGCTGAGACTATATACATGATACAATCATGGCAGCGCAAGATAAAGCAGAAAGTCAGCCAAAAATTCTCTCCAGAAAAAGAGATATCCTTCCCTACAATAGCTGCGGACAACGCAGTCGTGGAACCTCTGACCATTGAAATACATGCAGGGGGACACGACATCCACCGCATGTATATTGATGGAGGAGCATCCGCAGACATCATGTATGATCACTGCTTCAAAAGGCTGCGACCTGAAATCCAAAGTCAGTTGATACCAGCTACAATGTCACTAACAGGATTTACAGGAGAAAAGATTTGGCCCATGGGGCAGTTACGCTTATTGGTGATCGTAGGAGATGAGCAACACTCAACCGCGGCATGGATAAACTTTATGGTAATCAAGTCTCCTTCACCATACAATGGTAAAATTGGAAGACCAGGAATATCATCCATGCGCGCAGTACCATCCACAGCACACGGAATGCTTAAATTCCCAGTTGAAGGAGGAGTGGTTACTCTCTATAACACAGCGGTACCACCAAGAGAATGCATCGCAGTGACAACTGAAGCAGAGACTATTCCAGAACAGCGCACGGAAAAATCGCCAAATTTAAAGGTCGCTATTCACCCAGACTATCCGGAACAACAAGTTTCGATTGAAGGA
The DNA here is from genome assembly GCA_030686995.1 of Artemisia argyi. Lineage (NCBI taxonomy): Eukaryota > Viridiplantae > Streptophyta > Magnoliopsida > Asterales > Asteraceae > Artemisia > Artemisia argyi. The sequence continues at coordinate 188,297,653 of CM060684.1, forward strand.
TCTTTATCTGACAAAGGTAAAGCAGCCGTATACGCACTCTTGCAAAAGAACCTAGACATCTTTGCATGGGAACCAAAGCATATGACAGGAGTGCCTCGCTCTATCACAGAGCACAAGCTACAAATCCGACAAGGATACCCTCCAATACGACAAAAGAAGCGCGGCCAGGCCCCAGATCGTGCGAAAGCTATTTTGGAGGAAGTACACAAGTTAGTAGATGCGGGTATCATACGCGAAGTGTACTACCACGACTGGCTTTCTAACCCAGTTATGGTAAAGAAGAGCGATGGTAGTTGGAGGATGTGCGTGGACTTCACAGACCTCAACAAAGCATGCCCGCAGGACTGCTATCCATTGCCAGAAATAGATTGGAAGGTCGAATCCTTATGTGGATACCCCTTCAAGTGCTTCCTAGACGCGTATAAAGGGTACCATCAGATCCAAATGGCAGTGGAAGATGAAGAAAAAACAGCTTTCCACACCAGTCAAGGGGTATACTGCTACACAAAAATGCCTTTTGGCTTAAAGAACGCAGGCGCGACATACCAACGGCTGGTGGAGACAGCTTTCGAAAAACAAGTAGGCCGCAACTTGGAAGTTTACGTTGACGACCTTGTTATAAAAAGCCATACAGAGGATGAGTTGGTGCGCGACATCGAGGAAACATTCCGAACGCTGGGGCGGATAAACATGAAACTGAATCCCAAAAAGTGCACCTTTGGCGCGACTGAAGGCATGTTCCTCGGATACTTAATAGAACTCGATGGAATCAAACCATGCCCAGAGAAGACGAAGGCTGTTATTGATCTCCCCTCCCCGCGCACACTCAAAGAAGTCCAGTCACTAAATGGAAAGCTGGCGGGGCTGAATCGCTTCTTATCTAAGTCAGCAGACAAGTCCCTCCCTCTCTTTAAAACACTCACGAAGTGTACAAAAAAGGGAGACTTTCGCTGGACCAACGAAGCGGAGGAAGCTTTCCAACAACTCAAACACCATCTGGCATCTCTTCCCAAACTAGTCGCACCGCGACAAGGGGAAGAACTAATCATGTACTTATCAGCAACCCACGGAGCAGTTAGCGCAGTACTATTGACAGACAGAGACTCCGTCCAGACACCCATATACTTCGTAAGCAAAGCCTTAAAGAAAACAGAGGTTAACTACAGTGCCATGGAAAAGCTGGTCTTGGCTTTAGTGTTCGCCGCCAAAAGACTGCGTAGATACTTCCAAGCGCATCCAATTGCGGTAATCACTGATCAGCCAATTAAACAAGTTATCTCTAAACCAGACGCATCAGGACGCTTACAAAAATGGAGTGTAATGCTAAGTGAGTACAACATCTCATACAGGCCGCGCACTGCTATCAAAGGACAAGTCTTAGCTGATTTCATCGTGGAGAAGCCAGAGGGCGACAGCCCAACATCTGCAGCAAAAACGGATCTACAAGAACCATGGACACTGTTCACCGATGGATCCTCATGCGCAGATGGATCAGGCGCAGGACTTATTCTTACAAATCCAGAAGGCATGGAATTCACCTATGTGCTACGCTTCAAATTCACAGCCACAAACAATGAGGCAGAATATGAAGCCCTACTAGCCGGACTACGCATCGCAATCCAAATGGGTGTACGCAATCTAGAAGCAAATGTAGATGCTCGGCTAGTCGCTAACCACGTGTTAGGAGAATACGAAGCCAAGGATGACCACATGATCCAATACCTGGATAAGACAAAATCTTTGATCAAAAATTTCGATAGGTTCACAATAAAGCAAGTACCTAGAGGAGATAACAGAAAGGCGGACGCACTCAGCAAGATCGCATCCACAAGCTTCGCACACCTTTCAAAACAGGTATTGGTGGAAACCCTAAAGAACAAGTCAATCCTTGATATGGAGATATCGACGGTGATAGAAGAACAAGATCCTACGTGGATGACACCTATCATCGAATTTATTAGCAAGGGAATCCTACCCCAAGATAATAAAGACGCTCGAAGAATACGGCGCACAGCGCAACGATTCGAATTACGCGACAACGTACTCTATCGGCGATCTTTCTTACAACCATGGCTCAGATGTGTGGGACCCCTCCAAGCAGACTACGTACTCCGCGAACTTCACACTGGGTCATGTAGTATGCACTCAGGGCCACGATCCGTGGTGGCAAGCGCTTTAAGGTCAGGATACTATTGGCCAACAATGTACCGCGACGCACGCGACCTAATAAGAAAATGCGGAAACTGCCAAGTACATAGACCTATTCCGCGCCGACCACAGCACGAGCTAACACCAATCACCTCACCATGGCCATTTTACAAATGGGGTATTGACATCGCAGGACCTTTCCCCGTCGCAGCGGGAGGAGTAAAATTCCTCATCGTAGCCATAGACTATTTTACAAAGTGGATCGAAGCAAAAGCTGTGGTGAACATTACGGGAAACCAAGTCAAACGCTTTGTCTGGGACAATATTGTCTGTCGCTTCGACCTACCAGGCGAGATCGTATCAGACAACGAAAAACAATTCTGTGATAACCCATTCAAAGATTGGTGCACCAATTTGAACATAACACAACACTTTGCTTCAGTCAAACACCCACAAACCAATGGCCTAGTTGAGCGCGCCAATCGCAGCCTAGGCGAAGGAATAAAAGCGCGCCTAGACAGACACAAAGGAAGATGGGTAGATGAGCTTTCGCATGTCTTATGGGCGCATCGCACGACAATCAAAACCAGTACTGGCGACACGCCATTTTCCTTAGTCTATGGAACAGAAGCCGTTATACCAGCTGAGATAGGAATGCCTACTATACGCACAGCAGAGATCAACGTCACAACAAATGACGAGGAGCGGCGCATAGACTTAGATATACTGGAAGAAAGACGCGAACGCGCAGCTATACGAGAAGCAAAGGCCAAGGCAAAAATGAAGAAGTATTATGAGGCAAAAGTCAAGAACACTTCATTCAGACCAGGGGACTTTGTTTATCGCGCCAATGACGCAAGCCACGCAGAAGACACAGGCAAGCTCGGACCCAAATGGGAAGGACCCTACGAGGTCACAGACGCGCTCGGTAACGGCGCATACAGGTTGCGCGACATGGAAGGTCATGACCTGGCGCGCACTTGGAACATCTGCAATCTCAAAAAATGTTACTTTTAGGCTACGGCCCTTATACAAACACAAACACCCTACGAGGTGCCCAATAAGTGTTTGTCTTTCTTTTATTTTTTAGGAATTTTATTTTCCATTTTTTCAATAAACTTGCAAGTATTAATAAAATGTTATGGTTTCTAGCTAACTCCATAGCGCACTTTTACTTTATTGCATATATGTCAATATTGTCTATCTTATATTTTTGCCTACATGGCGTGCATGCACCACTTAAAGACCCACGAAGGCATAAAGGATAAGTTAACCTACTAATTGACTTGTTGAATAAGAGGGTTGCAAACCCATCAACATCGGATCACGAATCCTTGCTAAGCGCCTTACTCTCGAGACGTTGAGGTAAGATTCGCATGCGCATCCCACGACGGACGCGCATATACCAAGTACACCGTACAAGCTTAGCAACATAACGAGCCAAGACACTTGGTCAAAATAATAAAACTTAGCAAACAATGCAAGTATATTTAAGTCACGCACTTAAAAGACTTAGTAAAAAATAAAACTTAGCAAACAATGCAAGTATATTTAAGTCACGCGCTTAAAAGACTTAGTAAAAAATCAACAGCAAACAATGCAAGCACATTTAAGTTACAAACTTATAACAAAATGTATCTTATTCCATATTTATTAAAATTACAAGGAAAAATACATACATTTACAAACAACCTATATACTATGGCGGTGATCATGGCTCTCTTCTGGTGCGGCGGAACTCCCCGCCTCCTTCAGCTTCCTCAAGGTTATAGCATCCTTAAGTGAGACGGTTGGAACACTCACAGCCATGCCATCAGATCGAGGAAGGTGCGCAGCACCGATGCCGCACATCACAGCCTTGCCCTTAATACCCTTCTTTACGGAAACTCTTTGCTCGTGACGCTCCAACACCTCCTTCAAAGGGATTTCCTTCTCCAAAGCAAAGGGCTTGAGAATATCACGGGGCCGCGCAAAAACTGGAACTTGAAGCTGCGAGAGATCAGGCTTTAGATAATAATCTAACTCCTCTTCTGCATTCTCCCCAAGATGACGCTGCAACGTCAGACCCGCCATGAGCACATCAATGGGGTCATCTTGGTCGCGCTCCAACTTCCCTATATGGGGCAGCTCAAGACCCTTCAACCCCGCCATCGCCTGCACCAGCTCATCGTACGCTGTTGCGCTATAACCAGGAATCTCCGCCAAGTCCTTCTCCAACAACTTGGCCTCGCGGAGCTCCTCCATGGCCTGCGAACGGCCACGCGCCATCGCGCAGTGGACGACCTTCCCAAAGGCCTCCACCACCTCCGCAGACTCTAAAGTACTTAGAGCTGCCAGACGAAGCCCATGGCTGATCAACCACCTGCATTCACAAAGTGGTAACAAGATAAGATAAACAATGGAGTGAAGAAAACAATTTTAAAAGATAAGGGTGTAAGAATACCTGCGCTCAGCAATCACAGACATGAGATGAGGATACAGCTCCTCGTCGTACTCAATGCTAAGGGCGCGCAGCTTTTCCTCATACGCCACAAGCGTCTTCTCCATGCGATCCTTGAATTCTTGAAGTCTAGCATAATGCTCAGATCTTTTTTCCTCAAGGAACGACACAGACCACGACGTCTTGGCCTTTATCTGCTCGAGCTTCGCCCTCGCATATAGCAGATCAGCCAAGATGCTCATCTTGTCCTGGGCGATCTTCTCCCCATACGCCCTTGACTCCCCAAGCTCAACTTGCGCGCCCGCCAGTTGCGCGCGAAGTTTTTCCAGCTCCTCCTCCTTCTGGGCTAGAGCACGACTCTCCCCAGCACGCTTTCCCTTCAGCTGCGCCACCAGCTCAGCCTGACGGACAGTAGTCGCAGCCAACTCATCAAGCAGTTGCTGCGCCTCACCACCATCAGCAGCCAAGGTATCCCCCTCCTTGTTTTCATTCTGTGGAGAGGAGACTTCATCATCCTTGGCGCCATCATCCCTACGAAAAAAAAACCAAGGATTACAACAAGTAATAACAATATAAAAGGAAAAAGAGAGAGGACCACTAAGTTACACTTACAAAAACGGGGAAGCGTCATCCACCTTCAACCGAGCGCCAGAGGTCGAAGTCTCCTCTGCGTTCGACTCCGCGTCTCCAATGACGTGGCGGCGCCTCTTCCTATTACCACTCCCACCAGCCTCAGCCTTGCGCTTCGAACTCTGCGCAACTTCCTCTCTCAGCACCTCCTCAGGCTTCAGAATCCGAATACTATCAGATGACCCTGAGTGCGCCTCTTCGTGCGCCACCTCCAATTCAGGCACCGCCTTCTCAGTAGGCTCCGCCACCACCTCGGGAGCTACAGTTTGCACAGGCGTCACCACGAGTGGGGGCGTACCCTCAGGGGTGGCCGAGGGCAGAGCAGTCAAATGCCCCGCGGTCGCGTCAAGTAAGGGCGTCTCCCCTTCCCTCAACGGACGAACCCCTATAGTGACCTGCTTTGGCTTATCAAGCTTCACCACTGCGAACAAGTCCATCTCTGCACATATAACAATGAAGCAAGAAAAACAACGAAAGATTAGTTGGCAAATGCGCGAAGAAAAAGAACGAAAAACTTACCAACAAATTACAAAGGATGAACACCCACCCCGGCCATCCTCACTTAGGAAAGTGGGAACCTCATCTGCTGCGCCAAAATACGCGCGACTCAATCCTACATGAACCAAAAACTCCTCCGGATAAGGGTTAATGGCCAATCGATTGGCATCTAACGTCTGCGCGTCAGCAATCCTATATGAACCGGGTGCGGGACGCCCATCCCTTGGTAAGGACGCCTGAGTATAAAACTCAAAATCAGAGGGAAAGACCACGTCGTCTACCCAAAAGAAATATTCCCTCCAATTTTTGAGTGCGTCAACCTTTTCCGTGTAACACTGAAATGCCCCCGGGCGCTTCGCAAAGGATACCCAACCGTTTGACCACGTTGAGTGGTAAAAGGAGCGGAACAAGTCCACGGTGGGTTCTATCGCCAATAAACGGCAGTTTATCTCAAAATTCGACACCTTCGCCGCACCTATACAGTGCAGCTGAGAGATGTGAAGGCGATAGTGATTGAGCAAGTCGCTCAGAAATACAGATATAGGTACGCGGTAATTAGCGTACTCAAAAAATTTCGTGTATAAACCTATCTTCCCTTCGGGGAAGTCGGCTATACACGCATCGACATCTGGCGCCTCTGGATGTACATCCAAAGGCACGAAATAGTCGGAAGAAAAATGCATTACATCCTCGACAGACATCGCAGAGCGAAACTCATCCAACTGAGCGACAATTTTCATCTTAAACCTAAGCAGACGCACAAATTACCTACGAGGGTTAAAAGGTTTTCTTGCAAAAAACGCTCTAGAAATGAAGAAGAAGGTGAATAGTAGTTATGTGTGTTTTTACTGTGTGTGTAAAAAAGGGGGGGGGGGGGGCGGTGACCCTTATATAGGGGTAGTAAAACCCTAATCCCTATCCACGTGGAACCCACTCACAGTGAATGTGTGGCTAGAAGGTGAAGAGGTACATGCACTTTTTCCCGAATCCCAAGTGATACGTGGACACCACCCCCGATTACCGAGGCAACTATTTTGAACCTATTAGGAGCATTGCACCTCCAAAAAGGCGGTAACAATTTGTTCAATCTCCCGCCACGCTTACCGCTGCTTACATTAAGTCTAGTACCCGCGGCTACGCGCCGCGCATACTAGACTGGGGGGACATGATGACGTATAGCCTATATTTGGGCCGCAAGCCCAAATGATAGACATTACTTACACTTAAGCCCATCACGAATGGGCTACCATGACAAATGGTATGGGCCGTAGTATCAACGCTTGGGCTCACGAAGCCCAAAGGCCCAATCTAACCCACCGGGTACCCGATAAGGATTATCTATTCAAGGAATAGATATCCTTACCTCGGATAAGCACCATGCGTGCGAAGAGTAAGGAGCAAGAAACATGGTTTCTTAGCCCCTATATATAGAATCATACGATTCTCATTCAAGGTACGATTCACACAATCCCTAAACTCTTCAACCGAAACCTAAATTCGATTACTTACTCTCACGCCGGAGTCTAATCGGGGGAGACAATCCCTCGATAAGTCTAACGGTGTTGTTCTATTTTTCTTAGTACGCAGGTAACAAAGTGCTAAGGAACGAATTGATATAAGAGCAAAGCCCAACAACCAGGTACGCCCAACTTTTGTATCAACAGTGGTATAATATTAATGTCCTTCTAAACCTGTATAAAGAAATTATTTTTCGTTTAACTTAAAAACATCTTCCGTGTATTAAAGTTTTCCTTCTTCTTCTTCTTCTTCTTAAGCATCTTATGTTGTGAGTTTTCCTTTCATTTGAGAGAGAAACACTAGATAATTAACAAAGGGTCTCTGGTCTAGCGGTATGAAAAGTTTTATCCTCCTAGGCAAGGTCTCAAGTTCTAGTCTTGTCTAGAGCGATAGGGGTTTCCTCCCGCATGCGTAAAGGGAAGGGTGTCTGGACTGGACCCAACATGGTTATGTAGGTTTCCTACACCATCTGGGCTAGGAGCCATGTAGCCACAATTGCCGTTCAAAAAAAAAAAAAAAAAGCTAGATAATTAATTTGGGTTCAGCAAACTCATAAGTTTTCCTTTTCTTCTAACAGAATGTTATCTGGATTCAAATAATAGAATGATAGTTGATGAGGGTGTCACTGAGTTTTCATTTGAATGATAGTGACAGGACTTGACAAGTAGCATTGCAAACTAATTAGACGAACACGGATGGAGCCATTTTCATGTTTGTTTGTTTAAGTTTAACCGTAAAATAAACTGACACAAACACTTAAATGGACTGATTTTATTATTCATGTTTGTTCTTTAACAATAAGAGGTTATTCGTGTTCATTTATGTTCGTTCCTTATTGGAACTAAACAAGCGTAAACGAACAAACATAAAACAAGCATAAAATGTTCAAAATATACAAATATAATTGATTTTTTGTGTGTCCGTTCCTTTAAGCATACACATTAATTTTCCTAAAAGTATATCCTAATAAGATACGATATTCGAATATAAGCAAATAAATGAATATTACCGAACACATAATCGAACATCCATGAACATAGAAACATATATATATATATATATATATATATATATATATATATATATATATAGGGTAACGTTAAAATAAAAAGACAAATATCCGTAAAAAGAATAAAAAAAAAATTTTTAAAAAAGTTCTCGAAAAATTCCAAAAAAATTCCACAAGATCGGGTATGTTGGTGCATAAAACTTTTGTGAAAGAAGTTTTTCTAATTTTGAGTTTTTATACGTTTTTTTAATGCACAAAAAACGAATTTTAATGCGCAAAAAAAATTTAATGCACAAAAAAAATTTTAATGCACAAAATTTTCAAGTTGTTTTAGTTAGATGCGCAATGTTATTTTGATGAAAAAAGTCAAAAGAAGTTGGGTCCAAAAACGATTTTTTGATGCACAAAAAAAGGATTTAATGCACAAACGTATTTTTTTATAATTTTTTTTCAGATAAAGTATCCACTTTTAGATAAACTTCCTTTACAACTTTTTCATGCACCAACATACCCGATCTTGTGAAATTTTTTTGGAATTTTTCGAGAACTTTTTAAAAAAAAAATTCTTTTTATTCTTTTTACGAAAATTTGTCTTTTTATTTGATCTTTACCCTATATATATATATATAAATAAAACCGAGATGCTTGTTCAAGTTCATTTGTTTAACTAAATGAATGCAAAATCTTGTTCATGTTCTTCCATTTGATGAAAAAACGAAAATAAACAAACATTTTAGCGAACGATTCATAAAATGTTCAATGAACATTTGATTGATTCATTTATTACCCAACTAACAAGCATCAGTTGTGCAATGTTCACACTTTACATATAGCCCATTTGCCAATTAATAATTTAAAAAATCTTAGTCAAAACGTCACGTTCAACTAAAAGATAACGGATTAAATTCATATAATAGCAATGAATTTAAAAAAATATATACAAATATCATATTTAAACATAAGAAACTACTAATACCATGTAGTTACTTTCAAATTGCATTCTATTATCATGACAAACTTATCTTTTTGCATACATAAGTCCATGGCATTTGCTATGGGTACATGTCACGTCAAGTCATATCATTTACGCCATGTTAGAGTTTGTTCATTATATATTTAGGGAGCGTTTGGTTGGGGTAAATTCAAGGTAATTGAGGGGATTTGAAATTAAAATTCCTTTAATTATTTGGTTTAGTTAACCATAAATATGTGGGCTCAAAAAATTTTATTACATTTCTTTGCATTAATGAATGTTAAAGTGGGTCATTTATAATTCATTTCATATGGAAGGTATTTTCATTTCAATGAAATTTTAAATAGCATAATTTAAATATCTCGAACCAAACGCCTCCTTAGATTCTTTAAATTGGTCCATCATCTACTTGTTCTATTATTGAAAGAACGTTATTTTTTCTCTGTTTTTTATATACTAAAAGTGCGTGTAATTTCTGATGTTGTGGAAGATATTTTCTATTTTAAAGTAATAATGGTTACTAAACAAATGAGATAAGAAAGAAAGAAAAAATATATATATTGTTACACTTGAACAAATCAAAATTAATTGCTAGCTTATCAATTAATAAGTATTTATTCGTGTTTAATGAATTTAAGAAGTCTTCGACGACTCATCCCCATGTTATACATTGACATATAAATAGTTTCTAAAATCTATGCATATATGAAAAAAATATTTATGTCCTAAAACACTCCCATCGAAAAACTTTTCTTCAGGATCAAAATGAGTTCAGGAGCTCCAGACATTCCAGCCAGGGCGAATATGAGCAACTCGGGTGAAGATCAACCACTCGTGTATCATAATCGTCCTCAATCACTCTCATCGATCGCTCAGGCTCGGCTAGTGAGATCAGGCGACCCTGTGTTGGTTACCGCTGATGATCATCGTCTTAACCGAGCATAGAGTGAAGATCAACTACATGTGTATCAGAGTCGTCCTCAATCAATCTCATCGATGGCTCAGGATCGGATAGTGAGATCAGATGTTCAGGGGCGGAGCCAGGATTTGTAGTTAAGGGGGGCTGAAGTTCATTATATAAACCAATAAAATTTTGAAAATGGTTTTCAACTTTAGTTTATACAAATAAACCATCATAAAAACTTACGAATGCATTACTAAACCTAATTTTTTCTAACATATTTAGTGGATAAAAAGTATAGTAAACTCAAAATAAGTTTTTTTTTTTTTTTTTTTTTTTTTTTTTTTTTTTTTTTTTTTTTTTTTTTTAATCTATTTTGATGCTCTTGAGTATATAACTAGGAGAGAGCAACAAAGCCGAAACTTTCTAAGATTTCTTGATTTAGGTTTCGGGTGTTCGAAAAAATATACGTATTCGGATATCCAAAAACTTGATCATAATTTACTAAAAAGTTTTTATGAAATGACAGTTTTGGAAGTTATATGAAAGTTTTCCAAAAATTATACATATCTGGATATTCAGATACATAAAAGTGTAATCTGAAATTTCGAATATCCGAATTACAAAAACTTAAATAAAATATAATGTCTAACAAAAAACAATCATCGAAAATTTCGGATATCCAAAATTTGCGATATGACTAGTTGTTGACAAGTCCATTAAAATTTTTAGATTAACAACAAAAAAATATTGTCAAAAATGTCTCATTTCATATTTATGTGTAGAATACTAATTATGTTGGAAACATGTTCAAATGGTGTTGTGTGATGCGTAGAGATGAGGAGGAGGGAGGAGAGGAGAGAAAGAGAGGAACCTTGAAAGGAAAAGGAAAAGATTAGATTAAAATGAGAATGAAGGTCCAACCCTCTCCACATGTGGAGAGGGGTATTTATAGTTACAATATAACGCCCACTCCCGGGCTGTGGATCAGGCATACAGTGGGTAAAGACCCGTTCCTTCTTCCACGGTATTACTTACTCTAATACTAATTAACTAATAAACTAACTAACTACGAGCTACATTAATGCTATTACAATCATTAGGTGACCGAGACTTTTACAGGAATATTTGTATTCCTAACAATCTCCCCCTAAGAGAGGTCACCTTTGAAGTTAAGCTCTTTGGTCTTTAAGCATTCTTTAGTCTTTGTAGCTCGTAGGATCTGATTCTTCCTTTATCAGCACACTTCGTACTTCAAGCAAGCGAACTTGTGATTTGAGTTCCTTTGTGATGTGTGATCTTTGAGCTTCTTTGAGATCATCAGCCAAAGTAAATCTCCAAGCTCATCCATAGTTGTATTGCCTTCATGTGATGTAGTGACTAAGGACCATCATGCTCACACCCTTCTGTATCTGGAGACGTTGCATAAGAGTTGTAGATTAGGAGACTTTTTCATCAGAGTTGCGGAAACGTTGTTGGTAGTCTCTCAACATTTGTTGTAGCAAGTCTCTTATCTTCATTGATAGTGTGGAGGATGTGTGAGCATGAGGTATGGATTGACCCGATTCAGCTGGAAACTGGAGCCATCAACGCCATCTTTATATGTGTCCCTGAAATGAAACAGTTAGCAATAAAGATAGAGAACGAATATGGCTTTGTCATTCGTTCTGCGAGGACAGACTACCCTCCGGTTTTGTGAGAACCGACCTGTGATCAGGTAGAGTCTCTTTTAAAGGGAACTCTCCTTGACAGGAATTTACAGCTTGTAGTAATGAATTTTCCAAAGAATCCACTTCGGAATCTTCATACTTAGCATGTTCTCATACCGGAACGTCTCAAAGCAGACAGCACGATAGAGTGAATCGGTGAATTGATATTCACGGATTGATGAGAAATTGATTAATAGAAATCACTCGCGTGTCATATGATAAACATTTTTGAGACACGACGAGAGTTTTATACTTTGAATCACATTTCCATCAAAAATACTTTTGTTTGAAAGATTGTACACAATCAATGTGCTCGAGAAATTAGTTTGTGAGCACATTGAACGGTTTTAGCAAAAGTATCCGTCAATCCATATCCTGGAACAAGTTTGATTCAATGTTGAATCGCACCATTGTTGCTTTCCAGTTGTCACTTGATCATTGATCCAAGATGGATCTCACATGTCACCTACCAAGAGCTTGAGAAATGTTCGCTCTAGAAGGATTTCCATCTTCATTGTGAATATTTTCATATCACTCGGATGTTCTAGCAATACCACAAGGATAATGCGTAGGACTCTAAATATTTTACCTTATTTTCCACATTGTGTGAAACAATAAACATATTTGGAATGTGTCCTAATGAGATTTATGGATGATCTCTTGGCTCTAGACTCAATAGTGCGTTTTGATCCACTCCTGGAGACTGGGGAGGCGTCTCCTGTTTTAGGTATCAACATAACTCGCAATGAGCGGTCGATACATTGCACAGGGTTCCCCGTGAGAATGAAACAAGCTCTTTTAAGAGAACTTGAGTGGTTGGGAAGTTTAGTGCAGTGCGTCACTGGGTCCATGACGTCTTGTCTTCAATACTAGTGTTACTTTAGTAACCACTAGTAGATTATGAGTTGAACCCGGTTTCTGCCCTAAGGTTGAATATTTGGAGGGCTATTTCTTTTCACCCTTTCTCATTTCATTTCTTTTTCATTCTTCAACCCCTTCAGTACTTACCGAGACTTCACCACTAGAACCTTGTTGGGTTTGTTCCAGTCCTAGCTCTATCTCAGTCCGCACTCTTCCCTTTCTCACATTACTCCTTTTTTTTTCAATCATTCCTAAGGACTTCTAATCTATCTATGGATTGTCCCTGGGAAGATCCTTCTGGTTCTGGTGGATCATGGGAACTTATACCTAACCTTAACCAACCTTATAACTCCGTGCATTAAAGTAAATGGTCGGTCTTAGGTATTATGTCCACAAACGCCTTTCGCTCCCCCTCAATATGTGCATCGATATTCGAAAGTGTTTAGCACATATGTGGGAGCCTATTATTGAGTCGAAAAGATCACTTTTGATTATCAGATTTCATATTTAAATCACATTCTCTCCCCCGATCAAAAATTTCAAATCATTCGAGATTTTTGATCTCAATTGATTTAAATAATTTAGAAAGCGTTTTGGGAGAGAAATGCGGTCAATTTTAATATTTTCTGATAAAAAGGAACTTTTTCTTGCTCCCCCTCAAACTGTGAGGGAGGTTGTTATGTGTCAGATTTGAAGAGTTATCAAAATATTCGAAGTTTTAACGAAAACTCTTTGAAAATTTACTCATTCTGACACATAACACATCACAAATCATTATGTTGCAAGGTTTTATGTACGAAGTGTGGAGAGTTTTGATGATACATAAAATTTTGAGAAATCACTCTCCCCCTCAATCAATGACGGATGTTAAAGCATAAATATTTCATAAACTATTAACATCATTGATTGAGTAAAAATTTTATCAAACTTTGAGTTCAAATTGATTTTCAATCAAAATCTCATGGTACCACCAAGTTTTGCACAAATACTTCCCGGAAAAATCATAAAAGGGAAAGTATTTGGCGATAAAAAGAAGACTTCTCTTCTTTATCAAGAAATAATGCACTGAAACGTACATTAAATCGAGGGTGCATGAATATAAAGTAATTCACGCTCGGATGAACGGCACCCTTTGTTAGGAACAACCGTCTTTTTGGCGACGTGTTTTCCTTAGTTTTGAAAACCGGGTTGCTATCTGAAGTAATAGCAAACCATATTTTTGAAGTCCGGGTTGTAGCCTGAAATGACTACAAGCCATTATTTAAAGAATGTTATGAGAGACGACATGTTTTTGAAAAGGACTTTATTTGAAACCGAAAAAAACTCTTGCTCAAGCCTATGTATGATTCCGTGTCATTATTGAATGACATTTCTAGAATCGTACATAATATCGATTATACAAGAGACATGTCGAGAGAAAAATATTTTTGAGTTTTTTTTTTTTTTTTTTTTTTTTTTTTTTTTTATGTGTTTATAATTTTCTATTATCCTTTAAATTTGATACTATACAAGGATATGTGAAGCAACCCCCTTACTCCTCTTGATCTTCTTGTAGACATTTGAGATCCTCAGGTGTAAGACTCTTCATACCAAGGCGTGGGAGGATGAATTGAAATCGTTCCCCAGAAAGGGCTTTGGTGAAGATATCGGCTAGTTGGAACTCAGTCCTCACAAAGTAAAGTTCCACAATTCCTTTCTCAACTTGTTCCCTGATGAAGTGATGTCGAATGTCAATGTGTTTAGTTCTTGAATGCTGGACATTGTTGCAGTAGAGTGCAATTGCACTTTTGTTGTCACAGTACATAGGAACCTTATTGCAAATGAGCCCATAGTCAGAAAGTTGAGATCGCATCCAGAGGATCTGAGCACAGCATGACGACATGGCAATGTATTCAGCTTCCGTGGAGGAGATGGATGTACTCATTTGTTTCTTTGAAGACCAACTGACTAACTTGTTTCCTAAAAACTGTGCGCCCCCAGATGTACTGCGACGAGTGTCTTGACATCCAGCATGATCAGCATCCGAATATGCTGTGAGAGCCATAGAAGTTTCTTTAGGGTACCAAAGGCCCATGTGGATAGTTCCTTTAAGGTATCGAAAGACTCTCTTGACAGCTTCCAAATGTTTCTTGGTGGGTTTGGATTGATACCGGGCACAAATACAAACTGCGAACAGAAGATCGGGTCTGCTTGCAGTGAGGTACATTAATGAGCCAATCATGCCTCGATACATGGTTTGATCGACCAGAATTCCTACATCATCTTCGTCAAGCTTTGAACGTTCAATCATAGGAGTATCAACTGAATCACTGGAGTCGAATCCAAATTTCTTCAACGTTTCATTGGCGTATTTGGATTGATTGGTGAATATGCCATTGGGGTTTTGAGAAATTTGCAGTCCTAGGAAGAATGACATTTGACCCATCATGGACATTTGGAATTCGGAGCTCATCTCTTGAGAGAAACGATCACATTCTGAGGGATCAGACGAGGCAAATATGATGTCATCGACGTAGATTTGTACATGTAGAAGGTGTTTGCCTGTTTTTCTGGTAAAGAGGGTAGGATCAACAACGCCTTTGGAAAATTTGTTGGCCAGAAGAAATTTGGACAAGGTGTCGTACCATGCCCTGGGTGCTTGTTTAAGCCCATATAGAGCCTTCTTTGATCGATACACGTGATTAGGGCGTTCTGGATCCACAAAACCTTCGGGTTGAGATACATACACCACCTCTTTCAGATCCCCATTTAAGAATGCGGTCTTGACATCCATTTGATAAACCACCATGTTTTGACTTGCAGCATTAGCGAGAAAGATCCTTATGGCCTCTATTCTAGCAACTGGGGCGAAGGATTCTTCAAAGTCAATACCTTCTTCTTGTCGATATCCTTTTGCCACGAGCCTCGCTTTGTTTTTCAGAACATCTCCATGCTCATCAAGTTTGACCTTGAATATCCATTTGAGAGCAATGATCATAGCACACTCGGGAGGTGGTACTAGTTCCCAGACATCCAGTCGGTCAAATTCATGAATCTCGTCCACCATTGCAGTGAACCATGAGTGTTTAGACATTGCATCCTTGACGCTTTTAGGTTCAGCTTTAGAGAGAACAGAATTAAAGAAACACCATAAAGCGTCAGTTGCAAGTTGCTTGCGGGTTGATACTGGACGTGAAGGGTTCCCAATGATGTTGTCAATAGGATGATCATTGGTCCATTTTCGAAGGTATTCATGGGGTTGAGAATGTAGAGCTGAAGTAGCCGTGTTAGATTCATCAGAGGATGTTACATCATTTGAAGGTTCGGGAGCAAAGATGTTAACAAACGGCTCATTAATAGGTGGGGCAAAAGGATTAACTTCAGATGAATTATCTACATTTGCCGTTCGATGTGCAAGTGAAGGTTGGACATTGGACATGCTGACCGATTGACTGATGGCGGGGGCTTCAGAATCCCATGACAAAGAAGTGGATGGTCCGTTATTGTCATCTTGATCATTCACCACCCCATCTGGTGGTTGTACCATTGTAGCTTCGGAAGCATTCATTTGTTGAGGTTCAAAGTATTCGTCAAACATTGGGTCAAACAACATCTTCCAATCTTCACTCGTAGGGGGTACAAATGGAGCAGCAGGGATGGGATTCTGTACAAGCCTGGAACTAATTGGTCCAGGGGACAAAAGGTTAGGTACGGGTCCAGAACTTGATTGTCCAGGAACCGGTTGCTCAGTCAGCTCATCGAAAGTAACGTGGATTGTTTCCATTATATCTCTGGTACGTTTGTTGTAGATTCGGTACCCCTTTCGCTCTGGAGCATAGCCAACGAAGAAACCAATGTCGGCCTTGGCCTTGAGTTTCCCAAGGTCTTCACTGTCATTAGTAGGATAACACAGTGCACCAAAAACTCGAAGAAACGAAAGGTCGGGTTTTCTGCCATGGACCAGTTCATAGGGAGTTTTGCAGTGGAGAGGATGTATCAAGGATCGGTTCTGAGTGTAACATGCGGTGGCAATTGCCTCGGCCCAAAGAAATAGAGGAGCTTTGGAAAAGATGAGCATAGTCCTTGCAGCTTCAACTAAGGTGCGATTGCGTCTTTCTACAACTCCATTTTGTTGAGGAGTTCTTGGTATGCTCTTTTGATGACTAATCCCGACACCTTCATAAAATAGAGTAAGTTGTCTGTTCACAAATTCTGTTCCATTATCTGTACGAACGACTCTAACTGTTTTGTTAAGACGGACTTGCAACATCTTGATGAGTTTGATGATGGTTTCAGGAGTTTCATCTTTAGATCGTAGAAACTTCACCCATGTGAATCGAGAGTGATCATCAACAATAACCAGCACATATTTCTTTCCATTGATACTTTGAATCCTCATTGGTCCACAAAGATCCATATGAAGGGTATGAAGGACTTCCATGATTGAATTGACGGTTTTGGGTTTATGGGTATGCTTTTTGCTTTTGCCCATTTGACAGGCGGAGCACAGATGATCTTTTTCATACTTGAGTCTGGGCAAGCCTCGAACAAGATCCTTACGTGTAAGTTCATTGATGGTACCGAAGTTCAAATGGTTTAATCGTCGATGCCACAACCATGACTTGTTCTTGGATGCTTTAGAGAGCAGGCAAATTGGAGAGGATCGTAGCATATCTTCGATGGAGATGGTGTAAAGATTAGTGCCCCGACTCCCCTTGAGAAGATCAACACCATCTAATTCTCTAACAAAACAGGTGTGCTTTCTGAAGGCGACTTCGAGATATGAGTCACAGAATTGACCAACAGAAAATAGATTGTGCCCAAGACCTTCCACGTAGTAGACTCTGGATATAACACTGTCTCCAAAGACATAGTCACCATAACCCATTATAGACCCAAAGTGGTCATTCCCAAACCTAACCGTACCAATAAATTTTTCCACGAAATTCTTGAGCCTTGAGCGATCACCAGTCATATGTTTTGAGCAGCCTGAGTCCAAATACCAAAGGACGATTTGTACGACCTGCATTTGAAACCAGACAATCGTGGATAACTGAAAAAGCTGGAGCCCCGCACACAGTTGGGGTCCGTTTGGTTAGAACACTCAAATATTGGATTATCATAAGTAACAGGTATTTCACAGGAGTGTTTACATTTTGATGCACTAGAACTAGAAGTGGTATCTATTGCTTCTAAAGGAAATAGTCTACCAGTAGGTCTCCACTTCCTAATAGGCATGTCTCTAGAGTTAGTGGTCCTAGTTACTGGGCACATTTTCCTAGGAGTGAATTTCCTTCCAGTAGGTCTCCATTGATAACCAACATTAGTGAACACTTTTCCTGTTTTATTCCATACTTGTTTTGCTAGTTTAACACTAGAAACATTCATATCTGGTGATCGTATAATAGATTTAATAGATGGCACAGCACATGCATCATGATTACCATAAAATAAGCATTTGTTACATGTCTTACAAATAACATCAGAATTCGAATTAATTACATCATTGTTCACACAAATGTTTGAAATAACTCGATTCCTTTCACTAAGCAACACTTTATTGTTCCTAGATGACTCTTCTACTTCCTTCATAAGTGAGCTCTTAGCCGGCAAAGTCCTATCTTTCTTTGTATTGCCCTTAGGCTGTGACTTGCTAGCATTAGATACACCTTTTACTCCTGTAGAAGCAATGATGGGAACATTAGTTTGATTAGTTGCTACTTGTTTACTGGTGATCAAGATGGAGGAGTGTGGCATGATTTGAGGAAAGTCAACTGTGACATGCTTGTTGCCACTGAGAGGGTGCAATGCAGTTGTCCTATCCGACTTGGTATCATTCTTGGGGCATGATCCTATGGCATATTCTAATAATTCCTGGGCCCTATTAGTGAGGAAGCACGCACCAATAATAACATCATCAAGTGGTTTAGCAATCCTCTCATCCTCAATGGTTTCTCTAAGTATGGCCAGACAATCCTTAAGATTTCTAAGATAGTTATTGTGAACTAACTTATTGTTCCTAAGGGGAAGAGAAACATTCACCGCATCACACGCATATTTATGATAAGCAGGTACTTTGGACATTGCATGATCACATGAAACAGCGGGCATTTTACCCTTTACCATGGTCTTTAGATTCTCAATTTCATTTAACAAAGAAGTGACTTTCTCATTGTTTTGGTCACGTTTTGTTTTGATAGACTCAAACAATTCTTTATAACGTTGTTTAGCTTTGGACATTTCAGCACGAAGCCACTCATTTTCATGTTGTAACTCATTGATAATGCTCTGTTTTTGAAAATTTTGAGAATCTATAGGCTTCTGGTAATTGGTATTGATCACTTCGCTTCTGTTCGATTTTAATTGTGCAATTTGAACCTTCAACTTCCGAATCGTGTTTGAGTGAGCTTGAATTACTTCATCCTTTTTGGCTAATTCAAAACATGTATCAAATTCAGGAACATCCGAAGATATCTTGGCATTTGATATTTTAATACTCTCTTCTAGATGTTGATATTTTAATTGTAGGTTCAGATTATCCACTTCTAGTTTTGAGAAATTCCTGACCATGTTATCATGATCATCGTTTTGAATTTTTTGAATAAGTTTGTAATTCTCCCCCTCAAGCTCAATCACACGATTTTGGAAGACATTCAGAGTGACCGACATTTCATGAAATTGACGAGCAGAAAGCGCAGAGTCGGTAACAGTATAAAACACATCTTTGGCAATGCAGTTAGCAATCAAATTATCATTCATGATGAGAATGTTTTTCCTGTCAATTTCACTGTGTTTGAGATCAATAGCACGTTGGTTACCCTCACTTTCCACTTCATCAAAAACCTTTTTCATTTGAGTCACATCATCATTTATGGTGTTTTTAAGTCCCTCAAAATGTTCTTTTAGAAGTTTAAAGAATGGCATAACTTCAGTTAGGTAACACTGTTTTGTTTGCTCAAAACCCCTTTCCCCTTCTGTAATCCCTGTAGGTGTAATTCTTATTTTACAGGTTTTCTCAAAGTCATTGAACAATTGTCCAAGCACATACAACCCAATTAGAGTATTGCATTGAGTGGGAAGAGTGAAAGGGACAAGGTGCCTAGGTGTGTTCAGGGGATAGGCAGTTGGGTGAGCAATTCTAAACATAGTGCGTGTGTTGCCTACAACTCTTTCAGCTTGCATTTTCTCAATGTCAATATTCCAAAACACTTTTTCAGGAAAAATTCTCTTTTGAGGAACAAAGATTGCAGTGTGATTGTCATTAGCATAATCATAGTGAAACACGAGATTCTTAGCAATGGATTTAGGATCCTTTAACAGTTCAGCAAGTTTTGCCCTAGTTCTATCCTCTGCCTCATTGATGTGGTCATAGGATCGAGTATCAGGAGGTGCATGGTTAGGCTCAAGCATAGTTTTTGCATCATATAATGCAGGTTGTGCACCTAGACCTATTTTAAGGAATCTTGCTTTGGGTTTGGAGGTATCAGGTTCACTAAATTCATCACTTAACTTCCTGTGGCTTTCCATCATTTGAGCAGATTGAATGGTTTGGCCCTGTGTGTACAACTTATCTTCCAATTTATTTTTTAACGTTCTTAATTTTGAGAAGTCATTTAGAAGTTTAGTTTCTTTATCCTTGAATTCTTGTTTGATTGTAGTCAAACCTTTTTGAACCTCAAGTTTTTGTTTGACGGTTTGATTCAATTGGTTCTTTAAAGAAACTAGTTCCCTTTTTAATGATTCTTGTTTGGAATTATTTTCAGATATGTAAGTACGCAGTTGCCATTCCATTTTCTGCTCACGTTCATTCAACTCAAACTTAGCACGCTGCTCATAAATGTTTACTTGATCCTTAAGGGCGTTAATTCTAGTGATCAGAGAATCATCAGGGTTGTATATAGAGTGCTCATATATCTCATGCTTACTAGAATCAATAGACGGCATGTCACTCGGTACAACTTGGGTTCCATTGTCATTCACATACATTTCATACGGGATATTATTGGTATTACCCATATTTGTGATGTCTGTGTTGACAATATTCTTGAGTTGTGCAGAGCCACATGCCCCCTGTACAGGTGCAGAATTATGCAGCTCATGTTTAGAAGATGTTGGTACCTCAGAGATAGCAGACGTGATGGATAAGTCAGGATGCTGTGAAGAGGATGCAGCTGCAGACAAATTAGCCATGAAGATTGTTTGAGCAGTTGGTTCATCATCCACGTCCGAGTCAAATGCATCACACTCTTCAACTTGAAAGATATTTGGATCATTAAGAGCCATGTCCTGAATAGGTTGATCATCCACATCAGCATCAAAGGTGTTCTCATCATTACCAGCCAGAAAGAGCAAAGCTTCTTCATCCAATACAGTCCCATTTTCTTGTGCCTGCATCAGCAACATCTTGTCTTTGAAGTACTCAGAGTTTTGGGGACGTTTTGGGAGAGTGCAATTCCTAGCAATGTGGCCCAGCCCTCCGCAGTTGTAGCATTTCGGTTGCTTAGCTTGTGCTTGAAGAGCATTCCCAACTCTGTACTGCCCATTCTCTCTACCAGCATTTCTTTGGTTGAAGTTCTGTCTTCCCTGCACATTCTGCACCACTACCCGACCATCTTCAATTACTGCCTGATTACGTGGGTTAGATGAGACTCTGAGCTGGTTGTTAGTAGATGGGAGTGCAGCCCTGAACTGTTGGACCAGTAAAGACACTTGGTTGGAGAGATTATCAATCATCATGTCAGTGTGAGAATACCCAGAATCAAGTTGAGTATTCAATGCAGATGGTGAGGGAGTTGATGATTGACTAATGGTTGGGGTAGTCCTAGAGGATGATTGTGATGATTGAACTTGATCTTTAGAGGTTTGATTGGGTTGTTGAACATTGGAGACAAAAGCAAGAGATTCATTTGTTGCAGTCGGATTGAGCTTTTCTCGCATTAACCGATCGTAAGCTGCATGTTTCTCATGTTGCTGGAGATACGCATACAGCTGTTCATGATTGGTATGCCTGAGACCCTTGTTGAGCTTAACAGCCGTGACAAACCTATCCCATTCTGGTGCCATGTTGTTCACGAATTTTGAATTGAGCTGTATGTTGGGCATTGTCATCTTGATAGCTCTCATGTCATTGACCAGCTTGTGAAATCTGACGTAATAGTCAGTGATGCTTTCTCCTGAGTTCATTTTGAAGTGCTCAAATTCATCGTATAGCTGTGACTCACGATCTTCTTTAGTTAACTCAGACCCTGCAAGAAGCATTTTGACATTATCCCAGACCGCCTTTGCATCAGTGTTGAAGTTGATCAGTTTGTAGACATCTTTGGGAAGGCCTTGAATGATGATATTAGATGCTCTGATGTCTGCATCACTTCGTTTCTTCTCTTCTTCAGACAACTCATTGTAAGTGCGAGGTCTATCAGGACCAAACACGGCCGGTAGTTGATCAGTTGCTTCTGAAATCGTGTCTCTAGTAGTACCCACTTGAAAGGGTCCCTCATCGATGGATTTCAGAATGTTAACCCCATTATCTTTACCTAGACAGTACAGCCGTATCCTTTGAGCCCATGATTCATAGTCAGTTCTGTCCAACATCGGAGGTCGGGTGTCAGACCCCGCAGCTTGAATGTCATCGGAAGAAGTCGACATCACAAATAATTTAACCACAACTTAACCACAATAAAGTCCAACCGCAACTTAACCACAACTTAACCTCAATAAAATCCAACCGCAACTAAACCACAGTTTGACCAAACCGCAGAACACAATCTAACCGCAATGTGAGCAAACCGCAACCAGGGTAAACCGCAGGCCAAAGCAACTAACCGCATAAATAGTTAACCGCAATGCACTTGAATGCAAGACACTTAACCACAATGAGTTAACCGCAACACACTTAACCGCAGAGAATCTAACCGCAGTACTTTGAACCAAACGCAGAATACTTAACCGCAGAAAATCTAACCGCAGTACTTTGAACCAAACGCAAAATACTTAACCGCAGAATCTACTCGCAGAGACAAAAGTCCAAAACTGTCACTTTCGTTGCGTTTTGTTTGTATACCCGAAATAGTAAACGCAGAAAGCTAAACGCAGCTCGCAGGACTTAACCGCAACCAAGCAATGGAACAGTGGACTTAACCGCAACTAAGAAAAACGCCTAAAAACACTTCCAAACTTCAAATAGCTTGATGATAATGTAACCCACTCCACACAACACTGTTCCACAAACACTAATGAACATAAAAGGACATCACAAACATGTATAACATCACTAGAGGAGTAAAACCAAGATGTTTTCCAAGAAAGTTGCACCAAACTCACAAAACCACTCAAAACATCATCAAATTCGATTCTACAAGGCCCTAAGACGAAACCTTGGCTCTCTGATACCAATTGTAGAATACTAATTATGTTGGAAACATGTTCAAATGGTGTTGTGTGATGCGTAGAGATGAGGAGGAGGGAGGTGAGGAGAGAAGAAAAGATTAGATTAAAATGAGAATGAAGGTCCAACCCTCTCCACATGTGGAGAGGGGTATTTATAGTTACAATATAACGCCCACTCCCGGGCTGTGGATCAGGCATACAGTGGGTAAAGACCCGTTCCTTCTTCCACGGTATTACTTACTCTAATACTAATTAACTAATAAACTAACTAACTACGAGCTACATTAATGCAATTACAATCATTAGGTGACCGAGACTTTTACAGGAATATTTGTATTCCTAACATTATGTCCTAAAAATATTTATGTCCTAAAACACTCCCATCGAAAAACTTTTCTTCAGGATCAAAATGAGTTCAGGAACTCCAGACGTTCCAGCCAGGGCGAATATGAGCAACTCGGGTGAAGATCAACCACTCGTGTATCAGAATCGTCCTCAATCACTCTCATCGATCGCTCAGGCTCGGCTAGTGAGATCAGGCGACCCTGTGTTGGTTACCGCTGATGATCATCGTGTTAACCGAGCACAGAGTGAAGATCAACTACATGTGTATCAGAGTCGTCCTCAATCAATCTCATCGATGGCTCAGGATCGGATACTGAGATCAGATGTTCAGGGGCGGAGCCAGGATTTGTAGTTAAGGGGGGCTGAAGTTCATTATATAAACCAATAAAATTTTAAAAATGGTTTTCAACTTTAGTTTATACAAATAAACCATCATAAAAACTTACGAATGCATTACTAAACCTAATTTTTTCTAACATATTTAGTGGATAAAAAGTATAGTAAACTCAAAATAAGGTTTTTTTATTTTTTTTTATTATTATTATTTTTTTTTAATCTATTTTGATGCTTTTGAGTATATAACTAGGAGAGAGCAACAAAGCCGAAACTTTCTAAGATTTCTTGATTTAGGTTTCGGGTGTTCGAAAAAATATACGTATTCGGATATCCAAAAACTTGATCATAATTACTAAAAAGTTTTTATGAAATGACAGTTTTGGAAGTTATATGAAAGTTTTCCAAAAATTATACATATCTGGATATTCAGATACATAAAAGTGTAATCTGAAATTTCGAATATCCGAATTACAAAAACTTAAATAAAATATAATGTCTAACAAAAAACAATCATCGAAAATTTCGGATAACCAAAATTTGCGATATGACTAGTTGTTGACAAGTCCATTAAAATTTTTAGATTAACAACAAAAAAATATTGTCAAAAATGTCTCATTTCATATTTATGTCCTAAAAATATTTATGTCCTAAAACACTCCCATCGAAAAACTTTTCTTCAGGATCAAAATGAGTTCAGGAGCTCCAGACATTCCAGCCAGGGCGAATATGAGCAACTCGGGTGAAGATCAACCACTCGTGTATCAGAATCGTCCTCAATCACTCTCATCGATCGCTCAGGCTCGGCTAGTGAGATCAGGCGACCCTGTGTTGGTTACCGCTGATGATCATCGTGTTAACCGAGCACAGAGTGAAGATCAACTACATGTGTATCAGAGTCGTCCTCAATCAATCTCATCGATGGCTCAGGATCGGATACTGAGATCAGATGTTCAGGGGCGGAGCCAGGATTTGTAGTTAAGGGGGGCTGAAGTTCATTATATAAACCAATAAAATTTTAAAAATGGTTTTCAACTTTAGTTTATCCAAATAAACCATCATAAAAACTTACGAATGCATTACTAAACCTAATTTTTTCTAACATATTTAGTGGATAAAAAGTATAGTAAGCTCAAAATAAGGTTTTTTTTTTTTTTTTTTTATTTTTTTTTATTATTATTTTTTTTTAATCTATTTTGATGCTTTTGAGTATATAACTAGGAGAGAGCAACAAAGCCGAAACTTTCTAAGATTTCTTGATTTAGGTTTCGGGTGTTCGAAAAAATATATGTATTCGGATATCCAAAAACTTGATCATAATTTACTAAAAAGTTTTTATGAAATGACAGTTTTGGAAGTTATATGAAAGTTTTCCAAAAATTATACATATCTGGATATTCAGATACATAAAAGTGTAATCTGAAATTTCGAATATCCGAATTACAAAAACTTAAATAAAATATAATGTCTAACAAAAAACAAACATCGAAAATTTCGGATATCCAAAATTTGCGATATGACTAGTTGTTGACAAGTCCATTAAAATTTTTAGATTAACAACAAAAAAATATTGTCAAAAATGTCTCATTTCATATTTATGTCCTAAAAATATTTATGTCCTAAAACACTCCCATCGAAAAACTTTTCTTCAGGATCAAAATGAGTTCAGGAGCTCCAGACATTCCAGCCAGGGCGAATATGAGCAACTCGGGTGAAGATCAACCACTCGTGTATCAGAATCGTCCTCAATCACTCTCATCGATCGCTCAGGCTCGGCTAGTGAGATCAGGCGACCCTGTGTTGGTTACCGCTGATGATCATCGTGTTAACCGAGCACAGAGTGAAGATCAACTACATGTGTATCAGAGTCGTCCTCAATCAATCTCATCGATGGCTCAGGATCGGATACTGAGATCAGATGTTCAGGGGCGGAGCCAGGATTTGTAGTTAAGGGGGGCTGAAGTTCATTATATAAACCAATAAAATTTTAAAAATGGTTTTCAACTTTAGTTAATACAAATAAACCATCATAAAAACTTACGAATGCATTACTAAACCTAATTTTTTCTAACATATTTAGTGGATAAAAAGTATAGTAAACTCAAAATAAGGTTTTTTTTTTTTTTTTTTTTTTTTTTTTTTTTTTTTTTTAAATCTATTTTGATGCTTTTGAGTATATAACTAGGAGAGAGCAACAAAGCCGAAACTTTCTAAGATTTCTTGATTTAGGTTTCGGGTGTTCGAAAAAATATACGTATTCGGATATCCAAAAACTTGATCATAATTTACTAAAAAGTTTTTATGAAATGACAGTTTTGGAAGTTATATGAAAGTTTTCCAAAAATTATACATATCTGGATATTCAGATACATAAAAGTGTAATCTGAAATTTCGAATATCCGAATTACAAAAACTTAAATAAAATATAATGTCTAACAAAAAACAATCATCGAAAATTTCGGATATCCAAAATTTGCGATATGACTAGTTGTTGACAAGTCCATTAAAATTTTTAGATTAACAACAAAAAAATATTGTCAAAAATGTCTCATTTCGTATTTATGTCCTAAAAATATTTATGTCCTAAAACACTCCCATCGAAAAACTTTTCTTCAGGATCAAAATGAGTTCAGGAGCTCCAGACATTCCAGCCAGGGCGAATATGAGCAACTCGGGTGAAGATCAACCACTCGTGTATCAGAATCATCCTCAATCACTCTCATCGATCGCTCAGGCTCGGCTAGTGAGATCAGGCGACCCTGTGTTGGTTACCGCTGATGATCATCGTGTTAACCGAGCACAGAGTGAAGATCAACTACATGTGTATCAGAGTCGTCCTCAATCAATCTCATCGATGGCTCAGGGTCGGATACTGAGATCAGATGTTCAGGGGCGGAGCCAGGATTTGTAGTTAATGGGGGCTGAAGTTCATTATATAAACCAATAAAATTTAAAAAATGGTTTTCAACTTTAGTTTATACAAATAAACCATCATAAAAACTTACGAATGCATTACTAAACCTATTTTTTTCTAACATATTTAGTGGATAAAAAGTATAGTAAACTCAAAATAAGGTTTTTTTTTTTGTTTTTTTTTTGTTTTTTGTTTTTTTTTTTTAATCTATTTTGATGCTTTTGAGTATATAACTAGGAGAGAGCAACAAAGCCGAAACTTTCTAAGATTTCTTGATTTAGGTTTCGGGTGTTCGAAAAAATATACGTATTCGGATATCCAAAAACTTGATCATAATTTACTAAAAAGTTTTTATGAAATGACAGTTTGGGAAGTTATATGAAAGTTTTCCAAAAATTATACATACCTGGATATTCAGATACATAAAAGTGAAATCTGAAATTTCGAATATCCGAATTACAAAAACTTAAATAAAATATAATGTCTAACAAAAAACAATCATCGAAAATTTCGGATATCCTAAATTTGCGATATGACTAGTTGTTGACAAGTCCATTAAAATTTTTAGATTAACAACAAAAAAATATTGTCAAAAATGTCTCATTTCATATTTATGTCCTAAAAATATTTATGTCCTAAAACACTCCCATCGAAAAACTTTTCTTCAGGATCAAAATGAGTTCAGGAGCTCCAGACATTCCAGCCAGGGCGAATATGAGCAACTCGGGTGAAGATCAACCACTCGTGTATCAGAATCGTCCTCAATCACTCTCATCGATTGCTCAGGCTCGGCTAGTGAGATCAGGCGACCCTGTGTTGGTTACCGCTGATGATCATCGTGTTAACCGAGCACAGAGTGAAGATCAACTACATGTGTATCAGAGTCGTCCTCAATCAATCTCATCGATGGCTCAGGATCGGATACTGAGATCAGATGTTCAGGGGCGGAGCCAGGATTTGTAGTTAAGGGGGGCTGAAGTTCATTATATAAACCAATAAAATTTTAAAAATGGTTTTCAACTTTAGTTTATACAAATAAACCATCATAAAAACTTACGAATGCATTACTAAACCTAATTTTTTCTAACATATTTAGTGGATAAAAAGTATAGTAAACTCAAAATAAGGTTTTTTTATTTTTTTTTATTATTATTATTCTTTTTTAATCTATTTTGATGCTTTTGAGTATATAACTAGGAGAGAGCAACAAAGCCGAAACTTTCTAAGATTTCTTGATTTAGGTTTCGGGTGTTCGAAAAAATATACGTATTCGGATATCCAAAAACTTGATCATAATTTACTAAAAAGTTTTTATGAAATGACAGTTTTGGAAGTTATATGAAAGTTTTCCAAAAATTATACATATCTGGATATTCAGATACATAAAAGTGTAATCTGAAATTTCGAATATCCGAATTACAAAAACTTAAATAAAATATAATGTCTAACAAAAAACAATCATCGAAAATTTCGGATATCCAAAATTTGCGATATGACTAGTTGTTGACAAGTCCATTAAAATTTTTAGATTAACAACAAAAAAATATTGTCAAAAATGTCTCATTTCATATTTATGTCCTAAAAATATTTATGTCCTAAAACACTCCCATCGAAAAACTTTTCTTCAGGATCAAAATGAGTTCAGGAGCTCCAGACATTCCAGCCAGGGCGAATATGAGCAACTCGGGTGAAGATCAACCACTCGTGTATCAGAATCGTCCTCAATCACTCTCATCGATCGCTCAGGCTCGGCTAGTGAGATCAGGCGACCCTGTGTTGGTTACCGCTGATGATCATCGTGTTAACCGAGCACAGAGTGAAGATCAACTACATGTGTATCAGAGTCGTCCTCAATCAATCTCATCGATGGCTCAGGATCGGATAGTGAGATCAGATGTTCAGGGGCGGAGCCAGGATTTGTAGTTAAGGGGGGCTGAAGTTCATTATATAAACCAATAAAATTTTAAAAATGGTTTTCAACTTTAGTTTATACAAATAAACCATCATAAAAACTTACGAATGCATTACTAAACCTAATTTTTTCTAACATATTTAGTGGATAAAAAGTATAGTAAACTCAATTTTTTTTTTTTTTTTTTTTTTTTTTTTTTTTTTTTTTTTTTAATCTATTTTGATGCTTTTGAGTATATAACTAGGAGAGAGCAACAAAGCCGAAACTTTCTAAGATTTCTTGATTTAGGTTTCGGGTGTTCGAAAAAATATATGTATTCGGATATCCAAAAACTTGATCATAATTTACTAAAAAGTTTTTATGAAATGACAGTTTTGGAAGTTATATGAAAGTTTTCCAAAAATTATACATATATGGATATTCAGATACATAAAAGTGTAATTTGAAATTTCGAATATCCGAATTACAAAAACTTAAATAAAATATAATGTCTAACAAAAAACAATCATCGAAAATTTCGGATATCCAAAATTTATGATATGACTAGTTGTTGACAAGTCCATTAAAATTTTTAGATTAACAACAAAAAAATATTGTAAAAAATGTCTCATTTCATATTTATGTCCTACAAATATTTATGTCCTAAAACACTCCCATCGAAAAACTTTTCTTCAGGATCAAAATGAGTTCAGAAGCTCCAGACATTCCAGCCAGGGCGAATATGAGCAACTCGGGTGAAGATCAACCACTCGTGTATCAGAATCGTCCTCAATCACTCTCATCGATCGCTCAGGCTCGGCTAGTGAGATCAGGCGACCCTGTGTTGGTTACCGCTGATGATCATCGTGTTAACCGAGCACAGAGTGAAGATCAACTACATGTGTATCAGAGTCGTCCTCAATCAATCTCATCGATGGCTCAGGATCGGATACTGAGATCAGATGTTCAGGGGCGGAGCCAGGATTTGTAGTTAAGGGGGGCTGAAGTTCATTATATAAACCAATAAAATTTTAAAAATGGTTTTCAACTTTAGTTTATACAAATAAACCATCATAAAAACTTACGATTGCATTACTAAACCTAATTTTTTCTAACATATTTAGTGGATAAAAAGTATAGTAAACTCAAAATAAGGTTTTTTTTTTTTTTTTTTTTTTTTTTTTTTTTTTTTTTTTTTTTTTTTTTTAAATCTATTTTGATGCTTTTGAGTATATAACTAGGAGAGAGCAACAAAGCCGAAACTTTCTAAGATTTCTTGATTTAGGTTTCGGGTGTTCGAAAAAATATACGTATTCGGATATCCAAAAACTTGATCATAATTTACTAAAAAGTTTTTATGAAATGACAGTTTTGGAAGTTATATGAAAGTTTTCCAAAAATTATACATATCTGGATATTCAGATACATAAAAGTGTAATCTGAAATTTCGAATATCCGAATTACAAAAACTAAAATAAAATATAATGTCTAACAAAAAACCATCATCGAAAATTTCGGATATCCAAAATTTGCGATATGACTAGTTGTTGACAAGTCCATTAAAATTTTTAGATTAACAACAAAAAAATATTGTCAAAAATGTCTCATTTCATATTTATGTCCTAAAAATATTTATGTCCCAAAACACTCCCATCGAAAAACTTTTCTTCAGGATCAAAATGAGTTCAGGAGCTCCAGACATTCCAGCCAGGGCGAATATGAGCAACTCGGGTGAAGATCAACCACTCGTGTATCAGAATCGTCCTCAATCACTCTCATCGATCGCTCAGGCTCGGCTAGTGAGATCTGGCGACCCTGTGTTGGTTACCGCTGATGATCATCGTGTTAACCAAGCACAGAGTGAAGATCAACTACATGTGTATCAGAGTCGTCCTCCATCAATCTCATCGATGGCTCAGGATCGGATACTGAGATCAGATGTTCAGGGGCGGAGCCAGGATTTGTAGTTAAGGGGGGCTGAAGTTCATTATATAAACCAATAAAATTTTAAAAATGGTTTTCAACTTTAGTTTATACAAATAAACCATCATAAAAACTTACGAATGCATTACTAAACCTAATTTTTTCTAACATATTTAGTGGATAAAAAGTATAGTAAACTCAAAATAAGGTTTTTTTCTTTTTTCTTTTTTTTTTAGTCTATTTTGATGCTTTTGAGTATATAACTAGGAGAGAGCAACAAAGCCGAAACTTTCTAAGATTTCTTGATTTAGGTTTCGGGTGTTCGAAAAAATATACGTATTCGGATATCCAAAAACTTGATCATAATTTACTAAAAAGTTTTTATGAAATGACAGTTTTGGAAGTTATATGAAAGTTTTCCAAAAATTATACATATCTGGATATTCAGATACATAAAAGTGTAATCTGAAATTTCGAATATCCGAATTACAAAAACTTAAATAAAATATAATGTCTAACAAAAAACAATCATCGAAAATTTCGGATATCCAAAATTTGCGATATGACTAGTTGTTGACAAGTCCATTAAAAATTTTAGATTAACAACAAAAATATATTGTCAAAAATGTCTCATTTCATATTTATGTCCTAAAAATATTTATGACCTAAAACACTCCCATCGAAAAACTTTTCTTCAGGATCAAAATGAGTTCAGGAGCTCCAGACATTCCAGCCAGGGCGAATATGAGCAACTCGGGTGAAGATCAACCACTCGTGTATCAGAATCGTCCTCAATCACTCTCATCGATCGCTCAGGCTCGGCTAGTGAGATCAGGCGACCCTGTGTTGGTTACCGCTGATGATCATCGTGTTAACCGAGCACAGAGTGAAGATCAACTACATGTGTATCAGAGTCGTCCTCAATCAATCTCATCGATGGCTCAGGATCGGATACTGAGATCAGATGTTCAGGGGCGGAGCCAGGATTTGTAGTTAAGGGGGGCTGAAGTTCATTATATAAACCAATAAAATTTTAAAAATGGTTTTCAACTTTAGTTTATACAAATAAACCATCGTAAAAACTTACGAATGCATTACTAAACCTAATTTTTTCTAACATATTTAGTGGATAAAAAGTATAGTAAACTCAAAATAAGTTTTTTTTTTTTTTCTTTTTTTTTTTTTTTTTTTTTTTTTTTTTTTTTAATCTATTTTGATGCTTTTGAGTATATAACTAGGAGAGAGCAACAAAGCCGAAACTTTCTAAGATTTCTTGATTTAGGTTTCGGGTGTTCGAAAAAATATACGTATTTGGATATCCAAAAACTTGATCATAATTTAATAAAAAGTTTTTATGAAATGACAGTTTTGGAAGTTATATGAAAGTTTTCCAAAAATTATACATATCTGGATATTCAGATACATAAAAGTGTAATCTGAAATTTCGAATATCCGAATTACAAAAACTTAAATAAAATATAATGTCTAACAAAAAACAATCATCGAAAATTTCGGATATCCAAAATTTGCGATATGACTAGTTGTTGACAAGTCCATTAAAATTTTTAGATTAACAACAAAAAAATATTGTCAAAAATGTCTCATTTCATATTTATGTCCTAAAAATATTTATGTCCCAAAACACTCCCATTGAAAAACTTTTCTTCAGGATCAAAATGAGTTCAGGAGCTCCGGACATTCCAGCCAGGGCGAATATGAGCAACTCGGGTGAAGATCAACCACTCGTGTATCAGAATCGTCCTCAATCACTCTCATCGATCGCTCAGGCTCGGCTAGTGAGATCAGGCGACCCTGTGTTGGTTACCGCTGATGATCATCGTGTTAAGCAAGCACAGAGTGAAGATCAACTACATGTGTATCAGAGTCGTCCTCAATCAATCTCATCGATGGCTCAGGATCGGATACTGAGATCAGATGTTCAGGGGCGGAGCCAGGATTTGTAGTTAAGGGGGGCTGAAGTTCATTA
Organism: Artemisia argyi; assembly: GCA_030686995.1. NCBI lineage: Eukaryota > Viridiplantae > Streptophyta > Magnoliopsida > Asterales > Asteraceae > Artemisia > Artemisia argyi. Next base: position 188,330,098 of record CM060684.1, read on the forward strand.
TATAAACCAATAAAATTTTAAAAATGGTTTTCAACTTTAGTTTATACAAATAAACCATCATAAAAACTTATGAATGCATTACTAAACCTAATTTTTTCTAACATATTTAGTGGATAAAAAGTATAGTAAACTCAAAATAAGGTTTTTTTTTTTTTTTTTTTTTTTTTTTTTTTTTTTTTTTTTTTTTAATCTATTTTGATGCTTTTGAGTATATAACTAGGAGAGAGCAACAAAGCTGAAACTTTCTAAGATTTCTTGATTTAGGTTTCGGGTGTTCGAAAAAATATACGTATTCGGATATCCAAAAACTTGATCATAATTTAATAAAAAGTTTTTATGAAATGACAGTTTTGGAAGTTATATGAAAGTTTTCCAAAAATTATACATATCTGGATATTCAGATACATAAAAGTGTAATCTGAAATTTCGAATATCCGAATTACAAAAACTTAAATAAAATATAATGTCTAACAAAAAACAATCATCGAAAATTTCGGATATCCAAAATTTGCGATATGACTAGTTGTTGACAAGTCCATTAAAATTTTTAGATTAACAACAAAAAAATATTGTCAAAAATGTCTCATTTCATATTTATGTCCTAAAAATATTTATGTCCCAAAACACTCCCATCGAAAAACTTTTCTTCAAGATCAAAATGAGTTCAGGAGCTCCAGACATTCCAGCCAGGGCGAATATGAGCAACTCGGGTGAAGATCAACCACTCGTGTATCAGAATCGTCCTCAATCACTCTCATCGATCGCTCAGGCTCGGCTAGTGAGATCAGGCGACCCTGTGTTGGTTACCGCTGATGATCATCGTGTTAACCAAGCACAGAGTGAAGATCAACTACATGTGTATCAGAGTCGTCCTCAATCAATCTCATCGATGGCTCAGGATCGGATACTGAGATCAGATGTTCAGGGGCGGAGCCAGGATTTGTAGTTAAGGGGGGCTGAAGTTCATTATATAAACCAATAAAATTTTAAAAATGGTTTTCAACTTTAGTTTATACAAATAAACCATCATAAAAACTTATGAATACATTACTAAACCTAATTTTTTCTAACATATTTAGTGGATAAAAAGTATAGTAAACTCAAAATAAGGTTTTTTTTTTAATCTATTTTGATGCTTTTGAGTATATAACTAGGAGAGAGCAACAAAGCTGAAACTTTCTAAGATTTCTTGATTTAGGTTTCGGGTGTTCGAAAAAATATATGTATTCGGATATCCAAAAACTTGATCATAATTTACTAAAAAGTTTTTATGAAATGACAGTTTTGGAAGTTATATGAAAGTTTTCCAAAAATTATACATATCTGGATATTCAGATACATAAAAGTGTAATCTAAAATTTCGAATATCCAAATTACAAAAACTTAAATAAAATATAATGTCTAACAAAAAACAATCATCGAAAATTTCGGATATCCAAAATTTGCGATATGACTAGTTGTTGACAAGTCCATTAAAATTTTTAGATTAACAACAAAAAAATGTTGTCAAAAATGTCTCATTTCATATTTATGTCCTAAAAATATTTATGTCCTAAAACACTCCCATCGAAAAACTTTTCTTCAGGATCAAAATGAGTTCAGGAGCTCCAGACATTCCAGCCAGGGCGAATATGAGCAACTCGGGTGAAGATCAACCACTCGTGTATCAGAATCGTCCTCAATCACTCTCATCGATCGCTCAGGCTCGGCTAGTGAGATCAGGCGACCCTGTGTTGGTTACCGCTGATGATCATCGTGTTAACCGAGCACAGAGTGAAGATCAACTACATGTGTATCAGAGTCGTCCTCAATCAATCTCATCGATGGCTCAGGATCGGATACTGAGATCAGATGTTCAGGGGCGGAGCCAGGATTTGTAGTTAAGGGGGGCTGAAGTTCATTATATAAACCAATAAAATTTTAAAAATGGTTTTCAACTTTAGTTTATACAAATAAACCATCATAAAAACTTACGATTGCATTACTAAACCTAATTTTTTCTAACATATTTAGTGGATAAAAAGTATAGTAAACTCAAAATAAGGTTTTTTTTTTTTTTTTTTTTTTTTTTTTTTTTTTTTTTTTTTTTAAATCTATTTTGATGCTTTTGAGTATATAACTAGGAGAGAGCAACAAAGCCGAAACTTTCTAAGATTTCTTGATTTAGGTTTCGGGTGTTCGAAAAAATATACGTATTCGGATATCCAAAAACTTGATCATAATTTACTAAAAAGTTTTTATGAAATGACAGTTTTGGAAGTTATATGAAAGTTTTCCAAAAATTATACATATCTGGATATTCAGATACATAAAAGTGTAATCTGAAATTTCGAATATCCGAATTACAAAAACTAAAATAAAATATAATGTCTAACAAAAAACCATCATCGAAAATTTCGGATATCCAAAATTTGCGATATGACTAGTTGTTGACAAGTCCATTAAAATTTTTAGATTAACAACAAAAAAATATTGTCAAAAATGTCTCATTTCATATTTATGTCCTAAAAATATTTATGTCCCAAAACACTCCCATCGAAAAACTTTTCTTCAGGATCAAAATGAGTTCAGGAGCTCCAGACATTCCAGCCAGGGCGAATATGAGCAACTCGGGTGAAGATCAACCACTCGTGTATCAGAATCGTCCTCAATCACTCTCATCGATCGCTCAGGCTCGGCTAGTGAGATCAGGCGACCCTGTGTTGGTTACCGCTGATGATCATCGTGTTAACCAAGCACAGAGTGAAGATCAACTACATGTGTATCAGAGTCGTCCTCAATCAATCTCATCGATGGCTCAGGATCGGATACTGAGATCAGATGTTCAGGGGCGGAGCCAGGATTTGTAGTTAAGGGGGGCTGAAGTTCATTATATAAACCAATAAAATTTTAAAAATGGTTTTCAACTTTAGTTTATACAAATAAACCATCATAAAAACTTACGAATGCATTACTAAACCTAATTTTTTCTAACATATTTAGTGGATAAAAAGTATAGTAAACTCAAAATAAGGTTTTTTTCTTTTTTCTTTTTTTTTTAGTCTATTTTGATGCTTTTGAGTATATAACTAGGAGAGAGCAACAAAGCCGAAACTTTCTAAGATTTCTTGATTTAGGTTTCGGGTGTTCGAAAAAATATACGTATTCGGATATCCAAAAACTTGATCATAATTTACTAAAAAGTTTTTATGAAATGACAGTTTTGGAAGTTATATGAAAGTTTTCCAAAAATTATACATATCTGGATATTCAGATACATAAAAGTGTAATCTGAAATTTCGAATATCCGAATTACAAAAACTTAAATAAAATATAATGTCTAACAAAAAACAATCATCGAAAATTTCGGATATCCAAAATTTGCGATATGACTAGTTGTTGACAAGTCCATTAAAAATTTTAGATTAACAACAAAAATATATTGTCAAAAATGTCTCATTTCATATTTATGTCCTAAAAATATTTATGACCTAAAACACTCCCATCGAAAAACTTTTCTTCAGGATCAAAATGAGTTCAGGAGCTCCAGACATTCCAGCCAGGGCGAATATAAGCAACTCGGGTGAAGATCAACCACTCGTGTATCAGAATCGTCCTCAATCACTCTCATCGATCGCTCAGGCTCGGCTAGTGAGATCAGGCGACCCTGTGTTGGTTACCGCTGATGATCATCGTGTTAACCGAGCACAGAGTGAAGATCAACTACATGTGTATCAGAGTCGTCCTCAATCAATCTCATCGATGGCTCAGGATCGGATACTGAGATCAGATGTTCAGGGGCGGAGCCAGGATTTGTAGTTAAGGGGGGCTGAAGTTCATTATATAAACCAATAAAATTTTAAAAATGGTTTTCAACTTTAGTTTATACAAATAAACCATCGTAAAAACTTACGAATGCATTACTAAACCTAATTTTTTCTAACATATTTAGTGGATAAAAAGTATAGTAAACTCAAAATAAGTTTTTTTTTTTTTTTCTTTTTTTTTTTTTTTTTTTTTTTTTCTAATCTATTTTGATGCTTTTGAGTATATAACTAGGAGAGAGCAACAAAGCCGAAACTTTCTAAGATTTCTTGATTTAGGTTTCGGGTGTTCGAAAAAATATACGTATTTGGATATCCAAAAACTTGATCATAATTTAATAAAAAGTTTTTATGAAATGACAGTTTTGGAAGTTATATGAAAGTTTTCCAAAAATTATACATATCTGGATATTCAGATACATAAAAGTGTAATCTGAAATTTCGAATATCCGAATTACAAAAACTTAAATAAAATATAATGTCTAACAAAAAACAATCATCGAAAATTTCGGATATCCAAAATTTGCGATATGACTAGTTGTTGACAAGTCCATTAAAATTTTTAGATTAACAACAAAAAAATATTGTCAAAAATGTCTCATTTCATATTTATGTCCTAAAAATATTTATGTCCCAAAACACTCCCATTGAAAAACTTTTCTTCAGGATCAAAATGAGTTCAGGAGCTCCGGACATTCCAGCCAGGGCGAATATGAGCAACTCGGGTGAAGATCAACCACTCGTGTATCAGAATCGTCCTCAATCACTCTCATCGATCGCTCAGGCTCGGCTAGTGAGATCAGGCGACCCTGTGTTGGTTACCGCTGATGATCATCGTGTTAAGCAAGCACAGAGTGAAGATCAACTACATGTGTATCAGAGTCGTCCTCAATCAATCTCATCGATGGCTCAGGATCGGATACTGAGATCAGATGTTCAGGGGCGGAGCCAGGATTTGTAGTTAAGGGGGGCTGAAGTTCATTATATAAACCAATAAAATTTTAAAAATGGTTTTCAACTTTAGTTTATACAAATAAACCATCATAAAAACTTATGAATGCATTACTAAACCTAATTTTTTCTAACATATTTAGTGGATAAAAAGTATAGTAAACTCAAAATAAGGTTTTTTTTTTTTTTTTTTTTTTTTTTTTTTTTTTTTTTTTTTTTTTTAATCTATTTTGATGCTTTTGAGTATATAACTAGGAGAGAGCAACAAAGCTGAAACTTTCTAAGATTTCTTGATTTAGGTTTCGGGTGTTCGAAAAAATATACGTATTCGGATATCCAAAAACTTGATCATAATTTAATAAAAAGTTTTTATGAAATGACAGTTTTGGAAGTTATATGAAAGTTTTCCAAAAATTATACATATCTGGATATTCAGATACATAAAAGTGTAATCTGAAATTTCGAATATCCGAATTACAAAAACTTAAATAAAATATAATGTCTAACAAAAAACAATCATCGAAAATTTCGGATATCCAAAATTTGCGATATGACTAGTTGTTGACAAGTCCATTAAAATTTTTAGATTAACAACAAAAAAATATTGTCAAAAATGTCTCATTTCATATTTATGTCCTAAAAATATTTATGTCCCAAAACACTCCCATCGAAAAACTTTTCTTCAAGATCAAAATGAGTTCAGGAGCTCCAGACATTCCAGCCAGGGCGAATATGAGCAACTCGGGTGAAGATCAACCACTCGTGTATCAGAATCGTCCTCAATCACTCTCATCGATCGCTCAGGCTCGGCTAGTGAGATCAGGCGACCCTGTGTTGGTTACCGCTGATGATCATCGTGTTAACCAAGCACAGAGTGAAGATCAACTACATGTGTATCAGAGTCGTCCTCAATCAATCTCATCGATGGCTCAGGATCGGATACTGAGATCAGATGTTCAGGGGCGGAGCCAGGATTTGTAGTTAAGGGGGGCTGAAGTTCATTATATAAACCAATAAAATTTTAAAAATGGTTTTCAACTTTAGTTTATACAAATAAACCATCATAAAAACTTATGAATACATTACTAAACCTAATTTTTTCTAACATATTTAGTGGATAAAAAGTATAGTAAACTCAAAATAAGGTTTTTTTTTTAATCTATTTTGATGCTTTTGAGTATATAACTAGGAGAGAGCAACAAAGCTGAAACTTTCTAAGATTTCTTGATTTAGGTTTCGGGTGTTCGAAAAAATATATGTATTCGGATATCCAAAAACTTGATCATAATTTACTAAAAAGTTTTTATGAAATGACAGTTTTGGAAGTTATATGAAAGTTTTCCAAAAATTATACATATCTGGATATTCAGATACATAAAAGTGTAATCTAAAATTTCGAATATCCAAATTACAAAAACTTAAATAAAATATAATGTCTAACAAAAAACAATCATCGAAAATTTCGGATATCCAAAATTTGCGATATGACTAGTTGTTGACAAGTCCATTAAAATTTTTAGATTAACAACAAAAAAATGTTGTCAAAAATGTCTCATTTCATATTTATGTCCTAAAAATATTTATGTCCTAAAACACTCCCATCGAAAAACTTTTCTTCAGGATCAAAATGAGTTCAGGAGCTCCAGACATTCCAGCCAGGGCGAATATGAGCAACTCGGGTGAAGATCAACCACTCGTGTATCAGAATCGTCCTCAATCACTCTCATCGATCGCTCAGGCTCGGCTAGTGAGATCAGGCGACCCTGTGTTGGTTACCGCTGATGATCATCGTGTTAACCGAGCACAGAGTGAAGATCAACTACATGTGTATCAGAGTCGTCCTCAATCAATCTCATCGATGGCTCAGGATCGGATACTGAGATCAGATGTTCAGGGGCGGAGCCAGGATTTGTAGTTAAGGGGGGCTGAAGTTCATTATATAAACCAATAAAATTTTAAAAATGGTTTTCAACTTTAGTTTATACAAATAAACCATCATAAAAACTTACGAATTCATTACTAAACCTAATTTTTTCTAACATATTTAGTGGATAAAAAGTATAGTAAACTCAAAATAAGGTTTTTTTCTTTTTTTTTTTAATCTATTTTGATGCTTTTGAGTATATAACTAGGAGAGAGCAACAAAGCCGAAACTTTCTAAGATTTCTTGATTTAGGTTTCGGGTGTTCGAAAAAATATACGTATTCGAATATCCAAAAACTTGATCATAATTTACTAAAAAGTTTTTATGAAAGGACAGTTTTGGAAGTTATATGAAAGTTTTCCAAAAATTATACATATCTGGATATTCAGATACATAAAAGTGTAATCTGAAATTTCGAATATCCGAATTACAAAAACTTAAATAAAATATAATGTCTAACAAAAAACAATCATCGAAAATTTCGGATATCCAAAATTTGCGATATGACTAGTTGTTGACAAGTCCATTAAAATTTTTAGATTAACAACAAAAAAATATTGTCAAAAATGTCTCATTTCATATTTATGTCCTAAAAATATTTATGTCCTAAAACACTCCCATCGAAAAACTTTTCTTCAGGATCAAAATGAGTTCAGGAGCTCCAGACATTCCAGCCAGGGCGAATATGAGAAACTCGGGTGAAGATCAACCACTCGTGTATCAGAATCGTCCTCAATCACTCTCATCGATCGCTCAGGCTCGGCTAGTGAGATAAGGCGACCCTGTGTTGGTTACCGCTGATGATCATCGTGTTAACCGAGCACAGAGTGAAGATCAACTACATGTGTATCAGAGTCGTCCTCAATCAATCTCATCGATGGCTCAGGATCGGATACTGAGATCAGATGTTCAGGGGCGGAGCCAGGATTTGTAGTTAATGGGGGCTGAAGTTCATTATATAAACCAATAAAATTTAAAAAATGGTTTTCAACTTTAGTTTATACAAGTAAACCATCATAAAAACTTACGAATGCATTACTAAACCTAATTTTTTCTAACATATTTAGTGGATAAAAAGTATAGTAAACTCAAAATAAGGTTTTTTTTTTGTATTTTTTTTGTTTTTTGTGTTTTTTTTTTTTTTTTAATCTATTTTGATGCTTTTGAGTATATAACTAGGAGAGAGCAACAAAGCCGAAACTTTCTAAGATTTCTTGATTTAGGTTTCGGTTGTTCGAAAAAATATACGTATTCGGATATCCAAAAACTTGATCATAATTTACTAAAAAGTTCTTATGAAATGACAGTTTGGGAAGTTATATGAAAGTTTTCCAAAAATTATACATACCTGGATATTCAGATACATAAAAGTGTAATCTGAAATTTCGAATATCCGAATTACAAAAACTTAAATAAAATATAATGTCTAACAAAAAACAATCATCGAAAATTTCGGATATCCAAAATTTGCGATATGACTAGTTGTTGACAAGTCCATTAAAATTTTTAGATTAACAACAAAAAAATATTGTCAAAAATGTCTCATTTCATATTTATGTCCTAAAAATATTTATGTCCTAAAACACTCCCATCGAAAAACTTTTCTTCAGGATCAAAATGAGTTCAGGAGCTCCAGACATTCCAGCCAGGGCGAATATGAGCAACTCGGGTGAAGATCAACCACTCGTGTATCAGAATCGTCCTCAATCACTCTCATCGATCGCTCAGGCTCGGCTAGTGAGATCAGGCGACCCTGTGTTGGTTACCGCTGATGATCATCGTGTTAACCGTGCACAGAGTGAAGATCAACTACATGTGTATCAGAGTCGTCCTCAATCAATCTCATCGATGGCTCAGGATCGGATAGTGAGATCAGATGTTCAGGGGCGGAGCCAGGATTTGTAGTTAAGGGGGGCTGAAGTTCATTATATAAACCAATAAAATTTTAAAAATGGTTTTCAACTTTAGTTTATACAAATAAACCATCATAAAAACTTACGAATGCATTACTAAACCTAATTTTTTCTAACATATTTAGTGGATAAAAAGTATAGTAAGCTCAAAATAAGTTTTTTTTTTTTTTTTTTTTTTTTTTTTTTTTATTTATTTTTTTTTAATCTATTTTGATGCTTTTGAGTATATAACTAGGAGAGAGCAACAAAGCCGAAACTTTCTAAGATTTCTTGATTTAGGTTTCGGGTGTTCGAAAAAATATACGTATTCGGATATCCAAAAACTTGATCATAATTTACTAAAAAGTTTTTATGAAATGACAGTTTTGGAAGTTATATGAAAGTTTTCCAAAAATTATACATATCTGGATATTCAGATACATAAAAGTGTAATCTGAAATTTCGAATATCCGAATTACAAAAACTTAAATAAAATATAATGTCTAACAAAAAACAATCATCGAAAATTTCGGATATCCAAAATTTGCGATATGACTAGTTGTTGACAAGTCCATTAAAAATTTTAGATTAACAACAAAAAAATATTGTCAAAAATGTCTCATTTCATATTTATGTCCTAAAAATATTTATGTCCTAAAACACTCCCATCGAAAAACTTTTCTTCAGGATCAAAATGAGTTCAGGAGCTCCAGACATTCCAGCCAGGGCGAATATGAGCAACTCGGGTGAAGATCAACCACTCGTGTATCAGAATCGTCCTCAATCACTCTCATCGATCGCTCAGGCTCGGCTAGTGAGATCAGGCGACCCTGTGTTGGTTACCGCTGATGATCATCGTGTTAACCGAGCACAGAGTGAAGATCAACTACATGTGTATCAGAGTCGTCCTCAATCAATCTCATCGATGGCTCAGGATCGGATACTGAGATCAGATGTTCAGGGGCGGAGCCAGGATTTGTAGTTAAGGGGGGCTGAAGTTCATTATATAAACCAATAAAATTTTAAAAATGGTTTTCAACTTTAGTTAATACAAATAAACCATCATAAAAACTTACGAATGCATTACTAAACCTAATTTTTTCTAACATATTTAGTGGATAAAAAGTATAGTAAACTCAAAATAAGGTTTTTTTCTTTTTTTTTTAATCTATTTTGATGCTTTTGAGTATATAACTAGGAGAGAGCAACAAAGCCGAAACTTTCTAAGATTTCTTGATTTAGGTTTCGGGTGTTCGAAAAAATATACGTATTCGGATATCCAAAAACTTGATCATAATTTACTAAAAAGTTTTTATGAAATGACAGTTTTGGAAGTTATATGAAAGTTTTCCAAAAATTATACATATCTGGATATTCAGATACATAAAAGTGTAATCTGAAATTTCGAATATCCGAATTACAAAAACTTAAATAAAATATAATGTCTAACAAAAAACAATCATCGAAAATTTCGGATATCCAAAATTTGCGATATGACTAGTTGTTGACAAGTCCATTAAAATTTTTAGATTAACAACAAAAAAATATTGTCAAAAATGTCTCATTTCGTATTTATGTCCTAAAACACTCCCATCGAAAAACTTTTCTTCAGGATCAAAATGAGTTCAGGAGCTCCAGACATTCCAGCCAGGGCGAATATGAGCAACTCGGGTGAAGATCAACCAGTCGTGTATCAGAATCATCCTCAATCACTCTCATCGATCGCTCAGGCTCGGCTAGTGAGATCAGGCGACCCTGTGTTGGTTACCGCTGATGATCATCGTGTTAACCAAGCACAGAGTGAAGATCAACTACATGTGTATCAGAGTCGTCCTCAATCAATCTCATCGATGGCTCAGGATCGGATACTGAGATCAGATGTTCAGGGGCGGAGCCAGGATTTGTAGTTAAGGGGGCTAAAGTTCATTATATAAACCAATAAAATTTTAAAAATGGTTTTCAACTTTAGTTTATACAAATAAACCATCATAAAAACTTACGAATGCATTACTAAACCTAATTTTTTCTAACATATTTAGTGGATAAAAAGTATAGTAAACTCAATTTTTTTTTTTTTTTTTTTTTTTTTTTTTTTTTTTTTTTTAATCTATTTTGATGCTTTTGAGTATATAACTAGGAGAGAGCAACAAAGCCGAAACTTTCTAAGATTTTTTGATTTAGGTTTCGGGTGTTCGAAAAAATATACGTATTCGGATATCCAAAAACTTGATCATAATTTACTAAAAAGTTTTTATGAAATGACAGTTTTGGAAGTTATATGAAAGTTTTCCAAAAATTATACATATCTGGATATTCAGATACATAAAAGTGTAATCTGAAATTTCGAATATCCGAATTACAAAAACTTAAATAAAATATAATGTCTAACAAAAAACAATCATCGAAAATTTCGGATATCCAAAATTTGCGATATGACTAGTTGTTGACAAGTCCTTTAAAATTTTTAGATTAACAACAAAAAAATATTGTTAAAAATGTCTCATTTCATATTTATGTCCTAAAAATATTTATGTCCTAAAACACTCCCATCGAAAAACTTTTCTTCAGGATCAAAATGAGTTCAGGAGCTCCAGACATTCCAGCCAGGGCGAATATGAGCAACTCGGGTGAAGATCAACCACTCGTGTATCAGAATCGTCCTCAATCACTCTCATTGATCGCTCAAGCTCGGCTAGTGAGATCAGGCGACCCTGTGTTGGTTACCGTTGATGATCATCGTGTTAACCGAGCACAGAGTGAAGATCAACTACATGTGTATCAGAGTCGTCCTCAATCAATCTCATCGATGGCTCAGGATCGGATACTGAGATCTGATGTTCAGGGGCGGAGCAAGGATTTGTAGTTAAGGGGGGCTGAAGTTCATTATATAAACCAATAAAATTTTAAAAATGGTTTTCAACTTTAGTTTATACAAATAAACCATCATAAAAACTTACGAATGCATTACTAAACCTAATTTTTTCTAACATATTTAGTGGATAAAAAGTATAGTAAACTCAAAATAAGGTTTTTTTCTTTTTTTTTTTTAATCTATTTTGATGCTTTTGAGTATATAACTAGGAGAGAGCAACAAAGCCGAAACTTTCTAAGATTTCTTGATTTAGGTTTCGGGTGTTCGAAAAAATATACGTATTCGGATATCCAAAAACTTGATCATAATTTACTAAAAAGTTTTTATGAAATGACAGTTTTGGAAGTTATATGAAAGTTTTCCAAAAATTATACATACCTGGATATTTAGATACATAAAAGTGTAATCTGAAATTTCGAATATCCGAATTACAAAAACTTAAATAAAATATAATGTCTAACAAAAAACAATCATCGAAAATTTCGGATATCCAAAATTTGCGATATGACTAGTTGTTGACAAGTCCATTAAAATTTTTAGATTAACAACAAAAAAATATTGTCAAAAATGTCTCATTTCATATTTATGTCCTAAAAATATTTATGTCCTAAAACACTCCCATCGAAAAACTTTTCTTCAGGATCAAAATGAGTTCAGGAGCTCCAGACATTCCAGCCAGGGCGAATATGAGCAACTCGGGTGAAGATCAACCACTCGTGTATCAGAATTGTCCTCAATTACTTTCATCGATCGCTCAGGCTCGGCTAGTGAGATCAGGCGACCCTGTGTTGGTTACCGCTGATGATCATCGTGTTAACCAAGCACAGAGTGAAGATCAACTACATGTGTATCAGAGTCGTCCTCAATCAATCTCATCGATGGCTCAGGATCGGATACTGAGATCAGATGTTCAGGGGCGGAGCCAGGATTTGTAGTTAAGGGGGGCTGAAGTTCATTATATAAACCAACAAAATTTTAAAAATGGTTTTCAACTTTAGTTTATACAAATAAACCATCATAAAAACTTACGAATGCATTACTAAACCTAATTTTTTCTAACATATTTAGTGTATAAAAAGTATAGTAAGCTCAAAATAAGGTTTTTTTTTTTTTTTTTTTTTTTTTTTTTTTTTTTTTTTTTTTTTTTTTTAATCTATTTTGATGCTTTTGAGTATATAACTAGGAGAGAGCAACAAAGCCGAAAGTTTCTAAGATTTCTTGATTTAGGTTTCGGGTGTTCGAAAAAATATACGTATTCGGATATCCAAAAACTTGATCATAATTTACTAAAAAGTTTTTATGAAATGACAGTTTTGGAAGTTATATGAAAGTTTTCCAAAAATTATACATATCTGGATATTCAGATACATAAAAGTGTAATCTGAAATTTCGAATATCCGAATTACAAAAACTTAAATAAAATATAATGTCTAACAAAAAACAATCATCAAAAATTTCGGATATCCAAAATTTGCGATATGACTAGTTGTTGACAAGTCCATTAAAATTTTTAGATTAACAACAAAAAAATATTGTCAAAAATGTCTCATTTCATATTTATGTCCTAAAAATATTTATGTCCTAAAACACTCCCGTCGAAAAACTTTTCTTCAGGATCAAAATGAGTTCAGGAGCTCCAGACATTCCAGCCAGGGCGAATATGAGCAACTCGGGTGAAGATCAACCACTCGTGTATCAGAATCGTCCTCAATCACTCTCATTGATCGCTCAAGCTCAGCTAGTGAGATCAGGCGACCCTGTGTTGGTTACCGTTGATGATCATCGTGTTAACCGAGCACAGAGTGAAGATCAACTACATGTGTATCAGAGTCGTCCTCAATCAATCTCATCGATGGCTCAGGATCGGATACTGAGATCAGATGTTCAGGGGCCGAGCCAGGATTTGTAGTTAATGAGGGATGAAGTTCATTATATAAACCAATAAAATTTAAAAAATGGTTTTCAACATTAGTTTATACAAATAAACCATCATAAAAACTTATGAATGCATTACTAAACCTAATTTTTTCTAACATATTTAGTGGATAAAAAGTATAGTAAACTCAAAATAAGGTTTTTTTTGTTTTTTTTTTGTTTTTTTTAATCTATTTTGATGCTTTTGAGTATATAACTAGGAGAGAGCAACAAAGCCGAAACTTTCTAAGATTTCTTGATTTAGGTTTCGGGTGTTCGAAAAAATATACGTATTCGGATATCCAAAAACTTGATCATAATTTACTAAAAAGTTTTTATGAAATGACAGTTTTGGAAGTTATATGAAAGTTTTCCAAAAATTATACATACCTGGATATTTAGATACATAAAAGTGTAATCTGAAATTTCGAATATCCGAATTACAAAAACTTAAATAAAATATAATGTCTAACAAAAAACAATCATCGAAAATTTCGGATATCCAAAATTTGCGATATGACTAGTTGTTGACAAGTCCATTAAAATTTTTAGATTAACAACAAAAAAATATTGTCAAAAATGTCTCATTTCATATTTATGTCCTAAAAATATTTATGTCCTAAAACACTCCCATCGAAAAACTTTTCTTCAGGATCAAAATGAGTTCAGGAGCTCCAGACATTCCAGCCAGGGCGAATATGAGCAACTCGGGTGAAGATCAACCACTCGTGTATCAGAATTGTCCTCAATTACTCTCATCGATCGCTCAGGCTCGGCTAGTGAGATCAGGCGACCCTGTGTTGGTTACCGCTGATGATCATCGTGTTAACCAAGCACAGAGTGAAGATCAACTACATGTGTATCAGAGTCGTCCTCAATCAATCTCATCGATGGCTCAGGATCGGATACTGAGATCAGATGTTCAGGGGCGGAGCCAGGATTTGTAGTTAAGGGGGGCTGAAGTTCATTATATAAACCAACAAAATTTTAAAAATGGTTTTCAACTTTAGTTTATACAAATAAACCATCATAAAAACTTACGAATGCATTACTAAACCTAATTTTTTCTAACATATTTAGTGTATAAAAAGTATAGTAAGCTCAAAATAAGGTTTTTTTTTTTTTTCTTTTTTTTTTTTTTTTTTTTTTTTTTTTTTTTTTTTTAATCTATTTTGATGCTTTTGAGTATATAACTAGGAGAGAGCAACAAAGCCGAAAGTTTCTAAGATTTCTTGATTTAGGTTTCGGGTGTTCGAAAAAATATACGTATTCGGATATCCAAAAACTTGATCATAATTTACTAAAAAGTTTTTATGAAATGACAGTTTTGGAAGTTATATGAAAGTTTTCCAAAAATTATACATATCTGGATATTCAGATACATAAAAGTGTAATCTGAAATTTCGAATATCCGAATTACAAAAACTTAAATAAAATATAATGTCTAACAAAAAACAATCATCAAAAATTTCGGATATCCAAAATTTGCGATATGACTAGTTGTTGACAAGTCCATTAAAATTTTTAGATTAACAACAAAAAAATATTGTCAAAAATGTCTCATTTCATATTTATGTCCTAAAAATATTTATGTCCTAAAACACTCCCATCGAAAAACTTTTCTTCAGGATCAAAATGAGTTCAGGAGCTCCAGACATTCCAGCCAGGGCGAATATGAGCAACTCGGGTGAAGATCAACCACTCGTGTATCAGAATCGTCCTCAATCACTCTCATTGATCGCTCAAGCTCAGCTAGTGAGATCAGGCGACCCTGTGTTGGTTACCGTTGATGATCATCGTGTTAACCGAGCACAGAGTGAAGATCAACTACATGTGTATCAGAGTCGTCCTCAATCAATCTCATCGATGGCTCAGGATCGGATACTGAGATCAGATGTTCAGGGGCCGAGCCAGGATTTGTAGTTAATGAGGGATGAAGTTCATTATATAAACCAATAAAATTTAAAAAATGGTTTTCAACATTAGTTTATACAAATAAACCATCATAAAAACTTATGAATGCATTACTAAACCTAATTTTTTCTAACATATTTAGTGGATAAAAAGTATAGTAAACTCAAAATAAGGTTTTTTTTGTTTTTTTTTTGTTTTTTTTAATCTATTTTGATGCTTTTGAGTATATAACTAGGAGAGAGCAACAAAGCCGAAACTTTCTAAGATTTCTTGATTTAGGTTTCGGGTGTTCGAAAAAATATACGTATTCGGATATCCAAAAACTTGATCATAATTTACTAAAAAGTTTTTATGAAATGACAGTTTTGGAAGTTATATGAAAGTTTTCCAAAAATTATACATACCTGGATATTTAGATACATAAAAGTGTAATCTGAAATTTCGAATATCCGAATTACAAAAACTTAAATAAAATATAATGTCTAACAAAAAACAATCATCGAAAATTTCGGATATCCAAAATTTGCGATATGACTAGTTGTTGACAAGTCCATTAAAATTTTTAGATTAACAACAAAAAAATATTGTCAAAAATGTCTCATTTCATATTTATGTCCTAAAAATATTTATGTCCTAAAACACTCCCATCGAAAAACTTTTCTTCAGGATCAAAATGAGTTCAGGAGCTCCAGACATTCCAGCCAGGGCGAATATGAGCAACTCGGGTGAAGATCAACCACTCGTGTATCAGAATCGTCCTCAATCACTCTCATCGATCGCTCAGGCTTGGCTAGTGAGATAAGGCGACCCTGTGTTGGTTACCGCTGATGATCATCGTGTTAACCGAGCACAGAGTGAAGATCAACTACATGTGTATCAGAGTCGTCCTCAATCAATCTCATCGATGGCTCAGGATCGGATACTGAGATCAGATGTTCAGGGGCGGAGCCAGGATTTGTAGTTAATGGGGGCTGAAGTTCATTATATAAACCAATAAAATTTAAAAAATGGTTTTCAACTTTAGTTTATACAAATAAACCATCATAAAAACTTACGAATGCATTACTAAACCTAATTTTTTCTAACATATTTAGTGGATAAAAAGTATAGTAAACTCAAAATAAGGTTTTTTTTTGTTTTTTTTTTGTTTTTTGTGTTTTTTTTTTTTTTTTAATCTATTTTGATGCTTTTGAGTATATAACTAGGAGAGAGCAACAAAGCCGAAACTTTCTAAGATTTCTTGATTTAGGTTTCGGGTGTTCGAAAAAATATACGTATTCGGATATCCAAAAACTTGATCATAATTTACTAAAAAGTTCTTATGAAATGACAGTTTGGGAAGTTATATGAAAGTTTTCCAAAAATTATACATACCTGGATATTCAGATACATAAAAGTGTAATCTGAAATTTCGAATATCCGAATTACAAAAACTTAAATAAAATATAATGTCTAACAAAAAACAATCATCGAAAATTTCGGATATCCAAAATTTGCGATATGACTAGTTGTTGACAAGTCCATTAAAATTTTTAGATTAACAACAAAAAAATATTGTCAAAAATGTCTCATTTCATATTTATGTCCTAAAAATATTTATGTCCTAAAACACTCCCATCGAAAAACTTTTCTTCAGGATCAAAATGAGTTCAGGAGCTCCAGACATTCCAGCCAGGGCGAATATGAGCAACTCGGGTGAAGATCAACCACTCGTGTATCAGAATCGTCCTCAATCACTCTCATCGATCGCTCAGGCTCGGCTAGTGAGATCAGGCGACCCTGTGTTGGTTACCGCTGATGATCATCGTGTTAACCGAGCACAGAGTGAAGATCAACTACATGTGTATCAGAGTCGTCCTCAATCAATCTCATCGATGGCTCAGGATCGGATAGTGAGATCAGATGTTCAGGGGCGGAGCCAGGATTTGTAGTTAAGGGGGGCTGAAGTTCATTATATAAACCAATAAAATTTTAAAAATGGTTTTCAACTTTAGTTTATACAAATAAACCATCATAAAAACTTACGAATGCATTACTAAACCTAATTTTTTCTAACATATTTAGTGTATAAAAAGTATAGTAAGCTCAAAATAAGGTTTTTTTTTTTTTTTTTTTTTTTTTATTTATTTTTTTTTTAATCTATTTTGATGCTTTTGAGTATATAACTAGGAGAGAGCAACAAAGCCGAAACTTTCTAAGATTTCTTGATTTAGGTTTCGGGTGTTCGAAAAAATATACGTATTTGGATATCCAAAAACTTGATCATAATTTACTAAAAAGTTTTTATGAAATGACAGTTTTGGAAGTTATATGAAAGTTTTCCAAAAATTATACATATCTTGATATTCAGATACATAAAAGTGTAATCTGAAATTTCGAATATCCGAATTACAAAAACTTAAATAAAATATAATGTCTAACAAAAAACAATCATCGAAAATTTCGGATATCCAAAATTTGCGATATGACTAGTTGTTGACAAGTCCATTAAAAATTTTAGATTAACAACAAAAAAATATTGTCAAAAATGTCTCATTTCATATTTATGTCCTAAAAATATTTATGTCCTAAAACACTCCCATCGAAAAACTTTTCTTCAGGATCAAAATGAGTTCAGGAGCTCCAGACATTCCAGCCAGGGCGAATATGAGCAACTCGGGTGAAGATCAACCACTCGTGTATCAGAATCGTCCTCAATCACTCTCATCGATCGCTCAGGCTCGGCTAGTGAGATCAGGCGACCCTGTGTTGGTTACCGCTGATGATCATCGTGTTAACCGAGCACAGAGTGAAGATCAACTACATGTGTATCAGAGTCGTCCTCAATCAATCTCATCGATGGCTCAGGATCGGATACTGAGATCAGATGTTCAGGGGCGGAGCCAGGATTTGTAGTTAAGGGGAAGGGGGGCTGAAGTTCATTATATAAACCAATAAAATTTTAAAAATGGTTTTCAACTTTAGTTTATACAAATAAACCATCATAAAAACTTACGAATGCATTACTAAACCTAATTTTTTCTAACATATTTAGTGGATAAAAAGTATAGTAAACTCAAAATAAGGTTTTTTTCTTTTTTTTCTTTTTTTTTTAATCTATTTTGATGCTTTTGAGTATATAACTAGGAGAGAGCAACAAAGCCGAAACTTTCTAAGATTTCTTGATTTAGGTTTCGGGTGTTCGAAAAAATATACGTATTCGGATATCCAAAAATTGATCATAATTTACTAAAAAGTTTTTATGAAAGGACAGTTTTGGAAGTTATATGAAAGTTTTCCAAAAATTATACATATCTGGATATTCAGATACATAAAAGTGTAATCTGAAATTTCGAATATGCGAATTACAAAAACTTAAATAAAATATAATGTCTAACAAAAAACAATCATCGAAAATTTCGGATATCCAAAATTTGCGATATGACTAGTTGTTGACAAGTCCATTAAAATTTTTAGATTAACAACAAAAAAATATTGTCAAAAATGTCTCATTTCATATTTATGTCCTAAAAATATTTATGTCCTAAAACACTCCCATCGGAAAACTTTTCTTCAGGATCAAAATGAGTTCAGGAGCTCCAGACATTCCAGCCAGGGCGAATATGAGCAACTCGGGTGAAGATCAACCACTCTTGTATCAGAATCGTCCTCAATCACTCTCATCGATCGCTCAGGCTCGGCTAGTGAGATCAGGCGACCCTGTTTTGGTTACCGCTGATGATCATCGTGTTAACCAAGCACAGAGTGAAGATCAACTACATGTGTATCAGAGTCGTCCTCAATCAATCTCATCGATGGCTCAGGATCGGATACTGAGATCAGATGTTCAGGGGCGGAGCCAGGATTTGTAGTTAAGGGGGCTAAAGTTCATTATATAAACCAATAAAATTTTAAAAATGGTTTTCAACTTTAGTTTATACAAATAAACCATCATAAAAACTTACGAATGCATTACTAAACCTAATTTTTTCTAACATATTTAGTGGATAAAAAGTATAGTAAACTCGAAATATGTTTTTTTTTTATTTTTTATTATTTATTTTTTTTTTTAATCTATTTTGATGCTTTTGAGTATATAACTAGGAGAGAGCAACAAAGCCGAAACTTTCTAAGATTTCTTGATTTAGGTTTCGGGTGTTCGAAAAAATATACGTATTCGGATATCCAAAAACTTGATCATAATTTACTAAAAAGTTTTTATGAAATGACAGTTTTGGAAGTTATATGAAAGTTTTCCAAAAATTATACATATCTGGATATTCAGATACATAAAAGTGTAATATGAAATTTCGAATATCCGAATTACAAAAACTTAAATAAAATATAATGTCTAACAAAAAACAATCATCGAAAATTTCGGATATCCAAAATTTGCGATATGACTAGTTGTTGACAAGTCCATTAAAATTTTTAGATTAACAACAAAAAAATATTGTCAAAAATGTCTCATTTCATATTTATGTCCTAAAAATATTTATGTCCTAAAACACTCCCATCGAAAAACTTTTCTTCAGGATCAAAATGAGTTCAGGAGCTCCAGACATTCCAGCCAGGGCGAATATGAGCAACTCGGGTGAAGATCAACCACTCGTGTATCAGAATCGTCCTCAATCACTCTCATTGATCGCTCAAGCTCGGCTAGTGAGATCAGGAGACCCTGTGTTGGTTACCGCTGATGATCATCGTGTTAACCGAGCACAGAGTGAAGATCAACTACATGTGTATCAGAGTCGTCCTCAATCAATCTCATCGATGGCTCAGGATCGGATACTGAGATCAGATGTTCAGGGGCGGAGCCAGGATTTGTAGTTAATGGGGGCTGAAGTTCATTATATAAACCAATAAAATTTAAAAAATGGTTTTCAACATTAGTTTATACAAATAAACCATCATAAAAACTTATGAATGCATTACTAAACCTAATTTTTTCTAACATATTTAGTGGATAAAAGGTATAGTAAACTCAAAATAAGGTTTTTTTTTGTTTTTTTTTTTTTGTTTTTTTTTTAATCTATTTTGATGCTTTTGAGTATATAACTAGGAGAGAGCAACAAAGCCGAAACTTTCTAAGATTTCTTGATTTAGGTTTCGGGTGTTCGAAAAAATATACGTATTCGGATATCCAAAAACTTGATCATAATTTACTAAAAAGTTTTTATGAAATGACAGTTTTGGAAGTTATATGAAAGTTTTCCAAAAATTATACATACCTGGATATTTAGATACATAAAAGTGTAATCTGAAATTTCGAATATCCGAATTACAAAAGCTTAAATAAAATATAATGTCTAACAAAAAACAATCATCGAAAATTTCGGATATCCAAAATTTGCGATATGACTAGTTGTTGACAAGTCCATTAAAATTTTTAGATTAACAACAAAAAAATATTGTCAAAAATGTCTCATTTCATATTTATGTCCTAAAAATATTTATGTCCTAAAACACTCCCATCGAAAAACTTTTCTTCAGGATCAAAATGTGTTCAGGAGCTCCAGACATTCCAGCCAGGGCGAATATGAGAAACTCGGGTGAAGATCAACCACTCGTGTATCAGAATCGTCCTCAATCACTCTCATCGATCGCTCAGGCTCGGCTAGTGAGATCAGGCGACCCTGTGTTGGTTACCGCTGATGATCATCGTGTTAACCAAGCACAGAGTGAAGATCAACTACATGTGTATCAGAGTCGTCCTCAATCAATCTCATCGATGGCTCAGGATCGGATACTGAGATCAGATGTTCAGGGGCGGAGCCAGGATTTGTAGTTAAGGGGGGCTGAAGTTCATTATATAAACCAATAAAATTTTAAAAATGGTTTTCAACTTTAGTTTATACAAATAAACCATCATAAAAACTTACGAATGCATTGCTAAACCTAATTTTTTCTAACATATTTAGTGGATAAAAAGTATAGTAAACTCAAAATAAGGTTTTTTTTTTTGTTTTTTTTTTTTTTTTTTTTTTTTAATCTATTTTGATGCTTTTGAGTATATAACTAGGAGAGAGCAACAAAGCCGAAACTTTCTAATATTTCTTGATTTAGGTTTCTGGTGTTCGAAAAAATATACGTATTCGGATATCCAAAAACTTGATCATAATTTACTAAAAAGTTTTTATGAAATGACAGTTTTGGAAGTTATATGAAAGTTTTCCAAAAATTATACATACCTGGATATTCAGATACATAAAAGTGTAATCTGAAATTTCGAATATCCGAATTACAAAAACTTAAATAAAATATAATGTCTAACAAAAAACAATCATCGAAAATTTTGGATATCCAAAATTTGCGATATGACTAGTTGTTGACAAGTCCATTAAAATTTTTAGATTAACAACAAAAAAATATTGTCAAAAATGTCTCATTTCATATTTATGTCCTAAAAATATTTATGTCCTAAAACACTCCCATCGAAAAACTTTTCTTCAGGATCAAAATGAGTTCAGGAGCTCCAGACATTCCAGCCAGGGCGAATATGAGAAACTCGGGTGAAGATCAACCACTCGTGTATCAGAATCGTCCTCAATCACTCTCATCGATCGCTCAGGCTCGGCTAGTGAGATCAGGCGACCCTGTGTTGGTTACCGCTGATGATCATCGTGTTAACCAAGCACAGAGTGAAGATCAACTACATGTGTATCAGAGTCGTCCTCAATCAATCTCATCGATGGCTCAGGATCGGATACTGAGATCAGATGTTCAGGGGCGGAGCCAGGATTTGTAGTTAAGGGGGGCTGAAGTTCATTATATAAACCAATAAAATTTTAAAAATGGTTTTCAACTTTAGTTTATACAAATAAACCATCATAAAAACTTACGAATGCATTACTAAACCTAATTTTTTTCTAACATATTTAGTGGATAAAAAGTATAGTAAACTCAAAATAAGGTTTTTTTTTTTTTTTTTTTTTTTTTTTTTTTTTTTGTTTTTTTTTAATCTATTTTGATGCTTTTGAGTATATAACTAGGAGAGAGCAACAAAGCCGAAACTTTCTAAGATTTCTTGATTTAGGTTTCGGGTGTTCGAAAAAATATACGTATTCGGATATCCAAAAACTTGATCATAATTTACTAAAAAGTTTTTATGAAATGACAGTTTTGGAAGTTATATGAAAGATTTCCAAAAATTATACATATCTGGATATTCAGATACATAAAAGTGTAATCTGAAATTTCGAATATCCGAATTACAAAAACTTAAATAAAATATAATGTTTAACAAAAAACAATCATCGAAAATTTCGGATATCCAAAATTTGCGATATGACTAGTTGTTGACAAGTCCATTAAAATTTTTAGATTAACAACAAAAAAATATTGTCAAAAATGTCTCATTTCATATTTATGTCCTAAAAATATTTATGTCCTAAAACACTCCCATCGAAAAACTTTTCTTCAGGATCAAAATGAGTTCAGGAGCTCCAGACATTCCAGCCAGGGCGAATATGAGCAACTCGGGTGAAGATCAACCACTCGTGTATCAGAATCGTCCTCAATCACTCTCATCGATCGCTCAGGCTCGGCTAGTGAGATCAGGAGACCCTGTGTTGGTTACCGCTGATGATCATCGTGTTAACCGAGCACAGAGTGAAGATCAACTACATGTGTATCAGAGTCGTCCTCAATCAATCTCATCGATGGCTCAGGATCGGATACTGAGATCAGATGTTCAGGGGCGGAGCCAGGATTTGTAATTAATGGGGGCTGAAGTTCATTATATAAACCAATAAAATTTAAAAAATGGTTTTCAACTTTAGTTTATACAAATAAACCATCATAAAAACTTACGAATGCATTACTAAACCTAATTTTTTCTAACATATTTAGTGGATAAAAAGTATAGTAAACTCAAAATAAGGTTTTTTTTTTTGTTTTTTTTTTTTTTTTTTTTTAATCTATTTTGATGCTTTTGAGTATATAACTAGGAGAGAGCAACAAAGCCGAAACTTTCTAATATTTCTTGATTTAGGTTTCTGGTGTTCGAAAAAATATACGTATTCGGATATCCAAAAACTTGATCATAATTTACTAAAAAGTTTTTATGAAATGACAGTTTTGGAAGTTATATGAAAGTTTTCCAAAAATTATACATACCTGGATATTCAGATACATAAAAGTGTAATCTGAAATTTCGAATATCCGAATTACAAAAACTTAAATAAAATATAATGTCTAACAAAAAACAATCATCGAAAATTTTGGATATCCAAAATTTGCGATATGACTAGTTGTTGACAAGTCCATTAAAATTTTTAGATTAACAACAAAAAAATATTGTCAAAAATGTCTCATTTCATATTTATGTCCTAAAAATATTTATGTCCTAAAACACTCCCATCGAAAAACTTTTCTTCAGGATCAAAATGAGTTCAGGAGCTCCAGACATTCCAGCCAGGGCGAATATGAGCAACTCGGGTGAAGATCAACCACTCGTGTATCAGAATCGTCCTCAATCACTCTCATCGATCGCTCAGGCTCGGCTAGTGAGATCAGGCGACCCTGTGTTGGTTACCGCTGATGATCATCGTGTTAACCGAGCACAGAGTGAAGATCAACTACATGTGTATCAGAGTCGTCCTCAATCAATCTCATCGATGGCTCAGGATCGGATACTGAGATCAGATGTTCAGGGGCGGAGCCAGGATTTGTAGTTAAGGGGGGCTGAAGTTCATTATATAAACCAATAAAAGTTTAAAAATGGTTTTCAACTTTAGTTTATACAAATAAACCATCATAAAAACTTACGAATACATTACTAAACCTAATTTTTTCTAACATATTTAGTGGATAAAAAGTATAGTAAACTCAAAATAATTTTTTTTTTTTTTTTTTTTAATCTATTTTGATGCTTTTGAGTATATAACTAGGAGAGAGCAACAAAGCCGAAACTTTCTAAGATTTCTTGATTTAGGTTTCGGGTGTTCGAAAAAATATACGTATTCGGATATCCTAAAACTTGATCATAATTTACTAAAAAGTTTTTATGAAATGACAGTTTTGGAAGTTATATGAAAGTTTTCCAAAAAATTATACATATCTGGATATTCAGATACATAAAAGTGTAATCTGAAATTTCAAATATCCGAATTACAAAAACTTAAATAAAATATAATGTCTAACAAAAAACAATCATCGAAAATTTCGGATATCCAAAATTTGCGATATGACTAGTTGTTGACAAGTCCATTAAAATTTTTAGATTAACAACAAAAAAATATTGTCAAAAATGTCTCATTTCATATTTTCGCTTCAGTGGCCACTTAGATAGGAGATATTTCATGTCAGTTGTTTTCTTTTTCTTTCATGATAGAAAAGTCGCTAGTTGAGAGATGCTAGTGGTATATTAAAGATTAAATTATGGGCTAAACAATGGTATATTAATACAATTATTGGGCTTATTAATACTATGTTAGAGTCAGCTAACATAGTTCTCTGCATACAACGGATCAATATACCCAAATGTCCCTACAGCATTGGAGACTAGAAAAGTGTATCGCTGGTTTGCGGGACCAAACTTGGACAGACCCAAATCTGTGATCCTTGCATTCCAGTTTTCATCTAATAAAATATTGGAACTTTTAATATCACGATGCAAGACTCTTTGTTGGGTCTGACCAGGATCATGAAGATAAGCAAGCCCTCGAGCCGCCCCAATGCATATCTCAAGGCGTTGTACCCACGTGAGATCTTTGTTATTAAGATACAAGTCGAGGTTTTTTCTTGATGCATACTCGTATACAAGGATCTTTTCACCACAATCGTCACAAAACCCTAAGAGAGAGACAATGTTGTTATGCCTGTAGGAAGAAAGCATGATGATCTCTTTCCAAAATTCAATGTCTCCCTGCCCAAATCTACGATTTAGACGCTTCAAACCAACAACTGACTGCCCCTTCGAATGGATGAGTTCTCCCTTGTAAACTTCTCCAAATCCTCCTTTTCCGATGCAATGGGAATCATCAAACTCGTTGGTTGCTGATTTTATAGCTTGTAGTTCTATTTTGAGGTGTTGGAACTGTTTTTTGTCAGATATTATATTAATGTTTGATCAGAGATTGGAAACAAAACCTATGACCTCCAAAAACACTGAAGTTGAAGAGCATGACAATAAAATAAGATGTATTTGAAAAGATATAAAATAAAAGGCTAGAAGCTCCCGGTCAACTCTAAAATAAGAGTTGACCAAAGATATCCAATTCAGGGGCGGAAGTTAAGGGGGGCTGAAGTTCATTATATAAACCAATAAAAGTTTAAAAATGGTTTTCAACTTTAGTTTATACAAATAAACCATCATAAAAACTTACGAATGCATTACTAAACCTAATTTTTTCTAACATATTTAGTGGATAAAACGTATAGTAAACTCAAAATAAGTTTTTTTTTTTTTTTTTTTTTTTTTTTTTTTTTTTTTTTTTTTTAATCTATTTTGATGCTTTTGAGTATATAACTAGGAGAGAGCAACAAAGCCGAAACTTTCTAAGATTTCTTGATTTAGGTTTCGGGTGTTCAAAAAATATATGTATTCGGATATCCGAAAACTTGATCATAATTTACTAAAAAGTTTTTATGAAATGACAGTTTTGGAAGTCATATAAAAGTTTTCCAAAAATTATAGATATCTGGATATTCAGATACATAAAAGTGTAATCTGAAATTTCGAATATCCGAATTACTAAAACTTAAATAAAATATAATGTCTAACAAAAAACAATCATCGAAAATTTCGGATATCCAAAATTTGCGATATAACTAGTTGTTGACAAGTCCATTAAAATTTTTAGATTAACAACAAAAAAATATTGTCAAAAATGTCTCATTTCATATTTTCGCTTCAGTGGCCACTTAGATAGGAGATATTTCATGTCGGTTGTTTTCTTTTTCTTTCATGATAGAAAAGTCGCTAGTTGAGAGATGCTAGTGGTATATTAAACATTAAATTATGGGCTAAACAATGGTATATTAATACAGTTATTGGGCTTATTGGAGGGGGCCTAGCACCCGCTAGCCACCCCCTCCCTCCGCCCCTGCAGATGTTACTGACGACCGTGGTGGTCAAAGTGTTGAAGGAGCCCCGGGTTTTGAAGTCATGGGAGCACCTAAAAACCCATCTTTAATTTATGAGTCGGGTGCTAATACTAGTGACAACACTGCAGCTGCTCTCTCACTAAGCCAAATTCGCCCAGCAGTTCATTCTCAAGAAAATGATCAAGCATCTACTATGAACAATAAAGTAAACTTTGCTGGAAAAAGTTTAGCTGGAAGGACGGGTAAAAATGTCAACATAGTGATAGAGTACACCTGAAAGAATAAGGATTGATTTGATGACAGATGTTCCATTTGTACTTGTATTGGTTTCGAGTTTCATGTTTACATTTGTACTTGTATTGATTGATTATGAAATTCCATCTGTTTAATATAATTTGTTGTTAAACTTCTAATAGTTCAATAAAGTGCATCTGCTTTCATCCTGCTTTCAATAAAGTGTATAATCTATGTTTTTTTACATCATATTGTTGTGCGTTTTTTGTTAACTAACTAATTCACTCTAGATTAAACAATTATTTAATTAAATTCACGATTAAAAAGCGTTACATTACTAATACAATTACTAATACATTAGTTCGAGTACTCATAATTTGAAAAAAAAAAATCTATCAAACTGACATCTATACTATCTATAATGTAAAAATGGTCAAAGGTGAAAAGTGGAAAAGTCAAGATTTGTGAAAAGTTGAAATGTTGAAAAGTTAATTTTGATAAGTATGACTTATTGTGAAAAACGCAGGTTCTAAACTTGGTTGTAAACTTGTGATTTCGATAAGTATGGCTAATAAAGGAGACAAGTTTATGCTATGAACAACCATGATTACAGCCATGCGTTTCACCACATATACAGCCATGATAATGTCTATCTATACTACTTTGATTCATGAAGACAATACTTCTAAGTACCATTTTTAAAATAACTAGAAAAATAGTAAAGCATGCCATTTTGGTTGAATAACGAAAGATCATTTCAAAGATTTAAACTATTTGTTATTTAATTGATAAAAATACATTATTAAAAAAAAACAAAAAAAACAAACAAACATTTGTGCACGCACATTATAACTATCTATATTTAACTACATTATAAAGCATTTAAGACTTTCTATAAAAGGTAGTCTTAAAATTCTAAGACAAAAAAATATTACTATAAGAAGAAAATTAATGTAAATTTTGAAATTTTAAGTCTCATTTAAATCATATAATAACCTCTCTAATAATGATATATCTATACAACATATAAAAGAAAAATAGTCGATATGAAAAGGTGAAAAGTCAAGCAATGTAAAATGTTAAAAACCTTAATAAAGAAAGCCTTTGTAATTTTAATGCAAATAAACAAAAAAACTTAAAAATGGGAAATGTGAAAGTGGTAAATTTGGTAATGAAAGGCTGTACATTAATGGCAATGATATGTTTCAAAATGAAACTATTAATATATATCGAAAATCGAGTTGACCCTAGACACTTCAAACTCGGCGGGTTGACCCGGATTAATTAGACCCGTTTTTTATTCAATCCGTCGGGTTGAACCGGTTTAAATTGACCTATTTTTTGACGGAAACGGTTCTATTGGTTGAAACCCCCCAGATCGAACTGGGTTTCAAAACATTATGTTTAATCCCTAAATTCTCAAACTTTTATTATTTTTCATTTATAACTCATATACTTTTTTATCACTAAAACTATTTGCCGCTATAAAATCCCGTTACTATGCACGGGTACTCGTTTAGTAATTTTAGGTGATTTAGAGTGGTTTCACATGTAAGCCTAGATGTGAGACAACGTCATATTCACTTCCACGTATATTATGGTCTTGTAAATAATATCTAATATAAGTAATTAGTTTGTGTTATACTATATATAAACCAACATAGTAAAAAAAAAAAAAAAAAAACACCATAGTAGCCTACTGACATTGCATACTTCTGTCTCTAAATGCATGTGTCCTTACTCCATACGAGGGTATAGGAGTAAAAATGAGTGGAGATGCATATTGCTGAGTAATTAACATTGGTATGCCGTTTAATTCACTAGTTAATGACTGAGCCACTGCTAATCACATGGCTCGTGATATAATCGTAACATGTGAAATGGACCATATGACCACATGCATGCATAGTGATGAGTTAAATGAATTTGCTCTAAACATGGATTTCATGATGCATGACACTACAGAGTACAGAGTTTAGTAACTATTCACGTAGGAATTAACGAGCTTTTGATCTGTAAACAACTAATTACTTGCTCAATTTTTTATTTATTTTTTATTTTTTTTTAACTTTCTTTCAGGGACTCTTAGGGTGTGTTTGGTTTGTAAGTGGGATTGGAATTGGATTTGAATTTGGGAAATGTTTAAAAGATTTGAGAAATGTTTGAGAAAAAAGTAGGAGAGAGAAAATATTTTATTAAGAGAAATAAATTATTATTTTATAGATAATAGGAAAAAGAAAATATATAAATTATTATTATTTTATAAATAATAGTACACTATTTGTGAGGAGAAAACAAAAAAGCACAACCTGAAAACTTTGACTAACGAATTAAATTTGATATGTGGGCCCATGCCAGTGGTATTAAACAAGAAACCTACCTTCCTTATGTGGAATCACTTTTTCTAAATAATCTACTGTGATGAATCCATTAATTTGATTAATTTTGTACCAAACAAGTGAATCAACCATTGAATCCATTACTTTAAATCCACAACCCCACACCAAACGGGCCCTTAATCATTTTTGTATCATCTTTGTTTTTAAAAGTTTGCAGAATTTTTAGACATATGCTTTTCGATTATAAAGTCACCTCCTCTATTACTTTACCACTTTCAGACTTTGTATTATTGCATTTTTTTTAGGCCAATGCTAATGGTAAGATTGCCCCCCAACCAACCGAGTAGATGACCGAGTTCTGCCTATTAGCTCAACCGAATTGGTGCGATCAGCCCCAAACTTGAATTTCATGTAAAAGTTTTACCACACAAGAAGATTTAGTGTTATCTCATATATCTGTAGTTAACGCTGAGTCTTGCACTAAGCTAAATATTGCAATCTTTGCCTGCATTTGAGTAATGATTAATGTCAACTAAATAGACATGACTACCACTAAACCCCTCACTAAATGTCTAGAATATAATTTCGTTTATGTAATTAAGTGACTAAAGGCATCTACTATGGTGGGTTTATAAAAAAGGTTTAAGAAAGATGAAAATATTTATATTTATTTCAACTATAGTGGACATTCATTTCATGTCTATGTGGCATGAAGAGGTCCTAATTCTTGAACCTCTTTATGAATTCAATACATTTAATGCATTTGTTAAAAAAAAATATTTTATGAAGCTGCAAAGGTTTATACTCTAGTGAATGTAGGTCCTAATTCTTGAACCTCTTTATTGATGTATATTAATATATAAACCTTTGTAAAAGGTCTATCATAGTGGATGCTCTAATTATAAGTCAGTCGCACAAGTTAATAAGAGCGTTGACTTGGGCATCTTGTCCCAACTATGTGCTGTAATGTACAACTCGTCAATGCATCCGGTTTAATGTCTGACCATGTTATTTTTATGCTTCAATTAATTTAATAAGTATAATGTAATTAGTTATGATCCTAATTTCTCGCCTTTCTATTCCTATATAAAGGTCTCCCTTTTCATTACCCTAATCACAACAAATTAATTATAATCCTTTTCAGTGCACTTGCAATTTTCTTCAAACCCTAGTTTCGATTTATCTTTTTTCATTTACAACAATGGAAGCAATGATGATGCAGTTTAAAGATCTTCAAAAAATCGCATTTGAAGAGATAACAAAAGCCACCAACAACTTCCACGAGGACAACTATCTTGGAGAAGGTGGATTCGGAAAGGTTTATAAGGGAGAACTTTCCCGGTTCAAGGAGCGATGTATGGTTACTTTCAAGCGACTAGACCGTCAATATGGGCAAGGGGAAACTGAGTTCTTGAAAGAGATTAGTACGCTTTCCCAATACAAGCACGAAAATCTCATCGCTCTGCTGGGATATTGTATCCAAGAGAGGGAGATGATACTCGTATATGAGTATACAGCTCATGGAAGTCTTGACTTCCATCTAGGGTCCTGTGATCTCACGTGGACATAGCGCTTGAAGTTATGCCTTCAAGCCGCGGAGGGACTGAGGTACCTTCATGATCCCAATGGGGCACACCACAAACTTATCCACCGTGACATCAAAAGTGGTAATATACTGCTCGATGAAAAATGGAATGCTAAAATTGCCGACCTTGGGCTATCAAAAATTAGCCCTGATAACGCAAATCTTGTTACTGTTGTCAGAGGTACCCCTGGATACACAGATCCAGAGTATCACGAGACATACATGCTTATAGAACACTCGGACGTATACTCTTTCGGGGTAACGTTATTTGAAGTTTTATGTGGAAGTTTGTGCTATGAAATTACTGGCGAGAATAATGTGCGGGTTTTCGTCCTTAAGTGGAAAGAAAGCTATCAAGAGAATAGACTTGAAGAGATCATATTTAAAGAACTGGACATGAAACTAATGGATCCGAGTTCTGTTAAATTATTTTCAGACATTGCATATCAATGTCTGAACAAATCTGGCAAAGAACGGCCAACGATAGCCGAGGTTGTGTCAAAACTTAAGGCCGCACTTGAAATGCAGGAAGTTTATGATATGATTTTAAAGCATCCACTGGCAAAGAAGTATGAAGAGATAGTTCGGACTGTGCAGTGCAAGTCCATAGAGGAACTGAAAGAGTGTCTCTCCGAAGGGGTCCTCGTTAATGGAGGAGAAACGGTAACTAGCTCTTTTGCTTTAATTGTTCTTTAATTTATTTTTTAGAGAGAGTAAATTGTTATCTATATTCTTATTAATAATAATTTAGCCATGTTCAATTTTTAATCCCATGTGCTTGTGGGTTAAATAGGAATAACATGAGTCGCTATTGACCATCATTAGTAAAAAGAATATTTTTGCGGATATCCTTACATAATCTCATAATACATGAGTCATTCATGTATGTACAATCTCGTATATTTATTGACATATCACGTTAACTAATACTTTCATTTTAATATTACGGAGTAATAATTTTTTTGCTTAAACATTAATTTAGTATTTAATGATAATAAGATTTATTAAAAACAACAACTTATACCATTTTCAATAAAAAAAAATATAAAGCTTAGTGTGTATTTATTACGAGTAAATTATAAAGTTAAATATCTAGAAACTGATAAGCTTACGTAAATCATTATAATTTACTTAATATTTAGCAACTAAAGTTTTTTTCGACTACCTTTTTCTTTCTTTTAAAAAAAAAATAGACACATGTTTTATTATACATATTTATTTCGATGGATGAAATTTAGATGTATTTGACCAAACTGAAATTAGTTTCTCGGTTTCAAAATTGAGTTATTTCATTCATTGATAGAAAAATTCATTTTCTCGTATCTTTTATTATTATATTATGAGATATAAACAGATTAATTGATAAAACACCTAAAGACAAGATAAAATACATATTAACTCTCCAAACTTTTGCATTACAGTTATACGCGTTATTAAAACCTATTTTTATTATGGACAGTGGTTATCATTAAATGACAAGGGAGAACATCATGTAATGGTATTCGTAGAAGAGTATTTGTGTTTAGATGATCTAAACAGAGATTACTGCCATGGATACTCGTCTGAGGAAAATTCAAGGTGACTTATCCTATTCATATCTCTTTTGTTTGGAGTGAGCTATGCATTTAGTTTGTCATTCTTTAATTGCTGCCTTTATTCTTCTTAATTTATGCAGATTTCCAGGAGGGGGGATGTGTTTACAATATGACTATGAATTCACAACACGTGTGAGAGGTGAATACTTGACACCTCATATCTCATACACTGCCAACCTTGTCTTCCGATTTGAAGATGAATAAGATGTCAATAGATATGGACCCCTGAGATACAAAATATATAGAAAGGCAAAAGTTTTCATAATTTACCCTTCATATATGAGAGAAGATCGATGGTTCATTGTTCCATTGTATCATTTTACAAGCCAACACAAAACTGTAGACCCTCAATTTAAGTTTAAATCCCGTTACCATAGTACTCTACTAGTCGCTGGCATGGAGTTCCAACCATCTAAAGAAAAGGTAAGCAGTTTATTGTCAATGATCATGTTAAACAATGTAAAGAAAAAATGACACTTAATTAACCCAAATGTATGGCTCACTTGCTTGGATATGTGTCATTATGTAGGTGCAACTTCCGGTGTTTGAAGAGTACCAACACATAGTAAAGGCTGCCTCACAATCTCTCTTCTACACATCCCTTGATGAACTTAAACAGATTCTCTCTATAGGAATCCACTTGAAAGATTACAAAGAGGTAAAAATTGGCTATGACTATTTACTAAGATAAACTGAGCAGAATTAATTCCCAGCTTACTAATTATGTAGTGGTTTTCACTTAATGAGAAAGGACAACACTGTCACATGACATCCATGCAAGACTGCTTGATTCCAAATGAAGATTCCACTCCTCGATATGAGTCTCATCACAAGTCAAGGTGACTTGTCATACTCAGACTTATCCTTATTGTTTCATAAGTATATATAAATTGATGCATCATTCTTTGCTTCTTCTTCTTCTTCTTTATGCAGATTTCCGGCTGGCTTTTATCAAACAAACTACAAGGGATTTAAAACACACGTGAAGACTCAGTTATTGTCTCCATCAATCACATACACTGTAAATTTTAATCTAAAAATTTTTGACAATATTTTTTTGTTGTTAATCTAAAAATTTTAATGGACTTGTCAACAACTAGTCATATCGATATCCGAAATTTTCGATGATTGTTTTTTGTTAGACATTATATTTTATTTAAGTTTTTGTAATTCGGATATTCGAAATTTCAGATTACACTTTTATGTATCTGAATATCCAGATATGTATAATTTTTGGAAAACTTTCATATAACTTCCAAAACTGTCATTTCATAAAAACTTTTTAGTAAATTATGATCAAGTTTTCGGATATCCGAATACGTATATTTTTTCGAACACCCGAAACCTAAATCAAGAAATCTTAGAAAGTTTCGGCTTTGTTGCTCTCTCCTAGTTATATACTCAAAAGCATCAAAATAGATTTAAAAAAAAAAAAAAAAAAAAAAAAAAAAAAAAAAAAAAAAAAAAACTTATTTTGAGTTTACTATACTTTTTATCCACTAAATATGTTAGAAAAAATTAGGTTTAGTAATGCATTCGTAAGTTTTTATGATGGTTTATTTGTATAAACTAAAGTTGAAAACCATTTTTAAACTTTTATTGGTTTATATAATGAACTTCAGCCCCCCTTAACTACAAATCCTGGCTCCGCCCCTGAAGGCGACCCTGAGTTTTTCAAAGAAATCAGGAAGCTTTCATGTTACAGGCATGAAAACCTCATATCTCTACTGGGATTTTGCTGCCAAGGGGGTAAGATGATCCTCATTTACGAGTATGCATCTCGTGGAAGTCTCGATCGCTATCTTAGTTCCGCTGATCTCACTTGGACGCAGCGTCTCAGGATATGCCTTGATGCTGCGAAGGGGCTAAGCTTCCTGCATGATCCAAATGGGACACAACAAAGAGTATTGCACTGTGACATTAAAAGTGCAAACATCCTACTTGATAATAATATGACAGCGAAGGTTTCCGACTTTGGGCTTTCAAAGATGGGTCCAGCTAATCAGCAGTACTCACTTCTTGTCACCAGTGCTGTAGGTACCATTGGGTATTGTGATCCATTGTATATGCAGACATACTCCTTAACAAAAGAGTCGGATGTGTACTCTTTTGGGGTAGTCTTGTTTGAAGTCATGTGCGGCAGACTATGTGCTGAAAATACCAATGGTCGCTTGAATGTTTACGTGCCTTTCTGGAGAAAATGCTACGAAGAGAATAAGTTAGATGAGATTATCTTGCAAGATCTCAGGAACCAAATGTAACCGAGTTCATTGAAAATATTTTCGGACATTGCATCTCAATGTTTACGGAACGCTCGTGAAGAACGGTCAACGATGTCTCTTGTTGTGGAAAAACTTCAGATTGCACTTCAAATGCAGGTGCTACCGAAAGAGTATGCAAAGATAGCTAATGCTACAGTAGATCCTCTGCCCTGCAGATCCTTTGAGGAATTCAAAGAGCTTATCTCCAAAGGGGTCCTCCTTAACAGGGGTGAAACGGTAATTAGTTACTTTGTTTTAGTTTATATCTTTAGGGAATGGTAATTAGCTACTTTGGTTTAATTTATTTGTGGAAATAGATAGGAATAGTACCAAATAAAGATTGCTAACGATATATTTCCCACTACAATGCAATGTTTTTAGAGGTGCATTTCAATAATTTAAAAAAGATTTCTTGAGAGTTTATTTTTCTTCATATAGTGTAAAAAACTGGTTTTCTGCACCCAAGTATTCAGTGATACGTCTGTTAGCTCAGGATATATAAAACACGTTTTCATTTATAGTCATTCAAGTTTCACATCTAGCTAAATTTAAGTTTTCGTTTAGATTCTTTCTTTTTCTTTTCTTTTTCTCATTATAAAATTTAATGTTTCATTGCAAATCATTGAATATATAAGTCAAAAATACTCGGTGAGTTTAATAAGTTACATAACTTTGGAGATCGATCTAGTCAACGTTTATTATTATTGACAAGATTAGTTTGAGGTAGAAATTTTAGATATGTTACTAAAAGTAGAAAATCAGTGATTAACTTCTACTATTGATAAGTTACTCCATGTTATTTATTTTCTATTTCAAAACCAAACATAAAAATTAGTCATCAACCACAAAGATTCGCTCACTAAACATGACCTTATGTTTGGTTATGAACTTATGATAAACATGTACTCGATTCCGACTTCCATTGAAGCCTCTCATTCAAAGCCGACACATTTGCAATTAATCTCTAAATATTTGTGGACAGTGGTTATCATTAAATGAAATGGAAGAACATCATGTAATGGTATCCATAGAAGAGTATTTGTGTTTAGATGATCCAAACAGAGATTACAGTGATCGACACTCGTCTAAGGAAACGTCAAGGTGACTTGGTCTCCTTCTACTAATCCCTTTCATTTCTAATCTATTTCAAAATACATGTCAGATTTACAGTAATGTAATCATTCCTTGCTGCTTTTACATTCAGATTTGCGGTTGGTTGCTACAAGACACATCTCATGGAATTGAAACTACGTGTCACAACTCCATTAATCTTGTCACAAGATGTCATATATGGGTTAAGCTTTGTCTTACACGCTAGTGAAATAGAGGCGATGAAACAACAATATGTAGGTGTCAGGTACAAAATACAATAGGAGACAAAAATTTCAATTCTGCACTTTGCAGATAAGAACGAGTGTAAACGGTTGGTGGTAGAACTGTATCAGTTTAACAGCACCGAGGAGAGTATTCTAGATCTTGAAATTTTCATGGAAGACTGTGGTCTCTCGGGTGAATTTTACATAGAAGGCATCGAGTTCCGTCCCTTGGAAAAAGTAAGCTGGCAAATGCCGATTTTTCTATCCTCATCATTTACATACTTTGAGTAATAGCTAGGTGATGAGGCGAAAAATGATCCGTTTTTAGGGGGTCATTTAAGCCCGAATCCGAATTTATTTGATCAAATATTGACCTAAATCGTTCCTTTTGTGATTTTAGGTGTTTGGAGAGTGAATTCTGGAAAAGAAGCCATTTTGGAGCATAAAAGAGAAGAAAACGGCAAAGTACCAAATTTCCCTGCTGAAGACACAAGGTGACGGCGTCAAGAGTTACATCTTGACGGCGTCAGACATGAAGAATAAAATGCCGAAGGTGGTGACGGCGTCAAACGTCATCATGACGGCGTCAAAGTGGCAAGAATAAAATACCGTGGTCGGTGACGGCGTCACATAGGCCGTCATAAGTAGATCAAGGCCGTCCGAGGAAGTATTTTGGCGGCGAGGTGACGGCGTCTGTAACAATTCGCAATTTCAGGTTAACTTTTATTCCCGAAAATTTCACTATTCACTTTTCACTATTCACTTTTCACTATTCATCTCAGAAATTTTTATTTCATATTCTCGTAAGTTAAACTATTTTAACGATAATCCGAGAGTTTGACGCTCGTCGGATCATTTCTGCAAAAATCACGAAGCCGTGTCCGAGATTTACTTTTAGGTTTAAACGTAACCATGGGTGAATATAATCCTGAGAAACTATATATTAGCAGTGGGTTGTGAACACACAGGTTACCAGTCTCTTATGGCGGGACTTGTAACTGAGTGGATTCACAATGCCTTTTCTGTGCAAATATTCTTTTGAGGCTTTTTCAACTGTTTTAAGACAAACTCTATGAACTCACCAACCATTGTGTTGACACTTTAGCATGTTTATCTCAGGTTAGTATGGCGATAGCTAGTGCATGGAACTTAGAGTCAAGCTGCATATTCTGAAGACTTACGCTTTTTATCATTTACCATTCAAAACACTTTGTATACATTTATGTATCATACTTTGAAATCTCATGTTTGTAACTTTGAATTCATAAATCGAATGGTAACTTTTCAAAACGTCTCATTTAGAGTTCGTTTTCTATAACTTGTACTTTGTATTATGAAGTAGCACCCCTATGACACAGTCTTCCGCTGCGGTATTTTGGGGGTGTTACAGATTGGTACCAGAGCCTTGGTTATAGAGAACTAGGTTGCATTTAGTGCCTAGACTATAACTGCTATATACATTGGGACCTTCCTCTTTATTTGCCTTACACACAATACATACACATATGCTTTTTGGTTAGAGGTTTGCTTAGTTCCACGCTGTTAGATGATGTGACTTTAGTATTATAAGGAGCCCCAGAGATTAGTTGAGTCATTAAAAACATGGAGCTCAGTAATAACTAATTATTTAACTTGATCTTGTGACAGTTCTTGTTTGATGAGACACAAGATTTGAGTTAAATAATATTATTGCTTAGCTTTAGGGATTTGATGACTTGATTATCTTACTATCGGCCTCAGAAGGCGGATTTTGTGTCGGAAATTCTTAAGTAGGATGTTTTAGAATCTCCTTATTTAAATGGATTGGGACGCCTCTTCAGTTAAATAAAGAAATTGTAAATCACCGAACCATAAGTTTATGAGACCTTACTTACATAAATTTGGACGCTTCTTTATGTAAGTAATGTGTTATAAATAAGTGGGCTTAATTGTAGCCGATACAACTCCTTAACCAGAACCTTAGAGAAATCAGAGTGAACACCACTATTTTAGAGATCCTGAAATCCCGAATTCTTTTAGACACACCGTAAGTAGTTAACATCAACTGAACTTCGGGACGAAGTTCTCCTTAAGGGGTAGAGACTGTAACAATTCGCAATT
The DNA here is from genome assembly GCA_030686995.1 of Artemisia argyi. NCBI lineage: Eukaryota > Viridiplantae > Streptophyta > Magnoliopsida > Asterales > Asteraceae > Artemisia > Artemisia argyi. Next base: position 188,367,826 of record CM060684.1, read on the forward strand.
TCAGGTTAACTTTTATTCCCGAAAATTTCACTATTCACTTTTTACTATTCACTTTTCACTATTCATCTCAAAAATTTTTATTTCATATTCTCGTAAGTTAAACTATTTTAACGATAATCCGAGAGTTTGACGCTCGTCGGATCATTTCTGCAAAAATCACGAAGCCGTGTCCGAGATTTACTTTTAGGTTTAAACGTCATTCCAGCATCCCGATATGTCCATAAAACATTATAAACAATAGAAATATGATTTTCTCTCATTTTAGGACAATTCCAAAAGTTTCGGAATTTTACGTTTTCCAGTTCAGCATTTTACGCGAATTAGGCGTTTTAGACCCGTGTTTCCAGTTTTTAGCAGGGTTTTAGCACCCGATAGAACCTACCACTCATTTTATATTTTATTATGGAGTATATTGATAAGTTCTAGCATATTTATAAGTTTCATATTTTTAGGATACCCGATTTTAAGTTTCAGGACTTAACGACTTACCGTTAGCAATTACCGGGACCAAAACTCACTCCGTAACTTAGATAAGACCATGACTACTCATCTAGTCACCCCTTATCCCATATGAACGTGTATCACAAGCCTTGTTGGCTTGTGATAAGTCTTGAGGACTTTAGGTAGCAAACATGTGTAAAACTTCCTAAGTAAGCTTCCTAAATATCCTAAAAACTAACCTCCTTAATGAACCTTCCTAGGCACCTTCCTTGCACCTCCTCTTCATCCTATAAATACAAGCTCATCTCCTTCCTTTCTCATCACTAAAAATGCCACAACATAAATCCCTAGCACCATGATCCTTTGATCTTCAATATACAAGTTACACTACAAAGTTCAAGGTCTTAGTATTCTCTACCTAGTTCTTAAGTTTGTTTGGTGATTCCATGGTTGAATTAGGAGCTACACAAGGTGATTAGGGGCTGAAGTTAATGGGTTTTCACAAGGTCTATATCAAGTCTATCAATGGTTAGCAAGGGTTGTGGTGATTGGTTGAAAGCTTAGGTTTAGTGTCCTAGTTCTATACTTGACTTCCTTTCTTAAGAGAAAGCCAAAAGTTGTAAGCAAACCCTAATACACTTTCTTGCTCAATATCATTTTCATGCTTATTATGGTTCTTTCATGCTATATATGTTCTTGTTATTGTGTTCATGATGTTTAAAAATGGATAAAACGAGTATTGGTATACATATGTTAACTTATGACAAGTAAACAAGCAAACTAGTGATTTTTATGGAAAACCACGACCACAATAGTATAACTTTGATATTTGACACTTACTTACTGTTAAAGAGGACTTAACAAGGAAAACATAGCAATTTGAATCACCCAAAACGAGTACACGAGTCAAAAGTTATGACCATTTGAAGTTAGCGAAACCAAAACGGCAAAACTGCCTAAATAGCATTCTGATCAAATTTTGATTTTAAAAGTCCCACTTCTGGTCCGATTCATCAAAAAGTTAACACACGAAAGTTGTCCAGAACGACGTTTTCGTTCAGGAAAAAAGAAGCTCGAGCCCTGAAAACGCTTTCTGAGTGATAATTTTCTTCAAATTCTTAACAGCCCATTTTTAGACCAAAGTAACTATATAATGGTTATAATTAGATGAGACCAAGAGGTCTAATGACCTAAAGCCGAGACCACAACCATGGCTAAAGCCAAGGTTGAGTCTCAAGACCATGGTAACAATGACCAAGGTCACGGAAAAGCCACGGCTAAAGACCATATAACTTTTAAAGATCAAAACTTATATATATATATATATATATATATATATATATATATATATATATATATATATATATATATATATATATATATATATATATATATATATATATGTTATCAAATACTACAATAGTAGGGAGCCTCATGTGAGGAGTTCATTAAGTAAACCGTCGAGATGAGTTGTGGATTTACGAATTAAAGTGTCCTGGCTCCTCGAACGTTTACTCCATGACTTCTGAATTATGTCGGCCCGAACGGTAGTAAGAGACATACAACCTATACATGTGTCATAAACGATTTATATTCAACGACTTACACTATATACTAAGTACTACATCATGAACATTATGCAAGACATATATTGGCAATTCTTCGTATTCTTAGACGTTACTCCAAACCTAAGTCGCAACGTTCTATTATAGGCTGCTCTTAGAGACTTTCGCGATTCGACTACCACTTTCATTTCTCATTACATAGACTTAAGGTGAGTCATAGCCCCTACTTTTTCATACTTGTTTTAACTCTTGGGGGGGATACATGCTCAACTACTTGCTTACTTGTACAAATACTCAAAACATTTATACTTGATTGTGTTATACTTGATTGGCATTATACTTGAATGTGTTATACATGATAATTATACTTGATTGCGTTATACATACTTGTTACACTATACTTGCTTAATTTAAATACAAGATTTGTATTTACGTACATACACAATACTCTATGCTGTCAAAGGAGAGGTATTAATAGTACTAGTATGGGCCTACACCCCCCACCCAAGTCCAAGATTCGAGACGTTGGGTGACATGTACTATTTGGGATGGTGGTTCCCCGCCTATGGGTCCAAAATGACGTAACCATGGGTGAATATAATCCTGAGAAACTATATATTAGCAGTGGGTTGTGAACACACAGGTTACCAGTCTCTTATGGCGGGACTTGTAACTGAGTGGATTCACAATGCCTTTGCTGTGCAAATATTCTTTTGAGGCTTTTTCAACTGTTTTAAGACAAACTCTATGAACTCACCAACCATTGTGTTGACACTTTAGCATGTTTATCTCAGGTTAGTATGGCGATAGCTAGTGCATGGAACTTAGAGTCAAGCTGCATATTCTGAAGACTTACGCTTTTTATCATTTACCATTCAAAACACTTTGTATACATTTATGTATCATACTTTGAAATCTCATGTTTGTAACTTTGAATTCATAAATCGAATGGTAACTTTTCAAAACGTCTCATTTAGAGTTCATTTTCTATAACTTGTACTTTGTATTATGAAGTAGCACCCCTATGACACAGTCTTCCGCTGCGGTATTTTGGGGGTGTTACAGCGTCACATGGTGGTCTTGACGCCGTCAGCCTAGTTTTCCTATATATAGTTTTCTAGTTTTTTCATTAAAAAGAGAGAAGTTTTGGTGAAACCCTAAAGACGAATTTGGTGTATCTTTTACAGGTTTTTCAAGGGTTCCAAACCCTTGAGACCTTGCATTGTAATTGAGATAAGTGTTCTTCCAATTCAATCAATATGTCTATGTGTTGGTTGTTTATATCTTGTTCTTGTCTCAATTCCACTATGCTAGTCTAGATTTCTTTTGTGTTTGCTTAGATCTAATGAAACCTAGATGTTGATTATGTGTTGATTACTTGTCTATTCTTGTCTTGGATGAATGATTTTATATGTTAGGCTTAAGAAAACTGGCAGATCTCCAAATGGTAACATGCTTGAACGTCTTAAGAAACATGAACCGAGGCGTACTAGGTTTTTATTGGTTGTAATTAATGCATGAGCCACTGTTTACAATCCCTATAGTTGTGCTGGGTCATGGTGTAGGAGGAGATAAGAGCTCATAGAGTTGGGGAGTTATGTATGCCACCCCACGAATGGTATTAAGGAATACAATCTGTCATCCATACAAGTATAACAAGTAATTAACGTGTAAAAGATATCTAGGGAGTAGTGAAGTCTAAGTAAACACAATTTCTCCAATTACTGCTCACAACCTTAGTGTAATTTAGTTTAATTTCATTTTCAGTATTTTATTTTAATTATATATTAGCTTTGGGTTAGTTGAATAGCAACTAATTCCGCCTATTCTTCCAAAACCCGAGATTTTACTTGCTTTCATAAAAATATAAAAATACAAAAATAATCATCCCTCACCTTTAGAACTATTAATTAGGTTTTCTAATCCTAGCGACACTATTCCTAAGCTGAACGATCAATCCCCCGGTACTTGTCACTATACTATACTACAACGATCAGGTACACTGCCTGGTGGGGGTTGTAAGCTTCTCGAGATCCCTTGAGAGGTAAAGCCTGTTGCGATTCCCACGCATCAAGTTTTTGGCGCCGCAGCCCGGGGAATAGTTATTGTCTAGGTTAGGATTTCTTTTTATTAGGTCTACTTGCTAGATTCCTTTCTAGTAAGATTTTTATTTTTATTTTTAGGTCTTCTTTAGTCTATCTTATTTCTTCGGGCCTTTGTTCGTAACTCTTTACCATCCGACATCATGGAAGGTGGTAACATCTTTGAACCCATCATCCCACCACAACAAAACCCACCATTAGAACCCCTTAGGCCCCAAACCTTAGGAGAGTATTCCCGACCTAGCCACCAAGGCTACCGAAACACCATTGAGCTCACCGGAGACAATGTGACCCCCTTGCGATCCGACACCATCCGGTTGGTGCAAAGCGGATGTGCATTCCATGGACTTCGTTCCGAAGATCCAAACCAACACCTTAAGGACTTCCTCAAAATCATAGATTCCATAGACCCAGATGTTGAGACTAGAGAGACAACCCGATTACGCCTATTCCCATTCTCTCTACGAGATCAAGCTAGTCAATGGCTTGAGCGTTTACCCGCGGGATCCATCACCACATGGGACAATCTCGCCAACCGCTTCCTTACCCAATTCTTTCCGCCAGAAAAGACTGCAATGCTTAGAAGGGACATTTTGATGTTTGAGCAACAGCGGGGTGAACCTTTCTACGAGGCTTGGGCCCGTTTTAAGGATCTCCTCCACAAGATCCCTCATCATGGCATAAACCTTTGGTTATTAGTTCAGATTTTCTACCACCATGTTGACTATCACACTAAGCGCACCATCGACAGGGCCGTGGGAGGCAAATTGCGTGATAAGAATGCCGAGGAGTCTTGGGCAATTATCGAAGAGCTCGCTGTCGATAATAATGAGATTTGGGAATTTAAACATACGATAGAAGCGGCCATCAATGCAGTCTCGACATCTGGGGGAACCACCGAAATCCCCGATGAACTCTTATGCAAAATTGAGGCAAAAGTTGACTATTTTGAGGAAAGGCAAAGGAGGCCTTTAAGTCCTAGACAAGCCACTGTCAACTCTGTCTCAAGACCAACTTCGGCACCATTATCTGAATCACCTTCTAGAGAACATGTGAAAACTTTTCAGAGATACACCCCACCTTGCTCCCCTCCCAAGGAACTTAGCTCGGAATTTGAGGCTAGGATGAGAGAATATATGGCAACTCACTCTGATCGGCTTGCTAGATTCGAAGAAGCAGTTTATAAGCAAAAAGAGGAGATGCAGGAGAAAATGAATGAGATGTTGAGTCTATTGGAGGAGTATGCCAATCAGAAAACCCCCGAACGAATACTTCTAAGGAAAGAAAGCGCCACTCCCACCACCCAATTTGTTAACTCCATCACCATTGTCCATAAAGATAACGAGAAGGTAGAAACTCCTGCTAAACAGACCTTAGAAAAACCGCCAGAGTCCCAACCTTTGAGTTACTACCTGAAACACGACATAAACAAAAACACCATAACAAATTGGATTAAGGGTGATGGGCGTAACCAATCCTCCGAACAGGTTCCTGAGAAAGAGAAAGAAGAGGAAGATGAGTATGATACGCTTATTGGAGGATTAGTGGACGAAAGGTTACTGGTACAGAAAGTGGCTACTAAGCAGGTAACATGTGGGAATTTTGAAATACCAACGAGCATCGGGGACTTGAAACATCTTAGTGCTTTCGCCGACCAAGGATCGGAAGTAAATCTTATGCCCCTAACTATTTACATCCAACTGACGTCAAAAATGCCAGCACCTTACTCGTGTTAGGCTATCTCTTGTTGGACACTCGTACGTATACCCCCTAGGAATCGCAGAAGATGTATTAGTCAATGTTGCAGGATTCATGTACCCCGTTGATTTTATGATCATTGATGATAAAGGGGATGGATGCATGCCGATAATCCTTGGGGCACCATTCCTCACTACCGCTAGGGCTGTCATTAAGTATGAAGATAGGAAGATTGAGCTTAAATCTGGAAAAAGAAAGATTAGCTTCCACATGACTCCGCGAAGTGGGCATGAGAATTTGAGTTGGAGAATGATCAAAAACAACATTGGCACAACACCCATTCGTGTTCAGAATAAAATTCTTGCATGGGAGGCAAGAATCAAAAGCTATAAGAAAGCTAAGGGTGAAAGAAGAAAAAGCAATAAGGTTTCAGTTGAACTCGAACATACTCGACACAGAAAAAATCATACACCATTTGAGGAAGGGAACTTGGTGCTCCTGAGGCACTTGGAAACGACAATACCACCCGATAAACCAAGTCCTTGGTGGTATGGGCCATTCACAATCGAAGGATTGAGCCAAGAGGGGGTAGCTAACTTGAGAAGCAAATTAGGTGGGAAGGTAATTGCGAGTATCGATAGATTGAGGCACTACCACCATAACAGTAATGATCGCAACTACATGGGGTATATCATTTCAAATGATGAAATCACGTAGTGACCCATGACTTTGAGTCTAGCTACAAGACTCGTAAATAAAGAAAAGTGCTTCTTGGGAGGCAACCCATGTTTTGTGTGATTTTATTTGTTTGATTGTTATTTGCTTCCGTATGCATGTTTTATTTTTATTGTTGGTTGATCATGTTTCTCAATTAAAATGTGGAAATACTTTATTATGTTGTTTGGCCTAGTCTTAACTTCAACCTAAAGGTATTTTTGCGAAAGATAAGTGTAAGGGGAAACCCCAAATATGTTTTTAAGAAACAAACCGATCATGATTCTCCACAATATTAAATGAACATGTATATTCGTATTTGTTAGAGTCAAATGCTTGTATTGAGTCCTAATGAAGTTTTGCAGGATTTTCCAGGAAGTAGGACAAAGTTTTTCCAGAAACTTTCCGGAAACTTAACATAAGAATTTCTGCAGGTCCATTCTGACGGCGTCAGAGTATTACTCTTGACGGCGTCAGGAGTTAAAAATCTGGAAATTTTACCGGTTTTGTTTTTCTAACGGAGTCTTATGGTTTTTGTGAATTATTAAGTTTTATAATCTCCAGGAAATCTGCAAACTTCATTCCACAAGCATTATATCTTACTTTGTTTTCTAGGATTTAGTAACTTATATAGGATGCCGCCGATTTTACGCGAGGTTGCCTTGTCTATTGTTGTCAGGATTTACAGGTTAGTTATGACAAGAAGATGATTTATATTCTGGAAGGGAAGCTTTGATTGTTCGTTTTCTTGGAGGAAGATTTAACCTGGCCAACCTATAATCCATACCGAGCGAATCATGGGAGTATTTTATTTCATTCTCTTTACTTCTTAACTTTTACATTCTTTACTTGAACATTGGGGACAATGTTCATCCTAAGTGTAAGGGGAGGGTAAAAAGATGATACCTTACATATGCACTTTCGCTTGAGTTTGTTTTGTTTGATAGTAGATGTGTAATAAAACTATGAGAAATACTTGTTAGTGTAATTTTAGCGCCAAATTTAAAATTTTTTACAACATTTAGGAGTGAAACTTTAGCCATAGCAAGCGTCTCATGGATAGGAGGTTGTATGACTAGCACATAACCGTATATTCAGAAAAATTTTCCACCCAAAAATGTGAGGTTCGCCTTTAGATTTGATAGGAAAAGCATTTATTATTGGTGCTTATGAGTGTACCGGTAGCATTTAGATTCTAGAACTTGCGTTAGTGATGCATCCCGAGACCGCTAGTGAGACTACATTCGTGTGGTAGGATTTACTACATGATAAGAGGCATTAGGATCACCCTTGTGTTAAACCCGTATTACAATTACTTGACCATTTAAGTCATATTACTTGGCTAGTTAAGTCAACTAATTTTTCCCACACCCTTAGCGTTGTACTCATTTTTAGTACACGATACCCCTAGTACACCCCTCCGAGCCTATCTTTTCGTTTCTAACTTTAAGCATTTTACTTAAAGGAAGAATTTGTTACACCCCACTTAAATGTACACCCAAATCGCCTTAGCCTTCCGTGTATGCGCTCATTTTTAGTGCATTATTGTTATTTGTTAAACCCTAAGTTAACTTTCTAATTGATTACATGGTTGCTAAGTCGAGTCATATCCTTGTATATATTGTTTTGGGACGATTGGGACTCATGGGTAAGTACTTATTTTATGGAGTAATGGGGAAGAACATAATATTATTACCCCCATATGTGCGTTAATCTTAAAAGTGCTCCAAGTGTTTTGATTTTCTTAATTCGAGTCATTAGATTAGTTAAATGTAAAGTATGTAAAGATTCAAGTGTAAGGGGAATGCTCAAACTCCTATGATGTATTATTTTGGATGGTAGGGTAAGAGTGTATGCAAAAAAAAATAAAAAAAAAATAAAAAAAAAAAAAAAAAAAAGGAAAAAGAGAGAAAAAACATACGGACTACCATCCCGTTTTCATTCTATGTTCATTTTATGTTTTTGTTATTTTTCATTTATTAGCTTAAGTCGAGTCTAGTCTTGGCTTAGCAACGCCATCTTGTACATGTAATTAACCAAGATTGTTAACTTGCCACCAGTAAAACTTCTTTTATCCAACAAAACCGTGTAATTCATATCCCTACACCTAACGTTAAAACCCTTTAAAAGACCTCTTTGATAGTTTATCCTAGGTGCTTACGCCATGTGGTGGAGGTTTGATCCTTTCCCAAGCCTATGGTAATCTATTTTGCTATGACAGGTAGTGAGAGATATCTTCCATTTCCATAATGTTATATTACTTTATTACACCCGAGAGATGTGAGTATCTAAACACTATTTGTGAGGTGCTTGTGTATGACCTCCGTGCTTGTCTATTGGTCTTTAGTGGAACGATTATTTGTTGTAATTACTTTTATATTAGTGTTAAATGACCCCTAACTTGTCTTTTGAGTAGAATAAAAGCTCATTTGCTTGAGGACAAGCAAATCTCAAGTGTAAGGGTATATGATGAGGCGAAAAATGATCCGTTTTTAGGGGGTCATTTAAGCCCGAATCCGAATTTATTTGATCAAATATTGCCCTAAATCGTTCCTTTTGTGATTTTAGGTGTTTGGAGAGTGAATTCTGGAAAAGAAGCCATTTTAGAGCATAAAAGAGAAGAAAACGGCAAAGTACCAAATTTCCCTGCTGAAGACACAAGGTGACGGCGTCAAGAGTTACATCTTGACGGCGTCAGACATGAAGAATAAAATACCGAATGTGGTGACGGCGTCAAACGTCATCATGACGGCGTCAAAGTGGCAAGAATAAAATACCGTGGTTGGTGACGGCGTCACATAGGCCGTCATAAGTAGATCAAGGCCGTCCGAGGAAGTATTTGGCGGCGAGGTGACGGCGTCGCATGGTGGTCTTGACGCCGTCAGCCTAGTTTTCCTATATATAGTTTTCTAGTTTTTTCATTAAAAAGAGAGAAGTTTTGGTGAAACCCTAAAGACGAATTTGGTGTATCTTTTACAGGTTTTTCAAGGGTTCCAAACACATGAGACCTTGCATTGTAATTGAGATAAGTGTTCTTCCAATTCAATCAATATGTCTATGTGTTGGTTGTTTATATCTTGTTCTTGTCTCAATTCCACTATGCTAGGCTAGATCTCTTTTGTGTTTGCTTAGATCTAATGAAACCTAGATGTTGATTATGTGTTGATTACTTATCTATTCTTGTCTTGGATGAATGATTTTATATGTTAGGCTTAAGAAAACTGGCAGATCTCCAAATGGTAACATGCTTGAACGTCTTAAGAAATATGAACCGAGGCGTACTAGGTCTTTATTGGTTGTATTTAATGCATGAGCCACTGTTTACAATCCCTATAGTTGTGCTGGGTCATGGTGTAGGAGGAGATAAGAGCTCATAGAGTAGGGGAGTTATGTATGGCACCCCACGAATGGTATTAAGGAATACAATCCGTCATCCATACAAGTATAACAAGTAATTAACGTGTAAAAGATATCTAGGGAGTAGTGAAGTCTAAGTAAACACAATTTCTCCAATTACTGCTCACAACCTTAGTGTAATTTAGTTTAATTTCATTTTCAGTATTTTATTTTAATTATATATTAGCTTTGGGTTAGTTGAATAGCAACTACTTCCGCCCATTCTTCCAAAACCCGAGATTTTACTTGCTTTCATAAAAATATAAAAATACAAAAATAATCATCACTCACCTTTAGAACTATTAATTAGGTTTTCTAATCCTAGCGACACTATTCCTAAGCTGAACGATCAATCCCCCGGTACTTGTCACTATACTATACTACAACGATCAGGTACACTGCCTGGTGGGGGTTGTAAGCTTCTCGAGATCCCTCGAGAGGTAAAGCCTGTTGTGATTCCCACGCATCACTAGGATATTTCTTCCCTGGTCGTGTAATATTGTCCAATATATGTATGCTCCATAGATGGAACGTCAGGTCGTCATAGCAAACCAAGAGATTGTTAGGGGTGTGGTTCCTCCTCTGTTCTACAGATTCACAGAAGAATCGAAAGTGCTTCTCTCCCAAGGAGTCCTCCTTAACGGGGGCAAAACGGTAAATAATTAGATAATGTTGTTGGAGTTTTTTTTATTAAACTTTCAAAATGGTAAATTGTATATACACTCAACTACATATGTATTTCTACTTATAAAACCAATATGACTCGGTTTGTTAAAAATGAAATCTAAAATTTGTCAAAATTGAGTCATCAAATTTAATCCAATTTCATGTACTTTTAAAAAAAATGACATCTCAATCTTTGGAGAAAAAATAATAATAAATGATTTAGTTTACTCAAAATCTATTAAAAACTTAACACAAAACAAAAAATGGATCATTGTTATCAACCACAAAGACTTACCCACTAGACTTGGGCCTAATTCCCTTGACCCAAAGCTAAAAGGGCGCGACCCAATTTTAGCCCTGATTCTGATATTGTAGCAGGATTCGAGTTCCATCCATCTGAAGTAAAAGTAAGCAGTTTAATTTCAATGGTAATGTTATTTATAAAAGATGACACTTAATTAACCCGCATGTATGGCTCACTTGCTTGGATATGTCATTATATATATAGGTGCAACTTCCAGTGTTTGAAGAGTACCAACACATAATCGAGGCTGCCTCACAATCTTTGTTATACACATCCCTTGATGAACTTAAACATATTCTCTCCAAAGGAGTCTACCTTAATGGATACAAAACGGTATTCTATTAGCTATGTTTATTTATAAAGATAGTCTGAGTAGAACTAATTCCCAACTTTCTAATTATGCAGTGGTTTTCTCTTAATGAGAAAGGGCAACACTGTCACATGATATCCATGGAAGACTGTTTGATTCCAAATGAAGATTTCCCTTCTCGATATGAGTCTAATTGTTGGTCAAGGTGACTTGTCATACTCAGACTTTACCCTGTTGTTTCATAAGTATATATAAATTGATGCATCATTCTTTGCTTCTTCTTCTTCTTCTTCATGCAGATTCCCAGCAGGATTTTATCTAACAGACAATAAGGGATTCAAAACACACGTAAAGACACAGTTATTGTCTCCATCAATCACATACACTGTAAACCTTGTGTACTATTTTCTCTCAAGTGGTGAACAACTGTACATAGACCTCAAGTACCGATTAAGAGGGGAGAAAACAACTTCTTCTGTTGTGTACCTTGCAAATCAGAGAAGAGAAGATGATTTATATATGGCTGAATTGTATCAATTCACTAGCGATGGGAGTATTGTTGATCTTGAAATTATTTTTGAAAATTCTGGAACCCATATAAACGGAGTAGAAGGCATAATGTTTCAGCCCCTGAAAAAAGTAAGCTGACATATACAAGTTTATTCATCTTAGTCCTTTTTTATGATAGTTTTAAAATCTTATAGATTCTTACAAATGAGGTTAACTGCCATAATATCTTGAATATCAATTGCCAATAAGGTCATGTTGGGTTGGGTCAGTTGATACGTCCAAAATGGTTAGGATCGAAACGGGCCATTTTTCAAAAAGATTTATCTATAATCCTGCACCAGTATAGGAGTAGAAGTCATCTTATATCTTACAAAATAGGTCAACCACCTGAATATTTTGAAATACAGGTGGCAAATGAAGGTTGGGTTAGGACGGGTGGATTATGAATTGCTAATAGAATTTAAAATTTAGTTAGAAACTTAAAACAAATAAATTGTCAATGGAGATACGGTATTTATAGAAGTTAGGTGGTAGCCCAACAGAATTAATAGGTTCTTAAGAGGCAAATAAGTACTATTGCATTGTTTATAACTAAACTTTATATGTAGGTGGAAGATCAACTGTTGGAGGATGACAGGGTGGAGCATATCGAAACTATATCAGATTCAGACACGTATTGGGAACAAAAGATACCAAATGATTATGAAGAAACCCTCAAATTGTCAAAAGTTAGTTTGGAGTGGAAAACAAAGAAGGAATTATACTCAATTCTTTGCAAAGGGTTCCTGCTTGATGATGGTCATCAGGTATATTTTTAATATGAATGAATTACTAGTTTACTTCCAATTTTCAAAACCCATTTCAAACATAATATTCCTGCACTTACCGTATCTTTATCGATTTATAGTGGTTCTTTGTTGACAAAAATGGGAAGAAATGTCAAATGCTATCTGCAAGAGCAGCAAGATTTGTAATAGACACAAATACTCAAATTGGGAGTCTTCCAACGAATCAAGGTTCTTCCTTTATATTTCTTGCCATTTTTTCAGTAATAGTTTATATTTTATGCTTATGTTTGCACAACTTTGCAACTGCATAGGAATAAAGAGAGTCTATGAAGAAATTTTATATATTTATGAATCTTTCCCTTGCACGCAACTGAGATATGATAAATTTTGGCAGAAATGTTAGAATTTAGTTTGGTAGTGCACTAGTGCATATCCACCTTAAGTGACAATCCATATTTGAATAGACTAATATTGATATCTATACATTAAGCAATCTATTCTGCACAACTATCTTCACAATATGAAGTCTAAACCATCACTACAAAGTAATGATAAAAAAATCTTACTGGTTTAAAGAACACAGCTCTATTGACACTTGTTTCCTCTATCAGAATTCTGAATATTCATGCCCACATTCCACAGCTTTGCTACATGGAGGGCTACCTCATATGGCTTCACTTTAAAACTCTTTAACTTAAGCTTTATAGTGTCAATAATCCTTCCATACAACACGTCCCAATTCACTTTTATCTCTGAAATTCTGTGATCTTTTTCCTGCCATGTGAAGTATACAGCAGCAGCAAGTACAAGTCTTCTAAGTTCTAAGGATGATCCAAATGTCCTTTTATGATCTAGGAGCAAAATCCTGAATTATATCTTGTCAACCCATTCAAACCAATCATATCTGCAACTTGACCCATTACTGCACTTATCCCATCTAGTGACTTATTCTGTGTTTTTGTAACCGTTCTTGAATTGTCAAATCCAATGTAATACCACCTGAAACAACATATGCAGCTTACCTTGTCTACAAATTACCAGAAGACCAATCCACATTTGACGCTCCTATTCAGGTGAAGGATGAAAAGGCTAAAGATTCGTGGAATAGAGATCCGTGGTTTATCTATTTAGTAAGCCCTCCAGTCACCCCAATTATCGGACCAAAGTTTGATGAAAATACCTACAACCCACTGAATATATACAAAGGGACCGCCATTCGGCAGCAGAGGAGCGATGGTTGGATGGAAGTCAAAGTATGGCAGTTTCAAACTACCACCGAATATAGATGATTGAGCTGAGACCCATATAGATGATTTTTTGCAATGATTTTGTAGTGGGCAATTTATTGATAATACTGTTTGCACTTTGCATTAATTTTGATAATTTGATTTGTGGGAGATATTGTGAAAATTGAAATCCAATTTCTGAAAAATGTTAACCGGGTCAAAACCCGGGTCTAGGGTGAAGCAGATAAGGCTGACCGTTTTTTAACGGAAAGGTTATCAAATATGAAGAAAATAACAAAAAGCCCAAAACAAATCTTCATTCTTTTTTCTTATTTTTATTATGATTTGATCTATGACTATTATATTATTTGGTCATTTTGTATTTTTGAAGCTGCTCAAGTGATGCAAATAAGTACAAAATACATCTTTGTGGTTTGTTAATTTCACATTAAATATTAACGTCAAAAACTTTGATAATCGTCATTCTTCCGATAGTAAAAGTCATACATTACATTTATGAGAATCAACAACATGAGAATCAACAACGTAATTTTTTTCTTTGTTATCTTTGTTACTCCATGTAATAAAAGTCAAATACCCTTCTTAATAAATTTATTCCTAATTATTCATTTCATTTTCTTCTTCTCACGACCTTTACCACCCATGATTATCACCTTTTTCTCCCTACCGCCACCAGGGGCGGTGCTGAGAACGTCAAAAAAAAGTTAGGCCCGGCACGGAAAAAAAAGTGCCCTTATATTATAATATCAATAGACAATAATCAAGTACGAAAAGCCAAAAATACGAACAAAAATCATTCTTGCAACAAAAGTACATATAATGGGTATAAAAAATTTTAGTGCCCCTTAGTGAGTTGTGCCTAGTACATATAATGGGTATAAAAAATTTTAGTGCCCCTTAGTGGGTTGGGCCCGGCTCGATTGCTGATTGTGTGCCGGCCCAAAACCGCCCATGACCTCCACCGGCACCGATTACCTAAACACATTACAGAACACGTAAACTCATCCTCATACAATCACTTTCAACTACCATAAAATACCTAAATTCATCATCATTTTATTCTCTATGAATATTTTGAAGAACATGGTGAACTTACCATATGACTTGAAAAGCATTATTCATGAAATGAAAAACATGTCCTGCTCTGTATTTAGTCACGAGAAAAATTGTTTCGGGTAGTGTGTGGCAAAAGACATGCAAGAATAATTACAAATGAAAATATATCAATTGAGGTATTGCTTCAAGCAGTGAAGGAAGTTATGGGAATTATATTCATGAGCCTCCAAGTAATTAAGAGTAAGGCTGCTCATCGGGTGAAAACCGGACCGAGACTAAATCCGGCAAAAAACCTAGACTGAGACCGGACCGAATGTAGTCGCTCCGGTTCGGTTTGGTCCGGTCTCGGTCCAAGTAGGCTAAATGTCTGGGTTTTAAGCCCAACCGGATCGGACTGGACCGGACCGAACCGAACCGAGACCGAAATTATGAAAAACATTAGACCGAGACCGGACCGATTGTGGTCGGTCCAGTCGGTTTTGTCGGTCGGTCCGGTCCATTTGCTCACCCCTATTTGAAGAGTATTGAAATTATTTCTTTTTTTGAGGTATGGGGGGGACTAATGATGGTCATCCAAGTCGGTTTTCTAGATTTTTGTCTTCCGGTTTGATTGGTACCGAGTCATGTTGATAATCAAACCTCTAAAGCCTCATAAGACAATTGGTAATGGTATGCATCATAGTAAATGTTTCTCTGATCAATTTGCTAACTAGATTTGTAAGTATGTAGTTTTGTAATTACTCTTGTCCTTGCACTTAAAAGGGTCTTGAATTAAAGAGACTGATATATATATATATGGGTCTAAAAGCGCAATATGATACTCCCACTTCTATGCTCACTTTAAAGTTCAAAGCACCAACACAAAATACTTTCTTGTACGTACAACAAACCAATCAGATCCGTGACAAGATGCAAAAAAAAGTTTACCATGCTGTTTACAGCAAATACGATTCATTAATCATACCACGTGAACAAGAGGATGAATCCGGGTTTTTTTCTATATAAATTCCAGAATGTCCATCACGAGCAGGAAACATTGTGGGGCTATCATCATCATTATCCACATGTTGCTACTGCTGCTGCTGTTTTCAACAAAACGAAAGGATTTAAACAGCTAACCCATGAATAACCTGCAATTATGTCAAACATAACATAAATAAGCTCAAAGAAGCTGATACACTGTAAAAATCTGTTTTGATTCATGACTAAATCAATCATACCTACGAATTTCAACTCAGTTTATCTTCTCCTGCTGTCCCTGTCTTTGTCTCTGCGTCTATCTCTATCATGGTCTCGTTCCTTCTCTCTTTCAGTATGTGAATCATAACTTCTACCCTTTTCCCGATCCCTACTTGATGATTTACGTTGTGGGCTTTCACTGTCATGATGGCTTCGTTGACGCTTTCTTGAAGATTCACGTGAATCATCTCTTTTCTCCCTTCTTTCTGATGACGTCCCTGTGGTTACTAAAACATTATATGTGTATTCAACAAAATTACCAAAAGCTTAAACCCTGACAATTTAAAACTCACTCTTGTGTGATGAATCTTCATTATGATCCGTTAAGCCATACTTGTATTGTAATTGTTTTTGATGTGCCGCCACTTTCTTTTCAATTTCTTCTTTCTTTAATCCTCGTTCTTCAAGGGATTCACGGTACTCAATCAAAGACACCTCAATCTGTCTCAACTTTTGTCTGCACGTGTGGGACAATTAAACAACCATGATTATGAATGTAAAGTTATATAAAAAATAAATAAATAAATAAATAAAATCTAGTAAAGACTTATAACTTCAAAGTCGTAATTCTGTCCCTTCCTAAAAATACCAAATAATATCAACTAGATATATTCATTGGGCCTCTTCGCTTTCAAAAAGTATCAGATTATTTCACTTAAATCTATTTATCAATAAAGCCATGAGTAAGGTCTAGATGTGAAATTAAAACTAAAGAAGTTTAAAATATATATATGTTAAATGAAAAATCTGATACTCGTGATAATAAGTACATACCTCTTCTCTTCAGTTAAACTAGTATCAGAACTCGTGATAGTGCTTGCGGTATCCATAGCCTCAATACCATGACCACCAGCAGCATTCTCGCTTCCAGATGATGAATAACCCAATCCAAGATCTCTAGTACTTCTTTTTTGTTCATCGTCATTTTCATCGTCTTCACGGGCCCACTTAGAGGCAGGCAATACAGATTCGGGTTTTGTCTTATTAGGGAAAGCTTTTAGCTCAGGTTGTGGGATCGGAATCATTGCAGCTATGGACGCAGAACCTTTGCCTTTTGATATGACACCCATATCATCATCCACTTGATGATTCCTTCCTGAATATCCCACAGGCCCCGTATCGACATTACTTTCCCTTTGATTATGATGGGAATACTTCAAATTATCACTGAGTTCATAACCCCTTTGCTTTTCTGATTCTTCCAAATAAAGCAGACGTGCGACCATCATTTCTCTACCACCAACAAGAGATAATCCGTTATGTCTGCAACGTCTTTCCAGCTCAGCAAGAGGAAGATTTAATAGTTCTTTCATGGCTGCACTTTTGCCGATTGCTAACGCTGCATCTGGATTAATTTTTCCAGAATCGCCAGTTTCGCTATAATTGGACATGTGTTCGGTTTCTGTTGCATCGCCAGAAATGGAATGGAATGAGGTAACACCAGAGTTACTGGATCGAAGAAACGTTGAACGCAACCCATTTACATATGCATCCGAAAATAAGAACCAGTCAGCCCACACTTGAAGAACTTTCATGACTCGTTCCTGCAGATAAGAGAATGTTACACTTAGAACAGAAGGAAAATAAGCAAAGAATATGAGTGGATCAGGACTGAAGATACTCATCTTATATAATGTCCATTATATAATAAAACATAATCATGATTAAACCTAAAAATATAATGTAGTAAATTACTAAAGCGGTCCATACTCCATATGATTTGCTCAAAATCACTGAAACCGTCTCTCTTAAAACAAATTGCATAAATGGCCCCTAAGAGGGAATATCGTTGCATATAAATGGTCACTCTAAGGCTCTCAAGAGCCATTTATGCGATTAGTTTCCAAGAGGGACAATTTCAGTGATGTTTACCAATGACCAATGGCTACACCTCTAGCATTTTACCTTTAGGGCCTCAGCTGTGATTCTTCCAGTGATACTCCGATACAGGTCATTAAAGCTTTCAAGTATATCTGGCAAATTTGTTTCAAATTTGGTGCGGTAAGCAGATGCATTCTTTACAGGAGCGCTACTATTGTGAAGAATGTCGGAGACAAGCATGAGCCTTGCAACTTTAGTAGGTATTGGAGTTTCTTTAAGAGTCAAAGACTCTGTTAGAACTTCAACTATCTGCAAAAAATAAATAAAAGCGGATTAAGCAACAAAAAAACACAAAACATATCATAACTAATAACTTTTAGTGTCAGGATACCTCTCCAGCAGCATCAGCATTATCTAAAGCGAAACCCATTGCTTCTTTGATTTGGATTCTTTCTAATGTTAAAGCACGGAGCATATCTTCAAATTCATCTCTTTGTGCATCAGTCAATGTACGTTCAGTCTCCACACGCTGCACGAAGATAATCAAAGGAAAATAAGTATAATAAATAACTTAATTTCACCTGGCTTATGTAAGATTGACAAAAGAAAATAAATAACAAGATTGTACCCTGCTTCTTCCAGCAGCAAATGTAGCTCCCGTCTCCTCATTCTCTGGACTCTTGTCTTTTGGCAGAGCAGGTGGGACCCATCTAGCAATTGGTACCAAATTTTGTTTTTTAAATCACTGATTTTTATAACAACATATGCATGATTTGTAAAGGAAGTATCAAGATATGTTTCTGGCAATTATTACCTCCCACTACCAGTTATCATGATAAAAGGTTCAGTTCGCCACCTATGCATCGTATCACCCTGCATTTGTGAGAGCAAATATTAATCTTTCAATCCACATATATCTCAAGCTGCCATTCCCTTTTCTAGGGTTAAATTCTAAGTGTTGCTTGTCAACCATGTACCTGAGCAAAGGAATAAAGCCTCTACACATAATAAGTATGCTCCTTAGAGCCGAGTTCAAACAAAAAACTAAAAAGAGGGTTCCCACGGACCCTCTCCATTACAGCTTGCTCGAAAGCACAACCTCCATCAAGAACGTAAAGGGCCATTTTATCAATTACTTTTCTAAGGCGGGCATCTTCAAGCATAACAACTGTTATATCGGGCACATTGGGAGTAAGAACCTAATCACCAAGGTTAGAATATCAGTACCTTAGAATAGCTTTTGCTTACAAATGTAGTGTATGATATATTCAACCTATCACGTAAATTAAAAAATTAACGGTCAACTTACCAGCTCAGAGTTCTGGCTTGGAACCAAAGTAATGGGAGGACCAGATGGACCGGACAAGATCACAGTGGCACCCTGCAAACCACAAAAGGTCACTCATAAGACTCACACAAGTCATTACTATTTTATATCATCCACTTAAGCTAAAACTCATAGCAAGTTTTTACAAACATAAAGCATACCTCTTTACTCCTGATGGCCATTTGTCCTGGAGGAGGAGCAGGGAGTGATTGAGAAGGGAGGGAAACGGATTTACCCCACCCAATATTCAATTCATAATCATAAACAATCACCCCTGAAACATTAAATACAATATTCAGTTATCACTCTTGCTAAGAAAGTTTGCAACTTAGAAGCTCCATAAATGATTCAACTAAACATTTCTAGAACTTCAATTCATATAATTTCACATCTGTGTGACACGTAAAAGTAGACATTACCGTTATAGCTGGAAAATTTCTACATAAATATACGAATCAGATTGTTGACCTCTACTCTCATTTAAACAAGAATTTTAGCTCTTATACTATTTGGAAGGTCTTAACCTTGCATTTCATCTTTTGCAGCTTGTCCATCTGCACGGTTCATAAAAGCCACAAAACCACAGTTTTTTTTGTCGTTTTCGCTCCTCTTCTGTCCTTGGCCACATTATCTTCACACTAGCAATGGGTCCAAATCTTCCAAATGTCCGCAGAAGAAAATTTTCATCCACCTGAAATGTATTGACCATAGAAAGAAAAGGTCAGCTTGCATTTTTTCACCAACTAAAGTACCATATTAGCATCACGATCTGACCTGAGGTGCAAGATTTCCGACATAAAGATTGGTGGTCTGAGGATCTCCATCATCAAAGGAACCAAACTTTGGATCAAATTCATCAGGCAACTCATCAAACCGACTAGATAGCTGAGATAGTAAGATACAAGTATATGTGATTTAGATGAGATTATGGTTTATTTATATATGAAATCCTCTTTATATAAATGCCAAACAAGGTTGAAAATGTATGCATTGCAATATTTGACTAGATATGTAGTTAGGGGCAAGTTGTTGACTAAAGATGAACTTCCTAATAAAATCATATCTTACCGTTGAAGTTGGACGTCCGTCCTGCCAGTTTTCGCGCTCTTGGTTTCTTCTTTCTCTCATTTCTTGTTCATGTTTTAACTCCTCCATGAAATAGTCTATATTCCTCGCCTTCCCTTTGCTTTTCTCTTTTGGCCTCTCTTCGTCCTTCTGTCAGTAGTAAAAATCCGTTACAATCGGCTACTAAAAAGGTCGAACACACAATGCAACTATGCAAAAAGTCAACAAGGTAATAGCATAGAAATGTTTCAGCAGTTCACTAACCTGTTTTTCATTTTCTTTACCCTTGGTTGCCATGGGAGGGGGTAAGAAAGAAGGAACATACCTGCAGGGAAAAAATATAACACCACATAATTTTCAACACTTAATTTGTGAGTACTAAACTCACATACATATGCCTATTTATTAATGCTTCATACAAAATATCCCCTAATAGTCAACAACTTTGGACTTCATTTAATTTACTCTGCAGCATCAAGAAGAAGGATGTGTGTATTCAGATACATTAGCACCCTGCAAACTGCAATGGAACACACTATGCCCACCTATGAATCATGTATTTATATTCAGTAAGGTGTAAAAGAAAATAGGTAACTTGATTTAGTGATCTAGTCCTAAAGTAACTCGCTCTCACCAATCAAAGGTGCCTAAAAATTCCACATCAAAAGCTTAAGGTTAAGTTTTTTTTTAATAAAATGATGATATAACCACCTACAATTCAATAACATAGGGCAACTAACTTATATGGTCAACTGAACAAGCTGAACCGAGAAAGTCTTGGCAAGCTTAAAAGACCCTTGTGTACCAAGTCTATGCAAGATATACGGACCACCTAGTAAGTTATATGTTTGAGCGGGTCATAATTTTTCGTAACAGTAAACGCTAGCATAGTTGCATGTGACTTCACATAAATGATCTAACTTTATTTCATCTAATGCTGATGTGAACACATAAATCCAATGGTACAAAAGGAAAGGTAAGAGTCACATTTATATATAAACCCAGACTCAAGCTCTGAGAGTTCAGCCTGAGCTCAAAGCTTCCGAACTTGGTGACTTGCCAGCTAATCACTAGCCTACTGAACATTCTCAAGTCCAACCAACAATTTCACGAGGAAAAACTCATTTCTACCAATCTCAGGCTCATTTGGAAAGCATGCACCTAGTTGCCTATGGTAATTTTCATCACCATAAAAACAAAACCAAAACAAAGTAGACTATACAAAGGACTACAGACTACTAGTAATTGTTAATCAGCTATTGAGCATGTGTGTACAATAAAGTGTGTTGGTATTCGTTTGAATGTGAATAGCATTGGTAGCTTGACACTGGGACTACATATAACAAGACTCCTAGCTCCTTAGTTACCAGCCTAAACAAGACAATAGAGTTTCATAAACTGATCGCCTTATAATTTCTATATTCAGAATGCCTTATGATAAGAGCAGTGTAACATATTCAAACCAAACAAAAGCGCTTGTTTACCTACTCCCCTTCTTTGAACCAGACACTTCTTTGGAATTTCCACCTGCGTTCGCGCATGAATAAAAAGGCCCATTTGCTTATTAATGTGTCCGTTGAAAATAAATCATTCATACAACCATATTTATGCACCATTTTAATTAATAACACGAAACTAAATAACAGAAACCGAAAATGCATCCAAGACCTTATAACACGAACTAACCTGCATCAGGTTTCACTTTTTCATCGTTAATTGTTCCTCCTCGAACAAAAGCTTTTGACCCAGGTGTAGAATCCCCTTGAAACGACTTGAGAAACTCAGCATAAAGACGGGCTGTTTCATCCTCAGCCCTCTACATAAATACATTTTTTTTTATTAAACTTTCGGTCAAATTCATACTAAATAGACACAATTGCACACGTCCACAATAGCCGTACCTTTTTCTTCGCCTCTTCTTCTTCGCGATGCTTTTGAAAAGGCGTCTTCTTCCGTGTAATTGAAAAAGAACTCATCTTTTCGCCAAAACGCTTTTACCTGTATGACCAAAAACATCAAGATAAAACATACACAATATTTTGTGAAAGAATGCAAGTGCTTGGACCTTAGATTTAGTTATTTTGTAAACGAATGCAATTTAAACCAAAACGACTATTTTGTAAGAATTACTATCTAAACCATATGATGGTAAAAGAAGGCTTTTATAGTTTCATCTCGGATAAGCACTTTAAAATAACCATGTACCAATAAGCAGAAATAAACAAAGCAATCCCAAGCACCATCTAACTTGACATCTTTTGTTTACACCATTTAAAATCATTGACGATAACAATTACATTCAACGACACAATCACGCAATACAGCAATAGTTATACAAGCAAACGTTTTATATACTCTATCCTGAAATTAGAGATCCCAGGTTATTCCGATAAAATAATCTAATCCAAACACCCGCTAAACATATCCCTGTCATCTAATTTAACACCAAATCAAAGCTTTTACATTTATGAAATTACAACAATCATAAACTTATGGGGTGTTTGGATCAGCTTATTTAGCTGGCTTATGGGCTTATTTGAGTTTGGAAAAGCCAATAAGCTCACTTATTGAAGCTTATGACCTTGACATTATTGGCTTAAGCCAATAATAAATCTAAACTTAATAAGCTCTAAAAAGTGAGGTTATCAGCTTTTTTCCAAAATCAAATAAGCCCATAAGCCGGCTAAATAAGCTAATCCAAACGCCCTAAAAGGTTCAAAATTTATCAAATTAAAACAATCATAAACGCTAAATTGACAGAAAAAGGTTCAGAATTTATAAAATTAGTACTAATTAGCCTCTAAAAGTTTAATTTGATGTGATGAAAAAAGGAACCCTAGTTTTTTGTAAGTATAGAGATTGATGAAAGTTACCGGTGAGGCGGTGATTTGTGATCGGTGATGAAAGTGGTGGTGGTCGGAGGAATATTCCGGTGACCGGAGCGGTGGAGATGTGGAACGAATGGTGTTAAACATTTAGAATTAGTCATTTGGTCTGGCTTGATTGGCTGTCATAAAGAATTTTAATGGTGTTTGATGATGGTGAATCATAATATGAGACGTTGAGGGTATTTTAATATTTTTAATGTGATAAAAATTTCTAACAATAAAATTTTAATAATATGTTTCGTTCTCTATATGTAGTATCTACTAGGAGGGTACTCGTGCATTGCAGCAGCGGATACGCTGAAATAATTTTTTTTGATTAATAATGTATTTTAGTTTATTATGCTATTTTTAACAATAAATTTATGGATATCAAGAATTTCGTATAGCCCGTTCCCGTTCGGGCTTGAACCCGTTGGCCCGTACCTGTTCGGGCTCGAGCCCGTTTGGTCCGTGCCCCATTCGGGCTCAAGCCCATTTGACCCGTTTCCCATTCAAGCTTGAATATTTGTATAATGTGCTTTATTATTTGTAGTAGTGAAATTTAATGCATGAATTGTGTTTAATTTGGTTGTACAATATGTTTGATAATTTTTATTCTTATGTAAGGGGTGTTTTAATAACTGTATTAGTTGTATTTGTTGACCAGTTAAATAATTGACTACATTAAATTGCATTAATGTTGTGTTTTGTTGTACATTATGCTTCTTGTCTTGTATGTCTGAAAATTATGTGCATTAAAGTGTTGTATACTATGTTTCTTTTCTTGTAAGAATGTAAGTAGTAGTTATAGTCATTAATAACATTGACCACTTTAATAGCATTAATGTTGTAAGTCTGAAAATTACATCATGCTTATTTTGTTGCACACTATGCTTATTTTGTTGTAAATTTGAAAATTGGTTGCAACTATTGTACAAAAGGAACTAGCAGTGGTAAAATTTTCACAAAAATATTGCTTTAATGGGGTATGATACATCTGAACAAAAAGTTACTTTCAGAAAAGGATGTTTTTGTCCCCATTGGAGATTTTTAATTCACACTCTTCTACATTGCCTAAGTCCTAAGAAAACATCTTATGAACAATTTGCATCAACCATGGCTTATCCTTTGGTTTGTTTGGCAACAGATAGGACTTTCAATTTTTCAAAGTTTATTTTCAATAATATGAAAGGCAATGTAAAGAGTCAATATAAATTTTTGATGTATCCAAGGTTTGTGCAAGCAGTGTTAAATGAGTTTCAACTGCACCCTCACAAAAGAATTTATGAACCTTCCACTCTTAAGCCAAAAAATTTTCAAAACATGTGTAAGGCTTCAGATCTTTGGAATGGGGAGGTTCATCCATTTTTGCCTCAAATGCTTGCTAAAATTTCTCAAGTACAGGGTGAGGATGCACCAATCCCAGCTGCATCTCAAAACACACCCACTATTGTTGTTCCACAAATTCAACATACCCCTGCTGTAACTCACACTTATGAGAGAAGGTCTAAACAACCAACTTCTCTCATCTCAACATTGCATGTTGCTGAGCCTTTTGGTTTAGGAACAAGCAGTGGTGGTTCAAGGCTTAATCCTAGTCCAACTAGGGAAGAGCCTGAATCAATGCCTTATGATTCACCTCTCCTAACAGGTTACACAGTTGGAAGTGATGAAGGCAGTGTGCAACAAAATGAATTGATGGATATTTGTACCAAATTAGTCAAGCAGGTTCAAGCTCTGGAGAAAGATCTGGCAAAGACCAAAGAACAACATGCCACAGAGCTGAATAAATTGAAGGCTGAGATTCAAAGATTGCAGATTGAAGTTGAGAATCTCAAGAAGCAAAGACCTCAGGTTGTATCATCATCATCTTCACCTTCAGATGAGTTTTCTGCAAGTTCTACTAAAGTTTTGGGAGATTCTTCCAAACAGGGGAGGAAAATAGATGCAGAGCTTAAGGGGAGGAATAAAAATTTTGAAAAAGACTTTGTTGAGCTCAATGATTCTGATAATGCTCAAGCAAAAGATGATGTAGCTGAGACTGAGGGGAGGAAATTGGATTTTGAAGATATGGATGCTAATGCAGGTTTTAACTTTGATGATTTAGTTAGAACTGCTCAACCAATTTCCACTGAAGCATAACAAGTTCCACTAATCAACCAATTATCACTACAAGTGAAAATGTTCCCACTGCTACTCAGGAAGTTATCACTGCAGAGGAAGAAGCTGCCAAAATAAGATCAGTTAAAGGAAAAGCTATTATGATTGCTTCAGATCAAGAGCAAACAAGAAAGATTTCTAAGAAAGAACAAGCTCAGATCAACTTTGATGCAAGATTAGCATAGCAACAACAAGCTGAAGAGAATGAAAGAAAGAAAAAGCTTGAGGAAGATGAAGTTGCTAGCTTTATGGAAGCAACTAGGTTAGATAAACTTGAAGCATTAATGGCACAACCACTTTTAGTTGTTCCACCTATGATCATGCATGAGAAACCTCCATTGTTCACTTATGTGCCTACAGAAGATGAGATTGACTACTTGGTTAATAATGATCAGATAATCAGGAAGAAGGCTATTGAATTAATTGCTAATACAACCTTGAATGAAGAACAAAGGTCTGCTCACTTAAAGATTTCATTCAAATGAAGAATCAGCAGGCTCTTGATGAAATCATTGGAGATGTTAGAAAAGGTCAAAAGAAGCCAAGAAAGCTTACAAAGACACAGATTATTGCTGAGATGAAGACTTTTTGTTGCCATGTTGGAAACATGAAGATGGCTCAATTCAAAGGAATGTCACATGAACAGGTTGAAGGTATTTACTATAGAATCAAAATACAAGATAGTAAATTCATTCCAATGGATCAAGAACCAATAGTTATGAAGACAAAAAGGACTGGAGTGAGTCTTGAATCAAAAGATGCAAAGAAGTTGAAGACTCAGAAATCATCTCAAGCAGAAGAGGGTTCTAGCAAGTTGACAGAAGAGCAAGTTACAAACATGTTGTTTATAGAGACTGATGTACTTAACATTGAACCTCTAGAAGCAAAATATCTAGTTGTTAATTGGGAGATCTTTTCTGATAGTTTTGGTGTTGCTTGGAAGATCATCAGAACTGGAAGTGTCACAAGCATTTGCAGATATTTTGAAGATATTGTTAGATCTTGTGATAGAGAAGATTTGGATACTTTGTGGAGAATTGTTCAAGATCAGTTTAAGAAGGATGAACTTGTTGATGTCAAAGCTAAGGAGTTATGGGTTCACTTCAGAAGATTATATGAACCTGACCCAAGTGATAGATATTGGAGATTTGAAGCTCATGATCAAAGAACCTTGTGGAAATCTATGATTCAAGTTCTGTGCATCATGTTTCTACTCAAGATGGAGTTGATGTCTTTATGCTGGCTGAGAAAGAATATCCATTGAGAGATGGAGTATTGGATGTTATGAGAACTGTGAAGCTTAGGTGTTGGGAAAGAACTGAAGTCATAGATGATTTGCTACAAAGGATTTATGATCAAAGTGTGAAAGCAGATAAAGAGTTAAGAAGAAGAAGATAAGTGTTTGGAAGAATTCCCATATCCTCATGTTTATTGTATACTTGAAGAAACTTATTGATTTATGTACTAATCATAAGTTAGGGGAGGATTGTTGGGAATTATACTAACAGTTACCACGGCTAAGTGAAGATGTTACAACTGCAGAAGAGTGTGCTTGCAGTGGAAACTCATTACCACTGCAAGAACATATATTACCACTGCTTATTAGATAACTGTTAGCAAACGCGTCTAGATAAATATAAAATAGATCTTATGTATATCTTATTCTATTAGCATTATACTTATCTTGTAGAAGAGGACTCCTTGTGCTATAAAAGGAGATCTAGGTTAAAGGTTAGAAGATAACTTATATATGTTTCTAGAGCTTCAAGGTGTAACCCTAGTGATATCAAGATCACTCGTATTATTATTATTAATAATATTGGAGCTAATAGTTTGTTTACATACATTGTTCATATACAACTGTCTTACTCACAATCAAACTTCTAAGTGTTACTAAGTAGATTCCGCATTCTTAGTGATATAATTCAAAGTATCAATCTAACACAAGTTCAAGGTGTTTAGATCCATCAATGGTTGTAATTTTTGGTGAAGGGGTGTTTTTAATAGCATTAATGTTGTTTGATATAATTTTGGTCTTAAAATGACAATATGCTTTATTTTGTTGTACAATATGTTTACTTTGTTGTAATTATGAAAATTGGGTGCTTTAAATTGTTGTAAACCATACTTAATTTCTTGTAAGTTTTAAAATTTTGGAGAGAGAGTCATTCATGCTTTATATGTAGTATAGACTAGCTTCCATATTATTGTAGATTACAAGTTTTAAATGAATTAGGATTTTTTTTATATCCGGTTTCATCTTATAATTACCGAGTTTAATGCTTTATTTTCTTTATTTGAACAAACCAATTCCAGGTTCCTGTTTCATTATTTTTCTATGTTGCTGTTGATACAAAAGTTGGGCGTTCCTTATTATGGGCTCTTGCTCTCGTACCAATTCGCTTCTAAATGCTTGAAACCTGCGCACTAAGAAAATAAACAACACCGTTAGGCTTATCGTGAGATTGTCTCCCACGATTAGACTCCGGCGTGAGAGTAAGTAATCGATTTAGGGTTCTCGTAAAGAGTTTTAGGGTTTGTGAATCGTACCTTGAATGAGAATTATGTCATTCCTTATATAGGCGCAGAATCCTTGTAGGGTTCGTGCTCCTTACGTTTCGCACCCATGGTGCTTATCCGGGTAAGGATATCTATTCCATAGATAGAAGATCCTTACCTAAACCGTATATGTAGTTTAGTTGGGCTTGGGCTTATGTGAGTCCATTCCCTTTATTGGTGTGGCCCAAGTTATAATAGCCCACACATGGTGGCTTTGGGCCTTAGTAATGTTTATTATTTGGGCTCGTGGCCCATATATAGACTATACGTCATCATGCCCCCCAGTCTAGTGTGCGCGGCTCGTAGCCGCGGATGCTAGACTAATCACAACAGCGGTAAGCGTAGCGGGAGAACTTTGAAATATTGCCGCCCAATTTGGAGTACAATGTACCTAGTCATAGATATTTCAAAGAAATACCTCGAAAATCGGAGGTTGTGTCCACGTGTCCCTCGGAAATCGGGAAAAAGTGCATGTACCGTTTCGGTTCCTAGCCACACGTTTTGTGAGTGGGATCCACGTGGACATCATCTAGGGTTTTTGACCTCCTTATATAAAAGTCACCGCCCCCATTTTACCAAGAACACACAGAAAAAACACATACTCACTTCTTCAAAGCGTTTTTTGCAAAGAAAGTAACTGTTTTATTAGGTACATTTGTGTGCGATTTTCAGTAAATTTATGAAAATGGTTGCCCAATTAGAAGATTTTCGCTCTGCGATGACTGAGAATGATGTGCGTCAGTTTACATCTGACTACTTCATTTCTCTGGATGTGCATCCAGAAGCTCCAGATGTTGATGCGTGTATAGCCGATTTCCCCGAAGGGAAAATAGGATTATACACGCGTTTTTTCGAGTACGCGAATTACCGCGTACCGATATCCATTTTTCTGAGCGATTTGCTCAATCACTATCGTCTCCACATCTCACAGCTGCACTGTATAGGTGCGGCTAAGGTGTCGAATTTTGAAGTAAACTGCCGTTTACTTGCGATAGAGCCGACCATAGCCTTGTTCCGCGCCTTCTACCACACAACGTGGTCAAATGGGTGGGTGTCCTTTGCGAAGCGCCCGGGGGCGCTTCAGTGCTATACTGAGAAGGTAGACTCCCTGAGGCATAGGAAGGAGCATTTTTTCTGGGTTGATGACGTGGTGTTTCCATCACCCTTTGAGTTTTATACTCAAGATACGTTGCCAAGGGATGGGCGCCCCGCACCCGGTTCCTATAGTCTGACCGATGCGCAGACCCTTGATGTCAACCGCATTCCCATTAACCCTTATCCGGAGGAGTTTTTGGTGCACGTGGGGTTGAGTCGCAATTACTTCGGTGGTGTTGACGAGGTGCCAACCTTCATAGATGAGGAAGGCCGGGGTGGGTGTTCGTCCCTTCTACTTCAAATATGTAAGTTTTCTATATGTGCACGTTTAGTAACTAATCCCTTCTTTTTCTGTTTGTTTATGTGCGTAGAGATGGATCTATTTGTTGTGGTTAAGCTGGAAAAGCCAAAGCAGGTGACTGTAGGAGTGCGCCCTCTGAGGGAGGGTGAGCAGCCGCTTCTGGATGCGACCCAGGGTCATCTGACGGTGCTGGGGGATGTTGGCCATGAAGATTCGCCACCTCTCCAAGTAACGCCCGTTCAGAGCGTGGCACCAGATGTGGAGATGGCGCAAGAGGAGGAGGCGCACGCTCAATCATCTGATAGCGAGGAAATATTGAAGCCTGAGGACGTGCTGAAGGAAGAGGTAGCGCAGAATCTAAAGCGCAAAGGGGAGGCTGGGAGCAGTGGCACTTCGAAGAGATGACGCCACCTTATTGGAGATGCGGAATCATCCGCGGAGGAAGAGACATACGTTCCTGGCGCGGATAAGAAGGCTGCTGAGGCCTCGCCATTTATGTAAGTATTTTGTCGCATATTGTATATTACTTGTCGTAATATGTTTCTAACAGTTTGCTTTTTTGTATATTGTAGCGATGATGCCACGAAGGATGATGGAGCCTTCGTGGAGACCGTGTCCCCTCCGCAGAATGAAAACAAGGAGGGGAAAGCTAAGGTTGATGAGGGCGTACCTGCGCAGCAACTGATGGATAAGTTGGCTGCGACTGCTGCACGTCAGACTGAGCTGGTGGCTCACGAGGTACGTCGAGGAGAGCAGTACTCTCGCCCAAAAAGATGAGGAGATAACCATGCTCCGTGCGCAGTTGGCTGAAGCGCAGGCGGAAGTGGGGTCCTCCAGGGAGTACAATGAGAAGGTCACCCATGAGAAGTTGACCGCGATGGCTGAGCTGGAGCAGGCGCGCGGACAACGTCATCAGTACAAGGCCAACATGACTTGGGCGGTAAGGTATTTGGAGGAGAAGAGGGAGGAGCACTTCGCGAGTATCGTCAAGTTCAAGGAGCGCATGGAGGATATTGTCCAGATGCAGGAGAATAAGCTGCGCGACCTGAGCATAGATGTAACACCCCCAAAAGTCGTTAATAACAGCGGAAGACTTAACATGTCAGCGGAAGACTTTCGGGGTATTACTTCAAGGATCTTTGTCACAATCATAGTAGACAACACAAAATGAAGTATTAAAGTTTAATTTATTTCAAAATACCAAATATCTGAGATACAAGACATTATTAAGTTAAGAACGTGTTTTATTCTGAAGGAAAATAAGTAGTTTATTATGGTTCTTGTCATGCTTTTGCCCACTCCGTGCCATCCAGATCCGTCTTGTTTAGTTACCTGAGATAAACATGCTAAAGTCAACATAAAGTTGAGTGATATTCATAGGTTTGAGTTTAAGAGTTTGAATCACAAGTTAAGAGTGTATTGTAATCACATACAATCAATATGTTAAAAAAAATCAATGTTCCTGTTATTGCCTTAAGCTCATGATACTCAACGATTAACAGCCAATCATAAGTATGTATTATGATGGTAAGTAATAGGCCCCCAAAGATAGGTATTTGTCAATAACCTATTTATAAGAACAATAAAGTGCGCCTGGTGTTTTCTCCAACAACCAAACGAGGATTGTCAATCACTAATAGTACTATCCACAATTATTTACGTTCACCCTTCAGGTGATTAAGGTTCATGATTGAGGGACTTCTGACAATAGTAACTTAAGCAAATAACGTTGGCCTGACGGTATTTCAATACCCGGTATAAAAGACTTGTGTTCGAGTTTTAAGCATGTATCCCCCCACGGGAAAATAGTTAAAGAGTGGGCTATGAAATCACCTTAGTAGTAGTAGTAGTTTCGTAACTCAAAGATGTTTGCAACGGCTTCACACACAACCTATAATATAATGCAAGTTTCAGTTGATAGTCTAAATTTGGTTTTATCGCGAATGTTTGTCATGTTTTCAATATATATCGAAGTATAAAATGATAGGTCATGATAAAAGTTAATAATCATATCGTATAGTTAACTTTTATTTATTACGACGAGGATTATATATGTAACGTATATATAATTAAAAATTTCAAAGTTTTATATCAATTATCATAATATTTATATAAAACTTTATAAATATAATAAGAAATATTTATTTCAGTAAAGTCCTTCAAGTTTCACAAGTTTTACAATTTTGACCCTAACGGTATAACATTTTCACCGTTAGTCCAATATATACATATTTTACATTTTTGGTCCAATATATAACAATATTTACCTTTTATGACTCCAAGTTTCAGTATTTACAGTTTATACCCTTTAGAAAAATAGTTTTTATACTTTTCACCCAAGTTTACAATTTTGGCAATTCTAGTCCCTACTTCTCGTACATTTGCAAAAATGGTCCAAGTTTTACCAATTTCAAAACTTAACATTTTTATTAGTTCATTAAGCTCAAAACATTTAGAAAAGTTTAGTTTGATAGCTTATTAGCTTATTCTAAGCTTATTTCGTTTCTTGGGCTTAACGATCCAAAATAAGGGTCCGTTAACAATTTGAGATCCATTGGGCTTACGAGACCTTTGGGCCTGACCTTGGACTCATTTTAGGATACCAAAAACACTGGAGTTGGGCTCCCAGGCCCAGTGTATCACATAAGCTTAGTGGGCTTTACATAAGCCCACGTTGGCTTATATAAGTTTTGTAAAACCTGGTTTTTGTCGAGACAAAAGGGGTCGAGCAAAGTAGTTAAACGAGCTCATATGGTTGAATAAAAAGTGTTTTCTAATTGTTTACCAAGGTGACAATGGGGTCGAGCAATAAAACATATAGGTTATGTGTCGAATTTGAATTTAACGAGACCAAAGTGTTTGTGAAAACTCACTTATCAAAACTGTTTTCAAGACTTAGAAATATTCTAAGTCTTTTCCATTTATACGAAAGGGTCAAGTGACATATAGACGTGTGATTTTCTTTATGTAAATGTTGTTATTATGATCGAAACTTATTACATCTTGTTAGACAACATGTCAAACGTTATATAGGTTGAATAATATTCATGTGTTACGTTTTAATATTTCAAAACAAAAGGTCAAAGTAAATGTGCAATTCAATACTAACTAAAACAAAGAAAATGTTCTAAGTGTTTTGAAATGACACGAATGGGTCAAGTGACCTCCTAAACGTGTCGAATATATTAGTTTAAACGTTAGCTTTAGGTTCAAAAATTTATATCACTCGTTTGTCATTATGTTGGATAATTAGAATGTCGAATAATATGGTCATGTCACGTTTTTATATAACGAATTAATTTAGTAAAGTAAACGTGCAAAATTTAATAGTAACGAGATAAAAATAGAAAAGAAGTTCGTGAGTTCTCACCTCACCTCAAAAGGGTGGGGTAAATGGTACGTATGGTTCGATCTTATGGTTCAACGTGTTGTGGTTCACTTCTCGTCCTTCCAAGGTTCAAGTAGACTCCAAGCTTGCTTCCTAGGTTCATCTTGAAACGTGGTACACTTGAGAATCCTTTCGTCCCTCTCTAGCTCCTTTTCGTCAGTATTTTTGGTGGTAGTGGTACGTATGTGTAACACCCCCAATTCATGGATGCAGCGGAATTCGAACTGGGTGTTACTCGACGGCACAATAGTCACAATGATAGAAAACGAACTCCAATTGAGTCGTTTTGAAAAGGTTTATCATTCAAATTATATAAATATCAGAGATTACAAAATGAGGTCCCAATTGGTTCCATGTTTACAATGTATAATAAATGAGTTTTGAATGATAATAAAATTTATAGCCCTCTTGAGTATCCGTGTCCTTCCGTGCCATCCTTGATCGTCATGAACCTGAAATACATGCTTGAGAGGTCAACACAAAGGTTGAGTGGAATTCGTAGAGTTTAGTTAAATCGTTTGAACACAATAATCGTAGTGTGAGTTATAGGCTCACACCAATGTTTGGAAAACAAAACAGGTAGGCTACGTTATTATACGCCCGGAACATGTATTATACACTAAGCTTATGACACCATAACGTTAACGTGTACCAATATCGATCGGCAGATTTATCCCGGTAGGTACTTTGCTAACATACCTAAATCTCAAATATTAATGCATTTGTTTGAACTTAGTCAAAACAAATGGGATTGGTCAATCCCAATAGGCCTATTCACAATATTCGCGCTCACTCGCAAGTAACCCTCGCAAGTGATTAAATGGTTCATAATAAGGGATCTCGGTTTGGCAAGGATGATACTTAGTGATAATAAAATAATCAGGCAAGCATACAATTTAAAAACATTGTGCTCGGTTAAAAATAGCATGTATTTCCCCCAAGGATTCGTAAAACAATTAAGTAATGGAAAGTGGGGCTATGAACTCACCTTAAGTAAGATGATGTATAATGAGAATGATGGATATGCCGTAAGAACTTCTACGAGCAACCTAGAATAATTGTTGTAACTTAGGTTTGGAATAATGTCTAAGGAAACATAAACATGCCAATATATATATCTTGCATTTAGTCCATGATGTTGTATGATGTATAGTGTAAGTCTTTGAAAGAAATGATTCATGAAACATGTATGTTTATATATCGTTTACTACCGTTCGGGCCGACATAATTCAGAAGTCATGTTAGTAAGCGTTCGAGGAGCCAGGACACTTTAATTCGTAAATCCACAACTCATCTCGACGGCTTACATAATGAACTCCTCACATGAGGCTCCCTACTATTGTAGTAGTTGATAAAATATATAGGTATAAGTTTTGATCCGAAAAGTTACATATCCGATATTTGAATAAACTTAGGAAAGTTTATTATTACATGAAGATTGTTATTAGGGTATGTTTCATATAACTTGTATGACCATTTTTCTTTGTAATATCTCATGGTTCTTTTTAGGTGAAGTAGATCCAAATTGCTTGTTCATGTTATCGCCTAATTCATTGTTTCATGTTTACGCCTATGTAAGTTGTTATGGTCATTTCGTCATGGCCTAGCCATGACCTTTGGTCCTTGTTCCAAGGTCATGAGACACAACCTTGGCTCTAGCCATGGTTGTGGTCT
This sequence comes from Artemisia argyi, assembly GCA_030686995.1. NCBI lineage: Eukaryota > Viridiplantae > Streptophyta > Magnoliopsida > Asterales > Asteraceae > Artemisia > Artemisia argyi. The sequence continues at coordinate 188,402,119 of CM060684.1, forward strand.
TGATTATAGGTCATAAGACCTCTTGTTCCTTTCAAAGTATAACCATAATCTAGTGACTTTTGCCTAAAAATGGGCTGTTTAGAATTTGAAGAATTTTATCACTCGGAAAGCATTTTTAGGTCTCGAGCTTCTTTGTACCTGAACGAAAACGGTGTTCCGGACAACTTTCGTGTTTTAACTTTTTGATGAATCGGACCAGAAATGCCTCTTTTTGCGTGTTTAGTGTTTCTGTAACAGAAAGTTTTGGCAGTTTTGCCGGAAAGTTTTTGTAACTTCAAATCGCCATAACTTTTGACTCGTATACTCATTTTAGGTGGTTCAAATTACTACGGTTTCCTTGTTAGGTCCTCTACTACAATATGTAATAATCCAATATCATATTTTTACCATTTTAATCAGGTCTTTCCAAGAAAATCACTAGTTTGCTTGTTTTAGTAACTTATCTTAACAATCCATTATAACAACATCTTTTACTCATTTTTATACATCATGGACTTGCATACAAGACATAATATAGCAAGAATAATAGGTAAATAACATAAACATGATTATTTAACAAGAAGCAAGTTAGAGTTTGGCTTACAACTTGTGGCTTTCAACAAAGAAAGGAAAGTAACTAGAACCAAGATCAAGACCAAGAACCACTACTTAATCTTCCAAATATTTTCCAAATATTTTCCAACCATAGCCAAGCTTCCATATCAAAAACCCTATCTTATAATCCCTTGATAAACACTAATCTATCACAAAAACAAGCCTTAGTAAAATTCTTTACTAAGAACACTTGGAAATTTGATGAGTTTTTGTGGTGTTTTTATAGAGTTTTATGGTTGAAAGGTGTTAAGGATCAACTAGGAACTATGACTTGAACTTGTGATGGATTGAATGAGCAAGATCAATGATCAAAATGGTGCATTTATATGGTTTTGGGTCGTTGGTATTGCAAGAGAAAGGAAGAGAATGAGCTCTCTTTTATACCAAAAATGAGGAGGTTACAATGTTGACTTGTCAACACTTGGAGACCAAGTTGTAATTAAGTAATGATCCAAGGCTAATTTCATGAGATGAAGCCACCTATGGGATGACTCCCCCCCCTCCTAGGTCAGTTCATATACTTGGGGAACAAGGTGTGGACTTTTGATAATATTATCCAAGATACTTGGTTAGTTTTGACTCCGGGAAATGCCAATCGTAAATGATTAAGCCTCAAAACGTAAAACCGGGTGTCGTAAAATTATGGAACTTGGAAGAATGGTTAAACATGTCATAATACTCCATAATAAAATATAAAATGAGTGGTAGGTTCCATTTGGGTGTAAAACCCTGCTAAAAACTGGAAATACGGGTCTAAAACGCGTAATACGTAAAATGTACGAATATTGCGTAAAATTGAGAAAAGTAAAATGTTACTTTTCTAATAGGATAAAAATGATTTAAAATGACTTATAATATCTAGACTGGGCTCAGTCTAGTGTCGGTTGGTATTAAATGTCTTTTAGACATCAAACCGTAAGCCTAAAAATCAAGGAATGACTTATAAAGTCAAGGAATGATTTTTGGTCAATGGAGGAGGGAAAATATGTTGACTTTTTCTAATAAGTTGAAAACTTAAATCGTCTTAGAAATGCGGTGCAGGTATAGGCTAAGGTTACGGGTGAGTAAAAACGCTTAAAACTGAAAATTCCAGTTTTTCACGGCCGAGGTTTATTTTGGTCATGTTTTTCTCAGTCATGATTTATTCTCAAATAAATCATGAGTGTGTCAAACATTTTTCTGATATGGGGAAAATTAACGCGACCGAGTTTCGTTGTGCGTAGAATTTCTGAATGACGTTTTACCCTAAAACATGTAATTCTGTGTAATTCCTTAATAACTTTCACGAAAATGAGCTTATGAATGTCAAACTTTTAATTTGCCATGGAAATGATTTATCACTTGAGCCCAAGAAATAAAAATCAAATTTCGGGAAAATTTTCGGGAAAAATGAATAGTAAAAGTGAATAGTGAAATTTTCCGGGAATAGTAATTAACCTGAAATTGCGAATTGTTACAGTCTCTACCCCTTACGGGGAACTTCGTCCCGAAGTTCTTTGTGTGTCATATGTTGGAGTGGTGTCGATGAAAAGGTGTGGTTACTTATGAGGACTAAAGTCTGGGATTACCGGTGATGTAATTTGGTTTGTCATTTTAGTGTATGGCGTAGGATGAGGCTTACTTTTATGTAGGAAAGGTATGGTAATAGTCGAATATCAAAGGAAATTGATATAGCAGTCGAATATTAATAGGAATTGATATAGTAGTTACAATCATAGCCTAGTAGGTAATCGGTTGTTGTACCTAGTGTTTATTGACTTCATACTTATGTTATTTCGGATACAAATAAGCCCACTTGTTTATAATTCTTTATTTACATAGAGAGGCATCCCAAACAATGTAGATAAGGAAATATAAACTTATGGTTTAGTGATTTACAATGTCTTTATTTAAATGAAAAGGCATCCCAATCCATTCAAATAATTACAAATCATCCTACACAACATTCATACTTAGTCGGTGAGTTACAAGGTAGGGTATTACGAGATGATACTGGTGTTCCAAAAGTACAAGATGAATATTCAATCTTGTAAAGCTGATGAGGGTGCTTGTGATGTAACTAAGGATGATTTGAGCTTTAAAAGTGCATCAAGATCTGTTAATGAGCTTGTGTTTGCCACGGTTGTGAAGGTAATGTTGTGATATGTTGATGAACAAAAGTGCTTAGTGTATGCTTAACATTAATACTCTTAGGTATAGATGTTGAGTTTGCTTTAAAAATCTTAAGAGATTTTAAAAGTTTATGATGGAATGGTATCCTTAGGACCTAAACAGGATAGTACTTCTACAGGATGAAGAGAATAATTGATAACTATCCCAAGATAGTAGTTCGGATTATCTCATAAATGAAATTTTTCAAGAATGAATTTAGATCATACAAATAAGGTGTTAAGATCTCGCTGAGTGGTAAGGCACTACCGTGTCTCTAGATTGTTTTATTGTATTCTGGTGGTTTATCGAGTTCAAGTAGGAAATCAATCTGAACATAACCCTAGTACAACTATTCTCAGTATTTGAAAATTTTAAGTCGAATATAGTTAGTCAGACTATATTCCACTGTCCCTAGGTTAAATATAGGTGACTAGTCTATATTTAGCCAAGGTTCGATAAAATTTTCAAATACCTAAACTAGGTATACTTTTGATATGTCTGTTGCTTTCGGGAAACTGTCCACTAAACAAGGCGATGTCAAATACTTCAATTGCAAGTCCCGACCATACAAGACTTGTAACGTATGTTTTCACATTCCATCGCATAGAAGATAGTAAGGGTAGGTACGTATGTAAGGAAGTTTTAAGTAGTTCTAAAATAGAACATACTTGGCCAGGATCACGAGCTTTTAACAATGAAGGTTTCATAAGAAAACTTTGATGAATGTAGAGCAGAACTTCAGCTTTCGTAGGTGATGGATTAGTTTGTCCTTTAGAAATCTCATATTTCTATTTAGAAATCGATAGGTTGTGACGGGTTTTTGATATCATATGAAATGATATTGATGATGTGATGGAATAATTCTAGAGACCATTGCACAAAACACAATGTCTCGGGAGTAGGTTAGACCATTGTGCAATTCACAATGTCTGGGAAGTAGGTTAAACCATTGTGTGACTCAAAACATTTGAGAAATGGTTAAGACTATTGTATAATACAATGTCTTGAAAAATGAATGAGACCATTGTATCTCACAATGTCTTGGAAAATGAATGAGACCATTGTATCTCACAATGTCTTGGAAATGAATGAGACCATTGTATCTCACAATGTCTTGGAAATGAATGTTGGAGTAGGAACATGATTGGGAGAATGTAGTTGTGCCGAAATGCCATAGAATAGGCATACGCAGATATGTTTAGATAAAATGATTGAAAATAAACCGAGTTTATATATCAATATACTAATGCTTACGGGGAAATGCTCAAAATGGGTATATATGAATATACTAATATCTTTCTGTATCATAACATGCTTACTAAGTCCATAATCGTCTGGAGGATGGAAGACACGGAGAGCGGAAGGCTATAAAATGTTTTTGTTTGTGATTGTAGTTATAGTTTAGGTCTCAATTAGACCCGTTTCTCTATAACCATGGCTCTGGTACCAATCTGTAACACCCCCAATTCATGGATGCAGCGGAATTCGAACTGGGTGTTACTCGACGGCACAATAGTCACAATGATAGAAAACGAACTCCAATTGAGTCGTTTTGAAAAGGTTTATCATTCAAATTATATAAATATCAGAGATTACAAAATGAGGTCCCAATTGGTTCCATGTTTACAATGTATAATAAATGAGTTTTGAATGATAATAAAATTTATAGCCCTCTTGAGTATCCGTGTCCTTCCGTGCCATCCTTGATCGTCATGAACCTGAAATACATGCTTGAGAGGTCAACACAAAGGTTGAGTGGAATTCGTAGAGTTTAGTTAAATCGTTTGAACACAATAATCGTAGTGTGAGTTATAGGCTCACACCAATGTTTGGAAAACAAAACAGGTAGGCTACGTTATTATACGCCCGGAACATGTATTATACACTAAGCTTATGACACCATAACGTTAACGTGTACCAATATCGATCGGCAGATTTATCCCGGTAGGTACTTTGCTAACATACCTAAATCTCAAATATTAATGCATTTGTTTGAACTTAGTCAAAACAAATGGGATTGGTCAATCCCAATAGGCCTATTCACAATATTCGCGCTCACTCGCAAGTAACCCTCGCAAGTGATTAAATGGTTCATAATAAGGGATCTCGGTTTGGCAAGGATGATACTTAGTGATAATAAAATAATCAGGCAAGCATACAATTTAAAAACATTGTGCTCGGTTAAAAATAGCATGTATTTCCCCCAAGGATTCGTAAAACAATTAAGTAATGGAAAGTGGGGCTATGAACTCACCTTAAGTAAGATGATGTATAATGAGAATGATGGATATGCCGTAAGAACTTCTACGAGCAACCTAGAATAATTGTTGTAACTTAGGTTTGGAATAATGTCTAAGGAAACATAAACATGCCAATATATATATCTTGCATTTAGTCCATGATGTTGTATGATGTATAGTGTAAGTCTTTGAAAGAAATGATTCATGAAACATGTATGTTTATATATCGTTTACTACCGTTCGGGCCGACATAATTCAGAAGTCATGTTAGTAAGCGTTCGAGGAGCCAGGACACTTTAATTCGTAAATCCACAACTCATCTCGACGGCTTACATAATGAACTCCTCACATGAGGCTCCCTACTATTGTAGTAGTTGATAAAATATATAGGTATAAGTTTTGATCCGAAAAGTTACATATCCGATATTTGAATAAACTTAGGAAAGTTTATTATTACATGAAGATTGTTATTAGGGTATGTTTCATATAACTTGTATGACCATTTTTCTTTGTAATATCTCATGGTTCCTTTTAGGTGAAGTAGATCCAAATTGCTTGTTCATGTTATCGCCTAATTCATTGTTTCATGTTTACGCCTATGTAAGTTGTTATGGTCATTTCGTCATGGCCTAGCCATGACCTTTGGTCCTTGTTCCAAGGTCATGAGACACAACCTTGGCTCTAGCCATGGTTGTGGTCTTGATTATAGGTCATAAGACCTCTTGTTCCTTTCAAAGTATAACCATAATCTAGTGACTTTTGCCTAAAAATGGGCTGTTTAGAATTTGAAGAATTTTATCACTCGGAAAGCATTTTTAGGTCTCGAGCTTCTTTGTACCTGAACGAAAACGGTGTTCCGGACAACCTTCGTGTTTTAACTTTTTGATGAATCGGACCAGAAATGCCTCTTTTTGCGTGTTTAGTGTTTCTGTAACAGAAAGTTTTGGCAGTTTTGCCGGAAAGTTTTTGTAACTTCAAATCGCCATAACTTTTGACTCGTATACTCGTTTTAGGTGGTTCAAATTGCTACGGTTTCCTTGTTAGGTCCTCTACTACAATATGTAATAATCCAATATCATATTTTTACCATTTTAATCAGGTCTTTCCAAGAAAATCACTAGTTTGCTTGTTTTAGTAACTTATCTTAACAATCCATTATAACAACATCTTTTACTCATTTTTATACATCATGGACTTGCATACAAGACATAATATAGCAAGAATAATAGGTAAATAACATAAACATGATTATTTAACAAGAAGCAAGTTAGAGTTTGGCTTACAACTTGTGGCTTTCAACAAAGAAAGGAAAGTAACTAGAACCAAGATCAAGACCAAGAACCACTACTTAATCTTCCAAATATTTTCCAAATATTTTCCAACCATAGCCAAGCTTCCATATCAAAAACCCTATCTTATAATCCCTTGATAAACACTAATCTATCACAAAAACAAGCCTTAGTAAAATTCTTTACTAAGAACACTTGGAAATTTGATGAGTTTTTGTGGTGTTTTTATAGAGTTTTATGGTTGAAAGGTGTTAAGGATCAACTAGGAACTATGACTTGAACTTGTGATGGATTGAATGAGCAAGATCAATGATCAAAATGGTGCATTTATATGGTTTTGGGTCGTTGGTATTGCAAGAGAAAGGAAGAGAATGAGCTCTCTTTTATACCAAAAATGAGGAGGTTACAATGTTGACTTGTCAACACTTGGAGACCAAGTTGTAATTAAGTAATGATCCAAGGCTAATTTCATGAGATGAAGCCACCTATGGGATGACTCCCCCCCTCCTAGGTCAGTTCATATACTTGGGGAACAAGGTGTGGACTTTTGATAATATTATCCAAGATACTTGGTTAGTTTTGACTCCGGGAAATGCCAATCGTAAATGATTAAGCCTCAAAACGTAAAACCGGGTGTCGTAAAATTATGGAACTTGGAAGAATGGTTAAACATGTCATAATACTCCATAATAAAATATAAAATGAGTGGTAGGTTCCATTTGGGTGTAAAACCCTGCTAAAAACTGGAAATACGGGTCTAAAACGCGTAATACGTAAAATGTACGAATATTGCGTAAAATTGAGAAAAGTAAAATGCTACTTTTCTAATAGGATAAAAATGATTTAAAATGACTTATAATATCTAGACTGGGCTCAGTCTAGTGTCGGTTGGTATTAAATGTCTTTTAGACATCAAACCGTAAGCCTAAAAATCAAGGAATGACTTATAAAGTCAAGGAATGATTTTTGGTCAATGGAGGAGGGAAAATATGTTGACTTTTTCTAATAAGTTGAAAACTTAAATCGTCTTAGAAATGTGGTGCAGGTATAGGCTAAGGTTACGGGTGAGTAAAAACGCTTAAAACTGAAAATTCCAGTTTTTCACGGCCGAGGTTTATTTTGGTCATGTTTTTCTCAGTCATGATTTATTCTCAAATAAATCATGAGTGTGTCAAACATTTTTCTGATATGGGGAAAATTAACGCGACCGAGTTTCGTTGTGCGTAGAATTTCTGAATGACGTTTTACCCTAAAACGTGTAATTCTGTGTAATTCCTTAATAACTTTCACGAAAATGAGCTTATGAATGTCAAACTTTTAATTTGCCATGGAAATGATTTATCACTTGAGCCCAAGAAATAAAAATCAAATTTCGGGAAAATTTTCGGGAAAAATGAATAGTAAAAGTGAATAGTGAAATTTTCCGGGAATAGTAATTAACCTGAAATTGCGAATTGTTACAGTATGAGGGTATGTAGTGATGTTGTTTGCATGTAAGGTTTATATAGGCTGAACTTTGGAGGGTAGAAACGAGTTGATATCACAAGCGTTAGAGCATGCATGTGAGAGCGAATAGTGTTGCCACAATTGATGTCCAATCGGTTTTGTACAAGGTTGTATCATGTATGATTTTGTTTCTGTTCATTCCTGACCATGTCATGATGTTTAGAGTTCGTTTGGATGTGATTGGGAAGTATAGGAGGTGCTAGGAGATATCTTGCCACGTTTTGGCTTATCACTTCAAAGTGAGTTTGTAGTTTTACTTTGGGCTTATTCAAGGTAGTAAATGAACGAGAGAGTGAGTATTTAGTATCAATTCTGTTTCTATGGCACTAGGGAAGACGAAGTAAACAAAAATATAGGTAAGTTGTGTGTAGAAATCGTGAGATGCTAGGGTGCGTTTGGGAGTGTCGCGACTGGCAGAAACTAAACTAAATATCAAAAAGGGTGCGTTTGGGCTTTGAGCCTGTTGGGCTTTGGTTTGATCTCGGTCCAGCAAGAAAAGGAAAAACAAAAATATAACATGGTCCGTTTGGTTTGTTAGTTGGGTTTAAGGCCCAATGAGTTAACGGGGCCCACCTGGTGTGTTTTGAGAGTCGGGTTACGATCAAATAATATTAGTGAGTGATCTCGGGAATTTTCGTAGGCTCCGGGAATATATAAATATTGTACTTTAACTATACGAAACGTATATTATATAAAAGTATAAATGTTTTTAATATAAGTATTCGCGATAATTTAGACTATATAGGTTTGTGTGCAAGCAATGTTTCTAAGCAAAAGATAATTCAAAGTTTTACCGTTGTGATTTATATATCAAGTCTAATAGAAAAAAAAAAAAAATTCATACGTAAAAGTGGGTATTTAAATAACGTAATAACTTGTAAGTATTTACTAACCGTTGGGAAAATTACGAGAGGCTACAGTACATATATCTTACAGTGAATTCCGTCCCGGAATTCGAGTTTAGGAGGGTTGCCAAGGGTGTCTAAGAGAAGAGGTGTGGGTACTTGGTGCGAAACTGGTCCTCGCGTTCCCAAGTATACTCTGGTCCTCGTTTAGAGTTCCAACGAACTTTTATGATAGGGATACGGTTTTGTTTCAGTTGTTTGACTTCTCTATCCATGATTTCTACTGGTTCCTCGGTAAAAACGAGTTTGTCATCAAGTTGTAATTCTTTCAATGGAATGACCAAAGATTCATCGGATAAACACTTCTTGAGATTTGATACATGAAAAGTGTTGTGAATTCTACTAAGTTCCTCGGGTAGTTCAAGTTTATATGCCATGGGTCCAATTCTTTCTAGGATTTTGAATGGACCGATGTATCTCGGGTTTAACTTTCCCCTCTTTCCGAATCGTATCATTCCTTTCCATGGTGATACTTTTAACATCACTTTATCTCCAATCTGAAAATCCATGGGTTTTCTTTTCAGGTCGGCGTAACTTTTCTGTCGGTCTCTAGCGGTTTGTAAACGTTGTTTGATTTTGATGATTTTCTCGGTTGTCTCATGAACTAGATCCGGTCCTGTGAGTTGTGTTTCTCCGACTTCTGCCCAGCAAACGGGTGATCTGCACTTTCTACCGTAAAGTGCTTCGAATGGTGCTGCCTTGATACTGGTATGATAACTGTTGTTATATGAGAATTCTGCCAACGGTAAGTGTTTGTCCCAACCTTTTCCGAAGTCTATAACACAAGCGCGTAGCATATCTTCTAAGGTTTGTATTGTTCTCTCACTTTGACCATCGGTTTGTGGGTGATAGGCTGTACTCATATCCAGCTTTGTTCCTAAAGCTTTTTGTAATGATTTCCAAAAATGAGACGTGAAACGACTGTCACGATCTGATATGATGGAAGTCGGCACTCCATGTCGTGACACAATTTCTTTCAGATATATCTGAGCAAGTGTGTTCATTTCATCAGTTTCTTTGATTGGTAGGAAATGAGCTGACTTGGTGAGACGATCAACGATAACCCATATCGTATCGTAGCCAGTAGAGGTTCTGGGAAGTTTGGTAATGAAGTCCATTGTAATACGTTCCCATTTCCACATGGGGAGTTCAGGTTGGTTGAGTAATCCGGAGGGTTTCTGGTATTCTGCTTTTACTCTTGAACATGTTAGACATTTACTGACATACTCAGCGATGTCGGCTTTCATGTTTGGCCACCAATATAGTTTCTTAAGATCTTGGTACATCTTGTCGGAACCTGGGTGAATGGAGTATTTTGACTTGTGAGACTCATGCATGATGAGGTCACGAATACCTCCGAAGAGAGGAATCCAGCTTCTTTCCTTGAAACAAAGCATTCCATCTGATCTTTTCACAAATCCGTTTTCGTTTTCTGGCATACCAAAAATCTTTTCAATTGGTCGATTTTCTTTCTTGAGAGCTTCGCTCTGGGCGATAATGATTTGTGTTGGAAGGGGTGAACAAATAGTCATGCCTAACGATCTAACTCTGAGAGGTTTTAGTCTTTCTTTTCGGCTTAATGCATCTGCTACTACATTAGCCTTTCCTGGGTGATAACGGATTTCACAATCATAATCGCTAAGCAATTCTAACCAACGGCGTTGTCTCATGTTTAAATCCTTTTGATCTAGGATGTGTTGGAGACTTTTGTGATCTGTAAATACGATACACTTAGTGCCGTATAGATAGTGTCTCCATAACTTGAGAGCGAATACTATTGCTCCTAGTTCTAGATCATGGGTTGTGTAATTTTCCTCATGTTTCTTCAGTTGACGTGAGGCATAAGCTATTACTTTATCCCGTTGTATCAAAACTGCACCTAAACCATGGTACGAAGCGTCACAATATAGCACGAAATCTTTGCTTCCTTCTGGCAATGCTAGTATTGGAGCTTCACAAAGCTTTTGTTTTAATAGTTGGAAGGCTGATTCTGCTTCTTGTCCCCAGACGTACTTTTCGTTCTTTTGGGTCAATTTGGTCAATGGTTTCTATGATTTGGTCTCGGTCTCTCTCCCTAGCTTGTGTTTCTTGTTGTGCACGTCGCAGAGACATGACTTGGGCTCTTGTGGTGTCGAGGGCTTGATCGATGTCACACATGATGTCCTTGTTTATGGTGTTAGCAGAGCAAAGTAATCCGATGAATTCCATAGCTTCACCGAATTGGGTACTTAGTTGTTCAATCATGGTTCTCATCTCTAGGTGTCCCATCACAAGTTGTTCTATCTCAGCTGACATGACTTCTATTAATTCATTAGGGATGTTGTTCACCAAGGTGGCTATGGCGTCTAACCTGTCTTCATGTCTTACTAACCTAGCTGCCAAGAGTGGTATGGTATGGTGAATGGGTTCTCCAGTGACTGGAAGGATCTTAGATGCAGCAAATGATGATCTTTCACCAAGTTCTCTGTTGGTGGGAGTACCTTCTTGAGATCTCCAATACTTAAGGATTGGTAGTAGAAATGACCATTTGCGAGCATTGACCCGCTTACGAGCCTTATGGTTGGTTCTTGCATAATAGTAAGGATCTGAGGAGGTAGGACGAATCTGGTAATTCCTCGGTTGATAAGACAGAGGAGCACTGGAAGTTTTCACAGGTGGTGGACTGTTGATTGTCACTGGTACAATAGTAGTCTGCTGATAAAATATACTAGGTAGTATCACTGGTTCTGCAGTTGGAGCAATTTCCTTTTTCCATTTAGTATCATTCCAGATGTCTTTTTCTTCAGCATATGAAAGAGCTTTTCCAGCAGTGGCTGGTTCATAAGGCTGGAATGGAGAAGTTTGCTTACTGCGTCTGATTGGACCAGATGATGCTTGAGGTGAAGTAGAGGATTGCTGACTTTCCTTCTTCTTGTCTGTTGTAGGTGACACAGTCATTGGAGCAAGAGTTGGTACAATAGGTGTAGAGCTCTCAGTTTCCGAATCCGATAACAAAACAATGAAGTTGGGTTTGGAAGACATGGTACTGTAATAATCCCGATAAGTAAACATAGTTATTAGCATAATCATAACATGTAAGCATATCTCAAGTTATATAAGTAAGAAATAATGAGAAGTAATTTTTCTATCAGATGTTGGAATGTAGGCACGGAGGGCATGAAGTGGTATTTTGTAAAAATGGTCCAGTTAAAGTGTAGTTATAGTCCAATGTTTAAAAACATCTGGTTCTCTATAACCGTGGCTCTGAATACCAATCTGTAACACCCCCAAAAGTCGTTAATAACAGCGGAAGACTTAACATGTCAGCGGAAGACTTTCGGGGTATTACTTCAAGGATCTTTGTCACAATCATAGTAGACAACACAAAATGAAGTATTAAAGTTTAATTTATTTCAAAATACCAAATATCTGAGATACAAGACATTATTAAGTTAAGAACGTGTTTTATTCTGAAGGAAAATAAGTAGTTTATTATGGTTCTTGTCATGCTTTTGCCCACTCCGTGCCATCCAGATCCGTCTTGTTTAGTTACCTGAGATAAACATGCTAAAGTCAACATAAAGTTGAGTGATATTCATAGGTTTGAGTTTAAGAGTTTGAATCACAAGTTAAGAGTGTATTGTAATCACATACAATCAATATGTTAAAAAAAAAATCAATGTTCCTGTTATTGCCTTAAGCTCATGATACTCAACGATTAACAGCCAATCATAAGTATGTATTATGATGGTAAGTAATAGGCCCCCAAAGATAGGTATTTGTCAATAACCTATTTATAAGAACAATAAAGTGCGCCTGGTGTTTTCTCCAACAACCAAACGAGGATTGTCAATCACTAATAGTACTATCCACAATTATTTACGTTCACCCTTCAGGTGATTAAGGTTCATGATTGAGGGACTTCTGACAATAGTAACTTAAGCAAATAACGTTGGCCTGACGGTATTTCAATACCCGGTATAAAAGACTTGTGTTCAAGTTTTAAGCATGTATCCCCCCACGGGAAAATAGTTAAAGAGTGGGCTATGAAATCACCTTAGTAGTAGTAGTAGTTTCGTAACTCAAAGATGTTTGCAACGGCTTCACACACAACCTATAATATAATGCAAGTTTCAGTTGATAGTCTAAATCTGGTTTTATCACGAATGTTTGTCATGTTTTCAATATATATCGAAGTATAAAATGATAGGTCATGATAAAAGTTAATAATCATATCGTATAGTTAACTTTTATTTATTACGACGAGGATTATATATGTAACGTATATATAATTAAAAATTTCAAAGTTTATATCAATTATCATAATATTTATATAAAACTTTATAAATATAATAAGAAATATTTATTTCAGTAAAGTCCTTCAAGTTTCACAATTTTGACCCTAACGGTATAACATTTTCACCGTTAGTCCAATATATACATATTTTACATTTTTGGTCCAATATATAACAATATTTACCTTTTATGACTCCAAGTTTCAGTATTTACAGTTTATACCCTTTAGAAAAATAGTTTTTATACTTTTCACCCAAGTTTACAATTTTGGCAATTCTAGTCCCTACTTCTCGTACATTTGCAAAAATGGTCCAAGTTTTACCAATTTCAAAACTTAACATTTTTATTAGTTCATTAAGCTCAAAACATTTAGAAAAGTTTAGTTTGATAGCTTATTAGCTTATTCTAAGCTTATTTCGTTTCTTGGGCTTAACGATCCAAAATAAGGGTCCGTTAACAATTTGAGATCCATTGGGCTTACGAGACCTTTGGGCCTGACCTTGGACTCATTTTAGGATACCAAAAACACTGGAGTTGGGCTCCCAGGCCCAGTGTATCACATAAGCTTAGTGGGCTTTACATAAGCCCACGTTGGCTTATATAAGTTTTGTAAAACCTGGTTTTTGTCGAGACAAAAGGGGTCGAGCAAAGTAGTTAAACGAGCTCATATGGTTGAATAAAAAGTGTTTTCTAATTGTTTACCAAGGTGACAATGGGGTCGAGCAATAAAACATATAGGTTATGTGTCGAATTTGAATTTAACGAGACCAAAGTGTTTGTGAAAACTCACTTATCAAAACTGTTTTCAAGACTTAGAAATATTCTAAGTCTTTTCCATTTATACGAAAGGGTCAAGTGACATATAGACGTGTGATTTTCTTTATGTAAATGTTGTTATTATGATCGAAACTTATTACATCTTGTTAGACAACATGTCAAACGTTATATAGGTTGAATAATATTCATGTGTTACGTTTTAATATTTCAAAACAAAAGGTCAAAGTAAATGTGCAATTCAATACTAACTAAAACAAAGAAAATGTTCTAAGTGTTTTGAAATGACACGAATGGGTCAAGTGACCTCCTAAACGTGTCGAATATATTAGTTTAAACGTTAGCTTTAGGTTCAAAAATTTATATCACTCGTTTGTCATTATGTTGGATAATTAGAATGTCGAATAATATGGTCATGTCACGTTTTTATATAACGAATTAATTTAGTAAAGTAAACGTGCAAAATTTAATAGTAACGAGATAAAAATAGAAAAGAAGTTCGTGAGTTCTCACCTCACCTCAAAAGGGTGGGGTAAATGGTACGTATGGTTCGATCTTATGGTTCAACGTGTTGTGGTTCACTTCTCGTCCTTCCAAGGTTCAAGTAGACTCCAAGCTTGCTTCCTAGGTTCGTCTTGAAATGTGGTACACTTGAGAATCCTTTCGTCCCTCTCTAGCTCCTTTTCGTTAGTATTTTTGGTGGTAGTGGTACGTATGAGGGTATGTAGTGATGTTGTTTGCATGTAAGGTTTATATAGGCTGAACTTTGGAGGGTAGAAACGAGTTGATATCACAAGCGTTAGAGCATGCATGTGAGAGCGAATAGTGTTGCCACAATTGATGTCCAATCGGTTTTGTACAAGGTTGTATCATGTATGATTTTGTTTCTGTTCATTCCTGACCATGTCATGATGTTTAGAGTTCGTTTGGATGTGATTGGGAAGTATAGGAGGTGCTAGGAGATATCTTGCCACGTTTTGGCTTATCACTTCAAAGTGAGTTTGTAGTTTTACTTTGGGCTTATTCAAGGTAGTAAATGAACGAGAGAGTGAGTATTTAGTATCAATTCTGTTTCTATGGCACTAGGGAAGACGAAGTAAACAAAAATATAGGTAAGTTGTGTGTAGAAATCGTGAGATGCTAGGGTGCGTTTGGGAGTGTCGCGACTGGCAGAAACTAAACTAAATATCAAAAAGGGTGCGTTTGGGCTTTGAGCCTGTTGGGCTTTGGTTTGATCTCGGTCCAGCAAGAAAAGGAAAAACAAAAATATAACATGGTCCGTTTGGTTTGTTAGTTGGGTTTAAGGCCCAATGAGTTAACGGGGCCCACCTGGTGTGTTTTGAGAGTCGGGTTACGATCAAATAATATTAGTGAGTGATCTCGGGAATTTTCGTAGGCTCCGGGAATATATAAATATTGTACTTTAACTATACGAAACGTATATTATATAAAAGTATAAATGTTTTTAATATAAGTATTCGCGATAATTTAGACTATATAGGTTTGTGTGCAAGCAATGTTTCTAAGCAAAAGATAATTCAAAGTTTTACCGTTGTGATTTATATATCAAGTCTAATAGAAAAAAAAAAATTTATACGTAAAAGTGGGTATTTAAATAACGTAATAACTTGTAAGTATTTACTAACCGTTGGGAAAATTACGAGAGGCTACAATAGATTATGATGAGGAGTTATACCCTCATCTGATGTCGACCATTGCTGAGCGCAGGTACTTCCTTTTCAGCTTTGTATGCTTTATTAT
The DNA here is from genome assembly GCA_030686995.1 of Artemisia argyi. Classification (NCBI taxonomy): domain Eukaryota; kingdom Viridiplantae; phylum Streptophyta; class Magnoliopsida; order Asterales; family Asteraceae; genus Artemisia; species Artemisia argyi. The sequence goes on from CM060684.1 coordinate 188,417,614, forward strand.
ATTATGTTGGTATGTTTTCTTTAACACAAGTTGTCCTTGTTGATTTAGGTGGTTGATTAGTCATGGGCTGCGCCTAGCCGCTATGGGCACTTTGGAGTCTCAAGAGGTGTTGGGCGCCTTTGGGAAGGTGGTGCAGTGCGTTGTGGAGCGTGGGAGGTCGCAGGCTATGGAGGATCTCCATGAGGCTAAGCTATTGAGCAAGGCCTTGACTGAGGTACCTGGCTACAACGCGGCTGCGTATGACGAGCTTATGCAGGCTATGGAGGGATTGAAAGTTCTCGAGTTGCCTCATATTGCACGGTTGGAACGCGACCAAGACAACCCCATAAAGGTAAATCTGGAGGGGTTGACCTTGGGGCGCCACATTTTGGAGGATGCAGAGGCGCAACCGGATTACTTCCTTAAGCCCGATGAGTCGCAGTTGCAGGTTCCAGTGTTTGTGCAGCCTTGCCACATGTTGAACCCTTTTTCCCTTGAGAGGGAAGTTCCTCTGAAGGAGGTACTGGAGCGCCACGCGCAGAGAGCTGCCCAAAAGAAAGGTATTCAGGGCAAGGCAGTATTATGCGGTGTGGGCGCTGCACACATTCCCAGGTCTGATGGGGTTCCTGTGAGTGTGCCAACCGTATCTCCCAAGGATGCATTGCTTTTGAGAAAGCTTCAGGAGGCGGGGAGTTCTGCTGCACCAGAAGATAGCCCTGAGCATCGCCATAGTGTGTAGGCTGTTTCTTGTATATGTATTATGTAAATAACAAAGTGTATCTTTTGCTTGTAAAAATGTTGAATAAGATACTCTTTTATAAATTAAGTGCGTGACTTAAAAATATACTTGCATTAATGTTTGCTAAGTTTTATTATTTGACCAAGTGTCTTGGCTCATTATTTGCTAAGCTTTGTACGGTGTACTTAATGTTTGCGCACCCTTCGTGGGATGCGCATGTAAAACTTACCTCAACGTCTCAAAAGTAAGGCGCTTAGCAAGGATGCGTGATCCAATGTTGATGGGTTTGCAACCCTCTTACTCAACGAGCAAATTAGTAGGTTTACTCATCCTTTACGCCTTCGCGGGTCTTTAATTAGTGCATGCACGCCATGTAGGCAAAAATATAAGAGAACAATATCGATATATATAAGTATATACGCAATAAAGTGAAAGACGTTATGGAGTTAGCTAGAAACCATAACATTTTATTGATACTTGCAAGTTTGTTGAAAAAGTAAAAATACAATTCCTAAGAGAGAAAAGAAAAAACAAACACTTATTGGGCACATCCTAAAGTGCAAAGGTGTCTGTGTGATGGCCGTAGCCTTGCCTAAAAATAACATCTTTTAAGATTGCAGATGTTCCAGGTGCGTGCTAGGTCATGACCCTCATATCGCGCAGCCTGTATGCGCCATTGCCTAGCGCATCAGTGACCTCGTAGGGTCCTTCCCATTTAGGTCCGAGCTTGCCTGTGTCTTCTGCGTGGCTCGCTTCATTGGCGCGGTATACAAAGTCTCCTGGCCTGAAGGAAGTGTGTTTGACCTTTGCATCATAATACTTCTTCATTTTTGCCTTAGCCTTTGCTTCGCGTATTGCTGCACGTTCACGTCTTTCTTCCAGTAAGTCCAAGTCTATGCGCCGCTCTTCATCATTTGTTGTGACGTTGACCTCTGTTGTTCGTATAGTTGGCATTCCTATCTCAGCTGGTATGACGGCCTCTATTCCTTAGACAAGGGAGAATGGCGTGTCGCTAGTACTGGTTTTGATGGTGGTGCGATGCACCCATAAGACATGTGAGAGCTCGTCCACCCACCTTCCTTTGTGTCTGTCAAGGCGCGCTTTTATTCCTTCACCTAGACTGCGATTTGCGCGCTCAACTAAGCCATTGGTTTGTGGGTGTTTTACTGAAGCGAAGTGTTGCGTGATGTTCAATTGCGCGCACCAATCTTTGAATGGGTTGTCGCAGAATTGTTTTCCATTGTCTGATATAATTTCTCCGGGTAGTCCGAAGCGACAGACAATGTTGTCCCAGACAAAGCGTTTGACTTGGTTTCCCGTGATGCTCACCACCGCCTTTGCTTCAATCCACTTCGTGAAGTAATCTATGGCTACGATGAGGAACTTTAGTCCTCCTGCTGCAACTGGAAAGGGTCCTGCGATGTCAATGCCCCATTTGTAAAATGGCCATGGTGAGGTAATGGGTGTTAGCTCTTGTTGTGGTCGGCGCGGAATTGGCCTATGTACTTGACAATTGCTGCATTTCTTTATCAGATCGCGTGCGTTGCGGTGCATGGTTGGCCAATAATACCCCGACCGTAGAGCGCTTGCTACCACAGATCGCGGTCCTGAGTGCATGCTACATGATCCAGCGTGGATTTCTCGGAGTACATAGTCTGCTTGAAGAGGTCCAACACATATGAGCCAAGGTTGCAAGAAAGAGCGTCGATAGAGTATGTTGTCTCGTAGTTCAAATCGTTGCGCTATGCGCCGCACTCTTCGAGCGTCCTTATGGTCTTGTGGCAAGATTCCTTTGCTAATGAATTCAATGATAGGTGTCATCCATGTAGGATCTTGTTCTTCTATCACTGTGGATACTTCTATCTCCAAGATTGACTTGTTTTGTAAGGTTTCTATCAATACATGTTTTGATAGGTGCGCAAAGCTTGTGGATGCGATCTTGCTAAGCGCATCAGCCTTTCTATTGTCTCCTCTGGGCACCTGTTTTATTGTAAACCTGTCAAAGTTTTTAATTAAGGACTTGGTCTTTTCCAGGTATTGGATCATGTGTTCATCCTTGGCTTCATATTCACCTAGCACATGGTTAGCGACGAGCCGAGAATCTACATTTGCTTCCAAGTTGCGTACACCCATTTGGATTGCAATGCGCAGTCCAGCTAGTAGGGCTTCGTATTCTGCCTCATTGTTTGTGGCTGTGAATTCGAAGCGCAGCGCATAGGTGAATTCCATACCTTCTGGATTTGTTAGAATAAGGCCTGCGCCTGATCCATCTACGCATGAAGACCCATCTGTGAACAGAATCCAGAGCTCTTGCAGATCTTTTTTGGTTGCAGATTTTGGGCTATCGCTATCTGGCTTCTCAACGATGAAATCAGCTAAGATTTTTCCTTTGATTGCAGTGCGCGGTCTATATGAGATGTTATATTCACTTAACAGTACACTCCACTTTTGTAGCCGTCCTGATGCGTCAGGTTTAGAGATAACTTGTTTAATTGGCTGATCTGTGATTACAGCTATTGGGTGCGCTTGAAAGTATCTGCGCAGCCTTTTGGTTGCGAATACTAGAGCTAAGACCAGCTTTTCCATAGCGCTGTAGTTAGTTTCTGTCTTCTTCAAGGCTTTGCTTACAAAGTATATGGGTGTCTGGACGGAGTTCCTATCTATCAATAGTACTGCGCTAACTACTCCATGAGTTGCCGATAGGTACGTGATTAACTCTTCCCCTGATCGCGGTGCGACAAGTTTGGGAAGAGATGCCAGATGGTGTTTTAGTTGTTGGAAAGCTTCTTCTGCTTCTTTGGTCCAACGAAAGTCTCCCTTTTTAGTACACTTTGTGAGTGTTTTAAAGAGAGGAAGTGATTTGTCTGCTGACTTAGATAAGAAACGGTTTAGCCCTGCTAGCTTTCCATTTAATGACTGGACTTCTTTGAGTGTGCGCGGTGAGGGGAGATCAATAACAGCCTTTGTTTTTTCTGGACAAGGCTTGATTCCATCAGGTTCGATTAAGTATCCAAGGAACATGCCTTCGGTTGCGCCAAAGGTGCACTTCTTGGGGTTTAACTTCATGTTTATTCGTCCCAATGTTCTGAACGTTTCCTCGATGTCGCGCACCAATTCATCCTCTGTGTGGCTTTTGATGACAAGGTCGTCAACGTAGACCTCCAAGTTGCGACCCACTTGTTTCTCGAAAGCTGTGCCCACCAATCGTTGGTATGTTGCGCCTGCGTTTTTTAAGCCAAAAGGCATTTTTGTGTAGCAGTAGACTCCTTAACTGGTGTAGAAAGCTATTTTTTCTTCATCTTCGACTGCCATCTGAATTTGATGATACCCTTTGTATGCGTCTAGGAAGCATTTGAAAGGGTATCCGCATAGGGATTCTACCTTCCAGTCTATTTCTGGCAGTGGATAGCAGTCTTGTGGACATGCTTTGTTAAGGTCTGTGAAGTCCACGCACATTCTCCAACTGCCATCGCTCTTCTTTATCATCATTGGTTAGAGAGCCAGTCATGATAGTACACTTCGCGCATGATTCCTGCGTCTACGAGTTTGTGTACATCTTCCAGAATAGCTTTTGCACGATCTGAGGCTTGGCCGCGCTTCTTCTGTCTTATTTGGGGATATCCTTGTCGGATTTGTAGCTTATGCTCTGTGATAGAGCGTGGCACTCCTGTCATGTGTTTTGGTTCCCATGCAAAGATATCCAGATTCTTTTGTAGGAGTGCGCATACGGCTGCTTTACCTTTGTCAGATAAAGATCCTCCAATTGAAACTTGTTGGTCCGGGTAATCGGGGTGAATAGCGCCTTTTAGGTTTGGTGCTTTTTCTGTGCGCTGTTCTGGAATATTCTCCACCTCAGTGGTTACTGCGTTACATTCCTTTGGTGGTACTGTTGTGTTATAGAGGGTAACAACTCCCCCTTCCACTGGAAATTTGAGCATCCAGTGCGCTGTGGATGGTACAGCGCGCATGGATGATATTCCAGGTCTCCCAATGATGCCGTTGTATAGTGAGGGAGACTTTATTACCATGAAATTTATCCATGTCGCTGTTGAGTGTTGTTCATCTCCTATGACCACCAGCAAGCGTAATTGCCCCATGGGCCAAATCTTTTCTCCTGTGAATCCTGTCAGCGACGTTGTTGCTGGTATCAATTGACTTTGGATTTCAGGTTTCAGTCTTTTGAAACAATGATCGTATAGGATATCAGCGGATGCTCCTCCATCAATGTACATGCGGTGGATGTCGTGTCCCCCTGTATGTATTTCAATAGTTAGAGGTTCTACCACTACGTTGTCCGCAGCTAAGGTACGGAAGGATATATCTTTTTCTGGGGAGAATTTTTGGCTGACTTTTTGCTTTATTTTACGTTGCCATGACTGTATCATGTATATGGTGTCAGCTTTTTCTTTGGGAGGTTCTTTCTTACCCCCGTTCCTTTGTTTGTCCTTTCCCTCTTTGATGTTTTTTACAAGGTGGTCCATTCTGCCTTCCCTTACTAACTTTTCAATGAGTTGTCTTAATTGGACGCATTCGTTAGTTGTATGGCCTTTTTGACCATGGTACTCGCAGTATCTATTCCCTACGCGCTTTTCCTCTGCGGTGCGCATTGGTGGAGGTTTTGGAAAATTTGCACCTTCTGTTACAAATATTTCCCTCGGCGTTTTTGTGAGAGGGGTATATTTGTCATTGTCTCTTCCACTGCGGTAATTCCTGCTGCGATTGTTATTCTGATAGTTGGATTGTCTCCTAGGCTGTTCTTGTTGCCTATAATTCGAGTAACCCTTTTTGCTATCCGCAGCGGCTGTTTCTCCTTGTATGAAGGATCTTGTGCGTTTTGTTAGTTCATCGAAAGTTTGGGGAACTTTGTCATTTAGCTTTCGGATAAGTTCTGGGTTGTTAATCCCATTCATGAACCCTGAAATTTTTAGAATTTCGGGACATGCTTTGACCTGTATGCACTCATCTTTGAAGCGTTCCATAAAAGCACTTGTTGATTCCCCTTGGCGTTGTTTCACTCTGGCTAGTTCAACAGGGTTTTTAGCGCACTTCTTTCTCTGGGTAAAGTTGAGACGGAATGCTTTCCGCAATTCTTCAAACCCGCCGATGCTTCGTCGTGGGAGTTTGCTAAACCAGGTGCGCGCATTCCCCACCAATGTAGAATTAAACATATGGCACCACACAGGCTGCGGCCAGTTTTCGATAGTGGCGGCTGATTCGAAAACTTTTAGATGATCATCAGGATCATCTGTTCCATCATATGTTTTTACGTTAGTGGGCATGCGCCTCCTTTTGTGGTCGGAGTAATCGCTGATGCGTCGTGTAAACGCATCAATTTTCTGGCGACGCCACGGAAGAGACATGTCTTCATTTTTTTCTTCGCGATGTCTTCCTTTTGACTTCCAGTGTCCTGTTTCTTTGTCCTCGTTGCCCGAGGAGTCACTGGAGGGAGAGTAGTTTCTTTTTCGGCGCTTGCGCCGGCTTCTTTCAAAAGAAGAGCTTGAGGGGCTTTCACTTGGGGACATTCTTTTCCCCAATCTGTCGTGAATTCTCTTACTCCCAGATTTGGAGGACCCTTGGCTTGGTGAATGCTGAGGTCCTAATCGGTCTTGTATCCCTCGACTGCCAAGTCTGGAGTGGACATTAGTGCGCCTCTCGCTGTCTTCATATTCCTCTGAATATTGTAAGTCAGATGTCGTACCTAGCCTATCATGGATAGTAGTACGTTTTTCGTTTTCTGCGCGTCTTCCTCGTGGGTGGCGCGGTGGTGATTGTTCGCGTTCAGGACCAAAATTGAGCCGAGCTTGTAGGCTCGTACTTGACCTTCTCCTCGCTTCTTCTTACATGAGGGCAGTCAGGGTTTCATAATTTTGGGATACAAAATTTCCCAACGTTAGGTTGGGTGTGTCCTCAGTTGCTGCAAGAATGTCTGCCTCAGTATTGGGCATCCTATCTCGGTTAGACGCGCCCGGTGGTACAGTGTTGTTCACTGTAGGTACATGATGAGGCGAAAAATGATCCGTTTTTAGGGGGTCATTTAAGCCCGAATCCGACTTTATTTGATCAAATATTGCCCTAAATCGTTCCTTTTGTGATTTTAGGTGTTTGGAGAGTAAATTCTGGAAAAGAAGCCATTTTGGACGTTTTTGGAGCATAAAAGTGAAGAAAACGGCAAAGTACCAAATTTCCATGCTGAAGATACAAGGTGACGGCGTCAAGACCACCATCTTGACGGCGTCAGACATGAAGAATTAAACACCGTAGGTGGTGACGGCGTCAGAAGGCTTCATGACGGCGTCAAAGTGGCAAGAATAAAATACCGTGGGTGGTGACGGCGTCACATAGGCCGTCATAAGTGGATCAAGGCCATCCGAGGAAGTATATGGCGGCGAGGTGACGGCGTCAGAAGCAACTCTTGACGCCGTCAGCCTGTTTTTCCTATATATAGTTTTCTAGTTTTTTCATTAAAAGAGAGAAGTTTTGGTGACCTAAAGACGATTTTGGTGCCTCTTTTACAGGTTTTTCAAGGGTTCCAAACCCTTGAGACCTTGCATTGTAATTGAGATAAGTATACTTTCAATTCAATCAATATGTCTATGTGTTGGTTGTTTATATCTTGTTCTTGTCTTAATTCTACTATGCTAGGCTAGATCTCTTTTGTGTTTGCTTAGATCTAATGAAACCTAGATGTTGATTATGTGTTGATTACTTGTCTATTCTTGTTTTGGATGAATGATATTATATGTTAGGCTTAAGAAAACTGGCAGATCTCCATATGGTAACATGCTTGAACGTCTTAAGAAACATGAACCGAGGCGTACTAGGTCTTTATTGGTTGTATTTAATGCATTCGCCACTGTTTACAATCCCTATAGTTGTGCTGGGTCATGGTGTAGGAGGAGATAAGAGCTCATAGAGTTGGGGAGTTATGTATGCCACCCCACGAATGGTATTAAGGAATACAATCCGTCATCCATACAAGTGTAACAAGTAATTAACATGTAAAAGATATTTAGGGAGTAATGAAGTCTAAGTAAACACAATTTCTCCAACCACTGCTCACAACCTTAGTTTAATTTAGTTTAATTTCATTTTCATTAGTTTATTTCAATTATATAATAGCTTTGGGTTAGTTGAATAGCAACTAATTCCGCCCACTCTTCCAAAACCCGAGATTTTACTTGCTTTCATAAAAATATAAAAATACAAAAATAATCATCTTTCACCTCTAGAACTATTAATTAGGTTTTCTAATCCTAGCGACACTATTCCTAAGCTGAACGATCAATCCCCCGGTACTTGTCACTATACTATACTACAACGATCAGGTACACTGCCTGGTGGGGGTTGTAAGCTTCTCGAGATCCCTCGAGAGGTAAAGCAAGGTGCGATTCCCACGTATCAGTACAGTTTGGTGAGGAGTAGTGAAGAGGGTGCGCTGGAGTTCCTCAACGCTTGGGACCACTGTGGTGGTTTGGGTAGTCCTTACAGGCAGTTCTACCACTGGAAGAGGTTGGGTTGTCCCTGCCTCTTGGTGACCAGGTGCGCTGGTTGTCCCAGCAACCTGCCTAGGGGTCGAATCTTGTTGATTCTTCCTCTGGGGGTCACGTTTTTCTGGCTGCGGAGTCTGTCACACCCCCAAAATCGGGTCCAGCGGAAGCATACGTGTAGCTGGGGTGTAACTCTATTGGTATTACAACACAAGTTCAAAAATGGTTTTCACTTCAATCATTTAAAATAAAATAGTTAAGTCAAAAATATTGTATTTACATTGTTAAAAGTAGTGCGGAAGTAGGCCATTAAAATAGTTTAAAACGGTCCCCAAATGAATAATCAGAGTCTTCTATGACCATGCCATGCCCTGCCAAAACCTCCTGTAGCGTGCCATAGGTTAAAACCTGAAAATACATGCTAAAGTGTCAACAAGAGGTTGGTGAGTTCATAGAGTTTGTTTAACAAATAAAATTTATAGAAAAATGATCACACAGCAAAGGCATCGTAAATCCACTCAGTTACAAGTCCCGCCATAAGAGACTTGTAACCTGTGTGTTCACAACCCACTGCTAATATATATAGTATGAGTAAAATATGTATAAGTTTATCACAACAGTTAAGCAATTAGTCGTGAGTCTACACTTCATCTCCGAAGACCTCACGTAAGTATGTGCTCACAAGGAAGGTAGTGGCATTGGTTCCACTTCATCTCCGAAACCCAATGCATGTGTTATCCAAGGAGACTTTATGTTGCTCAGAAGGAAGGTAGTGGCATTGGTTCCACTTCATCTCCGAAACCCAATGCATGTGTTATCCCAAAGAGACTTACAAGTTTAAGTATAACGCCATCAAGTATAATGTAATCAAGTATAAGTGTTATCAAGTATAAGACAACCAAGAATAAACAATTAAGTATAAATGTTTGAGTATTAAGAAAGTATGTTTTGAGTATTTGTACAAGTAAGTAAGTAGTTGAGCATGTATCTCCCCCCAAAGAGTTAAAACAAGTATAAAAAGTGTAGGGGCTATGACTCACCTGGTGCGAATAGCTACGATGACAAAAGTGGATACACAGAAATGAGGTTCGATCTCTAACCGCAACCTAATATGAATGATAGTGATCTACTTAGATCATGAAATGATGAAGAGAATATGCATGCACATGATACCTATACCACTCGTAACTTGGAAATAATTGTTATTGTCAAAGTAAAGTATTTTCCATACTTAGGAAAAATAAGTCCAACTAGGCTTATAAAAACTTGTCGTAATATATCGTATATAAACGTTAGTGTTATATTCCTCGTTTTGAAAACCTTAAGATATCGTCTAGTAGTCGCATAAATAAACCTTGGGTCGTACGTATTTCGTAAGTTAAAAATAAACCCCTTGAATAAGAAATCTAGAAAATATGTCATTTAGTACGTAGTTATATTATTTTCTAGTAGTGACTAAATATATATATAGTTTTGATGATTTTAAAACATGTATAACTTTGTCGTTTTAAGTTCATTTTCCTCGTTCTTTATATCCCCGGAACCGTAGGACAAAATACTAACATATTTTTGATAAGTCGGGATGGCTAGATTTAGTTTTACGCCTCGAAACAGTCGTGACAACTGTTCATCAGCAAAGAATTTTCAGAAAAATAGTTTTCGTCGTTAATTTCGGAAAATCATATCTCCTTCGTTATTAACTCGTTTTAATCCGTTCTTTCGCCAAAAGTTTCGTTTTTAAAAGTATTTTCTAAATCTTTGGTCAAAATTTACCCATCATCTACTGATTTTCCCACGTTTTAAAAATATGGACAGTAGGTATATATATTGTTTCAAAAGTCATTTCTAGTGTTCCAATCTAGTTCCAACTTCAACCAAACCACTTTCAATCACCACAAATCTAGTCTAATCTTACCATACACCTTCTTAGGGTGTCATGGGTTCCTAAACATCATAAATCAAGTGGATCTAACAAAGATCTAACTATAATCCATTTCTAGGGTTTCAAAGTTATATATTATATTCAAAAAATATATTACGTGTTTTTAGCTTTGACCATTTAATATGCACTTTCTTTTAGAAATACAAAATTCATCAAATAATATTTATTTAAAATTGTACTTACTTTGTAAAAATACAATAACACATAGATACAGTTAAAAAGTAAGTTAAATTTTGTTTACTAAATAACACAAATAAAAAAGAAAAACAGAATCCCAAGCCCAATAAACAAAATAACACTTCATCTCACAATCCAGCGGAATATTCCTCCGGCAAACCACTATTTTCACCGGTAACTTAATTTAGAACATCATTTATCAAAACTAAGGCTTCCATTTCTCATCACATCTTTAAAAAAATTAAACGATTAATCAGTTTGGACCTACTTGATTCTCTGGTATACAAATATATTTCCATGCCACTTTAATTCTGCCTTTGGTGATTCGTTGACGCCATAGGAAACCTTTCAAAATTCTGTTGATCTCTTTCATAGTTGTTGTAGAAAGCTGGAATATTGAAGCCTAATAAACCCAAATAGGCTCAAGAACATGTGCCAACAATTATGAAAAGCTAAAAACTAGATCTTTAAACATTGGATTTTGTAGCCCACGGTACCCAAAGCATTGTAGGACTTTGCTTTGGTGTGTGATAGCATGTATTAGGACTAATCTTTCAATTTATCTGTAATGAATGAGTAAGCACTTGTAAAACCTTCCCGGTTTTAATATATTTAGCAAGTTCATGTGCTCAATAATAAATGTAAAGAACACGTTAGTTGTCTTCTACTACATGCAAACCTCACTTTATAAATCTATTACATGTATGATGAGTTTTTCTGCTTCTGCAGATTTGGAGAAGTGCTTGTAATAACAGCTAGCTACAGATTTCCAATTAAGAGAAAAATCGAATCCAAAGTAGTATCGCCTGAAACAACATATGCAGTTTACCTTGCCTGTCTAGTAAGCCAACCAGACACCCCTGTTATTGGATCAAAGCTTGATGAGAACACACAAAACACGATGAATAGACCCAATAAACTGGAGGTCGTTCCACAACAAAGAAGTGATGGTTGGCTGGAAGTAAAAGTATGGGAATTTCTTACCCAAACTGGTATGGAACAATCTCTATGGGTCTTACGGTAGCGCATCCTGGTAAAAAGGATCTTAATGGGCTTATGGAAGGCATTGAGATTAGACCCATATGTATTCTCTTTTTGATTCAAAACCTAAGTGTAAGGACATTTAATAAGGTTTTTTTTTTTTTTTTTTCTTTCTTTTTTTCTTTTTTTCCCCTCATATTATTTACTTTTTGTAATGAATACATTGTGAACCAAATATTTTGTACACTTTCATTTACATTTGTGACACCACATTTAACAAAAAATAAAAATAATAGAAAAAGGTTTGAACAACTTGAATACTGATAATAACGTTGTACTGTACATCTTTCAATGAAACAGTACTCCTTAGACATTATTTTGATTTAGTCTCATTTTAAAGATCATGCTACTTGACCATTAAACCCCTACCATTTACACACTCAAATTAATCGAGGTAGGGGTAAAATGGTAAAAAGGATACACACAATTGGTCTATGATACAACAAGGTGACGAAAGTCAAAAGTATGATATACCTAAAAGAAATTTTTTTAATACGCTACATAAAGTTAGAAAACGTGGCAAAGAAGATATATAAAGATGCAATCAGCCCTATTTATTTTTATTAATTGGAGACTTTTGGTGGAAAGTGAAAGTTATATATTGTTTTCCGACTAAAATTTAGATAACATAAATATTTAGAACATGTGGATAATGCTTAAAAAATTAAAATGCCACGTAGGAAATAACTTGTTAAAAAACCAGTCATGATTTTGAGAAAAAAAATAGAAAGTATTTTAGCAGATAATTAAATTAATAGGTTACACATTAGTATATTATATTCAAAAAATATATTACATGTTTTTAGCTTTGATCATTTAATATACATTTTCTTTTAGAAATACAAAATTCATCAAATAATATTTATTTAAAATTGTACTTACTTTGTAAAAAATAACACTAACACATAGATACAGTTAAAAAAGAAGTGAAATTTTGTTTACTAAATAACACAAATAAAAAAAGAAAAGCAGAATCCCAAGCCCAATAAACAAAATAACACTTCATCTCACAATCCACCGGAATATTCCTCCAGCAACCGCTATTTTCACCGGTAACATAACTTAATTAGACCTCATATATCAAAACTAAGGGTTCCGTTTCTCATCACATCTTTAAAAAAAAATTAAACGATTAATCAGTTTGGTTTTGTGGAAATGAAATTACTGAAAATTAATAAATTGGTCATTTTTTTTATGTGCTTTGATTTGGGTTTTTATTTAGGATGAGATTGTTGTTTGTATTAGTTGCCCTTCCCAAGGATCACGTAATTGTTATTTTCAACAGTTAAAACTTTAAGCAGTAGATGTTAAGTTAGAGGGTCTTTGGGATTGCTTTTTATTCAAGCAGATAAGCAGTTTGAAGTGTTATGGGGCAAAATAAGCAGCTTTTAATTACTTGGTTATACGCAGAAAAAGATAAGCAATCCTAGACAACCCTGTTTAAACTTTGCTTATCTGCTTATTGTTGCTGCAAAACAGCAGTTTTTAATACCCTGTTTGGGACATCTTTTTTATAAAGTGCTAGTTGAGATGAAAGTGAAGTTACTTTATTGCCATCAATTGAAGTTTTTGTAAGAAAATAGCATCTTTTTTTTATGTGTCTAAATTGCTTATATTTACAAAATAAGCAAATTTGAAGGCTTGCGTTCTTTTACAAATAATGTGCATAATTAATATTGATTGGTTTTTGGTTTACAGATATAAGGGCTTTGGCGGAAAGATGAGCTCTTTTTCAATAACACGGAAGAAGGCGCCTTTTAAGAAGCATTGCGAAGAAGAAGAGGCGAAAAAAAGGTACAACCTTTGTCGACATTTATTAACTTTGTAAAGTTGTGTGTATTTAGTGTGAATTTGACCGAAAGTTTAATTAAAAAAAAAATGTATGTATGTAGAGGGCTGAGGATGAAACAGCCCGTCTTTATGCTGAGTTTCTCGAGTAGTTGCAAGGGGATTCTGCACCTGGTTCAAAAGCTTTTGTTCAGTAGGCTAGTGATTGGTAGAAATATGGTTCTCCTCATAGAATTATTGGTTGAACTAGAGAATGTTCAGTAGGCTAGTGATTAGCTCGCAAGTCACCAAGTTTGGGAACCTTTGAGCTCAGGCTGCAATCGTAAGATATGATTCTATCAATGGGTATTTTAGGTAGTTCATCATTAGTCAACGCATATTTACGCTTTTGAGTGTTCCAATGAAATGCATGCATTTTCTTTTTGGCATTTGTTTGAGGGTGTGTTTTATCCGAATATTACTAAGTTTGATAAAGAGGATCTCTTATATATTTGTGTTCTTCCTATGTTTGGAGGCATTACTCCTTTGCTCAGGTACATGGTTGTTATAAAACTAATGCATAATTTTTTAAAACAAGTAACACTTATAATTGAAGCATAGAAAAGGGATCATTTTGGGATATATGTGGACTGAAAAGTTGATATTTGGTCTTACAAATGCAGGGTGATACTATATTGGTGGCGATTGGCGAACTGAACCTTTTATCATGATAACTGGAAGTGGGAGGTAATAATTACCTAAACATATCTAAATACTTCTGCCGTTTAAATCCATTGTGTGACTCTGTTATATTACATAAATGGGTCAAAACGGGCAATACTTAAGAAAGACTGAAAGACACTTTATTACACTGCACTATTCCATGAATGCTTGATTATTATAGCTTTATTCCTTATAAATCTCTTTTATAACCATTCTAGGAAGCATGAATACATACGCAATCAATTCTGAAAAGCCTTGAAAAACAGAGCCCTAAACGTTGGATTTTGTACCCCGTCGATATGCCAAAGCATTGCCTGACTTTTCTTTGATGTGGTATGGCATGGAAAATTTTCATTGACCAATTCCACTCACTTTAAATGTTATCACTGTTTGATTCTGGCATGTCTTTCAGTTTACCCATAGTGAATGAGAAAGCCCTTAATGAGTCTTTCATTTCATAGAAAATATTAGCAACTCCACCCGTTAAATAATAAAACAATAAACAACTTAACACATCAGTTGGCTTCTACTACTTGGATGCCGTAAAAACTTTCTGAATCAATTACATATTAGATGAGTTTCTTGTATCTGCTGTTTTGGAGAAGTCCTTTTAATAACTACTGGTGACAAAGTTGAACTTGTGAATGAAATAAAACCGTAAGTGCTATCAGCTGATACAACATATGCAAGTTCTTTTGTCTACAAATTACCATAAGACCAGTCTACATTTGAGTATCTTCTGGAAGTGAATACTAAAGATGGTTTCGATTGGAATGTGTGGTTTGTCTATTTAGTAAGCCCTCCAGGTACCCCAGTTATCAAACCAAAGTTTGTTGCAAACAGTTACAACCAACAAAACAAACACAAGCTGAACGCTGTTCCACGGCAGTTTGATAACAGTTTCTATGCATCTTAAGTTTAAGCATCCTCTTAAGAAGGATCTTAGCGGGCTTATGGTACAGGGCATTGAGCTTAGACCCATATGGTTGAGAAAATAAGTTGCTGAAAATTGCATTTATTTACAGTGTTGACCTTGATATTATATAGTTACATTTTTCTGACCTTCGATTAACTCTGCAAACTGACCTAGCAATCCATCAAAGTACAATAATATTGAAATCTGACCTTCAGATTCTTTCACCTTTTAATTTACGTCAGCAAAGGAAATATTTTCTTGGAAAGCTTTACAAATGATCAAAAAAACCTTTTTGCTTTGTTTTATTAAGTTGTGGTTTTGTGTAGAAATGTTGCATGTTACCATTTTTTGATATATTAAACATACAATAGTAAACAAAAAGTGTTACCCTTATTATTATGTTGTTACTTGAAAGATAGCAGAAACTCGAAGTACCCATACTGGTCATACTAAGTTACTAGTAAAGTGATGAGCACACAACAAGTTTACAAAAATACTTTCATGAGGCCCAGCCAATGCACAGGCCAATTGTCCTTGTGTGCGAGTTCGCATCTTGGGAATGAGAGTTTGCAAGATAAAAATCAGCTCATGTATGATAAGTTTTCATTCGCATAATTGAGCCAGAAACAAAATTTAATCCCCAAACAACTGACAAATCTTTGAAAAATGAATAGTGCTCCTAGTCTAGTCGATCTTAACGGGCCGTTCAGATAGCCTAGCTTCAAAGCAAATCCCAAACACCCGCAAAAAGATGGTTACCAGTTCTAGTAAAACTTTCATTTAAGCATTTTATCAACCAAATACAAACTCACCATTAAGAAGATCGAAATATAAACTTTCATTCAAGCTCTCTGTTTTGTTTTCTATATGTCCCTTGCTTAAAGTGTAGTAAATCTAACGAGTACTCTGTTCTTTCGCCAATGTAAATGTTTCCTTGGAGAACTATACAACTGATCAACGAAGACCTTTTGCACTATATTTTACTCATTTTTGATAGAGTACAGAAAACAAAAAAGTGATACCCATATCAAGTCTTAATCACTTGTTACTATCACTATGTTGTAACATAGAGGTTAGGGTGTTCACAATTCGGCTTTATTCTGAAAATTGAACCGATTTAGAACTGAACCAATTTATAAAAACCGTTTTCGAAACATATAATGAAGTAGGGTGTTCAATAAAATGCCCAAGTGAAATTTGACTTTCCTGGCTGAAGAGGTATATTTTCATTTTACTCTTAATTAACGATATAGTTTTTTAATACTGGTTTGCATTTGCGTGTTGTAGGGATGAGAGTCAAAGTTAACACGTTGACATATATCCTAAATTTGTGTACATAATAGTTGTTTAGATTTGCTACAAATTAAGTTGATCTGCACAATGCCTACCAAAGTGTTTTTGTTTTTTTTTGTTTTTTGTTTTTTTTTGATAACCATGTTTTCTGACCCTTTGGCCGACTATTCCACGGGGTTTGAACCCACCGCCACACATACTCAAACCAGGTGAATCCCTCCCTTTTCAGGAGGTTGGCGTGGCCACTTAAGGTTGTTTGCACCTGGTAGGAATTGAACTTGAGACCTCACACATTTTAGAGTGATAGTCACAAGCCCTTGTACCACTAGGCCACCCTTAAGTGGTTGCCTACCAAAGTTTTTGATATAATGTCTAGCCAAGTAACTACGTTATTCTGTTCGTGAATGGCTGTTACTCCTGTAGTTCGTGGTTTTTTTTTTTTTTTTTTTTGAATGGTTATGTGATGGTTATCGTCCATGTTTCCTTGTTAATTATTGTTTAAGTTGTTTTAATAAGGATAATTATAATGTTACGCTAAATATTTATGTGATGAATAAGAAGTAGTGAGCAGCTTAGTCAGCTGTATGTTTTCCTGTATATTTGCATATATGAAGTTTTGCTGGTATGCTTCACAGGTGAAGAGAGTACACGTGTGTTGCTGATTACACCCTTAACTCCTTAAGGTTGATTATTCAGAGTGTTAAGTATCAAATTTTTAAATGTCAAATAAAAGGACATCCTAACCATCCTCAATTTGTTTACTCAATTTGAAAGTATATTATTAGGAGTATTAATTTTGATAAAATTAGGTGACACATCACTATTTGTTGCATTATAACAACGGATCACTATTTCTTTAGTGCTTAACACCTCGACACATACATGTTTTTATGCAATCATGTGATACATGCACCCGGAAAATAATTGTGCATTGTGTCTGGGCCTAGCTGAAAAGTTTTCTTATATGCTGACCGCACGAAAAGGGCTGCCTTTGAGCATCAGGTCCCAATTTTATCAGCTATTATTGTCTACATACGCACATGGTATGTTGCTCCTGTGTCAATGACCTGACTTAATATTGTAGCAACATTAAAAATAATAGTAGACTATTGTAGTAACATTAGAAGTAAATTTAAAGTATTTTCCGTGTTAAGACAGTTAATTGGATTGATTCTCATTTACTGAATGAGTTCATTTGAGATACATTTCATGTCTCATGGGTTTGTTGATGAAAATAAATAAAAACTTAACCAAAAGGTAACGTGTCTAGATCTAACTTGTCGAAAGCTGGCTGCAGGCCAAAATGAATTTATATTCTACCTCAAAAAATTATAAATTTAAGAAAATACAATATTGTTGTATTAGTACTCTTTCTGGATTCCTAATTTTGAATTGTATTTAGCTATTATACACCATGTATGTAACAGGTCAGGCTGACCCATACCAAAAAATTACCTATTTTGACATATTCCCATAGTTTACTGACTGATTAAAGTTATCCAGATTCCAGTCTAGCTATTACAACCGTCATTATACATATCTGCCCTTTGCAACTCTGTAACTTGGTTCTCTTCGATGTTATTTGAATATTGTGATTATTATGAAGTTGTTTTTCAGCCTCTGTATTGACATTGTAACTGCTTTATGCCTTTTATCTATGTTATCATGCGTAGTTGAAAATTGATGGGATAAATAGGAGTTTCTTTATTCTAGTAACGTACACAGATCTTGACTTAACCATCTCATTCCCACTTCTAGACATGCACAAATGTACATCACCTTCAATGAATTTGGGTTAGTGCTGCAATTTAACTAATTAGTTTAATCATATTTCATGTTTGATAAGTGATAAATTACGGTTAGTGGTGTCATTAAAGTCATGAAACCAATCTTTCTCTGCCTTCCAAGTGTTTATATCTTCTCAATTCTTAAAAATCTTTCAGTATATGAGAATTGTGAGTTGTCTTTCATTAGAGAGATTACAAAAACCAATTTGATCTTTCTCATAATTATTTGATTGATCAGCTAACAATGGCATCCTTTGTGACTGAGTTCAAACATCTTGAGATTCAACCAGAAGATATCATATCAGCCACCAACAACTTTAGCACGGATAAGTATCAAGTTAAAGGTTTTACTATTCTTTCAACTAGCTTTCTCTTTAAATAAAATGCGCACCTTTCATCACTGAAGTGACGCTAATTGAAATTAGTGGTGTCACACTTCCATTCACTTTTCCTTTTTCAATTCTTTTTTGCTTTCGTACTATCTATCAGTTTCACGTTTGCATGAAATTTCATTGTATTTCGTTTGTCGGGCCTTTGATGTTGGTTGCCCGAATTTGATTGTCATCGTTGAAGATCATTTGAGCTGGTTTGGTTATGTTTGGTTGACCCGTGTTGAAATTGTGGGTTAACGTTTGACTGTTCGTTTTGAAGTCATCGGCATTAGTTATGGATCGATTTTGTTCAGATTGCTTTTGGGAATCGATCATTCGTTTTGAATTAGGCTAGTATCTCTAGTGTTTGGGAATTGGAATTTTAAATTTGGTTTGGAACATGTGGAGGAGTTCAAGTCACGGTGAAGATTCTTAAAAAGTGACTTAAACTCTAGAGTTTGTTTCGTAAGTTTTGGTATCTTTTTTAATTTGAGTCGGTTTAGAATTTGGTTGTTTTTAGGTCATTGGCCACTTCTAAATAGAAGACAATGACATTAGTTTTCCATGTATCTTTTGAATTAGAATTTTAGGTTTGGTACCTTTAAATATGCTTTTGTATTTGGTTTGGTAATTTGCATAAAACTTCCGTTTCGTTTGTTTGTTTGATTACCAACAGTGATCTATACCTTTTTTTTCTATTGTTTCTTTCGTGCAGCGTGTGGACCTTGAACCTACATTGACCGAAGCTTAATGAGATGAATTTGAAGATATGCTCCGTGCCTTAACATTAGAAAGAATTCAAATCAAAGAAGCAGCAGGGTTTCGCGTTAAATTTTCTTTGTCACATCTCTCTATATTGGACATTTTTTGTCCATAATTTTCATATATATATTTTGTCTTCTACGCAAACAATGTAGCGCAAGTCACAATATTTGTACAAGTGTTTCTTGAAACACTTGATTTGAAAGAAATGGGAGTTCGTTTTGTTCAATTCCTAGTAAACAAGTCTATTGAGATTTTAGTTTGTTTTTGCTTATCCTCTTGAAAAAGAGACACATACTTATCCTAACCAACACTAAAACGTGAATTTCGTTACAAAGCACGTATAAGTATCAATTTAAAGTTTTTACTATTCTTTCAACTTTCTCTTTAAAGCGCACCTTTTATCACTGAAGTGATGCTAATTGAAATAATTCCATTCACTTTTCCTTTTTCAATACTTCTTTTTTGCTTTTCAATAATTGATATTTCATTGTAATTGCAACTTCTATAAAATCATTTCATCCGAGTTTGGTAGGTGACCATATCTTATCATATATCCTCTCTCGCTAAGCTTCCGTTGTTAAAGTGACTTTAGCTTTTTCTTGAAATTAAAAGGCAATTTCTTTTATAAAACTAGTCACAGCCAATAAATTTTATCTTAAACACCAATTTCAGTACTTCTTTTTCTACAATTTTATCTTTCCCATTATTATTTGATTGATCAGCTAATTACAATGGCATCCTTTGTGACTGAGTTCAAACATCTTGAAATCCAACTGGAAGATATCATATCAGCCACCAACAACTTTGATGATAGCAAGGTTATCGGAAGAGGTGGTTTTGGAAAAGTGTATGCAGGAGAATTGTCTCACTCTCAATCAGAAGAGAAAAGTCTAGTTGCTATTAAGCGCCTTGATCGTAGATACGGACAAGGCGACCCTGAGTTTTTCAAAGAAATCAGAATGCTTTCATGTTACAGGCATGAAAACCTGATATCTCTCCTGGGATTTTGCTGCCAAGGGGGTGAGATGATCCTCGTTTACGAGCATGCATCTGGTGGAAGTCTCGATCGCTTGTTAAGTTCCGCTGCTCTCACTTGGACGCAGCGTCTAAGGATATGCCTTGATGCTGCGAAGGGACTAAGTTTCCTGCATGATCCAAACGGGACACAGCAAAGAGTATTGCACTGTGACATTAAAAGTGCAAACATCCTACTTGGTTATAATATGACAGCGAAGGTTTCCGACTTTGGGCTTTCAAAGATGGGTCCTGCTAATCAGCAGTACTCGCTTCTTATCACGGGCGCGGGGCGCCTTGGGTACCCCTGGATACTGTGATCCTGTCTTTTTGGAGACGTACTCCCTAACGAAAGAGTCGGATGTATACTCTTTTGGGGTAGTCTTGCTTGAAATATTGTCTGGGAAACTATGTGTTGAAAATATCGGGTGTGAGTTAAAGGTTTATGTGCCTTTCTGGAAAAAATGCTACGAAGAGAATAAGTTAGATGAGATTATCTTGCAAGATCTCATGCAACAAATGGATACGAGTTCTTTGAAAACATTCTCAGACATTGCATTTCAATGTTTACGCAAAGCTCGTGAAGAACGGCCAACAATGTCTCGTGTTGTGGAAGAACTGGAGATTGCACTTGAATCACAGGAATTTCCTGATCTGAGACGCGAAATGCTAACAAAGCATGAAGATATACTTATGGCTGTGGATCCTCGTCTAATATACAAAACTGGAAAGCAACTCAAAGAACTTCTCTCCAAAGGCTTATTCATTAATGCGGGCAAAACGGTAATTAGTTATATTACTTTTAGTTATTTATTTTTTAAGATTTATCTTGGTAAATTATATTCCCACTACAAAAATGAGTTTTTGACTTTTTTTCTCATCATAGTGTGTCAAACAAGTTTTTCGAGATTCAGTTAATAAAATACAAAATTTGTTTCCGGTATGATCTTTTCAATGTAGTAATATTTTTTTATATAATAAAAGAATTACATCATTTCGGAGTGTTTCTGAAAATCCCTTCTTATTAAAAAAAAAAAAAACCAATAGGAGAGCTCGATTTTGCCACGTAGGCGAAATTGAGCAATATGATTGGTCAATAAAAAGTCAAAATTAAATTGATTTTGGTCAAACTTAATCAATTTTGTGGAGAAATTTGGTTAAGAAAAAAAATGCATAAAAATATAGGTGTCAAATTTATGAAAAATAAAACTTAAAAAAAGATGAAGTAATTAATAAAACTTTGGTGTTTGAATTTTAAATAAATTATATAGAGCTAAGTGTAAAATTACAAGTTTCTATGTTTTTTTAAAAACTTTTGAAAAAAAACAAATAACCCCTTACACTTCATGCCCCTATACTTTATAATATTAACTTTGTTTAAAATCACATGATTATTAGTATTAGTTTTTAGACTTTTATCATTAAAACTATAAAATTTGATAAATATGCGAATTAGTTTTAATACATGTTAAATATTTTTTAAACTAATGTTAGTTTTAGACTTTTTAACCAGCTGCCTTAGGGCAGTTGGCCACCAACTACCGTAAAAGCGCGCAGTTGACCAAGTCAAAGCTTAAAGGCGGGGGTTCAAATCCGGACTCCAACTTGGTCAGCCAGTGTTGCCTAGGTAATTTACCGGGATATGCCTTCCTTGTTGGGTGGGGGGCTCGGTACCAAAAAGGTACACGGACTTGAGATGGTTCCGCCAAATACCATTTTTTAGTTTTAGACTTTTCTAGAATATTTTTTTAAATAAGGACTCGTGTTATTTTATTTAAAAGTTTAATTTATGCGTACACGGGTTTGAATATTAAATACGGCTAAATTATTAGTAACTAGAATATAAATATCAAATGGTAAGCACGAGTTAGTGTGATATGAAAATAAATATACGCGATTCAACTTATAATAACGATTCATGAAATTGTTATTTGAAATTTATATATGGATATCTATAAAAACATTTTAAAAACCTTATGGAGCATAATTTAATTTTATCAACGCTCATTATGTGCTATTAAACTTGCACATTTTGTAAACATGATATCAATAGTTAAAGTTAAATAACAACATTAACCTCAACTTCAACATGTCTGTCAGTTAAAAACGTTATACAAAGCTAATTATTAAAAAAAAAATAATAACAAACACATGGGTTAGATCCTTAAATTATATAAAATAAAAAATGCATGCATCACAATTCTTATTTGATAATAATCACCTCCTAAAAAAAAAAAAAAAAAAAAAAAAAAAAAAACAAACCTACGTAGGTGATAACCTAACTTTATTCATTGACATGATGTTTCATTAAAAAAGTAAAAAAAAAAACAAAAAACAAAAAACAAAAAAACGTAATAGTTGGCTGCTGTAAAGGAATTAAAAGTATGTACATGAGAATTATTAAGCAAGTATATATAGTTTTTAATCAGGTTATTACGTTACTATACTGCGATAATGTTATTGAGTTGATAATCACGGATGTGAGATGCAACCATTCTTCTATACTTATGATTTAGGTGTTAACTTCTTTTTGCTTCTGAATAGAATCCGAAAGAGACCTTAACAGAATTTTAACTTATGCCTTATCTAGCTGATAGTTTTTAGTAACTTTTTTTTTATGGTTTAACTTCTTTTTATACACACCAACTTTTAGTAACATTTTTTAATGTTTTATTGAAAAATTCTACACCTAATATTTGTGATTTTACTATAAACATATTATGCTATGATAGAATTAGTTGTGAGTTATATGAGGAATTTTTTGGTAGGAATTCTTAGCAGGTGTTTTTGAATGTATTTTAATGTACCAAAGATGTGTTTTAGTGGCTATATGAGGAATTTTTTGGTAGGAATTCTTAGCAGGTGTCTTTGAATGAGTTAATGAAACTTAGCAGGTATTTATTGTCATTGATAACACTATGGGTGTCAACCAACGGTCTAAAATAATGGTGTCTTTTACCTTGATGATTTAGGCTAATTGTGAAGAAAGTTGCACTAAAGTGAAAGGTCGATAAGGATTCAAACAATTTTAAAAGACTTGCGAATGTACTCTTTGCTGTTTTTTCCATGCATTTATAATTTACTTATGCAAGTAATAATAATTTCCTTATATAGTTTGGTCTTACAGAAAAATTATTCTTATACCTTATACATAAACTGATAAACGTATTTTACCATTACATTTTTTTTCTCTTTATGTAATAAAGAAGCTATAGTATAAGCATTTATGTTAATTTGGTAATTTTATGATCAAACATGAGAAGCAAATAGCACAAACTTATGAAAATACAAATTTTCAAATAAAAAAGGTATATTGGTAAACATGGTATGATAGTTATTCATAATTAAGGAAATGAACCAATCTTCAAAATTATCAAAATATGCTACATATTTTAACAAAAATATAAGTAAAAGAAATAGCACAATTACAAAACACATCGTAAAATTGATATCATGGGTTAGCTAAACTAAAAACGTATATCACTAACATCTTATGCAAGTCAAGTATCGTCATGTGATTTTACTTGAATAATAAAATATTATTTTTAATCAAAAAACATTCTGTTAAAATAATAAGTAGATTATAACATATATAAATGTAGATTTTTATTTTTAGTCCACAAAATAAAACCATTTGAAACATGTTAAGTGATTCATTTCTTAATCGATAATAATATATAATAAAAAAAAAGTTTAAAAACCCTGTACGTGTACAGGTATTATAACTAGTTAATAAACGAAAGTATTTGACAAAATTAGTTCAAGATAGCTCAAATTTTGTGAATTAGTTCAACGAAACAAACATAAAATTTTGTTAAGCACGTGAAAAAAGGATTTACTCAAAGTTTATGGTTGTATATTCGGTAGTTATGTATTGCACAAAATTTAAATTCAAACAAACACTAAAGACTTTTGGTCACACACATGGTTAATCTTTATCTTTTATAAAGCATATGAATTTTTATATTTAGTAGTTTATAGAAAAACATCATAAACTCTACTATGTAATCACCGTAATCTTTAAAAAAACACATGCTTTGTATTCAAAAAACACAAGCTTTGCATCCAAGGTCGAACCAAAATTACAATTTCGCAAATATAATTATTTGCTGATATACATCGTCTCTTTGTGCGAGTATACGTCTAGTTCATACCTAAACACAAATATCAATTTTCTTAACTCATTCCACTACTCGATTCTATGTATCTACCAAACAATGAAATCCTCTCTCTTTCTTTAAGCTCATTCTCTTTTCTTAGGATTCCATTATCAACCTTTTTTTCATTCTTTGCGATTCACTAGCTCGTACCAAACGTCCATTGTACTAAGGATATATAAAAAGTGTTTTCGTTTACACCCATTAAAGATTCACATCTAGCTAAATTTAAGTTCTCATTTAGATCCTTTATTTTTCTTTGTTTCATTATAAAATTATTGTATAAGTGTAAATATATATATAAAAAAAAAAAAACCTCATTGAGCATTGAGTTTAATGAGTTACAAATAACTGTGGAGATCTTGTCAAATCTTATGTTTTACAAGATTAGTTTGAGATTTGAGGTGGAAATTTGGATATGTTACTAAAGGTAAAAATGGTGATGTCAAGCAAAAACTAAAAATGGAGTTGAAAAAAAAAAAAAAATATGTTGTGTAGTCTAGATTTGGATTATTTATTTATTTTTTTCTTTTCCAAACATAGACCATGGTATGTGCAGGGTCTTGACCCTTTTTTATTAAACTTTCAAAATGGTAAATTGTATATACTCAACTACATATGTATTTTTCTACTTATAAAACCAATATGGCTCAGTTTTTTAAAAATGATATCTGAAATGTGTCAAAATTGAGTCATCAAATTTAATCCAATTTCATGTACTTTTTTAAAAAATGACATCTCAAGCGTGTTCATCTTTTTTAGGAAAAAAAGATAATAAGTGATTTAGTTTACTCAAGATCTATTGAAAATTTAACGCAAAACAAAAAATGGATCATTGTTATCAACCATAAAGACTTACCCACTAGACTTGGGCCCAATTCCCTTGACCCAAAACTAAAAGGTC
This sequence comes from Artemisia argyi, assembly GCA_030686995.1. Classification (NCBI taxonomy): domain Eukaryota; kingdom Viridiplantae; phylum Streptophyta; class Magnoliopsida; order Asterales; family Asteraceae; genus Artemisia; species Artemisia argyi. The sequence goes on from CM060684.1 coordinate 188,442,676, forward strand.
TGACCCAATTAATGCCCTGATTTATTGTAAACCTAATGATAACTAATTCAAGATTTTATTTTTAATTGGATGTGCAGTGGCTGTGTATAAATGAGAAGGGGGAACACATTCAAAGGATTTACATTCAAGCCTGTCTCAATCTCGATGAAAGTAAAGCCCGCCGTTTAAAAGATCCGTCTGATTTTGATATTGTTAATTCAAGGTCTCTTATTTTATCCCTTTTGCTGGTATTCAAAGTATTCAGTAACTTTATCAATCCTTTTTCTCTAATTAATTGCTGCCTTTATTCTTCTTTATGCAGATTTCCGGGGGGACATGTTACCAATATGAAGATGATTTCAAAGCACGTGTGAGAGGTGAATACTTGACACCTCAAATCTCATACACCATCAACTTTGTCTTCCGATATAAAGATCAATCACATGTCAATTCATATAACCCCCTGAGATACAATATAAATGGGGAGGAGGAGACAAAAGTTTTCATTATTTACCCTTCTACACATGAGAGAGAAGATGGATGGTTCATTGTTCCATTGTATCACTTTACAACCCAACACTCAACTGCAGACCTTCAATTTTACTTTGAAGACCGTTATTCCGCTCTACTAGTTGCTGGCATCGAGTTCCAACCATCTGAAGAAAAAGTAAGCACTTTATTGTCAATTGTTATCTTATTTATACAAGATGTAAAGAAAAAATGACACTTAATTAACCCAAATGTATGGATATGTCATTATATAGGTGCAACTTCCAGTGTTTGAAGAGTACCAACACATAATCGAGGCTGCCTCACAATCTTTGTTATACACATCCCTTGATGAACTTAAACAGATTCTCTCCAAAGGAGTCTACCTTAATGGATACAAAACGGTATTCTATTAGCTATGTTTATTTATAAAGATAGTCTGAGTAGAACTAATTCCCAACTCACTAATTATGCAGTGGTTGATGAGTTCATAAAAACTCATCATTTTTGTCCTGTTTAAAATACAAAAACAGTTAAAAACACACAGAAATATCACATAATACTATAAATATCTTTGAAATGTGTTTTTATATGTTTCAGGTGCAAAAGGATTGAAAACAGATGAAAAACGTGCAAAGTTTGCACAATTGGCAGAATCAGTCCCTGAACTTTCAAGAAATGTCAGAAATGGTCCCTGGGAAAATTATATTGAAGAAAAGTCAAAAACAGTCCCCTAGGAATCATGAAATAACAAATTTTACCCTTGAAAGTTCAGAATTGCACAAATGGCAAAACAGGTCCCCCAAGTTTCAAAACTTGACAGTTTTAGTCCCTGGAAGTTTATTTTGGAAAGAAAAGTCAATTTTAGTCCTTGGGAATTCACAAAGTATCATAATTAATCCCTGGATGAAAAGTTTGAGAAAATTACATAATTGGTCCCTGAAGTTTCAAAAATGGCAAAAATAGTCCCTGGGTATTTAAAAATGGAAATTTATCAAAATATACCCTTGTACTATTCATAATTGGCAAATCAAGTCATTTTTGATAACTTTTGGAAAATTACACTTTTTACCCTCGAACTTTATAAATTTGGCAAAAATGGTCCCCGGTTGTTTTTATTTTGGAAAATATCAAAATAGGTCCTTGTATTATTCTTATGTGACATGAAAAGTCCTTTTTAATAACTATGGAATAAATACAAATTTAGTCCCTGGAAATTAGATAAATACACAATTGGTCCTTGGGCTAAATTATATCTAAACCAAATTCAAAATCCAAAATAACAATCCTGATCTTTTATCCAACCCAAATAACAAAAATCTGGTCCATAACTTTAAACCAGGCCCAAACCTGAAAAAGCCCAACACCCTTTTATAATAAAACCTGGTTTGACCCTCGTTGACCCGTTCCCACTTCATCCCTAACCTCCACCTCACCCCTGCAACCACCACTCCACCTCCACCTTCACCACCACTTGCTTACTTCACCACCTCACTACCCTACCTGTCACCTTCTAAACCAAACCCCTTCCCCTGGTTTTGCACCAGGGGAGGACACGTACTACCCCCACCATCTCCACCACACCCCTAACCTGCCAACACTCCAACTCCACCACCTATGCTCACTAAAACCATCCCCTGTCTCTTCCACCTCCAAAATCAACCATTAGAAACCCTCACAGCCCCCAATTGCTTAAAACCACTTTTCCCGCCAAAAATCTTTTTTACAGGTGTTATAATTGAGACACGTATCAAGGCTGGAAAGAGGTGGGATTCACTCCAGATGACACGTGGAACAAGCTGAGGGTCTATAAAAGGAAGTGGATGCAGAAGAGAAAGTGAGTTAGTTTTAGTTTTAGGAGTAGTGTAATTTAGGTCACGTATGTAGTGTAATTTTATTTTAAAGTTGTAATTTTCAGTTGAATTAAGTTGTACTCATTTCCTTTAATGTAATTCAAACTTTCTTTAACCTTTAATCTCAGTCTTGTTCATTAAATTTATAATTAGCAAATTTAATTGAAATTGACAATTTCAATTAAGTCATGTTAATTGTGGTTTAAACTGTTTTATTAAGTCTATTTAAGCTCAATTTTAAGTTTTTAAAAGTTTAAATATCATTAAAACCAGTTTAGTATTATATTCTAGAAATTCTCAAAAATTCCAAGAAATTAGAAAATAAAAAATAAAATAAAAATCTGTGTACTTGATGAAGAAAGCATGGTGAATGGTGAAATGTGGATTGCTGTGTTGTAGTACCTCAGGGAGGTGTTAGGTTATTTCTGGATCCTTGGTTCCATATACTAAGCCTGAATGCAGTGTAAGTCGATTTCCCTTATTACTGTAGATTAGCTTATTAAGTGCTTATTTAAGTTTGTTTATGCTTGTCAGTAGTTTTTTGAACTATTTATGCTCAATAAATAGTCTAGGTAGTTTTAGTATACATTCTGTTTACAAACTGTGTTGTATTAGCTTATTAGCTTATTAGTAATTAACTAGTTCAAACTGCTTATTTATGAATGTTTTCTGCTTATCTCAGCATAATATAGTCTAGTAAATCTTTATCTCTCATTTTGGAAGTTTAAAATGGTTACTTGTAGTGAAAAAGCCAAGACAGTCCATCAATAAGGGGTGTTTGGCAAAAGCTGTTTCAATGTGCTCTGAGATGTTTTTGTTATTGTTTTCAGTTAAAACAAGTCACACTAGGTTATTTTAGGATAGATAGGTCATAAAATTTAGTGTTTGTTGGGATAAAAGTCAAATTTAGCCTTTGAGTTTCATTTCAGTTTCACTGTGTGGATTTGAGGAATCCAATTCCTCATTTTAGCTATAAAAAGTTGTTAGTTTAGCTTATTATATCCTTATTACACTTTATTATTATGTTTACAGTTCATTAGAGTGAATCAAATCTCAAAATAGTCAAAGTAGGATCAAAACTTTAAAAGTCAAATTTCTACTTAGTAAATTTTTGAATTAAATAGATAATTTTGTCTAGGATTTAATTTAGAGTTTCATGCTTTGTGCTTTTAGGTACTTCAACTTTTGCTGCTTGTGTTCATTAGAGTATTTTTATTTATTTTTATTAGCTTAAATTAACTGCTTAATTAATAGCTTCTTGTTGGTATTATTTAGTTTAGTTGCCCTGCACCTTGGTCAAGCAGTCAGTTTCCTTAGCTCACCTAGTCCTCACCTGTGGGCCCCACTCCAACTTTAATGGCTTATTGAGAAGCTTATCTACCTAGCTTGTTGGAGCTCTGCTTATTTTGATCTTTAGAGCTCTTGCCCACCACTAGAGTGACCTTGCTAATCACCCTTAACCATTTCATCAACTGTGTGCTCAGTCTCACTCACCATGTTTAAGCCCTCCCCTAGGTCTTATTAGTGGGCCCCACCTGGTGTATTTGGATTTTTTGGAAAGCCCATAAGCTAGGGTCTAAGGATCAACTCTTATTTGTGTATTTAGAGCTTATTTGATAAGCTAATTCAAGCCCACAAAAAGCTTGCAGACCACTGTGTTTCTCAGTCAAGCTTGGATTTGCTTATTTTAGCTTATTAGCTTATTTAGTGTATAATCATGTGTGTTTCTGCTTATTTATAGTTTATTCAACTTATTGTAAGCTTATTTCATTTTAGTTTCTAGTTTGTAGCTTATTTGAAGCTTATTGTAACTTAAAAATACAAATTTAGCTTTTTATACCAACTGTTGAGCAAATAAGCTCATTCTGAGCTTATTTGGCCTTTATAAAAAAGTTTCATTTGTAAAAGTTGCTTATTAGTTAGTATTTAGCAGTTGTGTAAAGAGAAAACCAATAAAAAAAATAATTTTGCAAAAAGTGGGGTGTGGGATTCGAACTTGGGACCTCAGGCTTAGTATAACATGCATATTCCCCACACCCCCTTCCAACTGCTCTGGGGCACCAGTTCCGTTGGAAGAGGGGTGCCTCTCATATTTATATAGGTTATAGATTATTTAGCTTATTTGCTAGTTTTGCTTATTTAACTGCTTATTTATAATACATATTATATTTTTTAGATTTTTTATAGCTTTCTGTCACCAATTAGTATTTACATAAAAAATTTCAGATTTTTAGAGTATAGTTTAGTATTTATTATAATTGAAAATAGTTAAATTAGGTAATTAATAATAATTAGTATCTAATTATTAAATTAACTTATTTATTAGTATTTAGGAAATTTTATATTTTTATAAAGTTTCTATTACTTTAATATAGTTATATAAAAAGTTTTATAATTTTAACTTTTCATTTAGTATTTATTAAAATTAAAAGTAGTTTAATTAATAATTAGTTAATAATTAAGTTTTAAATAGCATAATTAATTTTTATAAAGTAATACCTAGATTTTATATTTTTCCTAGCTTCTAAAAGTTATAAAATAGTTTTATAAATTTTTTCATAATTTTCTAAGTTAGTTTAGTATTATTTGTAATTTAAAATAGTTTAATTAGTATAATTAATATTAATAGTTTTTAATTAATAAAAAGTTCATAAAAAGACAAAAACATTTATTTTTATTTTTTATACTTTCTTCAAGTTCATTTTAAGTTTTAGAAATTATTTTTATAAATTTTTAGTTTAATTTGTAGTATTTATAATTTTTAGTTTGATATAAATTAGTTTTAATTAAATAGTTAAATAAGTTTTTAATTAAATAATTAATAATAAATAATTAAATAATCTAAAAAATAGTTTTCTTTTTAATTAAATTTTATTTTAAGTTTAAGTTTATAGAATTTTCATTTTTAACCCTTGTAGTTTATTTTTCTTAAGACTCACCTTTTTCTCAGTACGCAGTCGCGTCTGATTTTTTATTTTGTTTACGTTTATATGTTTTAGATATCTAGGTTTCACGTAACTGTTTATATAGCTTATTTAAGCTATTTTATTTTATAAAACCCTAGTGTAATCACTCACACACACTTTTATCCTTTCCTGTTCAAAACCACTCGATCACGAATTCGTTTTATTACAGATTTCACGCCTTGTTGGGAAATACGACCCGGGGAAACACTGTATTCCACGGAAGCATCAGTCCTGAGCTGTCTTTGACTTTTTGACCTTGGTTAATAATAATCTGACGGTTCAGCATTGATCATAATTTTGGCGCCGCTGCCGGGGAGGTGTGCTGCGTACAACGAATTTGGAAGCATACGTGGTTCTGAATATCAACTCACTGTACAAATATCATCAGTCTGTAAATTTTTGTAAAAATAAATATCATAACTGAAAAGTTCACTAACACTTTTCCTAAAGTGTTAAAAACACCAAAAAAATTAAATAACAACAAAATAAATCGTGAAGTTAAATTACTTCGTTTTCTTTAAGATCACAACCTGAAACAGCTGGTATAAGGTAAGTTCTGACATTAAATTGCGAACTGAAGAGGAATCCATTTATTTCCTCCCGCTAGCCTGCGAGTGATTTTAAAGGAACGATTTCAGTTAACGAATCGATTCCAAAAATATTTTTTTAAGTTTTCAACAAACACAAAAAACCAAAAATATCCATCTTTACCCTCTTACCTTTTTGATTCTTCATTTCTTACCCTCCAAAACCCTTTGATTCTTTCTATGTCTTATTCTCACCCTCTTGTCTGTCAATGGTGTGGTAGTCCTTATAATGATGGTAATTGCCCCAGTTGTGGCATGGTAGAGTCAGGAAACGGGTCTGTCTATAACCAGAATCCTTATTCCTACTTTGACACGACTGATTCATTCCATCAGCTTCCACACCATGAGACTCAGCAGTTTTACTGTTGTGAGTACTGTGGTGGTTCACACTACAGTTCTGATTGTCAATCAGGAAACACGCTTGTCTATGAGCAGGTTCCTGATAACAATTATGACTACAACACATACGACTCACAGCCACATCAGTTCAACTGTTGTGAGTACTGTGGAGGTTCACACTTCAGCTCCGAATGTCAAACAGGGAATTCATTTCCTTGTAATAATAATGACTATTCGTCCTATTACCAACCTCCACAGTACTAAATACACCAAGTAACTCCTCAAACAAATGAAGATATTTTTCTGAAAGCTTTAGAGTCTTTGAAAGAAATTAAGGAGGAGTTGACTAAGCCATCGTTTCAAAATGCACCAAGCTCTTCTTATATATCTCATCAGAAATCTATTGAAGAACGAGCTGCTAGAAACGATAAAACCATGGAAGAATTACTCATCCAAGAAAGAACAGCTAAAACACGTACCATATTTTCCAAAGCTGTTTTTCTCGATGATGATGCTACTGATGATGAGGATACCGTTGATATTCTTCAATTTTATAAACCTTCATCACGTTCATCAATTAAAATTCCATCCATGGTTATACAGGGAGATAAGAGTACGGAGGAATCCCTAGCAGAGAAACAAATGGAAAAATCCATGCATGCTAGCTCTCCTCAACTCCCTCTTCCTACTGCTATCACACCTAAGGATCCCACTCACTCTCTGAATATGGAGGATGAGCATCTTGACACAATTCCTGCAAAGGAATCGGACGAAGTAATAAAGTCCAGTGTTGAGAACCTTGTCCAAATCCCAAGAGAGTCACAGGGAATTCCTGATCATGTGTGTGATTTACTTTCCCCTCTTGAGTGTTCAAATGATCATCGTGATCCAACACTCAATTCTTATCCCAATAATCCAAAAGAGAATATTAATCACCTTGTTCCCGAAATATGCAAAACAAATGAACAAGGATTCACAGATATACATCTTGTGAATAATTCTCTTCATGAGGAGTTCACCAGTGAACTCACTCACATCATTGGAATTAAAAATCCAATCAATGAGGTAATTGAGCATAATGATCTACATCATTTGTTACCTGAGATTGATTCATGTTCCTTTGATGATACCGTGGTTGATTTCTTCCCCGAGAATAAAATCTTAACACCCGGTATATTACTTTGTGAGAAAACTACCATGGAGAAGTTTTCTTACATTAGGAGCTTCAATGTTGAAATTCATAATATGGAAATTATGAAGTCTCCTTTTTATAAGTTAACCATGATTGTTATCATGATTTTCTTAACTTTCTTCACGTACCCCGTGACTTCTCCACTTATCCGTCACTCCTTCAGGAGTGAGGATACTATCTTTGACCCCGGCATTCTCATTTATAAATTATGAGCCGGGTACTTATCTCATCGGTGTGGAACTTTCACGTACTTCAATGTTTATCCAAACATCTTGAATGAAAGTCCGATGGAGATTGTTTGTCTATTCCACTTACTTCCCCATGAACAAATGAATTCGGGGTCGAGTCAAGCTAGTGACTCGGAAAACAAAAACATTAGTATCATGTACATAAATAATAATGAAATTTTGTAAATTTTTGTTCAAATATCTATCCTTGTATGTATGTTATATACTTTATCATTCAACTCCCTAGCTGTCAGGACATATTTATTACAGTTAATCATTCACAAGTGATTAGCTAGCGTGGTAAACCTGGCACAAGCCTGGGAGGTAGTGATTACATAAACAATATAAAATACAAAAATATTTTTCCTTTGCACACAACTTGCCCAGTTTGATTAGTCCCTTAGTTACAACATTTAGTTGTTGGCTGTTTACAGTTACTGAGCTCTGACAGACCCAGATTCCCTTTCGAGGGGCGGTTGTAAGGAATTTTCTTTCTTTTGTATACATATATATAAAATTTAAAAATACAAAAACATTTATAAAAATTAAAAATCAAAAACAGTACCATAAACCTGGGTTTTCACCCGTGTGTATCACCCAAGTGTAGGGGATTTTGCCCTACTGTAAATAAAGTACATAGAATAAAAATGAAAAAATTCAAAAATAAAATAAAAGTTGTTCCTACATTTAGCTTGTAATATTACCTTTTTACGTTCAAAGAGTCGGCATAATAGCCGGGACTTTGAATATTGAGGACAATATTCATTTCTAAGTGTAGGGGGGGAAATTCTAGCGAATTTAATTACATTATACATCTAGTACCCCCGTTTTTGCCAAAAATTTGAAATTTTTTTTCAAAATTTTCACTTAATGAAGTACTTGGCATTAACACAACAAATGGTTATTAGTCCACCATGTCTAATCCACACAAGGACTGGCTAATCCAGGAGCAAACGGCTCTTGGTAAAGATAACTCAAACCCGTTTATGGCTTGCAATTTGCCAAAAATTGTATGGTTCCTCAACTCCCCATATCCCATAAAGCAAATGAGTTGGCTAGCCCGCAAGATTATGGCTTGTGGTAAAGGCAGTGAAAATCCATAATTGGTAATCAGCTCGCCAAGATGTTGACTTAGTCCATCAAGAGTTGGCTAGTCCAGAAGCAAACGGCTTTTGGTAAAGACTAATCAAATCCGTTGACAGCTGGTGGTTTGCTAAAAATCACACGGTTATCAGGTGTACCACAGTTTTCACACCTGGCTACTCCAGAAGTAATGGCTGTCTGGTAAAGAGATATCAAAAATCCATTAAATTTTAAAAATGGGTTTTTAGTAGATGCTAGATTGCTAGGGACTAGCAATAGTTAAGTGTAGGGGATTGATGAGTTCATAAAAACTCATCATTTTTGTCCTGTTTAAAATACAAAAACAGTTAAAAACACACAGAAATATCACATAATACTATAAATATCTTTGAAATGTGTTTTTATATGTTTCAGGTGCAAAAGGATTGAAAACAGATGAAAAACGTGCAAAGTTTGCACAATTGGCAGAATCAGTCCCTGAACTTTCAAGAAATGTCAGAAATGGTCCCTGGGAAAATTATATTGAAGAAAAGTCAAAAACAGTCCCCTAGGAATCATGAAATAACAAATTTTACCCTTGAAAGTTCAGAATTGCACAAATGGCAAAACAGGTCCCCCAAGTTTCAAAACTTGACAGTTTTAGTCCCTGGAAGTTTATTTTGGAAAGAAAAGTCAATTTTAGTCCTTGGGAATTCACAAAGTATCATAATTAATCCCTGGATGAAAAGTTTGAGAAAATTACATAATTGGTCCCTGAAGTTTCAAAAATGGCAAAAATAGTCCCTGGGTATTTAAAAATGGAAATTTATCAAAATATACCCTTGTACTATTCATAATTGGCAAATCAAGTCATTTTTGATAACTTTTGGAAAATTACACTTTTTACCCTCGAACTTTATAAATTTGGCAAAAATGGTCCCCGGTTGTTTTTATTTTGGAAAATATCAAAATAGGTCCTTGTATTATTCTTATGTGACATGAAAAGTCCTTTTTAATAACTATGGAATAAATACAGATTTAGTCCCTGGAAATTAGATAAATACACAATTGGTCCTTGGGCTAAATTATATCTAAACCAAATTCAAAATCCAAAATAACAATCCTGATCTTTTATCCAACCCAAATAACAAAAATCTGGTCCATAACTTTAAACCAGGCCCAAACCTGAAAAAGCCCAACACCCTTTTATAATAAAACCTGGTTTGACCCTCGTTGACCCGTTCCCACTTCATCCCTAACCTCCACCTCACCCCTGCAACCACCACTCCACCTCCACCTTCACCACCACTTGCTTACTTCACCACCTCACTACCCTACCTGTCACCTTCTAAACCAAACCCCTTCCCCTGGTTTTGCACCAGGGGAGGACACGTACTACCCCCACCATCTCCACCACACCCCTAACCTGCCAACACTCCAACTCCACCACCTATGCTCACTAAAACCATCCCCTGTCTCTTCCACCTCCAAAATCAACCATTAGAAACCCTCACAGCCCCCAATTGCTTAAAACCACTTTTCCCGCCAAAAATCTTTTTTACAGGTGTTATAATTGAGACACGTATCAAGGCTGGAAAGAGGTGGGATTCACTCCAGATGACACGTGGAACAAGCTGAGGGTCTATAAAAGGAAGTGGATGCAGAAGAGAAAGTGAGTTAGTTTTAGTTTTAGGAGTAGTGTAATTTAGGTCACGTATGTAGTGTAATTTTATTTTAAAGTTGTAATTTTCAGTTGAATTAAGTTGTACTCATTTCCTTTAATGTAATTCAAACTTTCTTTAACCTTTAATCTCAGTCTTGTTCATTAAATTTATAATTAGCAAATTTAATTGAAATTGACAATTTCAATTAAGTCATGTTAATTGTGGTTTAAACTGTTTTATTAAGTCTATTTAAGCTCAATTTTAAGTTTTTAAAAGTTTAAATATCATTAAAACCAGTTTAGTATTATATTCTAGAAATTCTCAAAAATTCCAAGAAATTAGAAAATAAAAAATAAAATAAAAATCTGTGTACTTGATGAAGAAAGCATGGTGAATGGTGAAATGTGGATTGCTGTGTTGTAGTACCTCAGGGAGGTGTTAGGTTATTTCTGGATCCTTGGTTCCATATACTAAGCCTGAATGCAGTGTAAGTCGATTTCCCTTATTACTGTAGATTAGCTTATTAAGTGCTTATTTAAGTTTGTTTATGCTTGTCAGTAGTTTTTTGAACTATTTATGCTCAATAAATAGTCTAGGTAGTTTTAGTATACATTCTGTTTACAAACTGTGTTGTATTAGCTTATTAGCTTATTAGTAATTAACTAGTTCAAACTGCTTATTTATGAATGTTTTCTGCTTATCTCAGCATAATATAGTCTAGTAAATCTTTATCTCTCATTTTGGAAGTTTAAAATGGTTACTTGTAGTGAAAAAGCCAAGACAGTCCATCAATAAGGGGTGTTTGGCAAAAGCTGTTTCAATGTGCTCTGAGATGTTTTTGTTATTGTTTTCAGTTAAAACAAGTCACACTAGGTTATTTTAGGATAGATAGGTCATAAAATTTAGTGTTTGTTGGGATAAAAGTCAAATTTAGCCTTTGAGCTTCATTTCAGTTTCACTGTGTGGATTTGAGGAATCCAATTCCTCATTTTAGCTATAAAAAGTTGTTAGTTTAGCTTATTATATCCTTATTACACTTTATTATTATGTTTACAGTTCATTAGAGTGAATCAAATCTCAAAATAGTCAAAGTAGGATCAAAACTTTAAAAGTCAAATTTCTACTTAGTAAATTTTTGAATTAAATAGATAATTTTGTCTAGGATTTAATTTAGAGTTTCATGCTTTGTGCTTTTAGGTACTTCAACTTTTGCTGCTTGTGTTCATTAGAGTATTTTTATTTATTTTTATTAGCTTAAATTAACTGCTTAATTAATAGCTTCTTGTTGGTATTATTTAGTTTAGTTGCCCTGCACCTTGGTCAAGCAGTCAGTTTCCTTAGCTCACCTAGTCCTCACCTGTGGGCCCCACTCCAACTTTAATGGCTTATTGAGAAGCTTATCTACCTAGCTTGTTGGAGCTCTGCTTATTTTGATCTTTAGAGCTCTTGCCCACCACTAGAGTGACCTTGCTAATCACCCTTAACCATTTCATCAACTGTGTGCTCAGTCTCACTCACCATGTTTAAGCCCTCCCCTAGGTCTTATTAGTGGGCCCCACCTGGTGTATTTGGATTTTTTGGAAAGCCCATAAGCTAGGGTCTAAGGATCAACTCTTATTTGTGTATTTAGAGCTTATTTGATAAGCTAATTCAAGCCCACAAAAAGCTTGCAGACCACTGTGTTTCTCAGTCAAGCTTGGATTTGCTTATTTTAGCTTATTAGCTTATTTAGTGTATAATCATGTGTGTTTCTGCTTATTTATAGTTTATTCAACTTATTGTAAGCTTATTTCATTTTAGTTTCTAGTTTGTAGCTTATTTGAAGCTTATTGTAACTTAAAAATACAAATTTAGCTTTTTATACCAACTGTTGAGCAAATAAGCTCATTCTGAGCTTATTTGGCCTTTATAAAAAAGTTTCATTTGTAAAAGTTGCTTATTAGTTAGTATTTAGCAGTTGTGTAAAGAGAAAACCAATAAAAAAAATAATTTTGCAAAAAGTGGGGTGTGGGATTCGAACTTGGGACCTCAGGCTTAGTATAACATGCATATTCCCCACACCCCCTTCCAACTGCTCTGGGGCACCAGTTCCGTTGGAAGAGGGGTGCCTCTCATATTTATATAGGTTATAGATTATTTAGCTTATTTGCTAGTTTTGCTTATTTAACTGCTTATTTATAATACGTATTATATTTTTTAGATTTTTTATAGCTTTCTGTCACCAATTAGTATTTACATAAAAAATTTCAGATTTTTAGAGTATAGTTTAGTATTTATTATAATTGAAAATAGTTAAATTAGGTAATTAATAATAATTAGTATCTAATTATTAAATTAACTTATTTATTAGTATTTAGGAAATTTTATATTTTTATAAAGTTTCTATTACTTTAATATAGTTATATAAAAAGTTTTATAATTTTAACTTTTCATTTAGTATTTATTAAAATTAAAAGTAGTTTAATTAATAATTAGTTAATAATTAAGTTTTAAATAGCATAATTAATTTTTATAAAGTAATACCTAGATTTTATATTTTTCCTAGCTTCTAAAAGTTATAAAATAGTTTTATAAATTTTTTCATAATTTTCTAAGTTAGTTTAGTATTATTTGTAATTTAAAATAGTTTAATTAGTATAATTAATATTAATAGTTTTTAATTAATAAAAAGTTCATAAAAAGACAAAAACATTTATTTTTATTTTTTATACTTTCTTCAAGTTCATTTTAAGTTTTAAAAATTATTTTTATAAATTTTTAGTTTAATTTGTAGTATTTATAATTTTTAGTTTGATATAAATTAGTTTTAATTAAATAGTTAAATAAGTTTTTAATTAAATAATTAATAATAAATAATTAAATAATCTAAAAAATAGTTTTCTTTTTAATTAAATTTTATTTTAAGTTTAAGTTTATAGAATTTTCATTTTTAACCCTTGTAGTTTATTTTTCTTAAGACTCACCTTTTTCTCAGTACGCAGTTGCGTCTGATTTTTTATTTTGTTTACGTTTATATGTTTTAGATATCTAGGTTTCACGTAACTGTTTATATAGCTTATTTAAGCTATTTTATTTTATAAAACCCTAGTGTAATCACTCACACACACTTTTATCCTTTCCTGTTCAAAACCACTCGATCACGAATTCGTTTTATTACAGATTTCACGCCTCGTTGGGAAATACGACCCGGGGAAACACTGTATTCCACGGAAGCATCAGTCCTGAGCTGTCTTTGACTTTTTGACCTTGGTTAATAATAATCTGACGGTTCAGCATTGATCAGTGGTTTTCGCTTAATAAGAAAGGAGAACACTGTCACATGATATCCATGGAAGACTGTTTGATTCCAAATGAAGATTCCACTCCTCGATATAAGTCTTATTGGAGTACAAGGTGACTTGTCATACTCAGACTTATCCCTATTGTTTCATAAGTATATATAAATTGATGCATCATTCTTTGCTTCTTCTTCTTCTTCTTCATGCAGATTTCCAGCAGGCTTTTATAAAACAAAGAAAAAGGGATTCAACACACACGTGAAGACTCAGTTTTTGTCCCCATCAGTCACATACACAGTGAACCTTGTATACTACTGTCTCCCAGTTGGTGAAGAAGTGCATGTAGACCTCAAGTACAGATTAAGAGGGGAGGCAACAACTTCTGTTGTGTACCTTGCAAATAAGAGAGATGATTATCTGTATATGGCTGAATTGTATCAATTCACTAGCGATGGGAGTATTGTTGATCTTGAAATTATTTTTGAAAATTCTGGAACCAATATAAAAGGAGTAGAAGGCATCTTGTTTCAGCCCCTAGAAAAAGTAAGCTGACATATATAAGTTTATTCATCTTAGTCCTTTTCTATGATAGTTTTAGAATCTAAAAGTTCTTACAAATGAGGTTAACTGCCAGAATATCTTGAATTACAATTGCCAATAAGGTCATGTTGGGTTGGGTCAGGTAATATGTCCAAAATGGTTGAGGTCAAAACGGGCCATTTTTCAAAAAAATTTATTTATAATCTTGGAACAAGTATAGAAGGAATAGAAGCCTTGAAGGCATCCTGTTTCTTAAGCATTCTTACAAAACAGGTCAACCACCAGAATATTTTGAAATACAGATGGCAAATGAAGGTTGGGTTAGGACGGGTGGATTATGAATTGCTAATAGAATTTAAAATTTAGTTAGAAACTTAAAACAAATAATTTGTCAATGGAGATACGTTATTTATAGAAGTTGGGTGGAAGCCCAACAGAATTGATAGGTTCTTAAGAGGAAATAAGTACTATTGCATTGTTTATAGCTAAACTTTATATGTAGGTGGAAGATCAATTGTTAGAGGATGACAGGGTGGAGGATATCAAAGCCATATCAGATTCAGACGCGTATTGGGAACAAAAGATACCAAATGATTATGAAGAAATACTCGAATTGTCAATAGTTAGTTTGGAGTGGAAAACAAAGAAGGAACTATACTCAATTCTTTGCAAAGGGTTCCTGCTTGATGATGGTCATGAGGTATATTTTTAATATGAATGAATTACTAGTTTACTTCCAATTTTCAAAACCCATTTCAAACATAATATTCCTGCACTTACGGTATCTTTATCGATTTATAGTGGTTCAGTGTTGATAAGAATGGGAAGAAATGTCAAATGCTATCTGCAAGAGCAGCTGTAATAGACGATAATAACTCAAACTGGGAGTCTTCCAATGAATCAAGGTTCTTCCTTTATATTTCTTGCCAGTTATTCAATAATAGTTTATATCTTATGCTTATGTTTGCACCACTTTGCAACTGCATAGGAATAAAGATACTTTATGAAGAAATTTTATCTATTGATGAATCTTTCTCTTGCACGCAACTGTAATATGAGAAATTTTGGCAGAAGCATTAGAATCTAGTTTGGTAGTGCCCTAGTGCTTATCCACCTTAAGTGGCAATCCATATTTGAATGGACTAGTATTGAAATCTATACAATAAGCAATCCATTCTACACAACTATCTTTACAATCTGAAGGTTAAACCATCACTACAGACTAATGATAAAAAATCTTACTGGCTTTAAAGAACACAGCTCTATTGACCCTTGTTTCCTCTATCAACGTTCTGAATATTCATGCCCACATTCCACAGCTTTGCTACATGGAGGGCTGCCTCATTTGGCTTCACTTTAAAACTCATTAGCTTAAGCTTTATAGTGTCAATAATCCTTGCATACAACACGTCCCAACTCACTTTCATCTCTGAAATTCTGTGATCTTTTTCCTGCCATATGAAGTATACAGCAGCAGAAAATATGAGTCTTCTAAGTTCTAAGGATGCTCCAAATGTCGTTTTATGATCTAGGAGCAAAATCCTGAATAATATCTTGCCAACCATTAGTCAACCCATTCAAACCAATCAAATCTGCAACTTGACCCATTACTGCACTTATCCCATCTAGTGACTTATTCTGTATTTGTAACCTTTCTTGAATTGCCATCCATAAGAGATTTGTATGTCTAGGATTACACTGAGAGTTTGACTTCTAGTAGCTGACTAGCTTCTTTACCTTTTGAGTATTGTTGCCACTCCAATGGCCACTGAATTGGATTCACCACTCCTAATTTATGGACAACATGAGAGTTCACTTTATCTCTCGTCTCATACAAGTTCTTTCATCTCCAACTGTCTAAGTTCTCGTGTTTAACTTCCCAAACACTCTGCCTTTTTAGTTCATTGTGCGAATCCGTTATATTCCATAAATGGGTAATAGTTAAGAAAGACACTTTATTATGCCGCAATATTCTGTAAATTCTTGACGATTTGAATTTCATTCTATTGACCCAAATCATTCTACCCGAAACCTCCTGTTAGGCTGTTATGGGTCAATTTTACACAAGAGCCATACAGTTCCTTACTGAAAGTACAGGGACCTTTTATGTGATCTTCTAATAGTAAGCTACAGTTAGTAGAAAATGATGAAAAATAGTAGTATGTAGTATGTGTTTAGTATCTTCTTCATTGTGATAATTGAAAAGGAAATAACCTCATCAAAGCTGTTCTTTGTAAGTGTTACAATCTAGTGAGCTGTTCTCACTAGATTAGTGTATCAGTTAATGAATACCTCCTTGATTTTTGAAGCCTGGTAAATCCGAATAGAATGAAACACATAAGCAATCAATTATGAAAAACTTTAAATGAGAGCCCTAAACATTGGTTTTTGTACCCCACGAATGCTAACGCGCTTGTAAATGAGAGCCCTAAACATTGGATTTTGTACCCCACATATGCTAAAGCTTTAAATGAGAGCACTTTCCAAATCTATTACATATATGCTGACTTTCTTTTGTTTATGCAGATTTGGAGAAGTGCTTGTGATAACATGCGGCTACAAATTTATAATTCGGGAGAGAATAGAACCCGAAGTAGTATCACCTGAAACAACATATGCAGCTTACCTTGTCTTCAAATTACCACAAGACCAATCAACATTTGAGGCTCCTATTTTGGTGTTTGATTCAAGTGCTGATTCAAGTGATGATTCAAGTACTGATTTAAGTGCTGACTTTAGCAGTAGAATATCGTATATCTATTTAGTAAGCCCTCCACACACCCCAGTTATCGGATCAAAGTTTGATGAAAGTACCTACAACCCACTGAATAGATATAAAGGGAATGCCCTTCCGCAACAGAGGTCCGATGGTTGGATGGAAGTCAAAGTATGGCAGTTTCAAACTACCACCAAATCAGTTCCTATGGATCTTTCTTTTGTGCATCCCGGTGAGAAGAATCTTAAGGGGCTTATGATACAAGGGATCGAGCTCAGACCCATATAGATGATTTTTTGCAATGATTTTGTAGTGGCCAATTTATTGATAATGTTGTTTGCACTTTGCATTAATTAATTTTCATAGGTTGATTTGTGGGAGATTTTGTGAAAATTGAGCTCCAATTTATTGATAATGTTTCCAATTATAGTCATGTTGCAGCCAAGCTAGCGAATGACTCACAATCTGCTCAAGTTGAGGTTCGACAAAAGTTGGAAGAAACTAACCACAAGTTTAAAAAGGCTAGTGACAAACATAGACAGGTCAATGTATTTGATGTTAGAGATATGGTGATGGTTTTTCTTCATCGTGAACGATTCCCAATTGTCCGATATAACAAGTTGCAGCCCAAGAAGTATGGACCATTCATGATAGTGTATAAGATCATGATATTGCCTATGCGGTTGACTTGCCTAAAAGACTATGATCGAGTATCTCTAGTACTTTCAACATGCTATACATGCCGCTTTATCATGCTTCTGATATTCCATTGTATCCGGACAACTCGAGGACGGGTCCTTTTTAAGTGGAAGAGAAACGTGGTACACAAATAATAGGACCGATTATGCCAATTACTTAATTGGCTTCCTATTTGCGAAATACTTGATTACTATTTTAGTTATATAGATATCTACCATTTTCCATATTGCCATATGTTGGTGTGTTGTGTGCATGAAACTTTTGATATGTAAATTATCTGTCTTCATGTAAGGTAACTACTTTGTTATAGATAGTACTAGTTGTAATACCCGCGCTATCAACAAAACAAATTTTTAAAATTTAAAATTAAAAAATAATACTTAAAATATTACTTAATAAGGAAATTTTTTTTTCCGAAATACGAAAGTACCCACTAGGGGTTTTGTTTTATTATATAAAAGATTATCGGTTCTGTTTTCTTTTCTTTAGAGGTGGCACGGGCTAAACGGGCACGGGCTACGAGCTAAATGGGCTATGGGCTAAACGGGCACGGGCTTAACGGGCGCATGTTATACGAATCACTTTAAAAAAGACATAAAACAACAAAAAAAAAATTTCTCAAACGTAATACCTCATTAGAAAAATGATTGTTAGACCTACTAATCATGAATGGTCTAAATAGCATTAGGCATGTTTTTAGGTTTGTGTTGTAGGTCTAAATAGCATTACTCTTTTCATTAGAAAAATGATTGTTAGACCTACTAATCATGCCTACAAATGTACCTAATGATTTAATTGGTTGATTTCAAAAAATGATTGGTGAAAATTTGGAGAGAGAAAATACATAATACAATTGTACAAGTGATTTATGCATTAGGCATGTTTTTAGGTTTGTGTTGTAGGTCTAAATAGCATTACTCTTTTCATTAGAAAAATGATTGTTAGACCTACTAATCATGCCTACAAATATACCTAATGATTTAATTGGTTGATTTCAAAAAATGATTGGTGAAAATTTGGAGAGAGAAAATACATAATACAATTGTACAAGTGATTTATGCATTAGGCATGTTTTTAGGTTTGTGTTGTAGGTCTAAATAGCATTACTCTTTTCATTAAAAACAATTTAATATTTCCAATTTAAAGAAAAACATGTGCCCATTATGCCCATTTAACTTCTAATGGGCAATATATGCCCATTTAAAAAAATAATAAAAAATAAAAAAAGACCCAAATGCACCCAAATCTTTTAAAATTTGCCCATTTAGCCTTTATTTTATTTTATTTTATTTTAATTTTGGGCACAAATTGCCACATCTACTTTTCTTAAAAAAACATATAAATTTTTTTCATTTCTCGGTTGAAATATGTTGTTACCAGACAGTAGAATCCATTACAAATCCATATATTAATTTCAATTCAATTCTCTGGTTCATTTCATTTCTATGAATCTCTCTATCAAACATGCCCAAAGAGTCTTGCATTAAAAAGAGACTGGATCTATACGGGTCTAAAAGCTCAATATGATACTCCTACTTCTATGCTCACTTTAAAGTTCAAAGCACCAACACAAAATACTTTCTTGTACGTACAACAAACCAATCAGATCCGTGACAAGATGCAAAAAAAAGTTACCATGTTGTTTACAGTAAATACGATTCATTAATCATACCACGTGAACAAGAGGATGAATCCGGGTTTTTTTTCATGTAAATTCCAGAATGTCCATCACGAGTAGGAAACATTGTGGGACTATCATCATCATTATCCACATGTTGCTACTGCTGCAGTTGTTTGCAACAAAACCAAAGGATTTAAACAGCTAAACCATGAATGACCTGCAATTATGTCAAACATAACATAACATAAGCTGAAAGAAGCTAATACATTGTAAAAATCTGTTTTGATTCATGACAAAATCGATCATACCTACGAATTCCAACTCAGTTCATCTTCTCCTGCTGTCCCTGTCTTTGTCTCTGCGTCTATCTCTATCATGGTCTCGTTCTTTCTCTCTTTCAGTATGTGAATCATAACTTCTACCCTTTTCCCGACCCTACTTGATGATTTACGCTGTGGGCTTTCACTGTCATGGTGGCTTCGTTGACGCTTTCTTGAAGATTCACGTGAATCATCTCTTCTTCTTTCTGATGACGTCCCTGTGTTTACTAAAACATTATATGTGTATTCAACAAAATTACCAAAAGCTTAAACCCTGACAATTTAAAACTCACTCTTGTGTGATGAATCTTCATTATGATCCGTTAAGCCATACTTGTACTGTAATTGTTTTTTATGTGCCGCCACTTTCTTTTCAATTTCTTCTTTCTTTAATCCTCGTTCTTCAAGGGATTCATGGTACTCAATCAAAGACACCTCAATCTGTCTCAACTTTTGTCTACACGTGTGGGACAATTAAACAACCATGATTATGAATGTAAAGTTATATAAAAAATAAATAAATGAATTAATTAATAAAATCTAGTAAAGACTTATAACTTCAAAGTCGTAATTCTGTCCCTTCCTAAAAATACCAAATAATATCAACTAGATATATTCATTACTCCCCAATAGCAAGTATACCTCTTCGCTTTCAAAAAGTATCAAATTATTTCACTTAAATCTATTTATCAATAAAACCATGAGTAAGGTCTGGATGTGAAATTAAAACTAAAGAAGTTTAAAATATATATATATTAAATGAAAAATCTGATACTCCTAATAACAATATGAGAGAAGTTCAATAAACTCTTATCTATTACTTTTCACAAGGATAATAAGTACATACAGTAGAAACTCTATAATATAATACACTTGAGACCACCAAAATTTATTAATTAAAAGAGTTATTAATAAATCAATAAATTAATAATTATTAATTTATATATTATTAATTTATAGTAGAATACTTAGTTTACAAACACCTTTCAAGCTTCCACTTAATTATTGTATACAATGCATGTATATCAAATGAACCGCCCAATTTGAAAGAAACCTTCAATCTCCCACCTTATTATGCTTCTTGTGTTCAATGTATCACTTTATATGGACATTAAAAATATTTTCTATATAAATACAAGATCAAAATAGGTTAACACAAACAAATCATACACACAACATGGCTTTCCATCTTAAAGCGGCAATTACATTGAACAATTTCTTGTTGAGCTATGAGAAAACAACACTAGAAGTTCTTACCATGCTAAGGAAAATTAGAGACGAGATTCAAGGGGAAATTGATTTCAACAAAAAACAAAAGACAATTGAGTCATTTTTCAAGAAACTTTCATAAATCATTCATGTAATATGCTATATGTAAGGAATTATTAATTTATATTTTATATGGGGTCAAAAGAAATTATCAAAAATGTATTATCTTATAATTTTAGCGAATTATTAATTTAGCACCCTATCCCCGAGTCGGGATCGGCAAAAAATATTATCTTAGAGATTTTATTAAATAATCGAGTATTAATATATCGAGTTTCTACTGTACCTCTTCTCTTCAGTTAAACTACTATCAGAACTCGTGACAGTGCTTGCGGTATCCATAGCCTCAATACCATGACCACCAGCAGCATTCTCGTTTCAAGATGATGAATAACCTAATCCAAGATCTCTAGTACATCTTTTTTGTTCATCATCATTTTCATCGTCTTCACGGGCCCACTTAGAGGCAGGCAATACAGATTCGGGTTTTGTCTTATTAGGGAAAACTTTTAGCTCAGGTTGTGGGATCGGAATCATTGCAGCTATGGACGCAGAACCTTTAGCTTTTGATATAACACCCATATCGTCATCAACTTGATGATTCCTTCCTGTATCGACATTACGTAACACAAGTGTTCGTTGAAATGTCCGACTAGGTTGTGTGTATTTTTTTTTTGGTAAAAACGCTGTGGATTATATGTGTAAGACAAGTGTTGGATCAAATGTGTGACCGAGTTAAAATGGAGCTATCAGTTGGTTGAATGTTTGGTTTATTTTACAGCCTTATTTTGAGTTAAATTTGATTTCATTTGGATCCGTTGTATTTGCTCAGTGAAATGAGGTATTTGTTTGAAGATTGGACTGTTTGTTGTGGAAAATAATGATTGATATGAGTTTTGCTGATTGAATAGGTTAATGATGGAAGCGTTGCAAAGGTTATTTGGGTTCCGCCAAAGTATGATGATGTGATTACGTGCATTTGTTCCGACGGAAGTTTGCCTATTTGGAAGAGTTAAGCTTTTAAGATCATTGTTGTAAGAACTTTAAGGTAAAACAAGTTGCAATTATATATACTCGTTCTACTTGTATATTTTTCAGTTATCACATAAGCTGTAAGTACTGCTTAACCAATGTTTTTCTTTACCTTTTATGGGGCGGATCTACAGCCAACACAGGGTATGCACTTGCAGACCCTGTGATCCTCCTTGTAGTGTAATTTTTTTGATGGTTGAAGCTCTTGTGAGCCAAATTGCAAAGAGTGCATACCCAGAAAAAAAATGATTTGCAATTAGTGCACACCTAGAAAAAAGAAAAAGAAAAAAAGTTGTACGTGAGAAATCACCATTTTTAGGGTTTTTTGTGGTCAGACTTTCACGTTAAAGAAGATGAAGACGTGGGTTACTCAAGTTATTTGATTGGGCCTACCAAGAAAAAGGGTATTTAGTATTTACATTTACTGCATGGGCTCTTGTAAATTGTTTTTCTTCTCTCTCTCTTAACAAAGATGGCAAATGGCCCAAATAAACATTTAATACTTCGTAGTTCGTATATATATTTTTAGGCTTTTCAGCTATCTTCAATTCTTCATTAAAATAAAAAATGTTCCAAGTTTTGTTTCAAAGGTTCTAATAGTTTGGAAGCAACCTCTGTATTTATATTGTCTTAAAATTGTGATACTATAAGTTTATTGAAGTATAATTCGACAAGTTGTTATGGACTTATGGTTCTCTCTATTGTTATATACTCGTAGAACGTTTAGCGTAAACGAATTAAGAGCTAGTTTGTTTCTTTTTTACTACTTTGTTCATAGTTCATGATAGACCAAATCAGGCTGGTCTATAGAAAAAATGGTTTGCACAACGCGAATTTGGAAAAAAAAATATAAAATAAAAATAAAATAAAATAAAATAAAATAAACCAAAAAATTCCCGAACTAAAGCATCAAATCTAGAAAGAAAAAAAAAAAATTACGCGATAGTGCATACCCTAGTTCGAATTCCTAGATCCGCCACTGGTTGTGGTCATCTTTCTTTGGTGTATGACATCGTCCATTTATTCATGGTAAACATGGATTATTCATTAATTAAACCATAACTGCTGACAGACTCGACTACCTAACCTTCGTTAACTGGTCGAAACACCATGTATCATCGCTAGCCATAACCTTCATAATCGTCGTGTATTATCCCTAGCTGCCGTGTATCATCAACGGTAATATATATAAGTATATGCATGTATGGTGTAAATAAATAGAAGTACGTCAATGGATTATAGTTCTATGTCTAATGATGTATCGTTTATGCTTATGAAGTTTGATTTTGATGTATATATCAATTAGACTATTGTTGTATATCGTTTTTAAAATGGTTGTATCAACATCTCCATGTATCGATTAT
The DNA here is from genome assembly GCA_030686995.1 of Artemisia argyi. Lineage (NCBI taxonomy): Eukaryota > Viridiplantae > Streptophyta > Magnoliopsida > Asterales > Asteraceae > Artemisia > Artemisia argyi. Next base: position 188,465,873 of record CM060684.1, read on the forward strand.
GCTTATGAAGGTTCATGAAAAAGAAATATTAAAATATGTGGCATGGGTTATTGGTTACGTGATGTCACAAAAGTCATCAAAATGTAGAAGACGACAAACTAGGAGTGCTGGCTAGCTAGTCTTCAATTTTAATCTATTAAAATGACACTAGTATTCATTTTATTTACATAATTGGCAGCCATCGGTTTTCCCTACAATCTAGCAAATATGGACGGATGTCGATACACTAGCGCTTCCTATGCTTCCTACAATCTAGCAAATATGCTCGTGTAAAATTACAAACCAAAATGCATACAGCATTTATACTATTTGCTCGGGGCAATTTCTCCCCTTTTTTAATTTGGAAATTTCATATATAACCAAACATGCTTTAAAGATATTGTATATTACGCATTCAATGATTGTACTTTGGATATATATGAACCCACTAGACGTGGCTCAATTTCCTTAACCAAAATCTAAAAAGGCCTAACACAATTTATGCCCTGATTCTAAACCTAATAATTAACAACTAATTCCAAACTTTATTTTTAATTGGACGTGCAGTGGCTGTCAATAAATGAGAAAGGGGAACACATTCAAAGGATTTACATTCAAGCCTGTCTGACTCTAATCGTTTCCTCCAAATTACACCATCTGTCTGATATTGATATTAAACTATGCATTTAGTGAAACTTCAATAACCTATTTAGTTTTTCATTCTTTAATTCTTCTTTATCCAAATTTCCAGAGGGGCTATGTTACTTTTATGATGTGGAATTCAAAGCACGTGCGAGAGGTGAATACTTGACGCCTCAAATCTCATACACACTTAACCTTGTCTTCCGATTTTATAATAAGTCGGATGTCAATTCATGTAAGCCCCTGAGATACATAATAGACGGAGAGGCAAACGTTTTCATGATTTACCCATCATATATGAAGGAAGATGGATGGTTCATTGCTCCATTATATCAGTTCACAAGCCAACACGCAACTGCAGACATTCATTTTAAGTTTGAAGACCATTGGAACAGTTTACTAGTAGCAGGCATCGAGTTCCAACCATCTGAAGAAAAAGTAAGTAGTTGATTGTCAATGGTCATGTTATTTTATAAAAGATGTACAGAAAAAATGAGACTTAACCCGAACGTATGGCTCACTTGCATGGATATGTCATTATATAGGTGGAACTTCCGGTGTTTGAAGAGTACCAAGACATAATCGAGGCTGCCTCGCAATCTCTCATCTGCAGATCCCTTCTGGAACCAAAATAGATTCTATCAAAAGGAATCCACTTGAAAGATTACAAAACGGTATTCAATTGGCTATGTCTATTTAAAGATAATAGGAGCATAATTAATTCCCAACTTACTAATTATGCAGTGGTTTTCACTTAATGAGAAAGGAGAACACTGTCACATGATATTCATAGAAGATTGCTTGATTCCAAATGAAGATTCCACTCCTCAATATGAGTCTAATTGGCGGTCAAGGTGACTTGTCATACTCAGACTTATCCCTATTGTTTCACAAGTATATATAATTTCATGCATCATTATGTGTTTCTTCTTCTTCTTCTTCTTCTTCTTCTTCTTCTTCTTCTTCTTCTTCTTCTTCTTCTTCATGCAGATTTTCAGCAGGCTTTTATCTAACAAATTATAAGGGATTCAAAACACACGTGAAGACTCAATTATTGTCTCCATCAATCACATACACCGTGAACCTTGTATACAACAGTTACTCAACTACTAAACAAGTGTATGTAGACCTCAAGTACAGATTAAGAGGGGATGCAACAACTTCTGCTGTGTACCTTGCAAATAGAAGAAAAGATGATCGGTTGTGTATGGCTCAACGGTATCAATTCACTAGCGATGAGAGCATTGTTGATCTTGAAATTATTTTTGAAAATTCTGAAACCCAAATATATGAAGTAGAAGGCATAATATTTCAGCCACTGGCAAAAGTAAGTTGACATATACAAGTTTATTTATCTTAGTCCTTTTTATGATAGTTTTAGAATCTAATATTCTTACAAATGAGGTTAACTGCCAGAATATCTTGAATTACAATTGCCAATAAGGTCATGTTGGGTTGAGTAAGGTAATATGTCCAAAATGGTTGGGATAGGAATGGGCCATTTAAAATATATATATATATATATATATATATATATATATATATATATATATATATATATATATATATATATATATATATATATATATATAGTGTAACTTTCTTACGAGAACCACTTTTATCTGCGAAAACTGCGAGAACCACTTTTTTACTCATAATAATGCACAATGTACATCATATAAATGCAAAATGGCAATTTCGAAAATATATGTAACTTAATTTTATGGAAAAAATTAAATTAGGGGCAAAGTGGGAATTTGATTATCTCTTGAAAATAGCATCAATATTATCAAAAACGGTTTCACCATCTGTGTTTTATTTTATTTTTTGATTTTTTCACAACTATCTCTCTCACTATCTCTCTTCCTCTCAAGAACCCTAGCCGCCGACCCCATCCCATATTTCTCAACCCAGATCGAGCATATGTAATCGAAAATGATGATGAAGATGATCCATCGCTCTCCGGAAAACAATACATCTATTAATTTATGGGCGAATTCCCTTTGAATGGATTGATCATGCGTGGCTGCGTCAAAACGAAGAGAAAAAGGGTACAAAATGCATCTATTAATTGTGGAGACATGGTATTACTAGGTGCTATTTTATTTTTTATGACTAACTACTTTCACTTTTCCAACTCATGGATCAATATATTATTTTATTTACGACGCTTTTGATAACAGTTATTCATTTTTGTGATAAGATTTGATATATGATATTTTATATTGTTATGCAAGCAGCAAAACTAATTTTAACGTACTTGAGTTTTATTTGGTTATACATAAGATTAATATGTATTATATACTGAATAAAAAATGATGTTTGATAAATGTTTTGTATGAAAATGTAAATATAGCATTAATGAAAACAAACATTTTATTTGAACCAAATAAATTAGGGGATGAGTAACATGATAAATTTTGCTAAAAAAAAATGATGAATGAGGTTGCTTCGAGATTAAGAATGTTTGGGGTCACGAAGCTTGACTCGTCATCTAGTACATGTATGCGTTTGTTTAGATACCTATGTTTTGAAATCATTTTTTAATTCTTGTTTCAATCATCAATTAATTCAAGTATCAGATTTATTTTTATTGTTTGAATTAAACTGAATATGAACATTATAGATGTTTGGTTAGGCAAGTTTGAGAACATATATGTTTGAATTAAACTGAATATAAATGGATACATACATGTTCAAAACATATATGTTCAAAACATGCATGTTTTAAAAAATGATTGCTTATAAATGGAATTCTTAAAACATGTATGTTTTAAAACATATATGTTTTTTGTATTTAGTAAGTGTAACTATTATTTTTTTCAATGACTTCGTGTTTGCCAAACAAGTATGTTTTCTAAAACATACTTGTACACATGAACATGTATGCATACATGTTCAAAATATATATGTTCAAAACATGTATATTTTAAAAAATAATTGCTTATAAATGGAATGCTTAAAACATGTATGTTTTAAAAACATATATGTTTTTTATATTTATTAAGTGTAACTGTTATTTTTTTCAATGACTTCGTGTTTGCCAAACAAGTATGTTTTCTAAAACATACATGTACACATGAACATGTATAATTTTTAATAATATTATTGTTGCTAATTTTTGTACTTTTCTTTGTATCAGGTGTAATTACAAGAATGTTCACGGCTACAAGCGTGCATATATGTCCCGTCTTTTGAAAAAATGTTGACGGCTACTCGTGCGCATATGTCCATTTGTGTTGAATATTATTAGTGCTCACGTGTATACATCGATTAGATTCATGTATTTATGCTTTTATAAATTTATATTTTAATTGTATTTCAATCGATATCAAACTTTGTATATAGCATTTATGTTCTTGGTTTGTTATAAAGTTTATTATATTAAAAAACCTATATGCACCTTGAAAGGCAAAAAGAACATATATGTACTTTGATTATTTGGAGAAAAAAAACATGAATGCACCTTGAGATTTTAAAAAATAATGATTAGGTACAAAAAACATGTATGCACCATAACTATTTCAAAACATGTTAGCCATTAAAAAAAAAAAAAAAAACGAATTTTAAGATTTATAAATAACAGGATTTATAAAAAAAATAATATGAAAATGTCTTTTACTATTATACCCTTTTGAATTTAAAGAAAAAAACAAAATGCTATGGAGCATTAAATGAGGTACATTGTGTATTATTAGTTGTAAAAATGTGGTTTTCGCAGTTCTTGCAGATATATATATATATATTTATGAACCTGTATATAAGGAGTAGAAGGCATCCTATATCTTAAACATTCTTACAAAACTGGTCAACCATCTGAATATTTTTAAATACAGGTGGCAAATGAAGGTTGGGTTGGGTTGGGATGGATGGATTATGAATTCATAATATAATTTAAAATTTAGTTAGAAACTTAAAACAAATACATTATCAATGGAGATACGGTATTTATAGAAGTTAGGTGGAAGCCCAACAGAATTAATAAGTTCTTAAGAGGCAAATGAGTACTATTTCATTTTTTATAGCTAAACATTATATGTAGGTGGAAGATCAATTGTTAGAGGATGACAAGATGGAGGATATCGAAACTATATCAGATTCAGACACATATTGGGAACAAAAGATACCAAATGATTATGAAGAAACACTCAAATTGTCAAAAGTTAGTTTGAAGGGGAAAACAAAGGAGGAACTATACTCAATTCTTTGCAAAGGATTCCTGCTTGATAATGGTTATCAGGTATATATTTAATATAAATGATATCATTACTAGTTTACTTCCAATTTTCAAAACCCATTTCAAACTTAATATTCCTGCACTTACCGCATCTATATCGATTTATAGTGGTTCAGTGTTGATAAGAATGGGGAGAAATGTCAATTGCTATCTGCAAGAGTAGCTGTAATAGCCGATAATATCTCGTATATATAATAAGTAAGTATCGATGAAATCCGCGAGAAATACGGATTTACCAAGTCGTTTCCCAACGAAAGTTGAATGGAATCTCGAATATCGATTCGTGAACCGTGTAGTGAAAAGTGAATAGTGAAAAGTGATGGTGAAATTCAAATTATGAAAAGAAGTAGAGAATAAAGCAGAAAGTACAAGCTATATACGCACAAGTGTCTAAAATTAGAAAACGGAAATGCAAACGCGAAATTTAAACGTAACATACGAATAAAACGTAACTTTTATACTAAAAATGACCCTACAAATGTGAAACAAGTTTCCAAAAATCTTAAACTACTAAAAAGAATTTTGAAAAACAGAAAAATATTTTTTTGACTTTTTATTTATTTTCTATGAATTATTTTCTATTTTTGGAACTAAAAAGTAATTAAAAATAAAGGAAAATGTAAAAATTAATGTGAAAAATATAAAATCTAATCTAAAAAATCTAAAATATTATAAAAGAATTTCCTAAAATATTTTTGTATTTTTAAAGGCTTTTTTCTGATTTTTTATTGATTTTTGTTTAATAAAAAGTATATAAAATGATTTTAAATGAAGAAAAATTAAGAAAAATATCAATTTAACTCAGAAAAATATGAAAAATTTACAGAAAATCTAAAATAATGTGAAAAGTTTGCAGAAAAATTTTGAAAAGAAAATAATAAGCTGAAGAGCTTATTTGGACAGAAACAGCTTATGGCAAGTGCTTATTAATAAGCACTTGCCACAAAACTAGTTGAAACTGAAAACACAGATGCAATGTATGCTATAAAGCTCAAACTAACTCAGATATAATAAGAGATCACTCTGAAAAACAAAATGCAAGCAATAAGCAGTTTGACAATAAGCTAATTATAAGCACAACAATGACTGAATAAGGCAGGATCAAAGTACTGAATGAAAAAGCTAAAACTCAACTAAGGCAACTCAGAAGTGTCATAAGCTCTAGCAGTGCTATTCTTAATGACAGAAAACAGTTCCAATACCCTTATTTGAAGAAGCAAATAAGCAGACTTAATAAGCTCTAAAGTACCAACTAATGGGGGCAATAGCTTATTTATACTACTGAGATTCCAAAACAGCAAAAGCCCTATCAATAACTTCTAATTGATGCTCTAAATGATGCCTAGATCAGCCGCTAGCAAAGACTAAGAAACTTTAACAGTTTACTAACTAAATTACCAAACTAGTTTGACCAAAACCAAATTCAATCAATCTAATCTATTCCTAAATGTTATATTAAGCTTATATTATACTGAATTAAGCTACTCTTAACTAAAATGCAACTATCATCACAAGCTCACTAACTGATTCATATTATACTAATAGTTAAGCTAATTTGAAAACCAATTTTGACTATTTTAATGAACTACTCCTGTTTTTATGATCTACAAACTTACTACTACTCTTAAGAAATCTAGATGTAACAATGAAACAGCAATCAAACAACAACTTAACACCACAATTCACAGATCCAAACAACCCCTAATTAGACCGTTAACACTATGAATCCTTTATTCAAAACACAAAACACTAAACTAATGATTCAATGAGCTATAATAACAACCACAGAAGCAATATCAACTATCAATAACATCCAAAATCCACAGGAACTCAGCATCTTAGATCTATGCTACAAATAAAGCAACATGTGAAAACAAAACCTACAATGAGAAATCCCCTCAGCTTGAACAGAGGGGTTCACTATGCTTGCCCATCTCTTAGATAGGCTGGGATCTTCCCTGGCTATCCCAATCTACCAACTTAACACCAATGATCAACTGATTCAATATCAGTTGACTTATGCTGACTGTTAGAATTTTTGAACAAGGAAACTGAATTCAATCTATAAAAGCTTTTCAAAGCTAATATGAACTGTAACAAACAATGATACAGCTTAATTGAAAGCTGGTTTGAACAAAACTAATTTTATTTTTTGTATTTTCTGATTTAAAGGTAATTTTGAAACTAAATGAAAGCTAGATTATAAAGTAAAAGATGTATAAAGATGACTAAAGTTGATAAAAATAGAAAGAAATATAAGCAATAAGTAGTAACAACAATAAGCTAAATAGATTGATTATAAAGCTAATTTTATTAGAAAAAAATGGAAGATTACAATGAAAAGTAAAGTTACACTAAAAGCTGAGAAATGAATCGGGCAGAGTTTGGCTACACTAAAAACTCTCCACTAAATACAGGCTAACTATCACTCTATTTATATCCACAATAAGATGATTCTAGAGAGGAGTATCCACGGATTTCCAGCTTGGCAATCCGTGTGGTGTGCTTCTTGAGTCTCATTCTGAGCCCTTGAACATCCTTCAATCATTTCCTCAATGATAAGCACCCTTGGATCACTATCAATGACGTGTAGTACCCAATCATCAACTGCCATCTGTCCCCATGTGTGCTTCTTAGATCCCCTGACATACCCTGACACGTCTAACACCCTTTGGTTTGACTCAAATGCCCTTAATTGCTGTAATTAAGGGAGCGGGGTAAGTTAGGGTTCATGTAAATAGTGTTTTTCTGGGTAAGGGGTGAATTGGGGGCGCAGGTAATATTTATTTGACCTTGGCTGACTATTGACCATGGGTGGTGGGTGTTGACCGAAGTATGGTGGACTGGGCTTTGGAATTTTGTTTATTGGATTGAACTTTGGTATTTCGTATTGGACCAGGCTTGTGCTTTTGGATTTTCAGATTTTGTTTTGGTAAAAATCAAGGACCAAAGATGTATTTTCAGAAATTGCAAGGACTACATCCGTACTTCTTCTAAAATATATTCCAAGGGCTCATGATGTAAATTCCTGATTTTCCAAGGATCATGGATGTCATAAGCTGAAAAGTATCTTCCAGTGACTAAAATTGCCAAAGTCTGGAACTTGGAGGATCACTTCTGACAAACTCATGAATCTTCAATTAGGGATCAAAACTGATAAATCACATATCTCTGAGGACTTCTAAGGCTCATCATTGATTTTTTCTTAACTAATCTGCACACGTTCTACTCTCGTGCTCGTTTTTGCTTGTTTCCGTTTGTTTTTCGTCTTTTAACGAGATATCCGTACCCGCACGTTAACAAACATAAAAATTCACATTCTTTGGCATTTGTTAGCATAATTAGTCTATTTGGGTCGGTTTTTGGCTATGAAAAGGTATGTGAATTAACACATACCAGAGTCTTCCAACGAATCAAGGTTCTTCCTTTATATTTCTAGCCAGTTTTTCAGTAATAGTTTATATCTTATGCTTATGTTTGCACCACTTTGCAACTGCATAGGAATTAAGAGACTTTATGAAGAAAAAAAATTATCTATTGATGAATCTTTCTCTTGCACGCAACTGTTATACGATAGATTTTGGCAGAAACAATAGAATCTAGTTTGGTAGTACATTAGTGCTTATCCACCTTAAGCGGCAATCTGTATTTGAACAGACTAATATCGAAATCAATACAATTAGCAATCTATTTTACACAACTATCTTCACAATCTGAAGTCTAAACCGTCACTACAAAGAAATGATAAAAAAAATCTTTCTGGCTTTAAAGAACACAACTCTATTGGCCCTTGTTTCCTCTTATCAGAATTCTGAATATTCATGCCCACATTCCATAGCATTGCTTCATGGAGGGCTGCCTCATTTGGCTTCATTTTAAAACTCATTAGCTTATGCTTTATAGTGTCAATAATCCTTGCATACAACACATCCCAATTCACTTTCATTTATGATATTCTGTGATCTTTTTCCTACCATATAAAGTATACAGCAACAACAAGTACGAGTCTTCTAAGGATGGTCAAAATGTCGTTTTATGATCTAGGAGCATAATCCTGAATAATATCTTTCCAACCATTAGTCTACCCATTCAAACCAATCATATCTGCAACTTGACCCATTAGGAGCATAATCTTGAATTGCCATCCATAGTAGATTTGTATGTATAGGATTACACTGAGAGTACCAAACCAAGGAAAACCACTGTAGTTCTGGAGTTTGACTTCTAATAGCTTCCCAAACATGTTTATCAACAAACACGACTTCTTTACCTTTTGAGTTTTTCCAATACCACATCTTTTCACAAAGGATTACAGGCTGTGTGTTGCTTGTAACTTTAGGATATGTTTTATGCCACTCCTATGGCCACTTAATTAGATTCCCCAATCCTAATTTATGGACAACATGAGAGTTTACTTTATCTCTCGTCTGATACAAGTTCTTTCATCTCCAACTGTCTAATTTCTCGTGTTTAGCTTCCCAAACACTCTGTCTTATGCTACAATAATTCCTTAAATTCTTGATGATTTGAGTTTCATTCTATTGATCCAAATCTTTCAACCTGAAACCTCCTTGATCCTTTTATCTACAAATATTTTTCCATGCCATGTTAGCTCTGACTTTAGTAATTATTGACACCATAGGAAACCCTTCAAATCTTTTATAACTATTCTTAGGAAGCATGATTACTCAAGCCCGGTACTCTAAATATACTCAAGAACATAAGCAATCAATTATGAAAAGTTTTAAAAGAGAGCCCTAAATCTTGAATTTTGTACCCACAGTATGGCAAAGCATTGCAGGATGCTGGTTTTGTGTGTGATGGCATGTAAATTTTACATTGACCAATTTCACTCAGTTTAAATGTTATCACTGTTTAAAGTTGGCATGTGTTATGACCACCTGTTAAACAATGAATATAAACTACTTAATGCATTAGTAGACTTCTACTACTTGAAAACCTTAAGCACATTCCAAATTTAGTACATAAATAATGAGTTTTTTTGTTTTTGCAGATTTGGAGAAGTGCTTGTAATAACATGCAGCTACAAATTTCAAATTCAGAGGAGAATAGAACCCCGAGAAGTCTCACCTGAAACAACATATGCGGCTTTCCTTGTCTACAAATTACCACAAGGCCAATCAGCATTTGAGGCTCCTATTCACATATATGATGAAAATGCTAAGTATAGTAGATAGTCGTTTATCTATTTAGTAAGCCCTCCAGTCACCCCAGTTATCGGACCAAAGTTTGATGAAAATACCTACAACCCACTGAATAGATACAAAGGGAATGTCATTCTGCAACAGAGGACCGGTTGGATGGAAGTCAAAGTATGGGACTTTCAAACTACCAGTTATCGGACCAAAGTTAGATGAAAATACCTGCAACCCACTGAATAGATACAAAGGGAATGTCATTCCGCAACAGAGGACCGATGGTTGGATGGAAGTCAAAGTATGGGACTTTCAAACTACCACCGAATCAGTACCTATGCATCTTTTTTTAAGCATCCCAGTGAGAAGAATCTTAGTGGGCTTATGATACAAGGTATCAAGCTGAGATCCATATAGATGATTTTTGTGGTGGGCAATTTATTGATAATACTGTTTGCACTTTTGCATTAATTTTGCATAACTTGATTTGTGGGAGATATTGTAAAAAATTGAACTCCAATTTCTGTTAACCGGGTCAAACCCGGGTTGAGGACAAAGAAGATAATACTTTGCCGTTTATTAATGAAATGGTCTAATCAAATATGAAGAAAATCACCAAAAGTCCAAAACACATTTTTCATTATTTTTCTTAGTTTTATTATAATTTGATATTATTCGGTGATTTTTTATTTTTGAAACAACTCAAGTGTTGCAAATAAGTACAAAATACATTTTTGTGGTTCATTAATTTTCACACTAAATATTAGTAATATAAAAACCATTGGACAATCAACATTATTCTTCTATTAGTAAAAATCAACCACGTTACATTTTATTTAATAAAAGTTAAACACTTAATAAATATACTCCCCTATATCTGTTGCATTTTTTTTCTTTTCGCAACCTTCACCTCCCATGCACATCAACTTTTTTCACCCTATCTCCACCGGCACCGATTACCTAAACACATTACAAAACACGTAAACTCATCCCGATACAATCACTCTCAACTACCACAAAATACCTAAATTCTATTCTCTATGAATATTTTGAAGAACATGGTGAACTTACCATATGACTTGAAAAGCATTATTCATGAAATGAAAAATATGTCGTGCAACAATTCAGAATATAGAGTCACGAGAAAATTTGTTTTGGGTGCTAGTGTATACCCTTGGGGCAAAAGATACATGCAAGAGTGTTTACAAATGGAAAGAGATCAATTGAGGTATTGCATCAAGCAGTAAAGGAGGTTATGGGAATTATATTTATGAGCCTCCAAGTAATTAAGAGTATTGCAATTATTTCTTTTTTGAGGTATGGGGGACTAATGATGTTCATCCAAGTCGGTTTTCTGGATTTTTGTCTTTGGGTTCGATTGGTACTGAGTCATGTTGATAATCCATCCTTTAAAGAATTATAAAACAATTGGTAATGGTATGTATCATAGTAAATGTTTCTCTGATCGATTTGCAAACCAGATTTGTAAGTATGTAGTTTTGTAATTACTCTTGTCCTTGCACTTAAAAGGGTCTTGAATTAAAAAGAGACTGCACTATATATATGGGTCTAAAAGCGCAATATGATACTCCCACTTCTATGCTCACTTTAAAGTTCAAAGCACCAACACAAAATACTTTCTTGTACGTACAACAAACCAATCAGATCCGTGACAAGATGCAATAAAAAGTTACCATGCTGTTTACAGCAAATATGATTCATTAATCATACCACGTGAACAAGAGGATGAATCCGGGGTTTTTTTCATGTAAATTCCATAATGTCCATCACGAGCAGGAAACATTGTGGGACTATCATCATCATTATCCACATGTTGCTACTGCTGCTGTTGTTTGCAACAAAACGAAAGGATTTAAACAGCTAACCCATGAATAACCTGCAATTATGTCAAACATAACATAAATAAGCTCAAAGAAGCTGATACACTGTAAAAATATGTTTTGATTCATGACTAAATCAATCATACCTACGAATTCCAACTCAGTTTATCTTCTCCTGATGTCCCTGTCTTTGTCTCTACGTCTATCTCAATCATGGTCTCGTTCCTTCTCTCTTTCAGTATGTGAATCATAACTTATACCTTTTTCCCGATCCCTACTTGATGATTTACATTGTGGGCTTTCGCTGTCATGATGGCTTCGTTGACGCTTTCTTGAAGATTCACGTGAATCATCTCTTTTCTCCCTTCTTTCTGATGACGTCCCTATGGTTACTAAAACATTATATGTGTATTCAACAAAATTACCAAAAGCTTAAACCCTCACAATTTAAAACTCACTCTTGTGTAATGAACCTTCATTATGATCCATTCAGCCATACTTGTACTGTAATTGTTTTTGATGTGCCGCCACTTTCTTTTCAATTTATTCTTTCTTTTATCCTCGTTCTTCAAGGGATTTACGGTACTCAATCAAAGACACCTCAATCTGTCTCAACTTTTGTCTGCACGTGTGGGACAATTAATCAACCGCGATTATGAATGTAAAGTTGAAAGAGAATAAATAAATAAATAAATAAAATCTAGTAAAGACTTAGAAGTTATAACTATTAGAATTCTAATATCATGACAATCATATAAACAGGTAAACACATATGCGGAAGCGTAGGAACATCTATAACATATAAAAGATTAACATCAACTAAATAGGAACGTACCTTTAGTGATTCTAGAAAAACAAGAATCAATTAATAATCTTGAACATGTGATGAACGCTAATTAGGGTTTACATGGATCAATGATTAACCCCTTACTGTTTTGTTAATCGATCTCTTGATAATTACTATTGTGAGTAATTACCTCGTTCTTGTACACACGAATTAAACCATATCAAGTTTATGCTAGTAAAAACACAAGTAAAGATTTTTGATAAACAAAAATCGATCCCACACACCCTAGGGGTTGTACGATCGAATATAGACAAAAGAGGAGAAGAAAAACACTTTAGGGTTTAGTGTGTGTATAAAAGTTAGCCAAACAATGAACCCTTGTGTTTGTATATATAGTGTTAATAACTTGGAGCTCTAGTTGGTGTGGGATTGGGTTTCCCCAAGCCCAACCGATCGGCCATCATTCCCTCAAGGGAATCCGGAAGCTTCTTGACTTACCAATTATTAACATACACTTCTTTCCTTATATTCGTCTAACGGTCGTTAGTCATTAACGGTCGTTAAAGGACTTGTGTTGAAATAATAAATATGTATACATGACATTTAATACATACTAATTATTTATTCCTTGATACTCATCCGTAACGTGTGCAATCCCGAGGTCTCGAGTTCGATTCTAGACATTTAACTTATTAATATTTATCCAATATTCCAACAGCTCCCACTTGGATATCTATTAATAGTGAAATGACATTAGTAAGCGTCTAACAACACGCCAATGCCCCTAATTCAACTCAAGCTAGGTTTCCTGGAAAAACCTATAATGATTCATCATTAATATTATCCTTTTATTTCTAATACCACGTTAATAAAGATATGGATCTTAGTCATTCTTTAATTAACTATTCTGTTTCTCATTCTTTATGATTGAGCAAGATTACCAAAACATCTGAACGTATTCCAAATAGACTTTGGGCGTGCGCACGCAAACATCTTCTCAACCCTACAAGGGGCCCAACAGTATTAAACTTCAAAACAAATTTGAAGGAACAAATTCTTTCTTTACTACAAGAATAACCCGTGGACTTTGCAACACTTCTGAAAACAACCCTTATAACTCCCTGTTACGGTGAGCGGTAGATTGCTTCACAAAAATGCACTACATCCATGACTCTTATCTGGTATCTCAAGTCTAAGGAATACAAATTCATGATTTACTCACTGACAAGATCTATAAAGTAAAATCATGTAGTTAGGATCAGTCCTATATTCAATTCATTGAATATCATGTGAAATTGGTATGTCAACGCATCAATATACTTTCAAGTATATTCTCACCAATACTCAGATTTGTCTTAGTTTAATGATATTCCCATATCATTAATTGACAACGGACAATTTAGAATAACATAAGTTATTCACGGATTTAAACATGCAAATATAGAACACAATTTATTATTAATGAAAACAAACGTACTAAGTACTTTAATTCATCATAAATAATAATTGCTTAATGTCCTTTATCCAAATACCAAATAGATCAATGCATGATAATTCTAGTTAATGAATTTTGTCTCAAGTAATAACTTGAAGACAATTATGCCTCTATGCCTCAAGTAATGACAATCATACTTGTTGACAAAGCATTTATTTCAACTAACTTTGATCTATTTGAATTTTGAGAATACTTATTTCAAGAATTTAATTAACAAAATTCTTGTATGTGTGTATCCAACTATCTTGATATAGTCACACAATATTTCATAAATGATGTGATATCCTCAACCATCAATTTATAACAATCAAACTTTCAAACGTTTTAAAGTTTAAAGTATTTTAATTCTTTAATGTATAATGCAACTATGCTCTTAGTTGAGCACAACTAGTTCACATGGCCATTAACAAGGATAAAATCCTACCATGACTAGTTATTGAGTGTCATCTCGATCAAACCAGCATCATTGTATACAAACCACAATATGCTCTTTAAAATCCCGTAAACTTAATATCCATTGTGTAATATTCAATGCCTTCCAATCTTTCAAGATTTATTGTCGGCTATTACAATTACGCAACAATTTGCCATATTGTTTATACTTAGAATTTAGGAGCAATTCCAGGCTGAGGATCATTATTCTAAGTCCAAACATATTCCATCAGAATATCCATTATACAAGCTATCAAATATATTTCAATTAGGTTTATTTATTGCACATGTTTATTAAATAATAAACTTTGGTTCCAAGGTTGTATGTTTTATTTTCTAAATCTTTCAAATAAAGTCTCATTCCAAAACTAAGTCTAACATTTTACTTATATGGAATGTTACTCTACAACATATATGATTTAGTATATCAAACATAATACTCCCACTAGCTTTCAGGAATACTGAGAAATTATCTTATTTCAATTATAAAACAAAACATAGACTTAATAATTAAACATAAGAGCAATTTTCTAGATGCATGCATTTATCCATTCATGGATTATTGCACTTTGTACACTTCCAAAGATTTACTTGAATTCATAAACTCCTTTTGATTACTCATCGTCCTCGCTCAAGTAATCATACAAGAAAGAGTTTTGATATTCATTTTCAAATTTCATATTCATATAAATATGACAATTCCCATCTTTGTATCTTTAATGTGCTTAGGAAAGAGTATTCAATCATATTTAATTGCTTAAATATGATTAATAATCTTATCATAAGACATGCATTAAAATATGTATACAATTTTTTCCATATGATTTCTAACAATGATTTAAACCACTAGGGTTACATTATCTTTGATTAACGTCTTATTAATCTTCTAGGAGCCTAATTGAGTATATTCAATTCATACTCAATTTCTAACCTTGATAACTTTTGGAAGAAAAGAAGATCTAGTTATCTTGAACCAAACACTACAACAAGAGTTTGATTTCCTAACTGAACATACTATAATCTAGTATTTCATTAGAAGTATATTGTAAGACAATCTAACAATATGTAATATAACCATATATCTTTTAGCTTTTCTATTAACCAACTAAATCAACTTAATGGTATAATAGTAATTTTAAGCCAATCGCATGCTTTATAACATAAGTACTTTTGACTAAGTCACCCCATGTTCATGTCTTAGAAAGAAGACATAAACTGTTATAATCCCACTACACGTTATTAATCATTGATTAACTCAATGACTTCTTGTATATGTCTTAATTAAAACATAACAAGTTAACGTCTTACTTTATTATAAGTCTTTGTAGAAGACTTCATGTTTATAAGAAGATATAAACATGTATAACTAAAGTATTTTTGAACACCACCATTTGGTTTCAACAGTAATTTCAAGTTAATTTATTTACTTCATTTATTTATGTCATTCTAATAATACATAAACATTATAGTTGAAGTTGTCTAATTATCATATTGACACATGTTCTAATAGGTGTCTAATTTAGTAACAGTAAATTATCCATGTACGGTCTCACACAAACATGGAAATTCACCTTGTCATTAAAATTTAGCCTGCGTCTCACGTTTACAAAATTTCAACACCAAGTGTTTCTTAGATTAGATGTGTATTAGAATGTGAGTCTCTTACTTTACAGTCAAGAGAATCCTTTAAATCATATTCCTATGTGTTGTCCCTTGCACACAATAAAGATTTCTCCCACTTGTGCATGGAACAACATCATGTACCACATAAACAACACTGCACGCGTTTGTTAATGTGAACAATATGATTTGTGTCATTAGCATAACTAGTAGATATAGAGTTACTCAATCAATCAAGGAAACGCACAAGACTATCCTTGAAAATATTAGTGTCTATATTTGGAAAGTAATTGTCTTGAGACATTCAAAAGATAATATGAGTTAGAATCAAGACAATAAGTCTTGTAACTCCCAATGAATTAGAGATCATTGCTATAATTCCTTATTCAGTAATTATAACACAATATCCCACTGAATTTGACAACATTGAATATGTTTCATAAACCAGTGGAAGGAAATAGTGTGCTATTCACTTTCCTACATCTTTGAGAAGACCCATTCTCAACAATTATATAGGTTCTAAAAGAATGTATTCTACTATATAAATGTGATTCCTCACATTCCATACAATTAACTTGAAAAAACTGGGCATGCAATTTCTTCCTATATAGATCTACCATTCCAAAAATTGTATGTAGTATCTTTAAATGGTCAAATCAAAACAACTAGATAAAATAATCTAATACGTCTTTTACCATTTTGCAGTTATATGTCTAGCTTCTAGCTTCTAATTTAATAACTCATAAAATGCAAATAATCATAACTATTAAAGTTTGCTATGAGTTATGTACTTAGAATTTAGACAATTCTAATCATCCTATTATACCTTTCTCATTCATGCAAAATGAATAGGATTAAGTCTCACACTTCTCTTATAGAAAGAAGACTATGCTTACGGTTCATCGTTGCATTAATACATTAAAAGAATTTACAAAATTCAATTATAGTATTATCAATAATCTATTTTCAAGAAAACATAATACCCAAGGATATATTCATATAACCAACATATTTTCTTGAAAATCTAGGATTCAACTTTACATAGATTCCACCACATCAGTTGATCTGCTAGTGGTGAAAGTATAAAAGATGGTAATCTGTCGAACAATAATTGGCAAACACTTTTCCAATTCCTAGATCATTATGGGATTTACATCAAATTGATTCATCAATTTGTCATGTAAGCATCTTTCATCCCATCTCATGCCTTAAGTTCTAGGTCTCACGCATCAACTTAATTAAGTCGTCTAACTTAGAAACTGCAAATTCTCCATGTGTGGTCTCACGCACACTTGGAAATTTACCTTGTCATTAATATTTGGCCTAGGTCTCACGCATACCAAATAATTAATTTCAAGTGTTCCTTATAGTTAGATGGCATGTAACTTAAATTTTAAGGGTATAAATTTTTGATGTGAAAATCAAAACGTGTATAAAGATGCATGCACTCATCTTTATAACATAAGTTTTCAAAGCCTTTTAATTGTCAATTCTTAAGAATAATACAAAAAGTTTTACTTGAGGTAAAATACCTTAAGATGATTTTGTACAAGAATGAATTTAAAAGAAAATCGTTTAAGATGTATTCGTAAGTGTGATAACCAAGGCAGACTCTAAGGCTCTTTCCAAGCCTTCTTACCACGACTATGAATTTTATCTTAAATGAGTTACTTTTAAATACATGTGTACAAAACATCAATCAAGCAAAAGTTTATGGATTAAATCTTAAAACATGTAACAAAGTATGAATCTTGCTAGTCTCGCCTTGGAGCGAATTACCGTGCGAAGCGAACCATTGTTGGCACATAAGACACCGCAAGATTCAATCTTTATCACTTAAAGTTTCACCATTATTAGTCCATATTATTTTCTTTGTAAAAATTACCCTTTTATTGCTTACAATCATGTTCAACAAAATAAAACAATAAAACAAGTAATCAAAGACAAAACAAAACAACTAATAAACATAACAATTATAAGGTGAAACAATTAGCCACATGCATTCTTCTTTAGAAAAGATCCTAATAAAATCAATTCTAGGTTTCAATATACAGATAATTAACTAGGGCCTTCACCTCTTAATGGAAGTGAGCCACATACATTGACGAATCAATTGCCTAGGCCAAAGTCAATCACATACCACATAGCACATAAATTGATTTTAATATTTATGGGGTCTGCCCCAATTTAGATATATCTAAACATGTGACAAAGCTTAACAATTAAAAAAACAATTAATAACCCATGACTAACATGCATGTTTCGTCATGGATCAAAGCATAACAATTACCAATTAGGTCATACGATACGCCCAAATAACACATAAACATGTAGGCAACCTAGGGTTTCTAATCCAATTAATATTAAAAACCACAAATCCTAATTTGTTTAAACCCTAAGTTAATTATCTAATTGATTACATGGTTGCTAAGTCGAGTCATATCCTTGTACATATTGTTTTGGGACGATTGGGACTCATGGGTAAGTACTTATTTTATGGAGTAATGGGGAAGAACATCATTTATTACCCCCATATGTACGTTAATCTTAAAAGTACTCCAAGTGTTTTGATTATCTTAATTCGAGTCATTAGAATAGTTTATTGTAAAGTATGTAAAAATTCAAGTGTAAGAGGAATGTTCATCCCCTATGATGTATTATTTTGGATGGTAGGGTTAGAGTGTATGCAAAAAAAAAAAAAAAAACAAAAAAAAAAAAAAAAAAAAAAAAAAAAATCGAAAAATCAAGAAAAAGAAAAAAAAGATATAGAAAAAGGAAAAGAGAAAAAAACATACGGACTACCATCCCCTTTTATTCTATGTTCATTTTATGTTTTTGTTATTTTTCATTTATTAGCTTAAGTCGAGTCTAGTCTTGGCTTAGCAACGCCACATTGTACATGTAATTAACCAAGATTGTTAACTCGCCACCAATAAAAACTTCCTTTATCCAACAAAACCGTGTATTTCATATCCCTACACCTAACGTTACAACCCTTTAAAAGACCTCTTTGATAGTTTATCCTAGGTGCTTACGCCATGTGGTGGAGGTTTGATCCTTTTCCAAGCCTATGGTAATCTATTTTGCTATGACAGGTAGTGAGAGATATCTTCCGTTTCCATATTGTAATTTATACTTTATTACACCCGAGAGATGTGAGTATCTAAACACTATTTGTGAGGTGCTAGCGTATGACCTCCGTGCTTGTCTATTGGTCTTTAGTGGAACGATTATCAGTTGTAATTACTTTTATATTAGTGTTAAATGACCCCTAACTTGTAATTTGACTAGAATAAAATCGCATTTGCTTGAGGACAAGCAAATCTCAAGTGTAAGGGTATATGATGAGGCGAAAAATGATCCATTTTTAGGGTGTCATTTAAGCCCGGAATTGAACTTATTTGATCAAATATTGCCCTAAATCGTTCCTTTTGTGATTTTAGGTACTTTGGGAGTGAAATCTGGAAAAGGAAGCAATTCGGACGTTTTTGGAGCATAAAAGTGAAGAAAACGCCAAAGTCTTAATTTTCCTTGCTGGGAACAGTAGGTGACGTCGTCAAGAAGGAATTCCTGACGGCGTTAAGAGCAATTTCCATGACGATCCAGTACAGATTTGACGGCGTCACGAAGTAGGGCGTCAAGAGTAAAATGCATGACGGCCTGGAAATGCACAACACATGACGGCGTCAAAAGTATATCAAGGCAGTCCGAGAAGAGTTTTGGCGGCGAGGTGACGGCGTCACAGGTTTTGTCTTGACGCCGTCAGACCTTATTTCCTACATATAGTTTTCTAATTTTCACATTAAAAAAGAGAAGTTTTGGAGAAACCCTAAGTACGAACTTGGTGCGAATTTTACAGGTTTTTCAAGGGTTTTAAGCCCTTGATACCTTTCAGGTGTTATTGAGATAAGTATTCTTTTAATTCAATCAATATGTCTATGTGTTGGTTGTCTATATCTTGTTCTTGTCTTAATTCCATCATGTTAGGCTAGATCTATCTTGTGTTTGCTTGGATCTAATGATACCTAGATGTTAATTATGTGTTGATTACTTGTTTATAGCTGTTTTGGATGAATGAATTTGATGTTAGGCTTAAGAAAACTGGCAGATCTCCAAATGGTAACATGCTTGAACGTCTTAGGAAACATGAACTGATGTGCACTAGGTTTTTATTGGTTGTATTTAATGCATGAGCCACTGTTTATAATCCCTATGGTTGTGCTGGGCATGGCATAGGAGGAGATAAGAGCTCATAGGATTGGGGAGTTAAGTGCACCACCCCATGAATGGTATTAAGGAATACAATCCCTCATCCATGCAACTATAACAAGTAATTAACGTGTAAAAGATGTCTAGGGAGTAGTGAAATCTAAGTAAACACATTTTCTCCACTTATTGCTCACAACCTTAGTATAATTTAGTTTATTTTCATTTCTAGTACTTTATTTTGATTGCATCTTTAGTATTGGGTTAGTTGACTAGCAACTAATTCCGCCCAAATCCTTCAAACCCAAGATTTTTACTTGCTTTCTAAAAAATATAAAAATACAAAAATAATCATCCCTCACCTTTAGAACTAGTATTTAGGTTTTCTAATCCTAGCGACACTATTCGTAGCTGAACGATCAATCCCCCGGTACTTGTCACTATACTATACTGCAACGATCAGGTACACTGCCTGGTGGGGGTTGTAAGCTTCTCAAGATCCCTTGAGAGGTAAAGCCTGGTGCGATTCCCACGAATCAAGTTTTTGGCGCCGCTGCCGGGGAATAGTTATTGTCTAGGTTAGAATTTCTTTTTATTAGGTCTACTTGCTAGATTCCTTTCTAGTAAGATTTTATTTTTATTTTTAGGTTTTCTTTAGTCTATCTTTTTCTTTGTGCCTTTGTCAGTAAATTAAATTCATTGACTATTCCGTTGACCATTATGGAAGACGCGAATCCACCCCTTTCCCCTAGAGAAGTGGCTTTGATGTGTAAACAAATTGAGAGTGAGATTAGGGAACTTAGGGAGCTTAATAGTTTGATTAAGGTTGAGCTTGAACATGCATTTAGTAACCTAGCGACCGCCTTGTATTCAAATGAGGACCTAGGGCCTAATGACTTTGTGAATGTTATTGAGGGACTTGAAGAGGGGGAAATAGATCCGAAGCTTAATGACTATTTTAATCTATACCCCACTAAGGAGGAGATTGCATATTATAATAATCTTATTGATAACCCGCGATCTCCTTTCACTATAATTGAACCTAAGATAAAGAGAGGCGATCCTAAGAATGCTAAGATACCATGTATGATTGGGTATAGGCACATTAGCAATGCTTACATTGACTTTAAATCTCCAATCAACATTATGTCCTCAACTGTTTATAATGATATAGTGAAAACAAGACTTGAACCTAGAAAAGAGCCCAAAAACCCCGGTGGAGTTTGTAACTTTGTCGGGAGAGTCAAAGGTCTCCATGTCTTTGTTGGTAATTTCACTTTTGTCACCGACTTTATGATTGTGGAAGATCTTGCTAATGTTATTGATTGTCGGTTATCAAATGTTGTGTTTGGCAAACCGTTTGTTGAGGAGTCTAAGTTGGAATATGATGAGATAGAAGGAACGATCCGATTTGCAAGTAACGCCGATAGTATCACTTATAGGATGCCTAATAGGATGAAAGAATTTCACTTTATATCCCGGTTTGATAAGGACAACGTTGGTGCTTTTAAGGACATCAATGAAGAGGATAAGAAAAAGGGCATGGATTATGTATGGGAAAAAAGGAGTCTTTATTACAAAGATTGCTTGGCCCTTGGACCAAGGTATAAAGTCGATAAAGAATTTGCCCAAAAGATCATGAGGGCGGTTGAGAAAAAGGTAATTGGTTTCTAAAAGGAATATTTACAAGCGGAGAATGGAACCAACGATGAGGTCACGTAGTAACCCATGACCTTGAGTCTAGCTACAAGACTCGTAAATAAAGAAAAGCGCTTCTTGGGAGGCAACCCATGTTTTGTGTGATTTTGTTTGTTTGTTTGTTATTTGCTTCCGTATGTATGCTTAATTTTTATTGTTGGTAGATCATGTTTCTCAACTAAATAGTGGAAATACTTTACTTTGTTGTTTTGGCCTAGTCTTAACTCCACCTAAAAGTATTTTTGCAAAAGATAAGTGTAAGGGGAAACCCCAAATATGTTTTTAAGAAACAAACCGATCATGATTCTCCACAATATTAAATAAACATGTATATTCGTATTTGTTAGAGTCAAATGCTTGTATTGAGTCATAATGAAGTTTTACAGGGTTTTCCAGGAAGAAGGACCAAGTTTTTCCAGAAATTTTCCGGAAACTTAACATAAGAATTTCTGCAGGTCAATTCTGACGGCGTCAAGAGTTAACTCTTGACGGCGTCAAGTGTAAAAATCTGGAAATTTTACCAGTTTTGTTTTTCTAACGGAGTCTTATGGTTTTTGTGAATTATTAAGTTTTATAATCTCCAGGAAATCTGCAAACTTCATTCCACAAGCATTATATCTTATCTTGTTTTCTAGGATTTAGTAAGTTATATAGGATGCCGCCGATTTTATACGAGGTTGTCTTGTCTATTTTCTCAGGATTTACAGGTTATGTATGACAAGAAGATGATTTATATTCTGGAAGGGAAGCTTTGATTGTTCATTTTCTTGGAGGAAGATTTAACCTGGTCACCTTATTATCCATACCGAGCGAATCAGGGGAGTATTTGATTTCATTCTTTTTACTTTTTCACTTTTACATTCTTTACTTGAACATTGGGGACAATGTTCATCTTAAGTGTAAGGGGAGGGTAAAATGATGATACCTTACATGTACACTTTCGCTTGAGTTTGTTTTGTCTAATGGTAGATGTGTAATAAAACTATGAGAAATACTTGTTAGTGCAATTTTAGCGCCAAATTTAAATTTTTTTACAACATTTAGGAGTGAAACTTTAGCCATAGCAAGCGTCTCATGGATAGGAGATTGTATGACTAGCACAAAACCATACTTTCAGAAAAAATTTCCACCCAAATATGTGAGGTTCGCCTTTAGATTTGATAGGAAAAGCATTTATTATTAGTGCTTATGAGTGTACCGGTAGCATTTAAATTCTAGAACTTGCGTTAGTGATGCATCCCGAGACCGCTAGTGAGACTACATTCGTGTATTAGGATTTACTACATGATAAGAGGCATTAGGATCACCCTTGTGTTAAACCCGTATCATAATTACTTGACCATTTAAGTCATATTACTTGGCTAGTTAAGTCAACTAATTTTTCCCACACCCTTAGCGTTGTACTCATTTTTAGTACACAAAACCCCTAGTACACCCCTCCGAGCGTATCTTTTCGTTTCTAACTTTAAGCATCTTACTTAAAAGAAGAATTTGTTACACCCCACTTAAATGTATACCCAAATCGCCTTAGCCTTCCGTGTATGCGCTCATTTTTAGTGCATTATTGTTATTTGTTTAAACCCTAAGTTAATTATCTAATCGATTACATGGTTGCTAAGTCGAGTCATATCCTTGTACATATTGTTTTAGGACGATTGGGACTCATGGGTAAGTACCTATTTTGTGGAGTAATGGGGAAGAACATCATTTATTACTCCCATATGTACGTTAATCTTAAAAGTACTCCAAGTGTTTTGATTATCTTAATTCGAGTCATTAGAATAGTTTATTGTAAAGTATGTAAAAATTCAAGTGTAAGGGGAATGTTCATCCCCTATGATGTATTATTTTGGATGGTAGGGTAAGAGTGTATGCAAAAAAAAAAAAAAAAAAAAAAAAAAAAATCAAAAAATCAAGAAAAAGAAAAAAAAGATATAGAAAAAGGAAAAGAGAAAAAAACATACGGACTACCATCCCTTTTTATTCTATGTTCATTTTATGTTTTTGTTATTTTTCATTTATTAGCTTAAGTCGAGTCTAGTCTTGGCTTAGCAACGCCACATTGTACATGTAATTAACCAAGATTGTTAACTCGCCACCAGTAAAAACTTCCTTTATCCAACAAAACCGTGTATTTCATATCCCTACACCTAACGTTACAACCCTTTAAAAGACCTCTTTGATAGTTTATCCTAGGTGCTTACGCCATGTGGTGGAGGTTTGATCCTTTCCCAAGCCTATGGTAATCTATTTTGCTATGACAGGGAGTGAGAGATATCTTCAGTTTCCATATTGTAATTTATACTTTATTACACCCGAGAGATGTGAGTATCTAAACACTATTTGTGAGGTGCTAGCGTATGACCTCCGTGCTTGTCTATTGGTCTTTAGTGGAACGATTATCTGTTGTAATTACTTTTATATTAGTGTTAAATAACCCCTAACTTGTATTTTGACTAGAATAAAATCGCATTTGCTTGAGGACAAGCAAATCTCAAGTGTAAGGGTATATGATGAGGCAAAAAATGATCCATTTTTAGGGTGTCATTTAAGCCCGGAATTGAACTTATTTGATCAAATATTGCCCTAAATCGTTCCTTTTGTGATTTTAGGTACTTTGGGAGTGAAATCTGGAAAAGGAAGCAATTCGGACGTTTTTGGAGCATAAAAGTGAAAAAAACGCCAAAGTCTTAATTTTCCTTGCTGGGAACAGTAGGTGACGGCGTCAAGAAGGAATTCCTGACGGTGTCAAGAGCAATTTCCATGACGATCCAGTACAGATTTGACGGCGTCACGAAGTAGGGCGTCAAGAGTAAAATGCATGACGGCCTGGAAATGCACAACACATGACGGCGTCAAAAGTAGATCAAGGCAGTCCGAGAAGAGTTTTGGCGGCGAGGTGATGGCGTCACAGGTTTTGTCTTGACGTCGTCAGACCCTATTTCCTATATATAGTTTTCTAATTTTCACATTAAAAAAGAGAAATTTTGGAGAAACCCTAAGTACGAACTTGGTGCGAATTTTACAGGTTTTTCAAGGGTTCTAAGCCCTTGATACCTTTCATGTGTAATTGAGATAAATATTATTTTAATTCAATCAATATGTCTATGTGTTGGTTGTCTATATCTTGTTCTTGTCTTAATTCCATCATGCTAGGCTAGATCTATCTTGTGTTTGCTTGGATCTAATGAAACCTAGATGTTAATTATGTGTTGATTACTTGTTTATAGCTGTTTTGGATGAATGAATTTGATGTCAGGCTTAAGAAAACTGGCAGATCTCCAAATGGTAACATGCTTGAACGTCTTAGGAAACATGAAATGATGTGCATTAGGTTTTTATTGGTTGTATTTAATGCATGAGCCACTGTTTATAATCCCTATGGTTGTGCTGGGCATGGCATAGGAGGAGATAAGAGCTCATAGGATTGGGGAGTTAAGTGCGCCACCCCATGAATGGTATTAAGGAATACAATCCCTCATCCATGCAACTATAACAAGTAATTAACGTGTAAAAGATGTCTAGGGAGTAGTGAAATCTAAGTAAACACATTTTCTCCACTTATTGCTCACAACCTTAGTATAATTTAGTTTATTTTCATTTCTAGTATTTTATTTTGATTGCATCTTTAGTATTGGGTTAGTTGACTAGCAACTAATTCCGCCCAAATCCTTCAAACCCGAGATTTTTACTTGCTTTCTAAAAAATATAAAAATACAAAAATAATCATCCCTCACCTTTAGAACTAGTATTTAGGTTTTCTAATCCTAGCGACACTATTCCTAGCTGAACGATCAATCCCCCGGTACTTGTCACTATACTATACTACAACGATCAGGTACACAGCCTGGTGGGGGTTGTAAGCTTCTCAAGATCCCTTAAGAGGTAAAGCCTGGTGCGATTCCCACGTATCAATACTAATTATTTATTCCTTGATACTCATCCGTAACGTGCGCAATCCCGAGGTCTGGAGTTCGATTCTAGACATTTAAGTTATTAATATTTATCCAATATTCCAACAATAACTTCAATGTCGTAACGCCTGTCCCTTCCTAGGAATACCAGATAATATTAACTAGATAAATTTATACTCCCCAATAGTAAGTATACCTCTTCGCTTTCAAAAAGTATCAAATTATTTCACTTAAATCTATTTATCAATAAAACCACGAGTAAGGTGAAATTAAAACTAAAGAAGTTTAAAATATATAATATATATGTTAAGAAAAAAGATTGGGAGACCTAAAAAACATTACTAATTTTGTGCCTAACATACTTGTCATTAGCTTAGTGGGTTCTTAAAAGGGGGACCCGGTTGGTACAACCAATAAATGATTGCCACATATATTTAGGCATATGATTAGGCCTAAGTTTTAGGCCTCCCAATCACTTCTCCATATGTTAAATGAAAAATCTGATACTCCTAATAACAATATGAGACAAGTTCAATAAACTCTTTCTATTACATTTCACAAGGATAATAAGTACATACCTCTTCTCTTAAGTTAAACTACTATCAGAACTCGTGATAGTGCTTGCGGTATCCATAGCCTCAATACCATGACCACCAGCAGCATTCTCGCTTCCAGATGATGAATAACCCAATCCAAGATCTCTAGTACTTCTTTTTTGTTCATCGTCTTCACGGGCCCACTTAGAGGCAGGCAATACAGATTCGGGTTTTGTCTTATTAGGGAAAGCTTTTAGTTCAGGTTGTGGGATCGGAATCATTGCAGCTATGGACGCAGAACCTTTGCCTTTTGATATGACACCCAGATCATCATCCACTTGATGATTCCTTCCTGTATCAACATTACGTAACCCACGTGTTCGTTGAAATGTCCGACTGAGTTGTGTGTATTATTTTATTTTTCCCTCAAACATAGACCACAGTCTGTGCAGTGGATTTTTTCATTATTTTTTTTTCTTTTGGTCTATTTAAGTCATTGACCCTTTTTTATTAAACTTTCAAAATGGTAAATTGTATATATACTCAACTACATATGTATTTTTACTTATAAAACCAATATGACTCGGTTTGTTAAAAATGACATCTAAAACGTGTCAAAATTGAGTCATCAAATTTAATCCAATTTCATGTACTTTTTTAAAAAATGACATCTCAAGTGTGTTCATCTTTGGAGGAAAAAAAAGATAATAAGTGATTTAGTTTACTCAAAATCTATTAAAACCTTAACACAAAACAAAAAATGGATCATTGTTATCAACCACAAAGACTTACCCACTAGACTTGGGCCCAATTCCCTTGACCCAAATCTAAAAGGTCTGACCCAATTAATGCCCTGATTCTCATATTGTAAACCTAATAGTAATAACTAAGGGCCCGTTTGGTTTATAAGTGAGTTTAGAATTAGATTTGGATTTGGAATTATTTGAAAGAAAATGATGAAAGAGAAAATGATTGATTGATTTAAATGATATTTGTTTTAAAATTTAAAACATGTATTAAAATTGAAAGTTTTAATTTTAAAATACAAAATAAATGTATTATAATGGTTGGGACCACTAGAAAAGAGTATAAGACAAAAAAAAAAAAAAAAACAAAAGTCACCCTACATGAGTGGAATGGATCTATGGGTATCATCTTAACTTTTCATTTCATTGTGGTGGGCCCTCAATGAACCAAACAACAAAATACATTATTCATTTCATTCTTTCATTCAACACCCTTCAACTAAACGGGCCCTAAGACTTTATTTTTCATTGGATGTGCAGTGGCTGTGTGTAAATGAGAAGGGGGAACATATTGAAAGGATTTACATTCAAGCCTGTCTCAATCTCGATGAATTTGAAGCCCATCGTTTAAAAGATCCGTCTGATTATGATATTGTTAATTCAAGGTCTCTTATTTTATCCCTTTTGCTGGTATTCAGTAACTTTATCAATCCTTTTTCTCTAATTGCTGCCTTAATTCTTCTTTATGCAGATTTCCAGGGGGCGATGTTACCAATATAAGTGGGATGGATTCAAAGCACGTGTGGGAGGTGAATACTTGACACCTCAAATCTCATACACCCTCAACCTTGTCTTCCGATATGAAGATCAATCAGATGTCAATTCATATAACCCCCTGAGATACAAAATAGATGGAGAGGCAAAAGTTTTCATAATTTACCCTTGTATGAATATGAGAGAAGATGGATGGTTCATTGTTCCATTGCATCACTTTACAACCCAACACTCAACTGCAGACCTTCAATTTGACTTTGAAAAGTCTTGTACCCTTCTACTAGTCGCTGGCATCGAGTTCTAACAATCTAAAGAAAAAGTAAGCAGTTTATTGTCAATGGTCATGTTATTTATAAAATGATATAAAGAAAAAATGACACTTAATTAACCCAAATGTATGGCTCACTTGCTTGGATATGTCATTATATATGTAGGTGGAACTTCCGGTGTTTGAAGAGTACCAACACATAATTGAAGTTGCCTCACAATCTCTCTTCTTCACCTCCCT
Source organism: Artemisia argyi (assembly GCA_030686995.1). Classification (NCBI taxonomy): domain Eukaryota; kingdom Viridiplantae; phylum Streptophyta; class Magnoliopsida; order Asterales; family Asteraceae; genus Artemisia; species Artemisia argyi. Next base: position 188,494,444 of record CM060684.1, read on the forward strand.
TGAAGAACTTAAAAAGATTCTCTCCAGAGGAATCTACCTTAACAGATACAAAACGGTATTCAATTGGCCATGACTATTTATAAACATAATCTGGGTAGAACTAATTCCCTACTTACTAATTATGCAGTGGTTTCTCTTAATGAGAAAGGAGAACACTGTCACATGATATCCATGGAAGACTGTTTGATTCCAAATGAGCATTTCCCTTCTCGATATTAGTCTAATTGGTGGTCAAGGTGACTTGTCATACTCGGACTTATCCGTATTGTTTCATAAGTATATATAAAATGTGTCAAAATTGAGTCATCAAATTTAATCCAATTTCATGTACTTTTTTAAAAAATGACATCTCAAGTATGTTCATCTTTGGAGGAAAAAAAGATAATAAGTGATTTAGTTTACTTAAAATCTATTAAAAACTTAACACAAAACAAAAAATGAATCATTGTTATCAACCACAAAGACTTACCCATTAGACTTGGGCCCAATTCCCTTGACCCAAATCTAAAAGGTCTGACCCAATTAATGCCCTGATTCTCATATTGTAAACCTAATAGTAATAACTAAGGGCCCGTTTGGTTTATAACTGGGTTTAGAATTTGATTTGGATTTGGAATGATTTGAAAGAAAATGATGAAAGAGAAAATGATTGATTGATTTAAATGATATTTGTTTTAAAATTTAAAACATATATTAAAATTGAAATTTTTAATTTTAAAATACAAAATAAATATATTATAATGGTTGGGACCACTAGAAAAGAGTATAAGACAAAAAAAAAAAATAACAAAAGTCACCCTACACGAGTGGAATGGATCTATGGTTATCATCTTAACTTTTCATTCCATTGTGGTGGGCCCTCAATGAACCAAACAACAAAATACATTATTCATTTCATTCTTTCATTCAACACCCTTCAACTAAACGGGCCCTAAGACTTTATTTTTCATTGGATGTGCAGTGGCTGTGTATAAATGAGAAGGGGGAACATATTGAAAGGATTTACATTCAAGCCTGTCTCAATCTCGATGAATTTGAAGCCCATCGTTTAAAAGATCCGTCTGATTATGATATTGTTAATTCAAGGTCTATTATTTGAATTTCGTACCTGTTGGTTTTAATTTGAATTTCATAAAATAGACAAATTATATGAAACTTTAACTATGGCTAAAAGATAAATTTCGATAGATAGTATTAAACTAATTATAGCCAATGTTGTTTTTGCTTTAATTTAGTTATTTACATTATCTTCATTCCAAATTTAAAAAGACTCGTTATCATCAATCATGATCCAAAATGTTGGTTATTATCTAATAATCTGATGAACTGCTAAAAGAATTTGAAATTTAGTTAAAACTCACAAAGGGAACTACCAAAAGAATTGATTAAATATATAGCAGCCACATGGGAAGCTTGTAAGATGTTAGATGCGCGGCCACATGGGAAGCTTGTAAGATGTTAGATGCATTCTACTTAATGGGTTTCCCACAGCAATCGCTTCATTGCCTTTTGAAATGGAGGTTGGGGAAAAAATGGCCAAATAATGTCTAATATATGCTAAAATTTGACAGGTAGAAGATAATACAGAAAAGCGGACAATTTAGAATTATATCTACTCAACTATTGGGAAATGGTTCCGATTCAATAATTAAAAGGTATATTTATATCTCATATGTAGTTGTTGTGTAGCCTATGGACACAGTGCTTAAAAGGAGGTATTACAGAATTTCTAAATATTTATTCGCATTTGTTTTATTGATAGATGTCTTATCTTATCTTGATGAAAATGGGAAGAAATGTTTAATGTCTGATATATGTTTAAATTTGATAGGTGTAAGATCCAATGTTAGAGGATGACAAGGTAAAAGTTACATAAACCACATCAAATAGGGAGGTATATTTATATCTCATATGTAGCTGTTGTACAACCTATGAACACAGTTTCACTTTTTAAGGGGAGGTACTACAAAATTTCTAAACAGTTACTTACGTATATGTTTTTACTGATAGTGGTCTTATCATGATGAAAATGACAAGAAATATGCTATCAGTGAGATCGGGTTGCTGAAAAATGAAAGGTAATTTTATTTGGCCCTCTTTACCTGAATCGAGGTTCTTTCTCTGTTTCTTTCTCTATCTTCTTACCAGTTTTCTTGAACATGTTTATGTGTTAGTTCTAAAAATTAGTGGATGGTATGGTTGCTCCTTTTGGTTATTATTTTGGCTGATGATGCCTTGCTCTGTACTCATTTTTGTCACCATATATGTGAGGTTTGGGGTATTCTGCAAATTTTGGTGATAAGGTGTGTGTGCTTGGCTAAGGAAATTTAGTCAGCAGATATAATAGGCAATTGAGAAGGATGTGTCGTTTGTACTAGATGATGCCCCTCTTTGATAATTTCTTTGAATCTGTAGTGTGACTTAAGGAGGTAAACTACACTATATGGTTCTCTGTTTAGCTGTCATAGGTGTTGGAAAAGTAGTCTTGTGCTTTAGACCATCTTTGGTGATATATAGGTGAATGTTTTCTCTAGTTTCTGATGCATATAACTAGTATCTGTTGGCAACATGTTGGTGGAATTGTTGCAGTTTCTGGGTTTATTGGCATGTCAAAGTGCTAATATTTATACATTGTTTCACCCCAATAAAATGTATGCACATTGGGCTAAAAATTTGCCAAACAATGAGTTCAGACTTTAGACACTAATATCAAGATTAATTTGGTTAGTTTATAACAACTGATGAAATTGGGACTGTGGATGTTCATCCCAGATAACAATCAAGTACTTATTTGCAAAAACAAATAAAGTAAGCGGCAGCTTCTAAGAATACTCAATATATTGTTTCTACTTAAAATAGATTATAGAAGGAAATTCTTAAATAACAGGGGCAATTTCATATCTCCCCTCCTTTTAGTTGGAAATTTCAGATACACCCAAACATGCATTAAAAACATTGTACATTATGCATTCAATAATTGCACTTTGGGTATATATGAAATTAATCTTGATAGTAGGGTGATATATGAAATTAATCCTAAATAATAATTTTCAGTCATGAGGTAACCATTCAGACCCGTAGTTTTTTGCAACTAGACCCATATATTCTGTGCAAGAGGGCTGTTGAATAAAAGATGGGAATGTGCTTCAAAGTTATTAGTATAATGCGCGTACCATCACTGTATTTATCCCCATATAGTCCACTTACATTGTGTTTGTAGCCCTTATGGATTGTCCATCCATAAGCAAAATGTATGTCTAGAAATACATTAAGAGTGCCATACCAAGGAAAACCACTGCACTTTTGGAGTCTTGGTGTTAAACTTCTAATAGAGTCATAGTTTTCATACATGTTTATCGGCAAATGGGACCCCTTTACCTTTTGAGTTTTTCCATATAGCTACATGTTTTCACAAAGGTTAAAATAGGCTCTTAGATGCCTATAACTTGAGGGTACTTTTTCATCTTCCATCTTTGAATATAGCTGCATAAAAGCCACATTGAAGTGGACTCCCCATTCCCAATTTATGGACATTATGACACTTCACTTTATCTCTGTATCCAACAAGTTCTTTCATCCCCAACTGTCTGAATTCTCATGCTTAACTTCCCAGACTCTCGTCCATTTTAACTTCATTGTGTGACTCCATTATATCCATAAATGGGTCAAAACAGGTAATCGTTAAGAAAGATACTTTATTACACTCCAGTATTCAATAAATGCTTGATGTATTCCATTTATCCAAATCTTCAAACCCTGGACCTCCTTGATTCTCTGGCATACAAATGTATTTCCATGCCACTTTAACTCTGCCTTTGGTAACTCGTTGACACCATAGGAAACCTTTCAGAATTCTGTTGATCTCTTTTATAGTTGTTGTAGAAAGCTTGAATATTAAAGCCTAATCAACCCAAATAGGCTCAAGAACATAAGCCAGCAATTATGAAAAGCTTAAAAATAGATCTTTAAACATTGGATTTTGTAGCCCACGGTACCCAAAGCATTTTAGGACTTTGCTTTGGTGCGTGATAGCATGTATTATGACCAATCTTTCAATTTATCAGTAATGAATGAGTAAGCACTTGTAAAACCTTCCCGTTTTTTAAATATTTGGCACGTCCTTGTGCTCAATAATAAACAAGAACACGTTAGTTGGCTTCTACTACATGCAAACCTCACTTTTTAAGTCTATTACATGTATGATGAGTTTTTCTGTTTCTGCAGATTTGGAGAAGTGCTTGTAATAACAACTAGCTACATATTTGAAATTAAGAGAAAAATCGAATCCAAAGTAGTATCGCTTTAAACAACGTATGCAGTTTACCTTGTCTACAAATTACCGCAAGACCAATCCACATTCAAGGCTCCTCTGGAAGTTAATTTTGGTAGGTTTGCCTATCTAGTAAGACCACCAGAAACCCCTGTTATTGGACCAAAGTTTGATGAGAACACATAAGAAGCGATGGCTGGATGGAAGTAAAAGTGGGAATTTCATACCCAAACTACTATGGAAACAATCTCTATGGGACTTACTTTAGCGCATCCCTGTTACAAGGATCTTAGTGGGCTTATGGTACGAGGCATTGACATTAGACCCATATAGATTGATCATCTTTTTGATTTAAAACTGAAGTGTAAGGAAAATTAATAAGTATTTTACGTTATTTACTTTTTGTAATGAATACGTTGTGAACCAAATACGTGTTGAGTAGTTATATTTTGTACACTCTCAATTACATTTTGTGACACCACATTTAACAAAAATAAAAATAATAGAAAAAGGTTTGAACAACATGATTAATGATACTATCGTTGTACCGCGGTCAATGAAAGGATACTCCTTAGACATTGTTCTGATTTAATCTCATTTTAAACATCATGCTACCTGACCAGTATACCCCATCATTTATACACTCAAATTAATCGAGTTAGGGGTAAAATGGTAAAAAGGATACACACAATTGGTCTATGATACAACAAGGTGACGAAAGTCAAAAGTATGATATACCAAAAAGAAATTTTTTTAATACGCTACATAAAGTTAGAAAACGTGGCAAAGAAGATACATAAAGATGCAATCAGCCCTATTTATTTTTATTAATTGGAGATTTTTGGTGGAAAGACTAAAATTTGGATAACATAAATATTTAGAACATGTGGATAATGCTTAAAAAATTAAAATGCCACGTAGGTTATAACTTGTTAAAAAACCAGTCATGATTTTGAGAAAAGAAATAGAAAGTATTTAAGCAGATAATTAAATTAGTAGGTTACACACATTAGTATATTATATTCAAAAAATATATTACGTGTTTTTAGCTTTGACCATTTAATATACACTTTCTTTTAGAAATACAAAATTCATCAAATAATATTTATTTAAAATTGTACTTTGTAAAAATACAATAACACATAGATACAGTTAAAAAGTAAAGTTAAACTTTGTTTACTAAATAACACAAATAAAAAAGAAAAGCAGAATCCCAAGCCCAATAAAGAGAATAACACTTCATCTCACAATCCACCGGAATATTCCTCCGGCAACCACTATTTTCACCGGTAACTTAATTTAAAACCTCATTTATCAAAACCAAGGCTTCCGTTTCTCATCACATCTTTTAAAATTAAACGATTAATCAGTTTGGTTGTGTGGAAATGAAGTTACTGAAAATTAATAAATTGGTCATTTTTTTATGTGCTTTGATTTGGGTTTTTTAAAATTAGAGGGTGTTTGGGATTGCTTTTTGTTCAAGCAGATAAGCAGTTTGAATTGTTAGGGGCAAAATAAGCAGCTTTTAATTACTTGGTTATTCGCAGAAAAAGATAAGCCATCCCAGACAACCCTGTTTAAAGTTTGCTTATCTGCTTATTGTTGCTGCAAAAACAGCAGTTTTTAGTACACAGTTTGGGACATCTTTTTTATAAAGTGCTTGTTGAGATGAGAGTAAAGTTACTTTATTGCCATCGATTGAAGTTTTTGTTAGAAAATAGTGTCTTTTTTATGTGTTTAAATTGCTTATATTTACAAAATAAGCAAATTTGAAGGCGTGTGTTCTTTTGCAAATAATGTGCATAATTAATGTTGATAGTTTTTTGGTTTACAGATAAAAGGGCTTTGGAGGAAAGATGAGCTCTTTTTCAATAACACGGAAGAAGACGCCTTTTCAGAAGCATCGCGAAGAAGAGGCGAAGAAAAAGGTACAACCTTTGTGGGCATTTATTAACTTTGTAAAGTTGTGTGTATTTAGTATGAATTTGACCGAAAGTTTAATTAAAAAAAAATGTATGTATGTAGAGGGCTGAGGATGAAACAGCTCGTCTTTATGCTGAGTTTCTCGAGTCGTTTCAAGGGGATTCTGCACCTGGTTCAAAAGCTTTTGTTCAGTAGGCTAGTGATTGGTAGAAATATGGTTCTCCTCATAGAAATATTGGTTGAACTAGAGAATGTTCAGTAGGCTAGTGATTAGCCCGCAAGTCACCAAGTTTGGAAGCTTTGAGCTCAGGCTGCTCTCTCAGAGAGCTTTGAGTCTTTGAATTTTTTTATAATGTGACTCTTATCTTACCTCTACTTTTGTAGTGTTATCGGCTCAGATGAAATAATTTTAGATAACTTATGTGAAGTTACATGCAAACATTTACTGTTAGAAAAATTCTAACCCACTCAAACATATAACTTCTACTAGGTGGTCTGTACATACTTCATCCGTACATAGACTTGGTACACAAGGGTCTTTGAGCTTGCCAAGACTTTCTCGGTTCAGCTTGTTCAGTTGACCGTATAAGTTAGTTGCCCTATGTTATTGAATTTGTAGGTGGTTATAACATCATCTTATTAAGAAAGCATAACCTTAAATTTTTGGTGAGGAATCTGTAGGCGCCTTTGTTTGGTGAGAGTGAGTTACTTTAGGACTAGATGACCAAACCAAGTTACCCATTTTGTTTTACACCTTACTGAATGTAAATACATGATTCATAAATTTGGGTGGGCATAGTGTGTTCCATACCTCTATTGCAGTTTGCAAGATGCTAATGTATCTGTATACACACGTCCTTCTTCTTGATACTGCAGATTAAATTAAATGAAGTTCAAACTTATTGATTATTAGGGGATATTTTGTATGAATCATTAATAAACAGGCATATGTGCGTGAGTTTAGTACTCACCAATTAAGTGTTGAAAATTATGTATTTTGTTATAATTTTTCCTGCAACTATGTTCTTTCTTTCTTACCGCCTCCGTCGGCAACCAAGGGTAAAGAAATTGAAAAACAGATTAGTGAACTGCTGAAACATATCTATGCTACTACCTTGTTGACTACTTGCATAGTTGCATTGTGCGCTTGACTTTTGTATAGCGGATTATAACGGATTTCTACTACTTACAGAAGGACGAAGAGAGCCAAAAGAGTAAGTAATAGGGAAGGCAAGGAAAATAGACTATTTTATTTTTATGGAGGAGTTAAACCATGAATAAGAAATCAGAGAAAGAAGAAACAAGAGCACCAAAACGGCAGAACCGACGTCCGATTTTCAATGGTAAGATATGATTCTATCAATGGGTATTTTAGGTAGTTCATCATTAGTCAACGCATATTTACGCTTTTGAGTGTTCCAATGAAATGCATACATTTTCTTTTTGGCATTTGTTTGAGGGTATGTTTTATCCAAATATTACTAAGTTTGATAGAGAGGATCTCTTATATATTTGTGTTCTTCCTATGTTTAGAGGCATTACTCCTTTGCTCAGGTACATGGTTGTTATAAAACTAATGCATAATTTTTTAAAACAAGTAACACTTATAATTGAAGCATAGAAATTTTTATACCCCGACGATATGCCAAAGCATTGCCTGACTTCTCTTTGGTATGGGATGGCATGGAAAATTTTCATTGACCAATTCTGCTCACTTTAAATGTTATCACTGTTTGATTCTGGCATGTCGTTCAGTTTACCCATAGTGAATCAGAAAGCCCTTAAAGAGTTTATTTCATAGAAAATATTAGCAAGTCCACCCGTTAAATAATAAACAATAAACAACTTAACATATTAGTTGGCTTCTACTACTTGGATGCCTTAAAAACTTTCTGAATCAATTACGTATTAGATGAGTTCCTTGTATCTGCAGATTTGGAGAATTCCTCGTAATAACTGCTGGCGACAAATTTAAACTTGTGAATGTAATAAAACCTGAAGTGCTATCAGCTGATACGACATATGCAAGTTACTTTGTCTACAAGTTACCACAAGACCAGTCTACATTTGAGGATCCTCTTGAAGTGAAAACTAATGGTGGTTTCAGTCGGGATGTGTGGTTTGTCTATTTAGTAAGCCCTCCAGGTACCCCAGTTATCAAATCAAAGTTTGATGCAAACAGTTACAACCCACTAAACAGACACAATTTCGGCCAAGCTCACTTTGCACCCCTATAGTTTATAGTTCTTACACTTTTGTCTTAACTCTATAGTTGTATTTCTCAACAAGTCCAAAATAGCTTATAAAATCGACAGTTTCTGCCCTTGTGTGAGAAATTATTTCAAGGTGGCTGATTGATGTTGGTTGGAAAATTATCGAGTGTGGCTTCACTGTTTTGATACTTTATATAATTGTAATACATTTTTATTATTTATAACAAAATTTTATACATCAAATGTTTCAAGTTACAGAGCCATACTTTATATATAAGTACAAGGGCATCAAAATCCACACAAACAAGCTGGCAACGATTATAAGGGTCTGCTTTCAATATCGCACATGGCCCTCGAAATCCACGGGATGGCCTGATGGTAACCGGGTCAAACCCAAGTCAATGTGGAGAACCTGGGGAAACAAGATTCCTTTTGAAGATTGTCAAAAAATAATTTGGGCTTAATGTACAAACATATTTACTGGATTGTCATGATTGTTCCCTAGGGTTAATTGCATTAAAAGGCATCATATTTGCCACTTTTTGTCATTTTATGTAGCGTCCTTTTTATTTATTTATTTATTTTTTTTAACTTGGCACCAACCTTTTTAAATCGTGCTATTGTGTGTACTTTTGCGACTATTTCAGCCACGAAAATGACCATTTTACCCTTCAAAATTTGAAAAAAGTAGGGGTAAAATGGTCGCAAAGTACACATAATAGCACGATTTAAATAGTTTGGTGCCAAGTTCAAAAAAAAAAAAAAAAAAAAGAACGCTATATAGAATGACAAAAAAGTGACAAGTATGATGACTTTTTATGCAATTAACCCTTGTCCACTATAACACAATAGCTATTACATTACTGGTTGAGAAAAGAAGAATTTGCTGAAAATTGCATTTATTTACAGTGTTGACCTTGATATCATATAGTTATTGTTGTCTTATATAGACATTGCTATTCATAGTTCCTTTACACCAACTTGTAGCTTGTTATCCGATAAGCCTGCACAAACGCGGACAAAATAGAAGTTCACTTGGTTTGACAAAGTCATGAGGCAACAATAGTTTCCTGTCTCGTCAACACTGAAACTAGAGGTGCAATTTCACCTCGTTTAGATATGAAAAAGCCAATTTGGATATGTATTATTTCTATTGGGTCAAACACCAAATAGCTAAAAGGAAAACGGATTGAAAGTAGCCCAACTTGTTTTTAAAAAGGATGAACAGGTAAACGTAGTATCCCTGTTCAAGCTACTGGGGGAAAGTCGATCCTTTGTCTTTGAAGTATGCGGCCTAAGCGGTACTCCCGTGGCTGTTTCTGGACTCTTCTCTGGCCTTCCCATGACGTTTATCCAGAGAGGTTCAAACTCAGGTCTTATCAGACCTTCGGACAACCCCGTATACCTTGTAATTTAACACATTAGATTCTTATTGAAATGATATGATGATTATTCTGTTCAACCCAACCGGCCAACCCATTTTAGTCCTTAAAAGCTGTAAAGAAAATTGTTCATAACTGCAGGCTACACTATCTAGCTGTGCAATATCGTTCAAAAACATGTTTAATAGTTGACCAAAATGTCTTAACGTCATTAAATAATGGCAAACTTACATAGCTTAGATTCAAAACCCAACGTCTTTCCAGCTTTCTTATGGGTCCATAATTTGTGGAAACTGTGGAACCGGGTCAAATCCCAGGTCGGTGTGAGGGTCCAGGTTAAATATATGGCCTTTTTGGAGATTTAAAGAAATGGAACCTAAGTTGTACATTTACAATTTACGTATGTTAACACAATAACCATTACATTACTTTTAGAAGTTTCCACTCTATTTTTAGTTATATCATCTGTTTTCTTCAATTTTAACCCATATGGGGTTTCTTTCAATTTATTTTTTCTAATTGAGAGTGGCTGATGGAACTTATAAGCATTTGAATAAACTTTTAGTGGTTTTTATATGTTTAACCTATTACAGATAATACTTGACCCAAGTATCGTAATACATATGTCTGTTCCTGCTTCTAGGAAGGGAATTTCGACGTTCCGTAACAGCTTGACACAAACAATTTTTTATGCAATTATGTGATGGGGGCATCACACAAACTGTGGGCTGACTTTAGGCATCTGATCCCCGCTAAATAATTGGCCCCTAGGGGGGTGTTTAGGAAACCCAACAAGCTTCTAGATAGACAACTCCAAGGCAGACATTTCAAAACCATATGTTCGAATTTTGGTTAAGCAATGACAAACGCCATAAAAATTTAGTTTCACCCAAAGACTCATGGAAGATCACTTTTAAAAGCAAAATCCCAAACATACCTAATGCGACAGTTACTATTTCCAATAGGCAACAACCAACTAAAACCTTCACTTCTAAGCAAACATCTTGCATTCATTAGCCAACTAACTTCCCGTTAACTAAAAGGAAAAAAGAAAAAGAAATAGAATCTACTGTTGACAAAATTTCATCGGCGAATAAAATTCACTTGCTGAAAAATTCATCTAGGTTCACCTGCGCCGACTCCGGGCTATCCAATAATCTAAAAGGATAGTTGCCCTAGGATTAGTCGGTTCGTAATGTCAAGTCGAAACCCAGGTAAAAAGAAGAAAAAAATCATCAAACAACTAATAATATTTTATATTTTAGCTGAAACCTAAACAAGGGATGATCGTGCAAATTTTTTTTATGATTGATTGATTAGGTGTATTAGCATCTCCTTTCAAGTTCTGCATTTACGATGACTCTCAAACTTACGGTGGTTCAAGTTAAAAGCTATGATTGACGATGCCATACATAATGAACATTTTTTCAAGAGCCTTGCATCAAGAGCCAACATTTAATAACTAATGCTTTTGTCAATGAAAGCTGGAATCAAAAATAGTTTATTACTTAATTACATAATCATGACATATCAGCTAAGAGGCACAGAGCTGACTTCTTAATATATGCCCCACTACAAGAATAACATGTCTATATATAATGATCTAAAGAGACATGCATGTTAACTGCTGCAACTAAACATATTTTATATGCAATTATTCATTTTTAGGCTGGCACACATAGAAACGTGACTCTAAGAGGGTTGACTGTGAGATATTATTCATGTTCTGCACACTCTGCTTAACCGCTTGCTTGATACTAATTAAAGGGGGGAGGGGGGGGGGGGGGGGTATAGAACGTGGAATATTTTTTTCTGTAATCAAGGTTGACTTGCACATAAAACATGAATTGTTCAAAACCTTTTATGCATTTGGTATAGTGAAACAGATTAAGTAAATTTTTTTTAATCATATACTGTATTTCATTTCCAGAAATATATTTTTATCAAGGTTAGTGATGTAATTAGAGTATTGCAAATTCAAAGGCATTCCTTTTCGTTGAACTTATCCAGTGTACGTGCCTGGATTCAAAGTTAACTTATTGTCAGTAGGGAAATTGATTGGATCTCAAAATCTTATAGCCATCTTCTTTCCTGTTATGATTATTTTCCATGACCCTTCAACTAGGCAAGTGTTGGCTTTTGGAGAAGGGTTCAATTCCACAATTTGTACATTTGCAAACCATCATTAAACTCTCATTCCACAAAAACTTTTACTTTTCCTGCTTTGTCTTCTTTTGTATAATAAAGTTGTTTACTCAAATGATGTAACAATGGAGCTCTTTCGTGCTAGACTTGGTCATACTTCTGTTTCAAAGATGATTCATGTTGATAGTTGTAAGTGTAACACCCTGTTGTTTTATAAATAAATAGCAATAAGAGTGTTATCTTTAGTTGTTCAACCTTATCCCAGACTAAATTTCTGACAATGTTTATATTAGATATCTTTATATTATTAAGTTTGTTATTACATAGTATGTTTTGAGCCATGTTCACCGAAATTTTTTGTTATTTTGTGAATGGGCTATTAGTTCCTGTTTCCTTACCCTTCTCTTTGATTGGTTATGTGATAGTAGCACCCATAATGCTATTTTGCAATTTGCCTTTCTACCTTTATGTTTCCTTCTTAATTATCTATATTGTTTTTTGAAGAATCATAATTATAACGTTACACAAATTATTGATGGATGAATAGGAAGTAGTGAACAGCTTTGTGAGCTTTATCTTTTGATGCAATAATAATTCATTAATTAAAACATGACATTTCCTCGCTGTATACTCGGATATACAAACTTTTGCCGGGATTTCAGATCTCCAATGCTTCATTAACAAATTTCTAATGTCAAGTAGTAGCACACCCCACAAGTAATTTAATATTTTGTCTTTTTATAACTTTAGGTTATCTCAACAGCTCACCTAACACGTAAAAAGTCGAATGAATTCGATTATTGGCTAGCAATTAGTGGCTAATTAAGGTTGGATGGTAACAGCTGATTACTATTTATTTACTCCTTGATAGCAGGACAAAACCCTTTTTTTTTTTTTTTTTTTTTTTTTTTTTTTTTTTTTTATGCATTCATGTGATGAGGCATCTTGTTTAAAGTTGTGCACATGAAATTGTTAGAAGTGTTCCGCCTGTTAAAGTGGACAACCTTTCTCCTACACAACAAACATTAAACTAACGAGCTTTCATGGAGCGTAAGGTGCTCAATTAACCCCAAACCCTTACTTAGAAATCCTGAAAATGTTTCCGAAGTAATCATACCTGTTTAAATTCATACTTTCCCGTTTCCATGTGTGTCATCAATCAGGACATTATATTTTTATCGTGTTAAAGGTCACATATGACCCCAAAAATAGCTTCAGACATATTGATCACACGCGATATTGCCAATGCAAACACCCATTCAACTCCATAAAAAGTCTAACACAATTAGCAAAGATTGAATTTTCAATGAGGCATTTCACCAAACACACGTTGCACTCATTAACCATTTTTTTAAACAGTTATTTTATGAAGGCAACTAGGCTGGCTCAAACAAAAGGTTGACTTTGAGCATGGGCTCTGAACTTCATCGGATATAATATCATTTACTGACAAGAGACATCATAAATTATTGCTCAATGATGCGTATGATAATAATGTCTGCCATGTGAAGATTCTTAATAAATATGATAGATTCCGATTTACTTTGAATAATGGATCAATTTGGATAAAATATATGTCTAAATGGATTCAATGGTTAATAACATCCTGCTATTAAACATCTATATGCAATAATGTGATCACATCATCTAGGATGACACAGCCGAGGGTTGACTTTGGCATCTGGCTTCAGCTTTGCACATGCGATTGCTTGATATACTACGCCACTCACTAATTTTTTATGGTACAACAGCTGTAATCGATCATTTATTTAGTGATCCGGCATGAAGAGGGACAAACACAGTGACACAATGTTCTAAACAGAGCAAGAAAAAGCTATTGTAGCAAGCCGTAACTGATTATGCCAAACAAAAGGAATTGTGTGTATGGTTTGTCAACCTTTAGCGTCTAAAGCCAGCTAAATAGACTACTTTAGGCTATATAATTGCCTTTCGACATCGATCTTTTCCAAACTACAGTCTAAGTTACTTTAATAATTAATGAGGTTTCTGTTGGAATATTGGATAACTATTAATTAGTTAAATGTCTAGTATCGAACCCGAGACATCGGGATTGCACACATTACAAACGAGAGTCAAAGATTAATAAATATTAATAGTTAGATATATTTATTAATAACACAAGTTTAAGGACTAATGGTCGTTAGTTATTAAATGTACGGACTAACTATCGTTAAAAGGAAACGAAAAGGACTAGATTGAAACTTGGTAACAAGAAGGATCCGGAACACCCTTCTTTGGTGTATAACCGGTCGATCAAGGCCCAAGAGGAAACCCATTGCCTTTGCTTGTTCACCAAGTATTCTCTAGTATATATACAAACTCAAGGGTCATTGTTTTCTCATCTTTTGTGCACACACAATACCCTAAGTTTGGTTTTCTTTCTTGTTTTCTTCCTTGGCCGATCGTACATCCCTAAACCCTAGGGATTTCGATTTTGGTTTTTACAAAACATATACTTGTGTTTAATCTTGCAATTAATTTGATTCGGTATTAGTTTGTGTGTACAAGAACGAGGTAACAACATACTTTTGTTGTTATCAAGGGATCGATTAACAAAACGGTAAGGGGTTAATCATTGATCCATATAAACCCTAATTAGGGTTCTTCATATTGTTAAAGACAATTGCTTTTGATTCTTGTTCGGGCTAGAATCACCACGGTACGTTCCTATTTAATTTATGTTAATCTCTTATGTGTTATAGATGTTCCTACGCTTCCGCATATGTGTTTACCTGTTTATATGATTGTCATGATTCTTATATTCTAACAGTGGTATCACGAGCTTGCTATAACATGTAATTGATTACATAAAACACATAAAAAACGAATTTTGATTGTTTTAGATACATGTTTTGGATCTAGGGTTTTGTTTTTTTACCCTAACCCTAATTTGGGGGGGGGTCGATTTATTCCATGAACCCAAATTAGGGTTTGTGGTTTTATTAATTAATTGGATTAGAAACCCTAGATTGCCTACATGTTTATGTGTTATTTGGGCGTATCCTTGACCTAATTGGTAATTGTTATGCTTTGATCCGTGACGAAACATGCATGTTAGTCATGGGTTATTATTGTTTATTAATTGTTAAGCTTTTCACATATTTAGATAGATCTAATATTGGGGTAGACCCCATAATTATTAAAATCAATTATGTGCTATGTGGTATGTGATTAGCTTTGGCCTACGCAATTGACTTGTCAATGTATGTGGCTCACTTCCATTAAGAGGTGAAGGCCCTAGTTAATTATATACATATAAAAACCTAGAATTGATTTTGTTAGGATCTTTTCTAAAAAGATTGCATGTGGCTAATTGTTTCACCTTTATAATTGTTATGTTATTAGTTGTTTTGATTTGTCTTTATTACTTGTTTTATTGTTTAATTGTTGGACACGTTTGTAAGCAATAAAAGGGTAATTTTTTCATAAAGAAAATAATACAGACTAATAATGGTGAAACCCTAAGTGATAAAGTAAGAATCTTGCAAGGTCTTAAGTGCCGCTAGTGGTCCGATTCGCACGGTAATCAGCTCCCAGGCGAGACTAGCAAAATTCACACTTTATTACATAATTTTGAGATTGAATCCATAAACTTTTGCTTGATTGATGTTTTATACAAGTATGCTTTTAAAATTAAGTCTTTAAGATGATATTCATAACCGTGATTTGAAGGCTTAGAAAAGAGCCTTAGAGTCTGCCTTGGTTATCACAATCTTGAATATGTCTTAAACGAATTACTTTTAAAATCATGATTGTAAAAAGTCATCTTAGGGTTTTGGCATAAACCTCAAGTAAAACTTTGTGTATTAATTTCACGAATTGGATATAAAAAGTTTTTATGAAAACTTATGTTATAAAGATGAGTGCATGCATCTTTGTACATGTTTTGATTTACACATCAAACTAAATACCCTTAAAAATTTAAGTTACATGCCATCTAACTATAAGAAACACTTGAAGTTATTATTTAGTAAACGTGAGACGCAGGCTAAATTTTAATGACAAGGTAAATTTCCGAGTGTGCGTGAGACCACACATGGAGAATTTGCAGTTTCTAAGTTAGACGACTTAATTAAGTTGATGCGTGAGACCTAGAGCTTAAGGCATGAGATGGGATGAAACATGCTTACATGACAAATTGATGAATCAATTTGATGTAAATCCCATAATGATCTAGGAATTGGAAAAGTGTTTGCCAATTATTGTTCGACAGATTACCATCTTTTATACTTTCACCACTAGCAGATCAATTGATGTGGTGGAATCTATGTAAAGTTGGATCCTAGATTTTTCAAGAAAATATGTTGGTTATATGAATATATCCTTGGGTATTATATTTTCTTGGAAATATAAATTATCGAAAATACTAAAATTGAATTTTGTAAATTCTTTAAATGTATTAATGCAACTCAAAACCGTAAACGTAAGTTATTCTTTTAATTGATCTACACCCATTTGGGTTTTTGGTTAGAGTCAATGTTACAAAAAGAATAAATATAGTCTTCTTTCCATTAGGAGAAGTGTAGACTTAAATCCTAATCCTTTTCATGAATGAGAAAGGTATAATAGGATGATTAGAATTGTCTAAATACTAAATACATAACTCATAGCAAAATTTAATAGTAAGCTTATTTGCACTTTATGAGTTATTAAATTAGAAGTTAGACTGAGTACTGCAAAATGGTAAAAGACGAATTAGATTATCTTATCTAGTTGTTTTGATTTGACCATTTAAAGATACTACATACAATTGTTGGAATGGTAGATCTATACAGGAAGAAATTGCATGCCCAGTTTTTTTCAAGTTAATAGTTTGGAATGTGATGAATCACATTTATGTAGTAGAATACATCCTTTTATAACCTATATATAATTGTTGGAATAGGTTTTCTTAAAAGATGTAAGAAAGTAAACAAGTGCACTATTTCCTTTCACTGATTAATGAAACATTTACAATGTCGTCAAATTCAGTGGGAGTATTGTGTTCTTATGGCTGAAGAAGGGATTATTATAATGTTCTCTAATTCAGTGGGAGTTACAAGACTTATTGTCTTGATTGTAACTTAGATTATCTTTTGAATATCTCAAGGTAATTACTTTCCAAATATAGACACAAATATCTTCAAGAATAGTCATGTACGTTTCCTTTATTGATTGAGTAAACTCTATATCTACTAAGTTATGTTAATGACACAAATCATATTGTTCACATTAACAAACGCGTGCGTGTTGTTTATATGATACATGGTGTTGTACCATGCACAAGTGGGAGAAATCTTCATTATGTGCAAAGTACAACACATAAGAATATGATTTAAAAGATTCTCTTAACTGCAAAGTAAGAGATTATAATTCTAATTAGATTAATACATCTAATCTAAGAAACACCTGGTGTTGAAATTTAGTAAACGTGAGACGCAGACTAAATATTAACAACAAGGTGAATTTCATGTATGCGTGAGACCAACATGGATAATTTACAGTTTCTAAATTAGACGTCTATTAGAACATTGTGTCAAATAACAATACTACTTCAGCTTTAATATTTATGTATTATTGGAATGACATAAATAATATAATGCTACTTCAATAATTATGTATTCTTAGAATGACATAAAATAAATAAAGTAGTGTGTTAACTTGAAAATATTATTGAAACCAAATGATGGTGTTCAAAGATTACTTTAATTATACATGTTTATACTTTATTGTATAGTTATAAATATGAAGTCTTCTAAGTATTACAAGACTTATAATTAAGTAAGACGTTAGCTTGTTATGGTCTTTTAATTAAGACATATACAAGAAGTCATTGAGTTGATCAATGATTAATAACGTATAGTGCGATTATAACAAGTTTATGTTTTATAAGACATAAACATGAAGTGACTTGATTAATAAGTACTTGGGTTATAAAGCATGCAATTGGCTTGAAAATACTACTATACCATTAAATTGATTTAGTTGGTAAATAGGTATGCCAACAGGAATATGGTTATCTTATATATATTGTTAGATCTTCTTACAATATTAATTCTAATTGAAATACCACATATAAATGGTATGTTCAGTTAGGGAATCAAACTCTTGTTAGATTGTTTGATTGAAGATAACTATGATTTCTATTCTTCTAAAAGTTATCAAGGTTAGAAATTGAGTATGGCTTGAATATACTCAATTAGACTCCTAGAAGATTAATAAGACGTTATTGAATTATGAAATGTGATGAATCACATTAAGTCTTAAAATTGAAGTTCTAAATTTGTTAAGTTACTTATGTGAAGGTTATTAACAAAGAGCTATCAATGCGTATTTGTAAAGTCCTAAAAGAGAAAATTAGATTGTTGCTCTAATTGCTAAGTACTTATATTCTATATAATGCTAAAGGCAAGTGGGAGTATTTTATCTTTAAAAGATAGAATTACAAGATACATAATCTTCTAAAACTACACTAGTTAAAATCATGATGAGGCCTAACATGTAAATGATAAACCTCAAGATGATGGAATTATCATTCATAGATCCACTTGGATATCTCATATATTTAATGAATATACTGACGATTATATGATGTAGTATTACCAAAATAATGAATTGGGTAAATTGCTCATAATATGAATGTTATAGATGTTGTTCATAAAGATATTCAAATTTAGAAAATTTGGTTTATCTTAATTCTTAATAGTTAGAGAATGATGAGTTTATTCAAGGATGATGTAACCCTAGTGGTTTAAATCTTTGTTGTGACAACCGGCAGTTTAGGGAGCCATTTTAAAAACCCGCATTACAACTTAAGTTCGTTTATAATTTTTAATTGAAATTTTCATTTCACAGCGAACTTGTAAGACCTATTTTATGGATATTTTAATTAATGACGTTATGGAATTCGTGAATTATGTTCATAATTCATTTTGATTATATGATCGGTGATGTATATTTGAATTCTCACTTGGTACTACGTTGACTTTGGCACTAGGATTACCTAACATAGTTTTATGATTCGTCTTAACGAGTCCGTTATATATTTTAATTAATTACGAGAGGTTCTCGTGTGATATGGAAGTTTTAAAATGAGTTCGGGTTCGGGCCACATGTTTTTACATTTACCCACGCTACCCGCTCAACACCATAGTAATATTATTATTACTATTATTATTATTATTATTATTATTATTATTATTATTATTATTATTATTATTATTATTATTATTAACTTTAAAAAAAAAAAAAGTAAAAATAAAAGAGAGTAAATTACAAAATCCGGCCCTTGTGGTTATTTGGGTTCACACACAACACATCTCACCCTCACTTTACTCTCATCTCTCCCACTTCTAACCCTAGCCGCCCACTTAAATTCCGGCCACCACTGCTACACCACCGCCGATCACCACTCTAAACCACCACCATATTCTTGATCTACATCATCTAATCTACTAGATCTACAACAACACGCGCCTATAACCCCTTTATTTCATTTCGAATCACCATTATCTTCACCACCAAATCGTGTATTTTAAAGGGTTATCACGGTTTTGAGCTCTAGATCGAAGGTGAGACGAGTTTTCACTCGTATTGTTGATAAAAATCGTGACCTAAGGTCACGACTTGATGATATTCGAATGGGTTTTCATTTAAAAACGTAACATGTTTATGGGTTTTGGTTGAAAATACGTTTTCTACAAGGTTTGGTATCCGGGTTTGGTGTTATTGTATGGTTCGATTGAACCGTGAGTCTAAGACTCACGGCTTGGTATTGGATCCGAGCTTATGGCTCGATAATATTCCTTCTCTTGGTCTTGAGTCATGGTTTTCATGACTGATTTTCGTTGGGCCTTGGTTTGACTCATTGGAGTCACGGCGTTGTGGCTGTGTTTGGTTATTCTTTGCCGAGACCCATGTGGTCGAATGGCAGTTTTGGGTGTGGCTCTTGGAGCTTATTTTGGATGACATTTGAGGTTGTTGGTTCGAGTCCTTGTGACTCATGGTATTGAGCCGTGACTCAAGTGAGTCGAGGGCTCGGGTTGGCTTGGTAAACCGACCCAAACATTAACATGGTTAATGTTATTTTTGTGATAATTGTGAACTAATTGTTATAGCATTATTTGTTATGATTGTCCTTGTTATATATTTGTTGTTGTGGTATTATTTCTCGGCCGAGTACATATGGGTCGAATTGGTTGTGGTTTTGATATTGTGAAGTTGTTGGCGATTGGTAAGTGTGGATGAGGACCGGTTATGAGACGGTCGTTAGATGACGGAGATAGGTTAGTCAGGTACCGTAGTCGGACCTTATTGTTGTAGCCCGTGGTTTGAGATTGTGATTGGACGGAGATTTATTATTTATGACTTTTCTTATTGTTGGACTTGGACAATGAGCCGAGGGTCATGACTCGGACATATGACCATTTCGTATAACTCAATAACTATTAAAATTGAATCGGAAATAATAAAACTCGTAATAATAATTATTGATAATATGAACGTTTATACGAAAGTATATACGTGAATAACGTATATATAACAATATAAATGCGTATATTAATAATAATAATAATAATTATCACGAGTCGTATTATAAATAATACGAATAGATATATATTAGGCTACGAAAGTGGCGTAATATTATTAAACGTATTATTATTATAAAAATTGTGTTATAAACGGGAAACTCCCGACAATTATGAAAAGTTTAATAAAAAGTCATTTCGGATATATATAACGGATAAACTTATTGAGTTAGGCGAAATTGTTGTCACTCGGGTCCCGGTAAGTTATTATTTGCGACGTTCGTGTTGTCACGGATATATGACGACTAATATAGACGTTTTCTATAATTAAATAACCACTTAACCGTAAGGTTGAGCCGGGTTGTTTGGTTATACGAAATAAATATATTAGTGGGCATCGTATCCTACGACGCCCATAGGTTGTAGTATATGTAAAGTGTAATAGATTGCGAGTGTATATATCGGGAAATCTGGCCAATTTGACGATATATATGAGGAATTTATTAAACTATGATATATACTATATAGTCAATATGTGCTATGTGCTTTATATGTGTTTTAGATTGGGTGTAATCTTGGAACGGTATATTACGTAAATAAATATGAGGATTATCAAATCGGCGGATTTGGTAAACTTTGGCGATTTATTTAAATGATATATTGGGCTAATATTAGATCTATAGTTTATTTTATCTTGCTATGTGTGATCTTCTTGGTTGTTTTGGAGTCGACCCACCACCCGTATGGATACCAAACGCAAATACACCAAACTAATACGAAATGGATTTTCGGTAATAAAACGGATTCTCGTCCGGGTTTGGGAATGTTATATATTTGAGGAAATGATTTCTGAAAGAGTTAATATTGTTAGGTCGTGCCAAGTCCGTAGTTGCTGTTTCGTGAGTTATCATACATCTTATTGCTACCTACCTCGTCTTGCTATTTTCTGGACTTGAGGTGAGTCATAGCCCCGCTTTTTACTCTTGAACTATGTTTTCAACGATTGGGGTGAGAAACGTGCAAATTATTTTACGTGGACTACTATCGCTTTTATATTCTTTCTAAACTTGCTATGCGTATGGACTAGGATATATTGTCAGCTTTAGTCACACCTTTTGGGTGTACTATTCAAGGTTGGCTTATTTGGTTATTGATGATTGTCAGCTTTAGTCACATATATGTTGTGTGTACTATTCAAGGTTGGCTTATTTGGTTATTTGGATTGTCAGCTTTAGTCACATATTTGTTGTGTGTACTATTCAAGGTTGGCTTATTTGGATTGTCAGCTTTAGTCACATAGTTTCGTGTGTACTATTCAAGGTTGACTTATTAGATACTATAGTGTGCACCTATAGGTTATTAATACTTCGGAGGTTATCCGAGTATTTATTGGTATTGCGGGGGTTACCCGAATATCTATGTTGTTACGGAAGGGTATCCGTGTGTTATGTTGAGAGCGGAGGGTATCCGCAGGCTTTTAGCGAATCCTTAGTCTAGCTAGCAAGCGTTTTGCGTATATGTCCACTATATTATTAGTTGAATTCAAACCTATGATCTCACCAGCGAAAGCTGACTTTTAGCACGTTTTCTCAGGTAATTAAGTGTTGAGGTGCATGCTTGGATTGGAAGGCTCGGCTAAGGCACACGGTTTATGGATCTATATTTTCTAAATTCTGATAACTAAATTTGGACCTATTGCTATTTTATTTTGGGCCTGACTCTGAATGATGTTGGGATAAATGTAAACCTTAAAACCCCGCTTTGGTTGTGTTTTTATTATGTTTACTTTATCTCGTTCTATATTGTCTTGTGTTGGATACCAATCCCCGTAGCACCCCGAAAGCTTGTTGAGTCTTCCGCTGTATCAAATTTTGGGGGTGTTACATTTGTGAAATAGTCATATGGACAAAATTGTACACATATCTTAATGCATGTCTTATGACAAGATTATTAATCATACTTAAGCAATTAACTATGATTGAATACTCTTTCCTAAGCACATTAAAGATACAAAGATGGTAAATTGTCATATTTATATGAATATGAAATTTGACAATGAATATCAAAAACTCTTTCTTGAATAATTACTTCAGCGAGGACGATAAGTAATCAAAAGGAGTTTATGAATTCAAGAAAATCTTTGGAAGTGTACATAGTGCAATAATCCATGAATGGATAAATGCATGCATCTAGGAAATTATTCTTATGATAAATTATTAAATCTATGTTTAGGTTTATAATTAAAATAAGGTAATTTCTAGGTATTCCTGAAAGCTAGTGGGAGTATTATGTTTGATTTACTAAATCATATATGTCGTATAACATATAAGAAGTTACATTCCATATAAGTGAAATGTTAAGACTTAGTTTGGAATGAAACTGTAAGTGAAAGATTTAGAAAATAAAACATACAACCTTGGAACAAAAGTTTATTATTTAATAAACATGTGCGGTAAATGATTCTAATAGAATATGATATATCATTTAGTAAATGGATATACATATTTGTAAAGATAGTACATGAATAAAAATCTAAGTTTGACTGAAGGATTTTCATGTGCATTGTATTATTGTTGTATCATGCTTAAGTGCTTAAATGATTTGACAATATTTGATATCCAATTAAAGGTTATTATATAACTTGTGTAATAGATATTCTAATGGAAAATGTTTAAAATTAGAATAATGATCCTCAACCTGGAATAGCTCCTAAACATTACACTATGGATATTAAGTTTACGAAAATTTTAAAGAGCATATTGTGTTTAATATACAATGATGCTGGTTTAATTGAGATGACACTCAATAACTAGTCATGAAGGATTTCATGAGAACTAGTTGTGCTCAACTAAGAGCATAGTTGCATTAAACATTAAAGAATTAGAATACTTTAAACTTTAAAAGGTTTGAAAGTTTGATTGTCATAAGTTGGTGATTGAGGATATCACACTATTTATGAAAAATTATGTGGCTATATCAAGATAGTTGGATTTACACATATAAGAATTTTAATTATTGGATTCTTGAAAGAAGTATTCTCAAAATTCGGATAGATCATAGTTAGATGAAATAATGCCTTGTCAACAAGTATGATTGTCATTACTTGAGGCATAATCGTCTTCAAGTTATTACTTGAGGAAAATTCATTAACTAGTATAATCATGCATTGATCTATTTTGGTATTTGGATAAAGGACATTAAGCAATTATTATTTATAATGAATTAAAGTACTTAGTACGTTTGTTTTCATTAATAATATATTGTGTCCTATATTTGCATGTTTAAATCCGTGAATAACTTATGTTATTCTAAATTGTCCGTTGTCGATTAATGATATGGGAATATCATTAAAATAAGACAAATCTGAGTATTGGTTAAGAATATACTTGAGTTGCCACCTGGTAGTCCCGTTGAGTCGGATGCATCGTCTGAGATTTCTGCTGAGCATGCAGAGTTGGGTGAGGTTGGCAGGTTGTGGGCTCGGATTACTGAGCTTAGTGACAGAGTTGCACGTGTATCTGATCGACTTGAGCGAGTTATTGGGGAGTTTTTAGCAGATTTGAGAGTTGATTTGACTGTCGTTGTGGGCAGGACTACTGAGCTGAGGAGAGTTTTGATGGATGTCCACGAGCATATCGATAGTTTGCAGCGAGGATTTGTTACTGCTCGTGAGGCCAACCGCAAGCTTTGGCAAAGGAATGCCGAGCTAGAGAAGGAGGTGGCTGACCTCAAGAGAGACCGAGACACCCATAGCGTGGAGTTAGGATCGTTATGGAGGGATCTTGATGGCTTGAGGCAGGAGTTGAGGATTCTCCGTCAGCCACGTGGCTAGTTGTTTGGATTATATTATCTTGTTGCTTTCTTAACCGAGGAGTGTTCGGTTAGAAAGGCTATTTATCATATTTTGATGTATTTTGTTCGGTATTCGTCTCTTTTGGAACGATTAGTATGTTTTGTGTTATCCGTTAGTTGGAACGATGTTAGATCGCTATTGTACGGTTGATGGTTATTAGTATATGGTATTATATGATTTTGGGTGTTATGGAAATTGAGTCCTTATTCGCTTATTTGTTGTTACGTGATCAATGGCACCCCGTCGAAACCCTGTTAGGTCTACCAGGACTGGTCCTGCTGTGACTACTCCTGCTCGCCGAGGTCGTCGACCTACTCGAAATGTTGAAACCCCTACTCCTGACAACCTAGACACCACTAACCGTAACAACAGGAATCAAAATGTTGATGTTCAGGGAGACAATGATCATGTTCCACTTAATGCACCTACTGTGGATCAAGCAATGATCAACCAACTCGTGGAGCAAAGAGTTGCTGAACTACTAGCTGAGTCAAATCATTCCAACAATTCTGCTGGAACTTTTCCACCTGTTCGTGCTAATGGATGTCAATACAAGGAATTCAAGATTTGTGGACCCATTGAGTTTGGTGGAACTGAAGGAGTGGTTTACTTAGTCAGATGGATTGAGAAGACTGAGTCAGTGTTTAATGTTAGTGGTTGTGCGGAGAATGCAAAGGTAAAGTTTGCTTCTTTTACTTTCAAGGATGAAGCTTTGACTTGGTGGAACAACTACCGAAATGCAGTTGGGAGTGATGTAGCTTATGCTATGACTTGGGAGCAATTTAAGTCCTTGCTGATTCAGACTTATTGCCCAAGGAATGAGGTCAAGAAGCTAGAGATTGAGTTTTGGAACCACAAGGTGAAAGGTAACGATATGGCAACTTACAATCGTCGTTACCAGGAGTTAGCCTTGTTGTGCCCTGATATGGTGAAAACTGAGACTCAAAAGATTGAAAGGTATACTGATGGGTTGCCTGTAGCTACGAGGAATGATGTAATTTCTGCTAGGCCTGCAAACATCCATGAGGCAATCACAATTGCTCAACAACTTATGGATTCGTTGGAATTAGAAGAAGCTGATAAGGAGAAGAATGGAAAGAGAAAGAGAGACCGTCACTCTAAGAGTAATGATCACCGAAGCAAGAGACAAGCTAAGGCTTATGCTATTGGGAATGGAGATAAGAAGAATCAGAACGGTGATGCACCCAAGTGTGATCGTTGCCACCAGCATCATACTGGATGGTGTAGTGTGAAATGCCAGAATTGCTCAAGGAAAGGACACACAGCTAGGGACTGTAGAGCTCGACCTCTTGCTATGGTTCAAGCTGCTCCTGAAATGAGAAACAAGGCAGATGTTACTTGTTATGGGTGTGGAAAGAAGGGACACTATAGGAATGAGTGTAGAGAATCGCGGAACCGTGGAAATCAAGGCTCGGGTGGTAATGGGTACAATTATGGAAACCGTGGAACCGGAGGAAATCGTAGACGATAAGATAATGGGGACCAACGTGTGGAAGCTGGAGCTACTCAGGGAAGAGTGTATGCACTCGGGAACGAGAGAGGAGAAGATCCGAACGTCGTTACTGGTACGTTCCTTCTCAATAATCGTTATGCTTCCATACTGTTTGATACTGGTGCCGATAGGAGTTTTGTGTCCACTACATTTGCACCCTTACTAGAGAAACCCCCGATGACCTTAGGAATTGGATATGATATTGAGTTAGCTAATGGAAACGTAGAAAGGATTAATACTATCATTCGCGGTTGTACGTTAAATTTCTTGAACCACCCTTTCAACATAGATCTTCTACCCGTCACGTTAGGAAGTTTTGACGTTATCATTGGTATGGATTGGTTGTCGAAGTATCGTGCTCATATACTTTGCGACGAGAAGATCGAGCGTGTACCATACGGAAAGGAAGTCCTGAATATATTAGGAGACCGAAAGGATTCTAGGAGCCCATCCCGATTAGCAGTGATTTCGTG
The DNA here is from genome assembly GCA_030686995.1 of Artemisia argyi. Lineage (NCBI taxonomy): Eukaryota > Viridiplantae > Streptophyta > Magnoliopsida > Asterales > Asteraceae > Artemisia > Artemisia argyi. Next base: position 188,520,744 of record CM060684.1, read on the forward strand.
CACTAAGTTACCGAAGCTAATGGAGAAGGGATGTCACCTTTTCTTAGCCCAAATTTCTGAGAAGGGAGAGACGAAGAAAAAGGAAAGGTGCATTGGAGATGTGCCTATAGTTCGTGATTTTCCTGACGTGTTTCCTGATGATTTGCCGGGAATCCCGCCGACTAGACAAGTGGAGTTTCAGATTGAGTTGATACCTGGTGCTGCACCTGTAGCACGAGCACCTTATCGTCTTGCACCTACCGAACTAGAAGAATTGTCGAAACAATTGGCGGAATTAGCCGAAAAAGGATTTATAAGACCAAGTTCTTCACCTTGGGGAGCCCCAGTCCTATTTGTGAAGAAGAAGGATGGATCGTTTCGTATGTGTATTGATTATAGGGAGTTGAATAAGTTAACGGTGAAGAATCGATACCCGTTACCCAGGATCGATGACTTGTTCGATCAACTTCAAGGATCGAGTGTGTATTCGAAGATCGATTTGAGATCGGGATATCATCAACTTCGAGTTCGCGAAGAAGATATTCCGAAAACGGCTTTCAGAACCCGTTACGGGCATTACGAGTTTCAGGTGATGCCGTTTGGGTTGACTAACGCACCAGCAATATTCATGGATCTTATGAATCGTGTGTGTAAGCCTTACTTGGATAAATTCGTGATTGTATTCATCGATGACATTCTGATATATTCAAAGAGTGAGAAAGAGCATGAGGAACATTTAAGACTCATTTTGGAATTGCTCAGGAAGGAGAAACTATATGCCAAGTTTTCGAAATGCGAATTTTGGATTCCGACAGTACAATTTTTGGGTCATGTGATTGACAGACAAGGAGTCCATGTGGATCCTGCTAAGATTGAGGCGATAAAAGATTGGGCTGCACCTACAACCCCAACCGAAGTTCGTCAATTTTTGGGTTTAGCTGGTTATTACCGAAGATTCATTGAGGGATTTTCGAAGATAGCTAAACCATTGACCAAATTGACTCAAAAGAGTGTTACGTATGAATGGGGAGATAAAGAAGAGGAAGCGTTTCAATTGCTTAAGAAAATGTTGTGTAGTGCTCCTATCTTAGCGCTACCGGAAGGTAACGAGGATTTCGTCGTCTATTGTGACGCATCGCATAAAGGTTTGGGAGCCGTGTTAATGCAACGAGAGAAAGTGATAGCTTATGCTTCCCGACAGCTCAAAAAGCATGAGAAAAACTACACTACCCATGATTTGGAGCTAGGTGCTGTAGTTTTTGCTTTAAGAATATGGAGACATTACTTGTACGGAACCAAATGTGTGGTATTTACTGACCATAAAAGTCTACAACACATCTTGAATCAAAAAGAGCTCAACATGAGACAGCGACGTTGGATTGAGTTGCTAAGCGATTATGATTGTGAAATTCGCTACCACCCTGGTAAAGCAAACGTTGTTGCTGATGCTCTTAGTCGAAAGGAAAGAGTACCACCATTACGAGTTAGGTCATTGGGAATGACTATCGTGTCACCATTACCGTCTCAAATACTTGAAGCTCAAACGGAAGCGATGAAGGCAGAAAATAGACCTGCCGAGAATATATTCGGGATGGCTGATAACGAGAAAGGATTTGTTAAGCGTTCTAATGGATTATTAGGTTTTGGAGATCGGATTTGGGTACCTTTACATGGAGGAATTCGGGAATTGATTATGCATGAGTCGCATAAGTCAAAGTACTCCATTCATCCTGGTTCCGATAAAACGTATCAGGATCTTAAGAAGTTCTATTGGTGGCCAAATATGAAGGCAGATATAGCATCGTACGTTAGTAAGTGCTTGACATGCTCCAAGGTTAAGGCTGAACACCAGAGACCGTCAGGACTACTAACGCAACCAGAACTTCCAGTCTGGAAATGGGAGCGGATTACTATGGACTTCATTACCAAATTACCGAGGACAGCTAGCGGTTGTGACGCTATCTGGGTAATTGTGGATCGTCTGACAAAGTCTGCTCATTTCTTAGCTATTAGTGAAGAGGATAGTGTGGATAAGCTTGCGAGGTTATATGTGAAGGAAATTATTTCACGACATGGAGTCCCGATATCTATCATTTCAGATCGTGATAGTCGTTTTACGTCAGCTTTGTGGCGATCACTTTAAACGGCTTTGGGGACGAGGCTTGATATGAGTACTGCATATCATCCCCAAACCGATGGTCAAAGTGAGAGGACCATTCAGATGTTAGAGGATATGCTTCGTGCATGCATCATAGACTTTGGTAAAGGCTGGGAGAAGTATTTACCCCTTGCGGAGTTCTCCTATAATAACAGCTACCATACAAGTCTTAAGGCTGCACCCTTCGAAGCTTTGTATGGCAGAAAGTGTCGTTCGCCTATTGGTTGGGCAGAAGTTGGAGATAGTCAACTTACAGGCCCTGAGCTTATTTTGGAAACTACCGAGAAAGTAACTCAGATTCGTGATCGGTTGCAAGCCGCCAGAGATAGGCAGAAGAGCTACGCCGATCAGAGACGTAAACCTTTAGAGTTCCAGGTTGGAGACAAAGTGATGCTGAAAGTCTCGCCTTGGAAAGGTGTAATACATTTCGGGAAACGTGGTAAACTCAACCCACGCTACATTGGACCATTCTTGATCTTAGAAAGAATTGGGCCCGTGGCTTATAGGTTAGAATTACCGTCCGAACTGAGCAAGGTTCACGCCGTGTTCCACGTGAGTAATTTGAAGAAATGTCTTTCTGACGAAATGCCCGTCATTCCAATGAGGGACATTCGAGTTGATGAGAAACTGAATTTCGTGGAGGAACCGATTGAGATTTTAGATCGTGAAGTTAAACGACTCAAGAGGAGTCGCATTCCGCTCGTCAAGGTTCGTTGGAATTCCCGACATGGACCAGAGTTTACGTGGGAACGTGAGGACGAGTTCAGGAAGAGATATCCGAAGCTTTTCACTTCGTAGATGAATTTTTCCGAGTGAAACCCGGGACGGGTTTCCTTCTGAGACGGGGAGGATGTGACAACCGGCAGTTTAGGGAGCCATTTTAAAAACCCGCATTACAACTTAAGTTCGTTTATAATTTTTAATTGAAATTTTCATTTCACAGCGAACTTGTAAGACCTATTTTATGGATATTTTAATTAATGACGTTATGGAATTCGTGAATTATGTTCATAATTCATTTTGATTATATGATCGGTGATGTATATTTGAATTCTCACTTGGTACTACGTTGACTTTGGCACTAGGATTACCTAACATAGTTTTATGATTTGTCTTAACGAGTCCGTTATATATTTTAATTAATTACGAGAGGTTCTCGTGTGATATGGAAGTTTTAAAATGAGTTCGGGTTCGGGCCACATGTTTTTACATTTACCCACGCTACCCGCTCAACACCATAGTAATATTATTATTACTATTATTATTATTATTATTATTATTATTATTATTATTAATATTATTATTATTATTATTATTATTATTATTATTATTATTATTATTATTAACTTTTAAAAAAAAAAGTAAAAATAAAAGAGAGTAAATTACAAAATCCGGCCCTTGTGGTTATTTGGGTTCACACACAACACATCTCACCCTCACTTTACTCTCATCTCTCCCACTTCTAACCCTAGCCGCCCACTTAAATTCCGGCCACCACTGCTACACCACCGCCGATCACCACTCTAAACCACCACCATATTCTTGATCTACATCATCTAATCTACTAGATCTACAACAACACGCGCCTATAACCCCTTTATTTCATTTCGAATCACCATTATCTTCACCACCAAATCGTGTATTTTAAAGGGTTATCATGGTTTTGAGCTCTAGATCGAAGGTGAGACGAGTTTTCACTCGTATTGTTGATAAAAATCATGACCTAAGGTCACGACTTGATGATATTCGAATGGGTTTTCATTTAAAAACGTAACATGTTTATGGGTTTTGGTTGAAAATACGTTTTCTACAAGGTTTGGTATCCGGGTTTGGTGTTATTGTATGGTTCGATTGAACCGTGAGTCTAAGACTCACGGCTTGGTATTGGATCCGAGCTTATGGCTCGATAATATTCCTTCTCTTGGTCTTAGTCATGGTTTTCATGACTGATTTTCGTTGGGCCTTGGTTTGACTCATTGGAGTCACGGCGTTGTGGCTGTGTTTGGTTATTCTTTGCCGAGACCCATGTGGTCGAATGGCAGTTTTGGGTGTGGCTCTTGGAGCTTATTTTGGATGACATTTGAGGTTGTTGGTTCGAGTCCTTGTGACTCATGGTATTGAGCCATGACTCAAGTGAGTCGAGGGCTCGGGTTGGCTTGGTAAACCGACCCAAACATTAACATGGTTAATGTTATTTTTGTGATAATTGTGAACTAATTGTTATAGCATTATTTGTTATGATTGTCCTTGTTATATATTTGTTGTTGTGGTATTATTTCTCGGCCGAGTACATATGGGTCGAATTGGTTGTGGTTTTGATATTGTGAAGTTGTTGGCGATTGGTAAGTGTGGATGAGGACCGGTTATGAGACGGTCATTAGATGACGGAGATAGGTTAGTCAGGTACCGTAGTCGGACCTTATTGTTGTAGCCCATGGTTTGAGATTGTGATTGGACGGAGATTTATTATTTATGACTTTTCTTATTGTTGGACTTGGACAATGAGCCGAGGGTCATGACTCGGACATATGACCATTTCGTATAACTCAATAACTATTAAAATTGAATCGGAAATAATAAAACTCGTAATAATAATTATTGATAATATGAACGTTTATACGAAAGTATATACGTGAATAACGTATATATAACAATATAAACGCGTATATTAATAATAATAATAATCACGAGTCGTATTATAAATAATACGAATAGATATATATTAGGCTACGAAAGTGGCGTAATATTATTAAACGTATTATTATTATAAAAATTGTGTTATAAACGGGAAACTCCCGACAATTATGAAAAGTTTAATAAAAAGTCATTTCGGATATATATAACGGATAAACTTATTGAGTTAGGCGAAATTGTTGTCACTCGGGTCCCAGTAAGTTATTATTTGCGACGTTCGTGTTGTCACGGATATATGACGACTAATATAGACGTTTTCTATAATTAAATAACCACTTAACCGTAAGGTTGAGCCGGGTTGTTTGGTTATACGAAATAAATATATTAGTGGGCATCGTATCCTACGACGCCCATAGGTTGTAGTATATGTAAAGTGTAATAGATTGCGAGTGTATATATCGGGAAATCTGGCCAATTTGACGATATATATGAGGAATTTATTAAACTATGATATATACTATATAGTCAATATGTGCTATGTGCTTTATATGTGTTTTAGATTGGGTGTAATCTTGGAACGGTATATTACGTAAATAAATATGAGGATTATCAAATCGGCGGATTTGGTAAACTTTGGCGATTTATTTAAATGATATATTGGGCTAATATTAGATCTATAGTTTATTTTATCTTGCTATGTGTGATCTTCTTGGTTGTTTTGGAGTCGACCCACCACCCGTATGGATACCAAACGCAAATACACCAAACTAATACGAAATGGATTTTCGGTAATAAAACGGATTCTCGTCCGGGTTTGGGAATGTTATATATTTGAGGAAATGATTTCTGAAAGAGTTAATATTGTTAGGTCGTGCCAAGTCCGTAGTTGCTGTTTCGTGAGTTATCATACATCTTATTGCTACCTACCTCGTCTTGCTATTTTCTGGACTTGAGGTGAGTCATAGCCCCGCTTTTTACTCTTGAACTATGTTTTCAACGATTGGGGTGAGAAACGTGCAAATCATTTTACGTGGACTACTATCGCTTTTATATTCTTTCTAAACTTGCTATGCGTATGGACTAGGATATATTGTCAGCTTTAGTCACACCTTTTGGGTGTACTATTCAAGGTTGGCTTATTTGGTTATTGATGATTGTCAGCTTTAGTCACATATATGTTGTGTGTACTATTCAAGGTTGGCTTATTTGGTTATTTGGATTGTCAGCTTTAGTCACATATTTGTTGTGTGTACTATTCAAGGTTGGCTTATTTGGATTGTCAGCTTTAGTCACATAGTTTCGTGTGTACTATTCAAGGTTGACTTATTAGATACTATAGTGTGCACCTATAGGTTATTAATACTTCGGAGGTTATCCGAGTATTTATTGGTATTGCGGGGGTTACCCGAATATCTATGTTGTTACGGAAGGGTATCCGTGTGTTATGTTGAGAGCGGAGGGTATCCGCAGGCTTTTAGCGAATCCTTAGTCTAGCTAGCAAGCGTTTTGCGTATATGTCCACTATATTATTAGTTGAATTCAAACCTATGATCTCACCAGCGAAAGCTGACTTTTAGCACGTTTTCTCAGGTAATTAAGTGTTGAGGTGCATGCTTGGATTGGAAGGCTCGGCTAAGGCACACGGTTTATGGATCTATATTTTCTAAACTCTGATAACTAAATTTGGACCTATTGCTATTTTATTTTGGGCCTGACTCTGAATGATGTTGGGATAAATGTAAACCTTAAAACCCCGCTTTGGTTGTGTTTTTATTATGTTTACTTTATCTCGTTCTATATTGTCTTGTGTTGGATACCAATCCCCGTAGCACCCCGAAAGCTTGTTGAGTCTTCCGCTGTATCAAATTTTGGGGGTGTTACATTTGTGAAATAGTCATATGGACAAAATTGTACACATATCTTAATGCATGTCTTATGACAAGATTATTAATCATACTTAAGCAATTAACTATGATTGAATACTCTTTCCTAAGCACATTAAAGATACAAAGATGGTAAATTGTCATATTTATATGAATATGAAATTTGACAATGAATATCAAAAACTCTTTCTTGAATAATTACTTCAGCGAGGACGATAAGTAATCAAAAGGAGTTTATGAATTCAAGAAAATCTTTGGAAGTGTACATAGTGCAATAATCCATGAATGGATAAATGCATGCATCTAGGAAATTATTCTTATGATAAATTATTAAATCTATGTTTAGGTTTATAATTAAAATAAGGTAATTTCTAGGTATTCCTGAAAGCTAGTGGGAGTATTATGTTTGATTTACTAAATCATATATGTCGTATAACATATAAGAAGTTACATTCCATATAAGTGAAATGTTAAGACTTAGTTTGGAATGAAACTGTAAGTGAAAGATTTAGAAAATAAAACATACAACCTTGGAACAAAAGTTTATTATTTAATAAACATGTGCGGTAAATGATTCTAATAGAATATGATATATCATTTAGTAAATGGATATACATATTTGTAAAGATAGTACATGAATAAAAATCTAAGTTTGACTGAAGGATTTTCATGTGCATTGTATTATTGTTGTATCATGCTTAAGTGCTTAAATGATTTGACAATATTTGATATCCAATTAAAGGTTATTATATAACTTGTGTAATAGATATTCTAATGGAAAATGTTTAAAATTAGAATAATGATCCTCAACCTGGAATAGCTCCTAAACATTACACTATGGATATTAAGTTTACGAAAATTTTAAAGAGCATATTGTGTTTAATATACAATGATGCTGGTTTAATTGAGATGACACTCAATAACTAGTCATGAAGGATTTCATGAGAACTAGTTGTGCTCAACTAAGAGCATAGTTGCATTAAACATTAAAGAATTAGAATACTTTAAACTTTAAAATGTTTGAAAGTTTGATTGTCATAAGTTGGTGATTGAGGATATCACACTATTTATGAAAAATTATGTGGCTATATCAAGATAGTTGGATTTACACATACAAGAATTTTAATTATTGGATTCTTGAAAGAAGTATTCTCAAAATTCGGATAGATCATAGTTAGATGAAATAATGCCTTGTCAACAAGTATGATTGTCATTACTTGAGGCATAATCGTCTTCAAGTTATTACTTGAGGAAAATTCATTAACTAGTATAATCATGCATTGATCTATTTTGGTATTTGGATAAAGGACATTAAGCAATTATTATTTATAATGAATTAAAGTACTTAGTACGTTTGTTTTCATTAATAATATATTGTGTCCTATATTTGCATGTTTAAATCCGTGAATAACTTATGTTATTCTAAATTGTCCGTTGTCGATTAATGATATGGGAATATCATTAAAATAAGACAAATCTGAGTATTGGTTAAGAATATACTTGAAAGTATATTGATGCGTTGACATACCAATTTCACATGATATAGGACTTATCCCAACTACATGATTTTACTTTATGGATCTTATCAGTAAGTAAATCATGAATTTGTTATCCTTAGACTTGAGATACCAGATAAGTGTCATGGATGTAGTGCATTTTTGTGAAGCAATCTACCGCTCACCGTAACAGGGAGTTATAAGGGTTGTTTTCAGAAGTGTTGCAAAGTTCATGGGTTATTCTTGTAGTCAAGAGAGAATTTGTAACACCCCAACCCGATAAGGGTAGAAGTGTTACATTACAGTGACATATCAGAACAAACACAAGCATATGATTCATACATACAAAGAAATTCAGGGTTACAATTGAAAGTCTGAAACTACAAGGTTACAAAACAATAAATACTATGTCTAATAAAGTGAAACTTCAACTAATCGTCTCTAGTCCAAAGCATAGTCTTCTAAGTCCAGTCACGCTCTCTTCCCATAACCCAGCTTCCTACTAAAACCTGCCGCAGGAAAAGGAAATGCGGCTGAGCTTAAAAAGCCCAGTGAACAGATACATATACAAAGCAATGATAATGAAACAGAACTGAAATATAGTGCATTGGGGAAATAGAATAAGGAATAGATAAAAAGAGTGATAGAATAGAAGGAAGAAAGGATAGTCATCTACCACGAGCCCAGAAACATATCATATCATATAAGCCGTCAATACCATAATTCTTCATAATCATATAGAGGGGAGTCCTCTCAGATAATCAGATAATATGAGGGGTGTCCTCATTCTTCAAATGGGTGGAGTAGCGAACTCCCAGAAATTTGTGAAAGGCATGTATAGCACACAGTACCAGTCACCAGACATATATCATAATCATAATCATAGTTAAATCCACTAAACAGAACAGATCTAGGATGCATCCATACGCCCCCGCAGAAATCATAGTAGCCATAACAAATCATATCATAAAGCGCGCATATCATATAACAGAAAGGGGACGGTGTAGCCAAATCACTAGGGCCACACACTAGTCATGTCAGTGGTGCATCACAGACACGCCTATGGTACCTCCATAGGTAGGGAAAACAGAAATGGCTCGGGTATCAAACTAAGAGTCAGGTCTCATATCATACAAAAGGTCATATAGCAAAGGTGTATCTCAGAATCATATCAAAGGTTCATAATAGCAGTTCATAACAAAGGGTTCATATCAGAAATAGTATTCAAGGTCCAATCAGAGTTTATCAGGTCAAGGTTCATATTCAAAAATCAAGTCATGGTTCAGTTCAAAAGTCCGTTTCAAAAGTTTCTATTAAAAGTCCAATTTAAATAATCTTTTAAAACAGTTTTCATAAAAATGGTCTTTCAAAATATAGTGTTCATGAAAGTTAAATAACCTTTCTTTTAAAAAGAAATTTAGCATCATTTATAAACATCTTTTCAAATCGGTTCTTCTCAAAACATTTCCATGGTATCATTAAGAAGGTTTTCATAGCATAGGTTCATAACGGAGGTCATATCAAGTGGGATCAACAGAGAAGGTTCAAGTAAAGAGGATCATAGCAATGGCATCAATTCGGGAACTAACGGATCAGAATATGAAAGAGATCATGAGAAACCTTTTGAGAAAGGTCAGAATATCTGTACCTTAAACCGCAAGTGCACACATGACAGAAACATAAGGGTCGAAAGCAAAACTCCTTCTTCAGCGAATCTACACGAATTAATGGTCGGCTTGTTATTAATAACTTTATTCAATTTAGATTTCTCATTTTAGTCGGCTTTCCAGTTTTAGTAACTTTCCATTTAAAGTGACTTTCCACTTTTAGCAGGTTTCCATAAATAGTAAGTTTCCACTTTTAGGAAGTTTCCATAATTAGAAAGTTGAATCATTATTAATGGAATCAAAGTATCTTTTAACATATTTACACATTTGGTCCTTAGGGTTTCATAACTTTACATTTTACACCCTTACATTCCAAAATTACACTTTAAACCTTTTAGTCTTCATAGTTACACATTAAACCCTTAACTTATCCATTTTACACCATGATCACTTATTTTATCATATAATACGAATGGATACTCAAGTATTCATAATTTACACATTAAGTCCCTCAAGTTATCAAAGTTACATATTTAACCTTTTAACTTACAATTTCAACTTTTAATTATCTATAATTACATATTAAGCCATTAAATTACCAAATTAGCACAAAACCCCCTGAATATATTTTATTACTCAAATCAGTCCCAAGTTTCCAGAAATTACACTTTTAGTCCCTCTACTTTAATTAATTACAAATCGCACCAATTAAATACAATTAACTCATTTCTTGTAATATTTACACTTAGAACCCTCAAGTTATATTTTTCCCATATTCCTACTGATATATATGATCTTACAAAAATATCCCAGATGTTTCAAAGTTGGCAAAACACACCCTTGTACTTTATTTTCCAATCGGATTTATTTTAAAGTTACCAAAACCAAATCCTAATCTCATAAAATCATTATGCCATCATTATACAATCATTACTCAATCATTATTATGCATTAATTACCAGATCCAAACATAAAAACCCTAACCCTAATTCGATTTAGGGTTTCTTTTATTTTCTTCATTGTTTTCTTAATTAGCCGATTTATAAAATAAATCATAACACGAGATTTAAGCTTCTATAATTCAAACCCATATTTTTGTGAGATCATAACTAATATATAAAGTTCATAAAAATTATCATTCATATCCAGAAAATTCATATACAATGATATAGAGTTTTGTTGCGTTTTTAGGGTTTAATTCACAAATAATTCATAGAGCATGCATGGTTCGACTTTAGCATTTTATTTGAGACTTATATGATGTAAGAGACGTGAGAAAAATACCAGACCAGATCTGGAACAAATAGAATAGGCTGGACAATTTATAGCACACGCGTAGAGCCAAAACGATCCAAAAATCACCACGACTTCACCAATGATCTTCCAACCTTGAAACCAATTTTCGTGGGTCTTATATGATGTAAGGAACATCAGAAAAATAAGAAATCATTTTTATAGAGGTCGTATTAGGCACAACGAAATTACCTTTGTTTTAGGGCTCGACAAAAGAAAAACAATGTTACGATCGTATAGGGCTTCCACAATTCGAATGGGATTTTTCTTGGCTTCTTAGAATAATGTATAATCACAGAAAAATGCTTGAGAGGTGTGTGTGAGTCGAATGGAGGCCAAAGGGATTTGTGTGTGTATTATTTAATCGGTTTTAGGGTTTTTGGGTGAAAAGTGATATGGTTTGGCTAAAATAAAAAGGAATGCCGTGTGGGGGAGGGTTAAGGGACCAGAAATTTTGACAATATGGTTTGAGAGAATATTTCTTAATGATTATCTTCAATATTTTCCATATATATATCAAATTAACTCAATTTAAATCACTTAATTTAAGTTTTATCACAATCGGCCATTATGGGGGTATTTTAGTAATTTTACCACTTGTACAAATATGTAATGAAGTTGTTAAAAATATCTTGGATCATAACTTATGCCTTGTTAGTAGTTTGGGATTTATTTGATACATTAATAAGCTTTTAATCAAATTTTAATTATGTAAGGGCATTTTGGTCTTTTCACATGCTTTTAGATTTTTAGGTGTTACAACTTCTTCCCCTCTAAAAAAAAATTTCGTCCTCGAAATTTGAAGTCGCAAAGTTAGACGAAGATGTAGCAAACCGCAAAAGTCGTCACAAACATTTTCACGCCCGGGGAGGTTCTTCCAAAAAGATCTTCAGACCAAATAGTTTCTCATGACTCGTAATTATTGTCAAATAAGTTTCAGATTTCTCAGAAGGGCATATCATACTGAATTTGAATCAAAAGGATAATGTACCAAACATAACGGATGATAAACGAATTCTCCAGGAAGAGGTATAAAAATACATAGGATTTTCATCGAATTGATTAGGCGAATCAGATGAGAATACATTGAATTGTAGCAAACATGGGGTGATATAAGGTTTAATTCTTCAGCTTCTCAGATAGTCTCGGCTTTTAGATAACCTTCCAAAGGTACTCTCATAAACAAACAGGTCTCATTTCCTCAAAATCCACAATCACATATTTTACTCATAGCAGATCATAATGAACAACTTCACGAATGCGAATCGTATACGGACAGAAAGCATATCGTTAGATATCGTCAACGACAGAAGTTTCCTAATGGAACCTAAGATCAGCAAAACACGTGTCGAGAGTCCAAACGTATCGAATCGTATAACAAGGACAGCAGATCAAACGTATAGGTAGAATGAACCTAAAGTCTCACTAAACTCAGATGATCTTGATCAGATGTCAGAATTCTAAAGCTTCTAAGGAACTTCTTAAAATATCATATGCCCACCATAAGTGCACGTTATATGATGTAAGTATTATCACGTTGGCCAGGCGTCATAATACTGGCATCATATAAATATGCCCTCATGATGATCATACTTTATCTCAAGTCGTGAACACCCAAACTTATTTAAATCCACCTAGTCCACCTATAGTCTCAGAGGTCACCAAAATCAAACAACATAACTAGGAGAACGAAATTACTCGAAGAGTAACGGAGATCCGAGAATGTCATTCAAAATTAAGGTACGTCATCAGTAACGTCAATTCTTTACAGCATCATCTCGTCTAAACACAATGTCCGCTTTCAAAATCCGTCCACTCAAATACAAATTTCAAAATTTCTTCCAAGTTGGAGTAGTCTGTTTACTCTTGTCCATCTTACCTCATGATTAAAATAATTTAAAACTCGAGTCGGGTTCCTCCGGTCTTCAGCAGCTCCTCTTGGTAGTGTGGCATCGTAGCGGCAGTCTCTGACGCGATCACGGTGCATCCCTCCATCCGCAGGTCTGCTTCTGCTCTCAATTCATCTTAGTACAACTAGAATGAATAGAGAAACAAGACTGCGTGTCTTCGACAAGTCTTCTAACATAGCTCCAGGTTTTAGGGTACATGATGTTGTTGTCTACTCCAGGTTGTGTGTTGAATGGTTCGTCTTCTTTGGTCTGGTTGTCTTGGTGCCCAAACTGAAATATTCACATGTTGCATGATGTATGATTGAGCACTATCCCAGTTCCTCTCTTCTTCTTATATGCTTCTTCCATGGTAATGCTTGTCGCAACCACCTTCTACTACTCTTCCACCAGTTTCTAACTCCGATAACGATCTTCGATCTTGGTATTTCTTGTGAAAGCTCTGTCTTTACATCATACAGGGTAGTGTTGTCTATTATGCTTTCTGAACGTCAATCAAATTTCTCTCCCGAAACAAAGGGTCGTCTCACCAATAATCTCTATGTTCTTCTTTCGTTTTATAACACAACACAATGTCATACTATGACAATTTGTCCAAAACACGCGAAAAACATGATTATTCTAGCCAACACCATTGGCATCATTCAAGTTCATAAATGTTATAACGAGTGCAAAGGCAACTTCAGAAATCATCTCAGGGAATTTTCACATCGCCTTCTTTCTTCTTCAAGAACTGATATACTTCACAAAGGTTACTCTCGGTTAGTTAACCCCTTTCTTAGAAGTTTTTGGGGTTGTTTCTTCAGTCCTTCAAATCTAAAGTGATGCAATCAGATGCGGAGTTCAAAGGAAAAACAAATTAATCATTGATACGCGGAAACAGATAATGATTACTGATAGTGGTACGTTTAAATTCACGATAGTCGATACGTCATCGCATACGTCTCTCGTTCTTCTTCATAAACAAACAAGAGTATCCAAAGAGAATCACAAAGGGTTAACAAAAATCATATTCCATCAGTTCCTTCAATCTCTCAACTTCTATGGCACCATGGTTTCTTCAACCGGGATCAGTTCACTACCCACTCTACTTCCTAAGCAGGAAGGAGTACCAAAAGGTTCATCAGAGAATACCAGAAAATCTTCGTACAACAAAATATTTCCCAATAGCAGAACTTTATAAGGGTTGATAATAATGGTTTTCAGGACAACTTGGTAATCACATGTGTTTGGGGTAGGTGTTTCCCTAGTGACAGAAATTTTAGCAGATGTAGAGAGTCATCATAATGGAATAGGGTGAAGCAGATTTTTAAGGTCACATTTCAGATATGGTAGTCTATGGTATCTTCACGAATAGCCATTTAGTCCAAAAGACCGTACAATCAGACATCTCAAGGTCAAAGGATTCATAGAGTGAATACAGTCGTCAAATCATACAGATAGTTCATATATCAGAGTCAAGTACATGGTTCAACAAAATGTTGGGATGGATAAACGAACAGTTCAATGTGTGGGAATTTCGTTTAGCTTCTTAGCATAAGTAGCAGGTAGGATGTGTATCATTGGTAATACGAATATCGTATAATCGTCAATTGTGAGAGGTACAGAATCTCAGTTATCAGCATCATCATACTTAGTTAACAAATCCATATAGAGATAGTATTTACATCATACCCTTCCAAAGGAAACAGTTGGCAGAACAAGGTTCATCATTCAAAGAGAGGAAACAAAACTTCTCATATTCGTGGTTCATAATTACCAGAATTCTCATAGGAGTAATAATGGATCATACAGAGTTAAGTAGTATTGGATGATACATTCATACCCAGCATAAGAAATGAATTTACAGAATGTGTCGAACACATTGTGGTTGAATGACCTACGATGTGGTCGAAAAGGTGTCAAACAGCTTATCAAACAAATCGGAGGCGGAGATCAAAATCTGAAGGTGAAACTTAAATGTGTAAGGTATCCAGGTAGCCTTCCGAGGTATTCCAAACTTACTTGGTTACTAAGCTTAAGTTGCAAAACTTCTAACTTCTGAAACAAAGGTCCTTATAAGGCTTATCTAAGAGCAAAGGAACGATCAGAGTGATACGGAAGCAAATGATACTTACATAAATGTCTTAGTCTACCCATTCCTCACTGGTAATAACTTAGGTTCCTATGGGGAATCCAAATGTAAGTTTTCAAAGGTTGTCTTATGAGCGCCTACAGTGGAAACTTAGGGGTCCAAACTTCACAGGTCAAGGGTAAATGTATTACGAATCGCAGCCTGGGCTCTGATACCATAATTGTAACACCCCAACCCGATAAGGGTAGAAGTGTTACATTACAGTGACATATCAGAACAAACACAAGCATATGATTCATACATACAAAGAAATTCAGGGTTACAATTGAAAGTCTGAAACTACAAGGTTACAAAACAATAAATACTATGTCTAATAAAGTGAAACTTCAACTAATCGTCTCTAGTCCAAAGCATAGTCTTCTAAGTCCAGTCACGCTCTCTTCCCATAACCCAGCTTCCTACTAAAACCTGCCGCAGGAAAAGGAAATGCGGCTGAGCTTAAAAAGCCCAGTGAACAGATACATATACAAAGCAATGATAATGAAACAGAACTGAAATATAGTGCATTGGGGAAATAGAATAAGGAATAGATAAAAAGAGTGATAGAATAGAAGGAAGAAAGGATAGTCATCTACCACGAGCCCAGAAACATATCATATCATATAAGCCGTCAATACCATAATTCTTCATAATCATATAGAGGGGAGTCCTCTCAGATAATCAGATAATATGAGGGGTGTCCTCATTCTTCAAATGGGTGGAGTAGCGAACTCCCAGAAATTTGTGAAAGGCATGTATAGCACACAGTACCAGTCACCAGACATATATCATAATCATAATCATAGTTAAATCCACTAAACAGAACAGATCTAGGATGCATCCATACGCCCCCGCAGAAATCATAGTGGCCATAACAAATCATATCATAAAGCGCGCATATCATATAACAGAAAGGGGACGGTGTAGCCAAATCACTAGGGCCACACACTAGTCATGCCAGTGGTGCATCACAGACACGCCTATGGTACCTCCATAGGTAGGGAAAACAGAAATGGCTCGGGTATCAAACTAAGAGTCAGGTCTCATATCATACAAAAGGTCATATAGCAAAGGTGTATCTCAGAATCATATCAAAGGTTCATAATAGCAGTTCATAACAAAGGGTTCATATCAGAAATAGTATTCAAGGTCCAATCAGAGTTTATCAGGTCAAGGTTCATATTCAAAAATCAAGTCATGGTTCAGTTCAAAAGTCCGTTTCAAAAGTTTCTATTAAAAGTCCAATTTAAATAATCTTTTAAAACAGTTTTCATAAAAATGGTCTTTCAAAATATAGTGTTCATGAAAGTTAAATAACCTTTCTTTTAAAAAGAAATTTAGCATCATTTATAAACATCTTTTCAAATCGGTTCTTCTCAAAACATTTCCATGGTATCATTAAGAAGGTTTTCATAGCATAGGTTCATAACGGAGGTCATATCAAGTGGGATCAACAGAGAAGGTTCAAGTAAAGAGGATCATAGCAATGGCATCAATTCGGGAACTAACGGATCAGAATATGAAAGAGATCATGAGAAACCTTTTGAGAAAGGTCAGAATATCTGTACCTTAAACCGCAAGTGCACACATGACAGAAACATAAGGGTCGAAAGCAAAACTCCTTCTTCAGCGAATCTACACGAATTAATGGTCGGCTTGTTATTAATAACTTTATTCAATTTAGATTTCTCATTTTAGTCGGCTTTCCAGTTTTAGTAACTTTCCATTTAAAGTGACTTTCCACTTTTAGCAGGTTTCCATAAAAAGTTTCCACTTTTAGGAAGTTTCCATAATTAGAAAGTTGAATCATTATTAATGGAATCAAAGTATCTTTTAACATATTTACACATTTGGTCCTTAGGGTTTCATAACTTTACATTTTACACCCTTACATTCCAAAATTACACTTTAAACCTTTTAGTCTTCATAGTTACACATTAAACCCTTAACTTATCCATTTTACACCATGATCACTTATTTTATCATATAATACGAATGGATACTCAAGTATTCATAATTTACACATTAAGTCCCTCAAGTTATCAAAGTTACATATTTAACCTTTTAACTTACAATTTCAACTTTTAATTATCTATAATTACATATTAAGCCATTAAATTACCAAATTAGCACAAAACCCCCTGAATATATTTTATTACTCAAATCAGTCCCAAGTTTCCAGAAATTACACTTTTAGTCCCTCTACTTTAATTAATTACAAATCGCACCAATTAAATACAATTAACTCATTTCTTGTAATATTTACACTTAGAACCCTCAAGTTATATTTTTCCCATATTCCTACTGATATATATGATCTTACAAAAATATCCCAGATGTTTCAAAGTTGGCAAAACACACCCTTGTACTTTATTTTCCAATCGGATTTATTTTAAAGTTACCAAAACCAAATCCTAATCTCATAAAATCATTATGCCATCATTATACAATCATTACTCAATCATTATTATGCATTAATTACCAGATCCAAACATAAAAACCCTAACCCTAATTCGATTTAGGGTTTCTTTTATTTTCTTCATTGTTTTCTTAATTAGCCGATTTATAAAATAAATCATAACACGAGATTTAAGCTTCTATAATTCAAACCCATATTTTTGTGAGATCATAACTAATATATAAAGTTCATAAAAATTATCATTCATATCCAGAAAATTCATATACAATGATATAGAGTTTTGTTGCGTTTTTAGGGTTTAATTCACAAATAATTCATAGAGCATGCATGGTTCGACTTTAGCATTTTATTTGAGACTTATATGATGTAAGAGACGTGAGAAAAATACCAGACCAGATCTGGAACAAATAGAATAGGCTGGACAATTTATAGCACACGCGTAGAGCCAAAACGATCCAAAAATCACCACGACTTCACCAATGATCTTCCAACCTTGAAACCAATTTTCGTGGGTCTTATATGATGTAAGGAACATCAGAAAAATAAGAAATCATTTTTATAGAGGTCGTATTAGGCACAACGAAATTACCTTTGTTTTAGGGCTCGACAAAAGAAAAACAATGTTACGATCGTATAGGGCTTCCACAATTCGAATGGGATTTTTCTTGGCTTCTTAGAATAATGTATAATCACAGAAAAATGCTTGAGAGGTGTGTGTGAGTCGAATGGAGGCCAAAGGGATTTGTGTGTGTATTATTTAATCGGTTTTAGGGTTTTTGGGTGAAAAGTGATATGGTTTGACTAAAATAAAAAGGAATGCCGTGTGGGGGAGGGTTACGGGACCAGAAATTTCGACAATATGGTTTGAGAGAATATTTCTTAATGATTATCTTCAATATTTTCCATATATATATCAAATTAACTCAATTTAAATCACTTAATTTAAGTTTTATCACAATCGGCCATTATGGGGGTATTTTAGTAATTTTACCACTTGTACAAATATGTAATGAAGTTGTTAAAAATATCTTGGATCATAACTTATGCCTTGTTAGTAGTTTGGGATTTATTTGATACATTAATAAGCTTTTAATCAAATTTTAATTATGTAAGGGCATTTTGGTCTTTTCACATGCTTTTAGATTTTTAGGTGTTACAGAATTTGTTCCTTCTGATTTGTTCAGAAGTTTAATACTGCTGGGCCCCTCGTAGGGTTGACAAGATGTTTGCGTGCGCACGCCCAAAGTCTATCTGGAATACGTTCAGATGTTTTGGTAATCTTGCTCAATTATAAACAACGAGAAACAGAATTGTTAATTAAAGAATGACTAAGATCCATATCTTTATTAACGTAGTATTAGAAACAAAAGGATGATAATAATAACGATGAATTGTTAAAGGTTTTTCAGGAAACCTAGCTCGAGTCGAACTAGGGGCATTGGAGTGTTGCAAGACGCCAACCAATGTCATTTTACTATTAATAGATATCCAAGTGGGAGCTGTTGGAATATTGGATAACTATTAATTAGTTAAATGTCTAGTATCGAACCCGGGACCTCGGGATTGCACACATTACAAACGAGAGTCAAAGATTAATAAATATTAATAGTTAGATATATTTATTAATAACACAAGTTTAAGGACTAATGGTCGTTAGTTATTAAATGTACGGACTAATTATCGTTAAAAGGAAACGAAAAGGACTAGATTGAAACTTGGTAACAAGAAGGATCCGGAACACCCTTCTTTGGTGTATAACCGGTCGATCAAGGCCCAAGGGGAAACCCATTGCCTTTGCTTGTTCACCAAGTATTCTCTAGTATATATACAAACTCAAGGGTCATTGTTTTCTCATCTTTTGTGCACACACAATACCCTAAGTTTGGTTTTCTTTCTTGTTTTCTTCCTTGGCCGATCGTACATCCCTAAACCCTAGGGATTTCGATTTTGGTTTTTACAAAACATATACTTGTGTTTAATCTTGCAATTAATTTGATTCGGTATTAGTTTGTGTGTACAAGAACGAGGTAACAACATACTTTTGTTGTTATCAAGGGATCGATTAACAAAACGGTAAAGGGTTAATCATTGATCCATATAAACCCTAATTAGGGTTCTTCATATTGTTAAAGATAATTGCTTTTGATTCTTGTTCGGGCTAGAATCACCACGGTACGTTCCTATTTAATTTATGTTAATCTCTTATGTGTTATAGATGTTCCTACGCTTCCGCATATGTGTTTACCTGTTTATATGATTGTCATGATTCTTATATTCTAACAGTTTCTAACACTGCCCTTGATCAGAATTAGTATCACATGTTAGCTAGCGTTTATTTGCATACTCTGCTCATGTGGTTGCTTCGAATACTAGTTAAAAGTGCCAATATTTAATAAAATCCTAAGGTGACTACAGAGACTTCCCAACCACTTACACGGGTATGACACACACACCGATGGTTGAATTTGGGCATCGCATCCCAAGTTTTCATTCTTTCTAGTTAACGACGAGTGCTGAACTCATACAACTAGTTCTAGTTAAGGACTATGCTCCAAACTACATCTGTAATGACTTAGGAAAGAAATTGTATCATTTGCAAGCATAGTAACATCTAGCTAAAGTCAACTAAACGTTAAAGCATCTAGGCTAACAACTATGCTTGCGCAACCAACCACAAGGTAAAGTGACACATAGGACGTGACGTCATCTAGATCTAAAATAAATCATGCATGGTGTACCCATGTGTATGGTCTGTTGATGTAGTGTGAATGACCAAGTTTATAAGTATTATTCAACAGCTATAAGTCTATAACATTAAATATAATAATATTTCCATTTTAACATCTTTAAAGTACCGATTCCCATTTAACTTGAGTGAGTTGATTTGAGAGATACATTTATTTCTAACACGTTAAGTTGTCAAATAAAAAATGAGAATGTCTAATGAGGTCAAATAAAAAATGAGATTGTCTAACCATTGCCTCAGCGCATCGCTTAAGTTGTATTAATTCATCCCGAACTTTCCTTTTAAATTGAAAAATGCATTTAATGCACATTAATCATTCTTATAATTTACCTTAAGTAGTTCTGATTTTTTAATTAATTAACCTAAATTTTCTTTATTTAAACATTTAAAGTAGTGTTATAAGGGTACTCGCTATACAAACCCATAAAAAGTATTGCTAAAAGAAAACGGGTTAGAAAAGTCTAACAGGTTAAACTGCCCAAAATTTATTTTTATTGCATAATACAACATAATATGATTTTCATTCAAGAAAAATATTGTTGGAACAATTTGTTGTATAATCGCATTTAAACCTTCTAGCTATCTATAAATATTTGTTATGGGTCACGCATACATGTACAAGAAAGTAACCGATTTTGACCCGTTGCTCGACCCACCCATCTTTAACTACTTGAATACATGGGATTATAGCTCATATTACTCTATTGAAATGATTGTGACAAACAACATTGTTTTACATTTTACCATTACTCCACTTTGTTTCTTGTTGTTGCATGTTTAGAGAAATGCTAAAACCACTTACAAAATACACACAAAAAATCTACTCGCTGACGAGTCAGCGGGTTATTGGTTTAATAAGAAAGAGAGAGAAACTGCAAGAAAATGCACCAATCACCCGCTGACACATAAGCAAGTGGATTTTTGTGTGAATTTTGTGAGTGTGTATAACATTGCTCGCATGTTTAATACTCCCTCCACCCCAAAACAAGTATTCATTTTAAAAATGCACAAAGTTTGGAAATTTTAGTAACTTCACTCTCCACCAACCAAATATTATCAAA
Source organism: Artemisia argyi (assembly GCA_030686995.1). Lineage (NCBI taxonomy): Eukaryota > Viridiplantae > Streptophyta > Magnoliopsida > Asterales > Asteraceae > Artemisia > Artemisia argyi. Next base: position 188,542,040 of record CM060684.1, read on the forward strand.
GTGTATTTTAATCGATTGAAATATAAAGGAAACTTATTTAGGAACATACAAAAATAGCAATGTGAACGCTTATTTTTGGAAGGGGAGTATATGTTTCGCATGTTTAAAATTGTAAATCGGTTACTATGATGTTGTTAATTACCAATAACATCCTCCTAATCATACCATAATATTTTCAGCTTTGGCCATACGATCACAACTTTTCATTTGTTGACTCTCATGTGAAGACTTCCTGGTGGTGACCCAAACCGGTACTATTCTTACATGGGCACGCTTAACTGCATGTTTCTTACAAACTCTTCTCGCAGTTGCCGACAAAACGTGTCATTGTAAGGTGAATGTTATCTTATGAACCAGTTACCACTCCGGCCACAACCAATAATGGATATGCCTAGGGTATCACATTACTAGCTAAAAAGATTTTCTATGTATCCTCTATATGGTTTGCTTAAAGGTTTCCTAAGAGCCTATTAACATTATTGAAATTGTTCACAACCTACATATAATATTTTTATGTAATTTAATACACACAAAGAACCGACTTTCCTAATGTACATTATGAATTACATTATTGGCCACCGATAAATGTCCAAGGTTGAAGAAAGGGACATGATAACAACGGATCATGATTTGTTTAGTCTATAATAATTGGTCATAAACATTGTTTATACACGGGAAATAATCTATCGTGACAAACACACATACATATTGTGGGTTGACTTTGGGCATATAATCCTAACTTCATTAGATATTTCTCCTTCAGCATGTGCGATTGCTTGTAATATTAGTTAAACTGGCCATTCTTTCTCAATTTCTGATTTACGCCGATTCTCAAAATATAAGTAACTATTTCAAGTTGCATCTTTTGTTAAAATTGCTAACAGCGATCAGTTCAAGTTAAAGCTAATGTTAACAGCTACCATCAATAAAGAGACTTTATGGGTAAAATGGGTTCATGCAGTGAAACTTAAAGGCAAAATCATATGGCAAGTCCAAAAAGAATACAATGATAGTTGGATGTGGAAAACACTACTTGAATTGAGGTCTAAGGTGAGGTACAATATTGTCAAGGGTGAAGTCTCAATATACGTAACAAACTTTCTGAAATTAACCGATATACGTAACATACTTATTTTATTCCAAAGATACGTAATATACTTTTAAATACTTACCAATGTACGTAACATTGACGATTACCAGTTTAAAAAATTACAATTTTGGTCCCTGTCGTTTGCTTCGACTTTCACCGTTAGTCCGTTGACATTTTTTTACTTAGAAAAGTTACAGTAATGGTCCCTTTGACATTTTGTTGACTTCCATTGTTAGTCCTTTGACATTTTAATAATCTTTCGTCCGTTTTTCTTTACGTTTTTATCCGTATTAAGCCGTTTTCCTCCGTTTTTATACGATTTCGTCCGTTTTTATCATTTTTTGTCCGTTTTCATATGTTTTTATAGGCTTTCGTCTAATTTTCTTATGTTTTAATCTATTTTGGGCATTTTTATCCGTTTTTATATTCTTTCGTCCGTCTTTCTTATGTTTTTATCCGTTTTTGTCCATTTTTAAACGTTTTCATCCATTTTTGTACGCTTTCGTCCGTTTTTCTTACGTTTTCATACGTTTTTATCCGTTTTCATGCGTTTTTATATGCTTTTGTCTGTTTTTCTTATGTTTTCATACGATTTTATCCATTGTATACATTTTTATCCATTTTTATACGCTTTTATCCATTTTTTAACGCTTTCGTCCATTTTTCTTACCTCTTCATATACTTTTATATGTTTTCATCCATTTTTATAAGAAAAAATGTAAGAAAAACGGACGAAAGCGTATAAAAATGAATGAATATGAACAAACACAGATTAAAACGTATAAAAACGTAAGAAAAACAGATAAAAGCTATAAAAACAGATGAAGACGGATAAAAACATATGAAAACATTAGAAAAATGAACGAAAGCATTTAAAAATGGATGAAAACGAATAAAAATGTGCGAAAAACGGATGAAAGCATATGAAAACAGATGAAAACGGATAAAAACGTAAGAAAAATGGATGAAAGCGTATAAAAACGAATAAAAACGTATGAAAACGTAAGAAAAACAGACGAAAGCGTACAAAAACGGATGAAAATGGACAAAAATGGATAAAAACGTAAGAAAGACGGACGAAAGCATATAAAACCGAATATGAAACGGACAAAAAATAATAAAAATGCACAAAATAGATTAAAACATAAGAAAATTAGATGAAAGCCTATAAAAACATATGAAACGGACAAAAAATGATAAAAACGTAAGAAAAACGGACGAAATCATATAAAAACGGAGGAAAACGGCTTAAGACGGATAAAAACATAAAGAAAAACGGACGAAAGATTATTAAAATATCAAAGGACTAACAATAGAAGTCAACAAAATGTCAAAGGGACCATTACTGTAACTTTTCTAAGTAAAAAAATGTCAAAGGACTAACGGTGAAAGTCGACGCTAACGACAGGGACCAAAATTGTAATTTTTTAAACTGGTAATCGTCAATGTTACGTACATTGGTAAGTATTTAAAAGTATATTACGTATCTTTGGAATAAAATAAGTATGTTACGTATATCGGTTAATTTCGGAAAGTTTGTTACGTATATTCAGACTTCACCCTATTGTCAAGGATGATTGGGAATGGACAGAAGACTAATATATGTGGTATGATCAGTGAAGCGGTTTAGGGGTACTTATAGACACAATTACCACAAGAAGCATCCACAATGGTAGGCTTTCTGAAAACATGACAGTTAATGAGATGATTGCTAATAATGAATGGAGATGGCCACATGAGTGGAATGTTCAATATCCTATGCTTGTTATCCTAGCAGTCCCAAAATTAGTATAAAGGGAAGATGTCATTGAGCGGAAAAGATATGATGGTAGCCTAAGTGACTTCTCATCAAAAGTTTGCCTGTGAGCATATTAGTCATCAACATGGATTGGTCATATGGAATAAGGTTGTTTGGCTCTCTCAATGCAATCCAAAAATGGCCTTTATTCTTTTGATGGCTATTAAAGAAAGACAACAAACTCAAGATAGGATCATGAAGTGAAATAATGACCCTAATATGAAATGCCCATTACGCAAAAAAGTAAATGATTCTCATGGCCATTTGTTCTTTTAATTGATTATTCTAAGACTATTTGGGAAGAGCTTAAAATCAAAATGGAGAATGCTTGGATATCAAACTCATGGCGTGTTCTGATTGAGCAATGCACTAATGACCCTTGTAAGAATTTTATTGGAAGTGTTCTCAAGAGAATTGGATTGGCTTCTAGTGTTTATTACATTTGGAAGGAAAAAAATGCAAGACTGTTTTTTTTGGGTAAAAGGTCAACGACCTGGTAAATATATTACTCCAAACAGCATTTAATAACAATGGATATGGGTGAATCTCATATCTTAGCCCGTTACATAGGCAAAAAGTTTACATAACAAGATACTTCCTATTTTCTAAACAAGAAAACAAACCACTACACACATGATAACAAAAGACTTGACGAAAATGTAAACTACTTCCTGTGACCTTGGAGTTTAAAGCCATACATGGCATTAAGATCATCTAAATTCCTTGGAAGATCATAGATTTGCTGTGAATAGTCATCAAAGTCATCATACTCATCTTCACACTCATGACCACCACCAAAAAGATTTGCTGATTTGTTGAACATGTTAAGAACCTCCTCATTATCACTATCGGAAACAACGACCTTACCCACCTTTGAAAATGGGTTAGGTCTCTTAGTAGAAGAGGTAGATGGAGCTGAAGAAATACTAAAATTAGGATACCCAAATTGCTCCTTCTGTTTCATCTCACTCACAAGAGGATCTTGTGATGCATTACTAGTCTTTAACGACTCATCCTCATTGACTTCCATTGTACGACCAGAATCCACATCCTTGTTGGTGTCATTAATAGGAATGCTAAAAGTATCCGTATCATCCATATTAAGAGCATCAAGCTGGTTAGATGAAAAAATCTTCGTTCCACTTGAATCAGCCACATCAGAAGCCTTCTTCTTAGTGACATCCACTTTCATAGGTTCATGAGGGGTCTTTTTGGGTTGATACTGAAAATGCTTACCCACAAAAGGTTTAGCAAACCCTCCTTGACCCGGAATGGTTGAACAACCTTGTTTTCCCTTCTTCTTAGTGTTGACAGTCTTGAAACCATCATTAACAGTCTTAGTAGGTTGAACAGGAGGTAAAACATCTTTAGGACAATCAACCAAAGTATGACCAAAAATCTTACACTTATCACACCTATGTGGTTTCCACTCATATTCCACCCGGATATTTTCAATAGTCGAACCCGTACCATCAAGTAAAGGTATCTCAACAATGAGGCTATCCCTAAGCACCTCATCCGACTTCACATCAATCATGCACCTAGCAAAACTACTGCGGCCCCATGATTCCTTGTACATCTGGCTAGTATAAGCATCTAACATTTTGGGCGTACCAATCAATGTGGCAAGAAGACTAAGACCATCATCAGAAAATATATCAAGAGGAACATCATGGAATTTCACCCACACCGGGATGTTAGTCAAATCCTCTTTGAGTAAGTTGGTGTTGCAAAGTCCATTGTTTAAGAATAATTGGAACGTTTCTAATCAACCAAAGACCGTTTTCAAGGACATCCTCAACACCTTTCTTCGAGCTAAACTTAAAGAAAAAGAACCCCTTTGCATTCATCATAACCTTCTGTATACCATACTTAGCCCACGTATTACGTACATAATAATCAACAACATGAAAAGCAAGACGTTGGCCAAGGAAATATCCATAAAGAGTATTCTCATACCTAGTGTTCACCTCTTCAATGACTTTCATAGGGACAGAAAGATCCACACCATTAGATTTCTTGCTATATTCCAGCCTACAAAAGTTAGATGTGTGTTCCTTAGGTTCATTAGAAGTAGCACCAGCATATGACTTAGATGCTTGTTTCATAGTATCCACACCAACCTTATCAATCCCAACAGCCCCATGAGAATTCCTATTAACCTCTTCAGAAACATGAGATTGGTTAACAGCACCATTTGAACCATTCAAATCATTCACAAAAGAATAAAGTGAAACCGGCTTCACTTGTTTATTCTTGTCCACTAGCGTAGATAATTCTATATCACCATCATCAACACTCCAATCACAAATAATAGGACCAGAAGATGCATGGATAGGCTGATTTAAACTAGGATTACCATTACTAGGAGGAGCATTATCGTTGTTCTTTTTAGCATCAAGAAACTCTTGAACACCACCAGATGCATTCGAAACTGATTGTGCAACAGTAGAATCTGCCCCATCCTTAACACTTAGACCATGACTAGTTTCATCATCTTGTGCACCAGTAGTAGTGGAAACAAATACATCATTAGTGTTCCTAAGACTCCTAGCAGCTTCGCGGGTTTTAGAACGTTTGAATCTAGCACTCAATTCATCTAAGTTCACATTAACAGGTTGTGTTAATGAATTAGTTCCCATCGAATCACCGGCAGCAGAAGTACCCACATACTTCGACACCTTAGTCGCACTCTTTGTATCACTACCAACAGCAGAATCACTACCAACAGATTTCGAATCTGATTCGTTTTTCTTTTTCTTCTTTTTCGCACCTCCCCCTCCACCAAAATCAAAGAACCCAACTTTCATCATCACAAAGTCACAACCATACAGAAACAAGAAGAAAATAACGTCGATATCTTCAATACGAGACTAGTAAACCCTAGCGAGAAACTGGGGTTTTAAAAAATAAAGCGCATTACTTAGACCATAATAATTGTCCAATGATGATCAATAAATGAGAACTAAAAGTAGTGATAACAAATTCAGTACAAAAACCAAAGCGAAAGATTGTGGACCCTGCAAAGATGGATCAATTAAATAAATCTTTATTAACCAACCGACCCACGATGGATAGATGGATACAATTGAGAAATGCAAGACTGTTCACTACTGAAGAAACAGATAAGTCAAGCCTATTAAAGATCACTGAAGGTAACACTAAACTACAGCTTATGTGTTTAAATGTAAAAAAGTCGGCTCAAGTGATGAGAATAGCACAGAGATAGAATGTAGTGATGAATTATTCAAAGAATAAGCAGTAGTCCAATGTAACAGTTCCCTAAAAGGGTGTTTGGGTCAAGGAGATTAGACAATTTTGCAACAAAGTTATCTCCTTGATTGGTGTAGCTGAGGGCCTTGTATCTTGTGGCTGTTGAAAAGGTGGTTGGATATCTAGCTCATTCACATTAGGGGTGCGAGGAGTGGCAACTAATTTTGAGTGTGTTGCTCTGTCCAATTCAGCTTAGTAGACAGTTACATAAAGTAGGTTTCATGAACTTGGTGGAGTACCAGCCCGACGATGCCTGTTCTTTGTTTTTCATAGTGATGGAGTTATGGGAAACAGGAATGGGAAATGTAGTCAAGGTGGGATGTATCTTTGGGCAACTTTGTGCATGTTGAGTGATGCCGCCTGCACAAGGAAATGTAGCTCTTTGCGACCCAATGGAACAAGTGTTTTGATCTCTTCTCTTGATGATGCCTTGGATAAGAGCCTCTAGTTTCATTTGTATGGGCTGCAACTGAGACCGGGTAGGGTGTTTGTCCGGTGGAAATGTAGTCAAGGAAGGATATTTCTCCATGGTTGCCTAGATGATATCATCGAGTTGCTATGTCTAGAAGAATGGTGAATTTAGAATCAGTGTAATCTTGAATAGAGGTGTATTGTATCTTTTGAATATTCTGTTTAACAAGTTGTATCAGCCATATGAGCATGTTCATGATAGGCTGCTTTGAATTCCATGTAAATTGCTCATTCGTTAAGTAATAAATTTACCATTTCAGGAAGGGAAAAAAAAGCTACCATCAATATGATGCCATAAAAATAATAGAATATGGCATTGTGTAGCAACATTTAATATCAAATGGTTTAGTCAATGAAAGTTGGAATCAAAATATTTTAGTCTATGATATTTATATACATAATTAAGACATACTATCACCAACATGCATAGAGCTTACCGCATAATATATGACCATAACGTCTACACATGATAAAGAGACAAGATAACTTTTGCAATTGAAATTTCTTTTGGCAATCGGTGATCTTGGCATCTAGCAATTCTAGGCTTGCACACCTGAGATTGCATGAAATACTAGTTGAATGTGTAAAACCTGGACTAATATTTCTAATCAAGTTGAACTTACCATACCGGCCTGTTTATTTGTTCAACACCTTCTATGCATTTAGTGAAACAATTTCCGTAATTAGTTAGTCATTATTATTTTCTTATAAAATGTAGTTGCCACCGTCGTGTTAAACATTGATGGCATAAATAGGATGCATTGGACAATTTCTTATTTTATTTATTACGGAGTATTCAAGTAAAATTAAACATGAGCAAAAATTTTAAAATCAAGTGACATACACATAGAGGGTTGACATGGCAAGTTGGCATGCATCACATCTTTAAATTTACAAAAATCTTCTATTCATTTATGTTAGTGCTGCAAGTTAACTAATTAGTTTAATCATATTTCAAATAAAGTTTTGTCAATCAAGGTTAGTGGTATAATATTAATGTCCTTCTAAACCTGTATAAAGAAATTATTTTTCGTTTAACTTAAAAACATCTTCCGTGTATTAAAGTTTTCCTTCTTCTTCTTCTTAAGCATCTTATGTTGTGAGTTTTCCTTTCATTTGAGAGAGAAACACTAGATAATTAACAAAGGGTCTCTGGTCTAGCGGTATGAAAGTTTTATCCTCCTAGGCAAGGTCTCAAGTTCTAGTCTTGTCTAGGGCGATAGGGGTTTCCTCCCGCATGCGTAAAGGGAAGGGTGTCTGGACTGGACCCAACATGGTTATGTAGGCTTCCTACACCATCTGGGCTAGGAGCCATGTAGCCACAATTGCCGTTCAAAAAAAAAAAAAAAAAAAAGCTAGATAATTAATTTGGGTTCAGCAAACTCATAAGTTTTTCTTTTCTTCTAACAGAATGTTATCTGGATTCAAATAATAGAATGATAGTTGATGAGGGTGTCACTGAGTTTTCATTTGAATGATAGTGACAGGACTTGACAAGTAGCATTGCAAACAAATTAGACGAACACGGATGGAGCCATTTTCATGTTTGTTTGTTTAAGTTTAACCGTAAAAATAAACTGACACAAACACTTAACAAACACTTAAATGGACTGATTTTATTATTCATGTTTGTTCTTTAACAATAAGAGGTTATTCGTGTTCATTTATGTTCGTTCCTTATTGGAACTAAACAAGCGTAAACGAACAAAAATAAAACAAGCATAAAATGTTCAAAATATACAAATATAATTGATTTTTTGTGTGTCCGTTCCTTTAAGCATACACATTTTCCTAAAAGTATATCCTAATAAGATACGATATTCGAATATAAGCAAATAAATGAATATTACCGAACACATAATCGAACATCCATGAACATAAAAACATATATATATATATATATATATATATATATATATATATATATATATATATATATATATATATATATATATATATATATATATATAGGGTAAAGTTAAAATAAAAAGACAAATATCCGTAAAAAGAATAAAAATAATTTTTTTAAAAAAAAGTTCTCGAAAAATTCCAAAAAAATTCCACAAGATCGGGTATGTTGGTGCATAAAACTTTTGTGAAAGAAGTTTTTCTAATTTTGAGTTTTTATACGTTTTTTTAATGCACAAAAAACGAATTTTAATGCGCAAAAAAAAATTTAATGCACAAAAAAAATTTTAATGCACAAAATTTTCAAGTTGTTTTAGTTAGATGCGCAATGTTATTTTGATGAAAAAAGTCAAAAGAAGTTGGGTCCAAAAACGATTTTTTGATGCACAAAAAAGCGATTTAATGCACAAACGTATTTTTTTATAATTTTTTTCAGATAAAGTATCCACTTTTAGATAAACTTCCTTTACAACTTTTTTATGCACCAACATACCCGATCTTGTGAAATTTTTTTGGAATTTTTCGAGAACTTTTTTTTAAAAAAATTTCTTTTTATTCTTTTTACGAAAATTTGTCTTTTTATTTGATCTTTACCCTATATATATATATATATATATATATATATATATATATATATATATATATATATATAAAACCGAGATGCTTGTTCAAGTTCATTTGTTTAACTAAATGAATGCAAAATCTTGTTCATGTTCTTCCATTTGATGAAAAAACGAAAATAAACAAACATTTTAGCGAACGATTCATAAAATGTTCAATGAACATTTGATTCATTTATTACCCAACTAACAAGCATCAGTTGTGCAATGTTCACACTTTACATATAGCCCATTTGCCAATTAATAATTTAAAAAATCTTAGTCAAAACGTCACGTTCAACTAAAAGATAACGGGTTAAATTCATATAATAGCAATGAATTTAAAAAAATATATACAAATATCATATTTAAACATAAGAAACTACTAATACCATGTAGTTACTTTCAAATTGCATTCTATTATCATGACAAACTTATCTTTTTGCATACATAAGTCCATGGCATTTGCTATGGGTACATGTCACGTCAAGTCATATCATTTACGCCATGTTAGAGTTTGTTCATTATATATTTAGGGAGCATTTGGTTGGGGTAAATTTAAGGTAATTGAGGGGATTTGAAATTAAAATTCCTTTAATTATTTTGTTTAGTTAACCATAAATATGTGGGCCCAAAAAATTTTATTACATTTCTTTGCATTAATGAATGTTAAAGTGGGTCATTTATAATTCATTTCATATGGAAGGTATTTTCATTTCAATGAAATTTTAAATAGCATAATTTAAATATCTCGAACCAAACGCCTCCTTAGATTCTTTAAATTGGTCCATCATCTACTTGTTCTATTATTGAAAGAACGTTATTTTTTCTCTGTTTTTTATATACTAAAAGTGCGTGTAATTTCTGATGTTGTGGAAGATATTTTCTATTTTAAAGTAATAATGGTTACTAAACAAATGAGATAAGAAAGAAAGAAAAAATATATATATTGTTACACTTGAACAAATCAAAATTAATTGCTAGCTTATCAATTAATAAGTATTTATTCGTGTTTAATGAATTTAAGAAGAAGTCTTCGACGACTCATCCCCATGTTATACATTGACATATAAATAGTTTCTAAAATCTATGCATATATGAAAAAAATATTTATGTCCTAAAACACTCCCATCGAAAAACTTTTCTTCAGGATCAAAATGAGTTCAGGAGCTCCAGACATTCCAGCCAGGGCGAATATGAGCAACTCGGGTGAAGATCAACCACTTGTGTATCAGAATCGTCCTCAATCACTCTCATCGATCGCTCAGGCTCGGCTAGTGAGATCAGGCGACCCTGTGTTGGTTACCGCTGATGATCATCGTGTTAACCGAGCATAGAGTGAAGATCAACTACATGTGTATCAGAGTCGTCCTCAATCAATCTCATCGATGGCTCAGGATCGGATAGTGAGATCAGATGTTCAGGGGCGGAGCCAGGATTTGTAGTTAAGGGGGGCTGAAGTTCATTATATAAACCAATAAAAGTTTAAAAATGGTTTTCAACTTTAGTTTATACAAATAAATCATCATAAAAACTTACGAATGCATTACTAAACCTAATTTTTTCTAACATATTTAGTGGATAAAAAGTATAGTAAACTCAAAATAAGTTTTTTTTTTTTTTTTTTTTTTTTTTTTTTTTTTTTATTATTATTATTATTATTTTTTTTTAATCTATTTTGATGCTTTTGAGTATATAACTAGGAGAGAGCAACAAAGCCGAAACTTTCTAAGATTTCTTGATTTAGGTTTCGGGTGTTCGAAAAAATATACGTATTCGGATATCCGAAAACTTGATCATAATTTACTAAAAAGTTTTTATGAAATGACAGTTTTGGAAGTTATATGAAAGTTTTCCAAAAATTATACATATCTGGATATTCAGATACATAAAAGTGTAATCTGAAATTTCGAATATCCGAATTACAAAAACTTAAATAAAATATAATGTCTAACAAAAAACAATCATCGAAAATTTCGGATATCCAAAATTTGCGATATGACTAATTGTTGACAAGTCCATTAAAATTTTTAGATTAACAACAAAAAAATATTGTCAAAAATGTCTCATTTCATATTTTCGCTTCAGTGGCCACTTAGATAGGAGATATTTCATGTCGGTTGTTTTCTTTTTCTTTCATGATAGAAAAGTCGCTAGTTGAGAGATGCTAGTGGTATATTAAAGATTAAATTATGGGCTAAACAATGGTATATTAATACAATTATTGGGCTTATTAATACTATGTTAGAGTCAGCTAACATAGTTCTCTGCATACAACGGATCAATATACCCAAATGTCCCTACAGCATTGGAGACAAGAAAAGTGTATCGCTGGTTTGCGGGACCAAACTTGGACAGACCCAAATCTGTGATCCTTGCATTCCAGTTTTCATCTAATAAAATATTGGAACTTTTAATATCACGATGCAAGACTCTTTGTTGGGTCTGACCAGGATCATGAAGATAAGCAAGCCCTCGAGCCGCCCCAATGCATATCTCAAGGCGTTGTACCCACGTGAGATCTTTGTTATTAAGATACAAGTCGAGGCTTTTTCTTGATGCATACTCGTATACAAGGATCTTTTCACCACAATCGTCACAAAACCCTAAGAGAGAGACAATGTTGTTATGCCTGTGGGAAGAAAGCATGATGATCTCTTTCCAAAATTCAATGTCTCCCTGCCCAAATCTACGATTTAGACGCTTTAAACCAACAACTGACTGCCCCTTCGAATGGATGAGTTCTCCCTTGTAAACTTCTCCAAATCCTCCTTTTCCGATGCAATGGGAATCATCAAACTCGTTGGTTGCTGATTTTATAGCTTGTAGTTCTATTTTGAGGTGTTGGAACTGTTTTTTGTCAGATATTATATTAATGTTTGATCAGAGATTGGAAACAAAACCTATGACCTCCAAAAACACTGAAGTTGAAGAGCATGACAATAAAATAAGATGTATTTGAAAAGATATAAAATAAAAGGCTAGAAGCTCCCGGTCAACTCTAAAATAAGAGTTGACCAAAGATATCCAATTCAGGGGCGGAAGTTAAGGGGGGCTGAAGTTCATTATATAAACCAATAAAAGTTTAAAAATGGTTTTCAACTTTAGTTTATACAAATAAACCATCATAAAAACTTACGAATGCATTACTAAACCTAATTTTTTCTAACATATTTAGTGGATAAAACATATAGTAAACTCAAAATAAGTTTTTTTTTTTTTTTTTTTTTTTTTTTAATCTATTTTGATGCTTTTGAGTATACAACTAGGAGAGAGCAACAAAGCCGAAACTTTCTAAGATTTCTTGATTTAGGTTTCGGGTGTTCAAAAAATATATGTATTCGGATATCCGAAAACTTGATCATAATTTACTAAAAAGTTTTTATGAAATGACAGTTTTGGAAGTCATATAAAAGTTTTCCAAAAATTATAGATATCTGGATATTCAGATACATAAAAGTGTAATCTGAAATTTCGAATATCCGAATTACTAAAACTTAAATAAAATATAATGTCTAACAAAAAACAATCATCGAAAATTTCGAATATCCAAAATTTGCGATATAACTTGTTGTTGACAAGTCCATTAAAATTTTTAGATTAACAACAAAAAAATATTGTCAAAAATGTCTCATTTCATATTTTCGCTTCAGTTGCCACTTAGATAGGAGATATTTCATGTCGGTTGTTTTCTTTTTCTTTCATGATAGAAAAGTCGCTAGTTGAGAGATGCTAGTGGTATATTAAACATTAAATTATGGGCTAAACAATGGTATATTAATACAATTATTGGGCTTATTGGAGGGGGCCTAGCACCCGCTAGCCACCCCCCTCCCTCCGCCCCTGTTAATATACCATTGTTTAGCCCATAATTTAATGTTTAATATACCACTAGCATCTCTCAACTAGCGACTTTTCTATCATGAAAGAAAAAGAAAACAACCGACATGAAATATCTCCTATCTAAGTGGCCACTGAAGCGAAAATATGAAATGAGACATTTTTGACAATATTTTTTTGTTGTTAATCTAAAATTTTTAATGGACTTGTCAACAACTAGTTATATCGCAAATTTTGGATATCCGAAATTTTCGATGATTGTTTTTTGTTAGACATTATATTTTATTTAAGTTTTAGTAATTCGGATATTCGAAATTTCAGATTACACTTTTATGTATCTGAATATCCAGATATCTATAATTTTTGGAAAACTTTTATATGACTTCCAAAATTGTCATTTCATAAAAACTTTTTAGTAAATTATGATCAAGTTTTCGGATATCCGAATACATATATTTTTTGAACACCCGAAACCTAAATCAAGAAATCCTAGAAAGTTTCGGCTTTGTTGCTCTCTCCTAGTTATATACTCAAAAGCATCAAAATAGATTAAAAAAAAAAAAAAAAAAAAAAAAAAAAAAAAAAAACTTATTTTGAGTTTACTATATGTTTTATCCACTAAATATGTTAGAAAAAATTAGGTTTAGTAATGCATTCGTAAGTTTTTATGATGGTTTATTTGTATAAACTAAAGTTGAAAACCATTTTTAAACTTTTATTGGTTTATATAATGAACTTCAGCCCCCCTTAACTTCCGCCCCTGAATTGGATATCTTTGGTCAACTCTTATTTTAGAGTTGACCGGGAGCTTCTAGCCTTTTATTTTATATCTTTTCAAATACATCTTATTTTATTGTCATGCTCTTCAACTTCAGTGTTTTTGGAGGTCATAGGTTTTGTTTCCAATCTCTGATCAAACATTAATATAATATCTGACAAAAAACAGTTCCAACACCTTAAAATAGAACTACAAGCTATAAAATCAGCAACCAACGAGTTTGATGATTCCCATTGCATCGGAAAAGGAGGATTTGGAGAAGTTTACAAGGGAGAACTCATCCATTCGAAGGGGCAGTCAGTTGTTGGTTTGAAGCGTCTAAATCGTAGATTTGGGCAGGGAGACATTGAATTTTGGAAAGAGATCATCATGCTTTCTTCCTACAGGCATAACAACATTGTCTCTCTCTTAGGGTTTTGTGACGATTGTGGTGAAAAGATCCTTGTATACGAGTATGCATCAAGAAAAAGCCTCGACTTGTATCTTAATAACAAAGATCTCACGTGGGTACAACGCCTTGAGATATGCATTGGGGCGGCTCGAGGGCTTGCTTATCTTCATGATCCTGGTCAGACCCAACAAAGAGTCTTGCATCGTGATATTAAAAGTTCCAATATTTTATTAGATGAAAACTGGAATGCAAGGATCACAGATTTGGGTCTGTCCAAGTTTGGTCCCGCAAACCAGCGATACACTTTTCTTGTCTCCAATGCTGTAGGGACATTTGGGTATATTGATCCGTTGTATGCAGAGAACTATGTTAGCTGACTCTAACATAGTATTAATAAGCCCAATAATTGTATTAATATACCATTGTTTAGCCCATAATTTAATCTTTAATATACCACTAGCATCTCTCAACTAGCGACTTTTCTATCATGAAAGAAAAAGAAAACAACCGACATGAAATATCTCCTATCTAAGTGGCCACTGAAGCGAAAATATGAAATGAGACATTTTTGACAATATTTTTTTGTTGTTAATCTAAAAATTTTAATGGACTTGTCAACAACTAGTCATATCGCAAATTTTGGATATCCGAAATTTTCGATGATTGTTTTTGTTAGACATTATATTTTATTTAAGTTTTTGTAATTCGGATATTCGAAATTTCAGATTAAACTTTTATGTATCTGAATATCCAGATATGTATAATTTTTGGAAAACTTTCATATAACTTCCAAAACTGTCATTTCATAAAAACTTTTTAGTAAATTATGATCAAGTTTTCGGATATCCGAATACGTATATTTTTTCGAACACCCGAAACCTAAATCAAGAAATCTTAGAAAGTTTCGGCTTTGTTGCTCTCTCCTAGTTATATACTCAAAAGCATCAAAATAGATTAAAAAAAATAATAATAATAATAAAAAAAAAAAAAAACTTATTTTGAGTTTACTATACTTTTTATCCACTAAATATGTTAGAAAAAATTAGGTTTAGTAATGCATTCGTAAGTTTTTATGATGATTTATTTGTATAAACTAAAGTTGAAAACCATTTTTAAACTTTTATTGGTTTATATAATGAACTTCAGCCCCCCTTAACTACAAATCCTGGCTCCGCCCCTGTATATTAATACAATTATTGGGCTTATTGGAGGTGGCCTAGCACCCGCTAGCCACCCCCTCCCTCCGCCCCTGCAGATGTTACTGGCGACCGTGGTGGTCAAAGTGTTGAAGGAGCCCCGGGTTTTGAAGTGATGGGAGCACCTAAAAACCCATCTTTAATTTATGAGTCGGGTGCTAATACTAGTGACAACACTGCAGCTGCTCTCTCACTAAGCCAAATTCGCCCAGCAGTTCATTCTCAAGAAAATGATCAAGCATCTACTATGAACAATAAAGTAAACTTTGCTGGAAAAAGTTTAGCCGGAAGGACGGGTAAAAATGTCAACATAGTGATAGAGTACGCCTGAAAGAATAAGGATTGATTTGATGACATATGTTCCATTTGTACTTGTATTGGTTTCGAGTTTCATGTTTACATTTGTACTTGAATTGATTGATTATGAATTTCCATCTGTTTAATATAATTTGTTGTTAAACTTCTAATAGTTCAATAAAGTGCATCTGCTTTCATCCTGCTTTCAATAAAGTGTACAATCTATGTTTTTTTACATCATATTGTTGTGCGTTTTTTGTTAACTAACTAATTCACTCTAGATTAAACAATTATTTAATTAAATTCACGATTAAAAAGCGTTACATTACTAATACAATTACTAATACATTAGTTCGACTACTCATAATTTGAAAAAAAAAAAAAAAAATCTATCAAACTGACATCTATACTATCTATAATGTAAAAATGGTCAAAGGTGAAAAGTGGAAAAGTCAAGATTTGTGAAAAGTTGAAATGTTGAAAAGTTAATTTTGATAAGTATGACTTATTGTGAAAAACGCAGGTTCTAAACTTGGTTGTAAACTTGTGATTTCGATAAGTATGGCTAATAAAGGAGACAAGTTTATGCTATGAACAACCATGATTACAGCCATGCGTTTCACCACATATACAGCCATGATAATGTCTATCTATACTACTTTGATTCATGAAGACAATACTTCTAAGTACCATTTTTAAAATAACTAGAAAAATAGTAAAGCATGCCATTTTGGTTGAATAACGAAAGATCATTTCAAAGATTTAAACTATTTGTTATTTAATTGATAAAAATACATTATTAAAAAAAAAAAAAAAAGAAAAAAAAAAAAAAAAAAAAAAAAGAAAAAAAAAACATTTGTGCACGCACATTATAACTATCTATATTTAACTACATTATAAAGCATTTAAGACTTTCTATAAAAGGTAGTCTTAAAATTCTAAGACAAAAAAATATTACTATAAGAAGAAAATTAATGTAAATTTTGAAATTTTAAGTCTCATTTAAATCATATAATAACCTCTCTAATAATGATATATCTATACAACATATAAAAAAAAAATAGTCGATATGAAAAGGTGAAAAGTCAAGCAATGTAAAATGTTAAAAACCTTAATAAAGAAAGCCTTTGTAATTTTAATGCAAATAAACAAAAAAACTTAAAAATGGGAAATGTGAAAGTGGTAAATTTGGTAATGAAAGGCTGTACATTAATGGCAATGATATGTTTCAAAATGAAACTATTAATATATATCGAAAATCGAGTTGACCCTAGACACTTCAAACCCGGCGGGTTGACCCGGATTAATTAGACCCGTTTTTTATTCAATCCGTCGGGTTAAACCGGTTTAAATTGACCTATTTTTTGACGGGAACGGTTCTATTGGTTGAACCCCTCAGATCGAACTGGGTTTCAAAACATTATGTTTAATCCCTAAATTCTCAAACTTTTATTATTTTTCATTTATAACTCATATACTTTTTTATCACTAAAACTATTTGCCGCTATAAAATCCTGTTACTATGCACGGGTACTCGTCTAGTAATTTTAGGTGATTTAGAGTGGTTTCACATGTAAGCCTAGATGTGAGACAACGTCATATTCACTTCCACGTATATTATGGTCTTGTAAATAATATCTAATATAAGTAATTAGTTTGTGTTATACTATACATAAACCAACATAGTAAAAAAAAAAAAAAAAAAAAAAAAAAAAAAAAAAAAAAAAACCATAGTAGCCTACTGACATTGCATACTTCTGTCTCTAAATGCATGTGTCCTTACTCCATACGAGGGTATAGGAGTAAAAATGAGTGGAGATGCATATTGCTGAGTAATTAACATTGGTATGCCGTTTAATTCACTAGTTAATGACTGAGCCACTGCTAATCACATGGCTAGTGATATAATCGTAACATGTGAAATGGACCATATGGCCACATGCATGCATAGTGATGAGTTAAATGAATTTGCTCTAAACATGGATTTCATGATGCATGACACTACAGAGTACAGAGTTTAGTAACTATTCACGTAGGAATTAACGAGCTTTTGATCTGTAAACAACTAATTACTTGCTCAATTTTATTTTTTTTTATTTATTTATTTTTTTTTTTTTATTTTTTTTTTTTAACTTTCTTTCAGGGACTCTTAGGGTGTGTTTGGTTTGTAAGTGGGATTGGAATTGGATTTGGATTTGGGAAATGTTTAAAAGATTTGGGAAAGGTTTGAGAAAAAAGTAGGAGAGAGAAAATATTTTATTAAGAGAAATAAATTATTATTTTATAGATAATAGGAAAAAGAAAATATATAAATTATTATTATTTTATAAATAATAGTACACTATTTGTGAGGAGAAAACAAAAAAGCATAACCTGAAAACTTTGACTAACGAATTAAATTTGATATGTGGGCCCATGTCAGTGGTATTAAACAAGAAACCCACCTTCCTTATGTGGAATCACTTTTTTTAAATAATCTAGTGTGATGAATCCATTAATTTGACTAATTTTGTACCAAACAAGTGAATCAACCATTGAATCCATTACTTTAAATCCACAACCCCACACCAAACGGGCCCTTAATCATTTTTGTATCATCTTTGTTTTTAAAAGTTTGCAGAATTTTTAGACATATGCTTTTCGATTATAAAGTCACCTCCTCTATTACTTTACCACTTTCAGACTTTGTATTATTGCATTTTTTTTTAGGCCAATGCTAATGGTAAGATTGCCCCCCAACCAACCGAGTAGATGACCGAGTTCTGCCTATTAGCTCAACCGAATTGGTGCGATCAGCCCCAAACTTGAATTTCATGTAAAAGTTTTACCACACAAGAAGATTTAGTGTTATCTCATATATCTGTAGTTAACGCTGAGTCTTGCACTAAGCTAAATATTGCAATCTTTGCCTGCATTTGAGTAATGATTAATGTCAACTAAATAGACATGACTACCACTAAACCCCTCACTAAATGTCTAGAATATAATTTCGTTTACGTAATTAAGTGACTAAAGGCATCTACTATGGGGGATTTATAAAAAAGGTTTAAGAAAGATGAAAAGATTTATATTTATTTCAACTATAGTGGACATTCATTTCATGTCTATGTGGCATGAAGAGGTCTTAATTCTTGAACCTCTTTATGAATTCAATACATTTAATGCATTTGTTAAAAAAAAATATTTTATGAAGTTGCAAAGGTTTATACTCTAGTGAATGTAGGTCCTAATTCTTGAACCTCTTTATTGATGTATATTAATATATAAACCTTTGTAAAAGGTCTATCATAGTGGATGCTCTAATTATAAGTCAGTCGCACAAGTTAATAAGAGCGTTGACTTGGGCATCTTGTCCCAACTATGTGCTGTAATGTACAACTCGTCAATGCATCCGGTTTAATTTCTGACCATGTTATTTTTATGCTTGAATTAATTTAATAAGTATAATGTAATTAGTTATGATCCTAATTTCTCGCCTTTCTATTCCTATATAAAGGTCTCCCTTTTCATTACCCTAATCACAGCAAATTAATTATAATCCTTTTCAGTGCACTTGCAATTTTCTTCAAACCCTAGTTTCGATTTATCTTTTTTCATTTACAACAATGGAAGCAATGATGATGCAGTTTAAAGATCTTCAAATAATCCCTTTTGAAGAGCTAGATAACAACAGCCACCAACAACTTCCACGAAGACAACTATCTTGGAGGTGGTGGATTTGGAAATGTTTATAAGGGAGAACTTTCCCGGTTCAAGGAGCGATGTATGGTTGCTTTCAAGCGACTAGACCGTCAATACGGGCAAGGGGAAACTGAGTTCTTGAAAGAGATTAGTACGCTTTCCCAATACAAGCACGAAAATCTCATCGCTCTGCTGGGATATTGTATCCAAGAGAGGGAGATGATACTCGTATATGAGTATACAGCTCATGGAAGTCTTGACTTCCATCTAGGGTCCTGTGATCTCACGTGGACACAGCGCTTGAAGTTATGCCTTCAAGCCGCGGAGGGACTGAGGTACCTTCATGATCCCAATGGGGCACACCACAAACTTATCCACCGTGACATCAAAAGTGGTAATATACTGCTCGATGAAAAATGGAATGCTAAAATTGCCGACCTTGGGCTATCAAAAATTAGCCCTGATAACGCAAATCTTGTTACTGTTGTCAGAGGTACCCCTGGATACACAGATCCAGAGTATCACGAGACATACATGCTTACAGAACACTCGGACGTATACTCTTTCGGGGTAACGTTATTTGAAGTTTTATGTGGAAGTTTGTGCTATGAAATTACTGGCGAGAATAATGTGCGGGTTTTCGTCCTTAAGTGGAAAGAAAGCTATCAAGAGAATAAACTTGAAGAGATCATATTTAAAGAACTGGACATGAAACTAATGGATCCGAGTTCTGTTAAATTATTTTCAGACATTGCATATCAATGTCTGAACAAATCTGGCAAAGAACGGCCAACGATGGCCGAGGTTGTGTCAAAACTTGAGGTTGCACTTCAAGCGCAGGAACGTTTTGATGTGATTTTAAAGATTCCATTGCCAGAGGAGTATGCAGAGATAGTTCGGGCTGCAGTATCTCAACCGATTTACAGTTCCATAGAGCAACTGAAAGATCTTCTCTCCGAAGGGATCCTCATTAATGGAGGCAAAGCGGTAATTTGCTACTTTTCTTGCGTTTTTAATTTTATAGAAACGGTAAATTGTATATTTGTTAGCTTATTTATGGAATTTACGGATAATAATGCTATGTTTCTTAAATGTGTTTTTCTTAACAAGAGAAAAAGCCTAGAGGAAAAATCTCTTTCTTTCTTTCTTTGTCTGAGTACGCACGTACGTTGCGACTGCATGAAAAATATACAAAAGTTTTGGTTATACGTTTTTTGTGACAGTTGCTTTACGGAGGACAACGAATTTTTGGTTAAAATAATACTAAACAATAGTAATAAAAACTATTTCATATAAAGATAAACAAAAGATTTATCAAGGTACAAAATTTTAATTTTAGTATATTTGAAGGGATTAAAAGTATTCTTGACTTTGTTTTTTTTTTTTTCCCCGTAAATCTAATATATGTGGATCTTGAATGAATTACTAGTATATCATTAACGGTAATTCATTAAATTCGTTTTACTTAGTTAAAAATTAAGAGATTTGTCTCTTATCGCATCATATGTATGTAGTATATACATCACTAGTTATAATACCCGCGCACGCACGGGTTTTTTAAAATTTTTTGAATCATATATATTTATTTATTAAAAAATAAATAATTTAATCTTTGTTTTGTTTGATTTATGATGTTTAATTATAGTTTTTTATTATTAAAGATAATTATTTAAAAATTTTAATCCTATTATTAATTGTATCTTATCTATATTTTTTGTATTTATCTTTTACTTGTGTTAATTGTATCGTATCTATATTTTTTGTATTTATCTCCTACTTGTGTTATGGATAAATATAAAATGTTACCTAATAAAAAAATATATTTTTTTAAATACAATTATTACTAAATAAGGTATAAATTGATTTTTTTGAAATGAAAAATTCCTATAAGGATTATGTTTTATTATATAAAAGATATAAAAGTTGAGTCCATATCAAAATCACTGCAAAAAATTATCTTATTTGCACACGCATTTTTACTTAGGGTTTTTAGAAAGTTACAAATAAATATGTAATTCGCTTAACACTTTTTTTTTTTTTTTTTTTTTTTTTTTTTTTTTTTACATATTTTTGAAAAGTTTGCACATTTTTATTTTTTTAAATTTGTTTGCACTTATAAAGATATATAAACAACTGTCAAAGCTTTCACATTTACAAGTGTACAGGAAAGAGAAATTTAAGATTTGTTATAAGTGTATACATCAATTTGTAACACCAATCTCCACAGTTCCTCTTACATGGGAAAATTAGGTGTGACAAACATAATATATAATGAAAATATACATCATAAAACATGTAAGTTTTTCCATTGTATATACAGTTTTTTTTTTTCTATTTATAAGTTGTTCATTTCTAACTTTTATCATCTTATCTAACTAGTGTCTTCCATCCATAATTACTTTTACGTTCTCGCTGCATTGTTCGTGACAAATCCTAGTTTCTTTTTGCTTAAGTAGCAAACTAAACTAATAGCTGCATCCTGTAATATGTTAATAGTTCAAGATATATATAGTTTTCTTTCATTAAACTTTAAAAATGGTGATCAACATAATAATAAGCCTACAATTCTCCAATTTGGCTAAAAGATCGAAGTCGTCACTAATTTATTGATATAATTTTTACAAAGCAAATACATACACAGAAGATAAAATACATATTAATTAACTCGATCTCTAAATCTTTGAACAGTGGTTATCATTAAATGACAAAGGAGAACACCATGTTATGATATCCATAGAAGACTGTCTAGTTTAGAATATCCAAATAGATATCCAAACTCGTCTGAGGAGAAATCAAGGTGACCCAAATAATCCCCCCCTTTTTTTTTGTCTAATCTATTTCAAAATACATGTTAGATTTGCAGTAACGTAATCGCTCCTTGCTGCTTCCACATACAGATTTCCATTTGGCTTCTACAAGACACGTCTCATGGAATTCAAACTACGTGTCACAGCTCCATTATTCTTGTCACCAGATGTCACATACGGGTTAAACCTTATCTTCCACGCTAGTAAAATAGAGAGGATGATAAAACAATATGTAGGCGTTGGGTACAAAATACAAGGGGAGACAAAAATTTCAATTCTGCACTTTGCAGATAAGAACGAATGTAAACAGTTGGTAGCAGAACTGTGTCAGTTTAACAGCACCGAGGAGAGTATTCTAGATCTTGAATTTTTCTTGGAAGACTGTGGTCTCTCGGGTGAATTTTACATAGAAGGCATCAAGTTCCGTCCCTTGGGAAAAGTAAGCTGGCAAATGCCGATTTTTCTATCTGCATCATTTACTTACTTTGAATAATAGCTAGGATCTTTCTTCCATAGTCGAGTAATATTGTCCCAATATGTGTATGCTTCATAGGTGGAACGTCATGTAGTCATAGCAAACCAAGAGATTGTTAGGGGTTTGGTACCTCCTCTGTTCTACAGATTCACAGAAGAATCAAAAGTGCTTCTCTCCCAAGAGGTCCTCCTTAACGGGGGCAAAACGGTAAATAATTAACTACTGTTGTGAGATTTTTTTTATTAAATTTTCAAAATGGTAAATTGTATATACACTCAACTACATATGTATTTCTACTTATAAAACCAATATGACTCAGTTTGTTAAAAATGACATCTGAAATGTGTCAAAATTGAGTCATCAGAATTAATCTAATTTCATGTACTTTTTTTTAAAAAAATGACATCCCAAGTGTGTTCATCTTTGGAGGAAAAAAATAATAAATGATTTAGCTTACTCAAAAATCTATTAGAAACTAAACACAAAACAAAAAATGGATCATTGTTATCAACCACAAAGACTTACTCACTAGACTTGGCCCAATTCCCTTGACCCAAATCTAAAAGGTCTGACCCAGTTTATGCCCTGATTCACATATTGTAAACCCAATAATAACTAATTGGGAACTTTATTTTTGATTGGACGTGTAGTGGCTGTCTGTAAATGAGAAGGGGGGACACATTGAAAGGATTTACATTCAAGCCTGTCTCAATCTCCATGTAATTGATGATGACGATTTAAAAGATCCGTCTTATTGTGATATTGTTAATTCAAGGTCTCTTCTTATTTTATCCCTTTTGCTGGTATTCAGTAACTTTATCCATCCTTTTTCTCTAATTAATTGCTGCCTTTATTCTTCTTTATGCAGATTTCCAGGGGGGCGTTGTTACCTATATCAATCGAATGGATTGAAAGCACGTGTGAGAGGTGAATACTTGACACCTCAACTCTCATACACCCTCAACCTTGTCTTCCGATATAGATGGGAGGATCAAGTCAATTCATATAAACCCCTGAGATACAAAATAGATGGAGAGACAAAAGTTTTCATAATTTACCCTTCTACACATATGAGAGAAGATGGATGGTTCATTGTTCCTTTGTATCACTTTACAACCCAACACTCAATTGCTGACCTTCAATTTCAGTTTAAACAGCGTTCTATCTATCTACTAGTTGCAGGATTCGAGTTCCAACCATCTAAAGAAAAAGTAAGCACTTTATTATTGTCAATGGTTATGTTATTTATAAAAGATATAAAGAAAAAATGCATAATTGCTTGGATATGTCATTATATAGGCGGAACTTCAAGTGTTTGAAGAGTACCAACACATAGTCGAGGCTGCCTCACAATCTCTCTTCTACACATCCCTTGATGAACTTAAACAGATTCTCTCCAAAGGAATCTACGTTAATGGATTCAAAACGGTATTCAATTGGCCATGTCTATTTATAAAGATAATCTGAGCAGAACTAATTCCCAAATTACTAATTATGCAGTGGTTTTCTCTTAATGAAAAAGGAGAACACTGTGAAATGATATCCATGGAAGACTGTTTGATTCCAAATGATGATTCCACTCCTCGATATAAGTCTCAACCATTTTCATGCAGATTTCCATTAGGCTATTATCGAATAGCCAATAAGGAATTCAAAACACACGTGAAGACTCGGTTATTGTCTCCATCAATCACATATACTGTGAACCTTGTATACAATCGTTTCTCATGTAATAAACAAATGTTCATAGACCTCAAGTACAGATTAAGAGGGGAGGCAACAACTTCTGTTGTGTACCTTGCAAATCAGAGACAAGATGATTTGTTGTATATGGTTGAATTGTATCAATTCACTAGCGATGGGAGTATTCTTGATCTTGAAATTATTTTTGAAAATTCTGGAACCAATATAGATGAAGTAGAAGGCATCTTGTTTCAGCCCCTGGAAAAAGTAAGTTGACATATACAAGTTTATTCATCTTAGTCCTTTTCTAAGATAGTTTTAGAATCTAAAAGATTCTTACAAACGAGGTTAACTGCCAGAATATCTTGAATTACAATTGCCAATAAAGTCGTGTTGGGTTGGGCCAGGTAATATATGTCCAAAATGGTTGGGATAGAAACGGGTTTCAAAAAAATTGTTTATAAATCCTGGAACCAGTATACAAGGAGTAGAAGGCATCCTGTACCTTAAACATTCTTACAAGACAGGTCAACCACCAGAATATTTTGAAATACAGGTGGCAATTGGGAAATGAAGGTTGGGTTGGGACGGGTGGATTATGAATTGCTAATAGAATTTAAAATTTAGTTAGAAACTTGGAACAAAAAATTGTCAATGGAGATACGGTATTTATAGAAGTTAGGTGGAAGCCCGACAAAATTAATAGGTTCTTAAGAGGAAATAAGTACTATTGCATTGTTTATAGCTAAACTTCATATGTAGGTGGAAGATCAATTGTTAATCTAAAAATTTTAATGGACTTGTCAACAACTAGTCATATCGCAAATTTTGGATATCCGAAATTTTCGATGATTGTTTTTTGTTAGACATTATATTTTATTTAAGTTTTTGTAATTCGGATATTCGAAATTTCAGATTACACTTTTATGTATCTGAATATCCAGATATGTATAATTTTTGGAAAACTTTCATATAACTTCCAAAACTGTCATTTCATAAAAACTTTTTAGTAAATTATGATCAAGTTTTCGGAAATCCGAATACGTATATTTTTTCGAACACCCGAAACCTAAATCAAGAAATCTTAGAAAGTTTCGGCTTTGTTGCTCTCTCCTAGTTATATACTCAAAAGCATCAAAATAGATTAAAAAAAAAAAAAAAAAAAAAAAAAAAAAAAAAAAAACTTATTTTGAGTTTACTATACTTTTTATCCACTAAATATGTTAGAAAAAATTAGGTTTAGTAATGCATTCGTAAGTTTTTATGATGGTTTATTTGTATAAACTAAAGTTGAAAACCATTTTTAAACTTTTATTGGTTTATATAATGAACTTCAGCCCCCCTTAACTACAAATCCTGGCTCCGCCCCTGAAGGCGACCCTGAGTTTTTCAAAGAAATCAGGATGCTTTCATGTTACAGGCATGAAAACCTCATATCTCTACTGGAATTTTGCTGCCAAGGGGGTGAGATGATCCTCATTTACGAGTATGCATCTCGTGGAAGTCTCGATCGCTATCTTAGTTCCGCTGATCTCACTTGGACGCAGCGTCTCAGGATATGCCTTGATGCTGCGAAGGGGCTAAGCTTCCTGCATGATCCAAATGGGACACAACAAAGAGTATTGCACTGTGACATTAAAAGTGCAAACATCCTACTTGATAATAATATGACAGCGAAGGTTTCCGACTTTGGGCTTTCAAAGATGGGTCCTGCTAATCAGCAGTACTCACTTCTTGTCACCAGTGCTGTAGGTACCATTGGGTATTGTGATCCATTGTATATGCAGACATACTCCTTAACAAAAGAGTCGGATGTGTACTCTTTTGGGGTAGTCTTGTTTGAAGTCATGTGCGGCAGACTATGTGCTGAAAATACCAATGGTCGCTTGAATGTTTACGTGCCTTTCTGGAGAAAATGCTACGAAGAGAATAAGTTAGATGAGATTATCTTGCAAGATCTCAGGAACCAAATGCAACCAAGTTCATTGAAAATATTTTCGGACATTGCATCTCAATGTTTACGGAACGCTCGTGAAGAACGGCCAACGATGTCTCTTGTTGTGGAAAAACTTCAGATTGCACTTCAAATGCAGGTGCTACCGAAAGAGTATGCAAAGATAGCTAATGCTACAGTAGATCCTCTACCCTGCAGATCCTTTGAGGAATTCAAAGAGCTTATCTCCAAAGGGGTCCTCCTTAACAGGGGTGAAACGGTAATTAGTTACTTTGTTTTAGTTTATATCTTTAGGGAATGGTAATTAGCTACTTTGGTTTAATTTATTTGTGGAAATAGATAGGAATAGTACCAAATAAAGATTGCTAATGATATATTTCCCACAACAATGCAATGTTTTTAGAGGTGCATTTCAATAATTTAAAAAAGATTTCTTGAGAGTTTATTTTTCTTCATATAGTGTAAAAAAATGGTTTTCTGCACCCAAGTATTCAGTGATACGTCTGTTAGCTAAGGATATATACAACACGTTTTCATTTATAGCCATTCAAGTTTCACATCTAGCTAAATTTAAGTTTTCGTTTAGATTCTTTCTTTTTCTTTTCTTTTTCTCATTATAAAATTTAATGTTTCATTGCAAATCATTGAATATATAAGTCAAAAATACTCGGTGAGTTTAATAAGTTACATAACTTTGGAGATCGATCTAGTCAACGTTTATTATTATTGACAAGATTAGTTTGAGGTAGAAATTTTAGATATGTTACTAAAAGTAGAAAATCAGTGATTAACTTCTACTATTGATAAGTTACTCCATGTTATTTATTTTCTATTTCAAAACCAAACATAAAAATTAGTCATCAACCACAAAGATTCGCTCACTAAACATGACCTTATGTTTGGTTATGAACTTATGATAAACATGTACTCGATTCCGACTTCCATTGAAGCCTCTCATTCAAAGCCGACACATTTGCAATTAATCTCTAAATATTTCTGGACAGTGGTTATCATTAAATGAAATGGAAGAACATCATGTAATGGTATCCATAGAAGAGTATTTGTGTTTAGATGATCCAAACAGAGATTACAGTGATCGATACTCGTCTAAGGAAACGTCAAGGTGACTTGGTCTCCTTCTACTAATCCCTTTCGTTTCTAATCTATTTCAAAATACATGTCAGATTTACAGTAATGTAATCATTCCTTGCTGCTTTTACATTCAGATTTGCGGTTGGTTGCTACAAGACACATCTCATGGAATTGAAACTACGTGTCACAACTCCATTATTCTTGTCACAAGATGTCATATATGGGTTAAGCTTTGTCTTACACGCTAGTGAAATAGAGGCGATGAAACAACAATATGTAGGTGTCAGGTACAAAATACAAGAGGAGACAAAAATTTCAATTCTGCACTTTGCAGATAAGAACGAGTGTAAACGGTTGGTGGTAGAACTGTATCAGTTTAACAGCACCGAGGAGAGTATTCTAGATCTTGAAATTTTCATGGAAGACTGTGGTCTCTCGGGTGAATTTTACATAGAAGGCATCGAGTTCCGTCCCTTGGAAAAAGTAAGCTGGCAAATGCCGATTTTTCTATCCTCATCATTTACATACTTTGAGTAATAGCTAGGATATTTCTTCCCTGGTCGTGTAATATTGTCCAATATATGTATGCTCCATAGATGGAACGTCAGGTCGTCATATCAAACCAAGAGATTGTTAGGGGTGTGGTTCCTCCTCTGTTCTACAGATTCACAGAAGAATCGAAAGTGCTTCTCTCCCAAGGAGTCCTCCTTAACGGGGGCAAAACGGTAAATAATTAGATAATGTTGTTGGAGTTTTTTTTATTAAACTTTCAAAATGGTAAATTGTATATACACTCAACTACATATGTATTTCTACTTATAAAACCAATATGACTCGGTTTGTTAAAAATGACATCTAAAATTTGTCAAAATTGAGTCATCAAATTTAATCCAATTTCATGTACTTTTAAAAAAAAATGACATCTCAATCTTTGGAGAAAAAATAATAATAAATGATTTAGTTTACTCAAAATCTATTAAAAACTTAACACAAAACAAAAAATGGATCATTGTTATCAACCACAAAGACTTACCCACTAGACTTGGGCCTAATTCCCTTGACCCAAAGCTAAAAGGGCGCGACCCAATTTTAGCCCTGATTCTGATATTGTAAACCTAATAGTAATAACTAAGACTTTATTTTTTATTGGATGTGCAGTGGCTGTGTATAAATGAGAAGGGGGAACACATTGAAAGGATTTACATTCAACCCTGTCTCAATCTCGATGAAATTTATGATGACGATTTAAAAGATCCGTCTGATTTTGATATTGTTAATTATTCAAGGTCTCTTATTTTATCCCTTTTGCTGGTATTCAGTAACTTTATCCATCCTTTTTCTCTAATTAATTGCTGTCTTAATTCTTCTTCTGTATGCAGATTTCCAGGGGGAACATGTTACCAATATGAAGATGATTTCAAAGCACGTGTGAGAGGTGAATACTTGACACCTCAAATCTCATACACCCTCAACCTTGTCTTCCGATATATATATGAATCACATAACCCCCTGAGATACAAAATAGATGGGGAGGATGAGGCAAAAGTTTTCATTATTTACCCTTCTACCCATTTGAGAGAAGATGGATGGTTCATTGTTCCATCCTATCACTTTACAACCCAACACACTACTGCTGACCTTCAATTTCAGTTTGAAGGCCATTCGATCAGATTACTAGTAGCAGGATTCGAGTTCCATCCATCTGAAGTAAAAGTAAGCAGTTTAATTTCAATGGTAATGTTATTTATAAAAGATGTCAAGAAAAAATGACACTTAATTAACCCGCATGTATGGCTCACTTGCTTGGATATGTCATTATATATATAGGTGCAACTTCCAGTGTTTGAAGAGTACCAACACATAATCGAGGCTGCCTCACAATCTTTGTTATACACATCCCTTGATGAACTTAAACATATTCTCTCCAAAGGAGTCTACCTTAATGGATACAAAACGGTATTCTATTAGCTATGTTTATTTATAAAGATAGTCTGAGTAGAACTAATTCCCAACTTTCTAATTATGCAGTGGTTTTCTCTTAATGAGAAAGGGCAACACTGTCACATGATATCCATGGAAGACTGTTTGATTCCAAATGAAGATTTCCCTTCTCGATATGAGTCTAATTGTTGGTCAAGGTGACTTGTCATACTCAGACTTTACCCTGTTGTTTCATAAGTATATATAAATTGATGCATCATTCTTTGCTTCTTCTTCTTCTTCTTCATGCAGATTCCCAGCAGGATTTTATCTAACAGACAATAAGGGATTCAAAACACACGTGAAGACACAGTTATTGTCTCCATCAATCACATACACTGTAAACCTTGTGTACTATTTTCTCTCAAGTGGTGAACAACTGTACATAGACCTCAAGTACCGATTAAGAGGGGAGAAAACAACTTCTTCTGTTGTGTACCTTGCAAATCAGAGAAGAGAAGATGATTTATATATGGCTGAATTGTATCAATTCACTAGCGATGGGAGTATTGTTGATCTTGAAATTATTTTTGAAAATTCTGGAACTCATATAGACGGAGTAGAAGGCATAATGTTTCAGCCCCTGGAAATAGTAAGATGACCAATACAAGTTTATTCATCTTAGTCCTTTTCTATGATAGTTTTAGAATCTAAAAGATCTTAAAAATGAGGTTAACTGCCATAATATCTTGAATTACAATTGCCAATAAGCTCATGTTGGGTTGGGTCAGGTAGTATGTCCAAAATGGTTGGGGTCAAAACGGGCCATTTTTCAAAAAAATTTATTTATAATCCTGGAACCAGAATAGAAGGCATCCTTACAAAACAGGTCAACCACCAGAATATTTTGAAATACAGGTGGCAAATGAAGGTTGGGTTGGGATGGGTAGATTATGAATTGCTAATAGAATTTAATATTTAGTTAGAAACTTAAAACAAATAAATTTCAATGGAGATACGGTATTTATAGAAGTTAGGTGGAAGCCCAACAGAATTAATAGGTTCTTAAGAGGCAAATAAGTACTATTGCATTGTTTGTAACTAAACTTTATATGTAGGTGGAAGATCAATTGTTAGAGGATGACAGGGTGGAGGATATCGAAACTATATCAGATTCCGACACGTATTGGGAACAAAAGATACCAAATGATTATGAAGAAACACTCAAATTGTCAAAAGTTAGTCTGGAGTGGAAAACAAAGAAGGAACTATACTCAATTCTTTGCAAAGGGTTCCTGCTTGATAATGGTCATCAGGTATATTTTATATGAATGATATCATTACTAGTTTACTTCCAATTTTCAAAACCCATTTCAAACATAATATTCCTGCACTTACCGTATCTATATCGATTTATAGTGGTTCAGTGTTGATAAAAACGGGAAGAAATGTCAAATGCTATCTGCAAGAGCAGCAGGACTTGTAATAGATGAAAATAACTCAAACTGGGAGTCTTCCAATGAATTAAGGTTCTTCCCTTTATATTTCTTGCCAGTTTTTCAGTAATAGTTTATATTGGATTCCCCACTCCTAATTTATGGACAACATGAGAGTTCACTTTATCTCTTGTCTCATACAAGTTCTTTCATCTCCAACTGTCTAGGTTCTCGTGTTTAACTTCCCAAACACTCTGCCTCTTTAGTTCATTGTGTGAATCCATTGTATTGCAAAAATGGGTAATAGTTAAGAAAGACAGTTTATTATGCTGCAATATTCCGTAAATTCTTGATGATTTAAGTTTCATTCTATTGATCCAAATCTTTCAACCCGAAACCTCCTGTTATGGATCAATATTACACAAGAGCCATACAGTTCCTTATTGAAAGTACAGGGACCTTTTGTGTCATCTTCTTAATAGTAAGCTACAGTTAGTATAAAATGATGAAAAATAGGATGTGTTTAGTATCTTGTTCATTGTGATAATTGAAAAGGAAGTAACCTCATCAAAGCTGTTCTTTGTTAGTGTTACGATCTGGTGAGCTGTTCTCACTAGATTAGTGTATCAGTTAATGAATAAGAGCATACCTCCTTGATTATTGAAGCCTAGTAAATCCGAATATCCCAAGTATGCCAAAGCATCATATGGCTTTGGTTTGGTGTGTGATGGCATGTAAATTTCACATTGACCAATTCCACTCAGTTTAAATGTTATCACTGTTTGAAGTTGGCATGTGTTATGACCACCTGTTAGACAATAAACATAAACAACTTAATACATTATTAGGCTTCTACCACTTGGAAACCTTAAACAAATTCCAAATTTAGTACATAAGTAACGAGATTTTTTGTTTCTGCAGATTTGGAGAAGTGCTTGTAATAACATGCGGCTACAAATTTCAAATTCGGAGGAGAATAGAACCCCAAGAAGTATCACCTGAAACAACATATGCAGCTTACCTTGTCTTTAAATTACCACAAGACCAATCAACATTTGAGGCTCCTATTAAGGTGGAGGATGACGAGGTTGTCTATTTAAGTAGATATCATTCGTTTATCTATTTAGTAAGCCCTCCACACACCCCAGTTATCGGATCAAAGTTTGATGAAAGTACCTACAACCCACTGAATAGATACAAAGGGAATGCCCTTCCGCAACAGAGGACCGATGGTTGGATGGAAGTCAAAGTATGGCAGTTTCAAACTACCGCCGAATCAGTTCCTATGCGTCTTTTTTTTGAGCATCCCGGTGAGAAGGATCTTAAGGGGCTTATGATACAAGGAATCGAGCTAAGACCCATATAGATGATTTTTTGCAATGATTTTGTAGTGGGCAATTTATTCATAATGTTGTTTGCACTTTGCATTAATTTTGATAATTTGATTTGTGGGAGATATTGTGAAAATTGAACTCCAATTTCTGGAAAATGTTAACCGGGTCAAAACCCGGGTCTAGGGCGAAGCAGATAAGGCTGACCGTTTTTTAACGGAAAGGTTATCAAATATGAAGAAAATAACAAAAAGCCCAAAACAAATCTTCATTCTTTTTTCTTATTTTTATTATGATTTGATCTATGACTATTATATTATTTGGTCATTTTGTATTTTTGAAGCTACGCAAGTGATGCAAATAAGTACAAAATACATCTGTGTGGTTTGTTAATTTCACATTAAATATTAACGTCAAAAACTTTGATAATCGTCATTCTTCCGATAGTAAAAGTCATACATTACATTTATGAGAATCAACAACATGAGAATCAACAACGTAATTTTTTTCTTTGTTATCTTTGTTACTCCTTGTAATAAAAGTCAAATACCCTTCTTAATAAATTTATTCCTAATTATTCATTTCATTTTCTTCTTCTCACAACCTTTACCACCCATGATTATCACCTTTTTCTCCCTACCGCCACCAGGGGCGGTGCTGAGAACGTCAAAAAAAAGTTAGGCCCGGCACGGGAAAAAAAAGTGCCCTTATATTATAATATCAATAGACAATAATCAAGTACGAAAAGCCAAAAATACGAACAAAAATCATTCTTGCAACAAAAGTACATATAATGGGTATAAAAAATTTTAGTGCCCCTTAGTGGGTTGTGCCTAGTACATATAATGGGTATAAAAAAATTTTAGTGCCCCTTAGTGGGTTGGGCCCGGCTCGATTGCTGATGGTGTGCCGGCCCAAAACCGCCCATGACCTCCACCGGCACCGATTACCTAAACACATTACAGAACACGTAAACTCATCCTCATACAATCACTTTCAACTACCATAAAATACCTAAATTCATCATCATTTTATTCTCTATGAATATTTTGAAGAACATGGTGAACTTACCATATGACTTGAAAAGCATTATTCATGAAATGAAAAACATGTCCTGCTCTGTATTTAGTCACGAGAAAAATTGTTTCGGGTAGTGTGTGACAAAAGACTTGCAAGAATAATTACAAATGAAAATATATCAATTGAGGTATTGCTTCAAGCAGTGAAGGAAGTTATGGGAATTATATTCATGAGCCTCCAAGTAATTAAGAGTAAGGCTGCTCATCGGGTGAAAACCGGACCGGACCGGACCGAGACCAAATCCGGCAAAAAACCTAGACTGAGACCGGACCGAATGTAGTCGCTCCGGTTCGCTTTGGTCCGGTCTCGGTCCAAGTAGGCTAAATGTCTGGGTTTTAAGCCCAACCGGATCGGACTGGACTGGACCGGACCAAACCGAGACCGAAATTATGAAAAACATTAGACCGAGACCGGACCGAATGTGGTCGGTCCGGTCGGTTTTGTCGGTCGGTCCGGTCCATTTGCTCACCCCTATTTGAAGAGTATTGAAATTATTTCTTTTTTTGAGGTATGGGGGGACTAATGATGGTCATCCAAGTCGGT
Source organism: Artemisia argyi (assembly GCA_030686995.1). Taxonomy (NCBI): domain Eukaryota; kingdom Viridiplantae; phylum Streptophyta; class Magnoliopsida; order Asterales; family Asteraceae; genus Artemisia; species Artemisia argyi. The sequence continues at coordinate 188,575,683 of CM060684.1, forward strand.
TTTCTAGATTTTTGTCTTCCGGTTTGATTGGTACCGAGTCATGTTGATAATCAAACCTCTAAAGCCTCATAAGACAATTGGTAATGGTATGCATCATAGTAAATGTTTCTCTGATCAATTTGCTAACTAGATTTGTAAGTATGTAGTTTTGTAATTACTCTTGTCCTTGCACTTAAAAGGGTCTTGAATTAAAGAGACTGATATATATATAGGGTCTAAAAGCGCAATATGATACTCCCACTTCTATGCTCACTTTAAAGTTCAAAGCACCAACACAAAATACTTTCTTGTACGTACAACAAACCAATCAGATCCGTGACAAGATGCAAAAAAAAGTTTACCATGCTGTTTACAGCAAATACGATTCATTAATCATACCACGTGAACAAGAGGATGAATCCGGGTTTTTTTCTATATAAATTCCAGAATGTCCATCACGAGCAGGAAACATTGTGGGGCTATCATCATCATTATCCACATGTTGCTACTGCTGCTGCTGTTTTCAACAAAACGAAAGGATTTAAACAGCTAACCCATGAATAACCTGCAATTATGTCAAACATAACATAAATAAGCTCAAAGAAGCTGATACACTGTAAAAATCTGTTTTGATTCATGACTAAATCAATCATACCTACGAATTTCAACTCAGTTTATCTTCTCCTGCTGTCCCTGTCTTTGTCTCTGCGTCTATCTCTATCATGGTCTCGTTCCTTCTCTCTTTCAGTAAGTGAATCATAACTTCTACCCTTTTCCCGATCCCTACTTGATGATTTACGTTGTGGGCTTTCACTGTCATGATGGCTTCGTTGACGCTTTCTTGAAGATTCACGTGAATCATCTCTTTTCTCCCTTCTTTCTGATGACGTCCCTGTGGTTACTAAAACATTATATGTGTATTCAACAAAATTACCAAAAGCTTAAACCCTGACAATTTAAAACTCACTCTTGTGTGATGAATCTTCATTATGATCCGTTAAGCCATACTTGTATTGTAATTGTTTTTGATGTGCCGCCACTTTCTTTTCAATTTCTTCTTTCTTTAATCCTCGTTCTTCAAGGGATTCATGGTACTCAATCAAAGACACCTCAATCTGTCTCAACTTTTGTCTGCACGTGTGGGACAATTAAACAACCATGATTATGAATGTAAAGTTATATAAAAAATAAATAAATAAATAAATAAAATCTAGTAAAGACTTATAACTTCAAAGTCGTAATTCTGTCCCTTCCTAAAAATACCAAATAATATCAACTAGATATATTCATTACTCCCCAATAGCAAGTATACCTCTTCGCTTTCAAAAAGTATCAGATTATTTCACTTAAATCTATTTATCAATAAAACCATGAGTAAGGTCTAGATGTGAAATTAAAACTAAAGAAGTTTAAAATATATATATGTTAAATGAAAAATCTGATACTCGTGATAATAAGTACATACCTCTTCTCTTCAGTTAAACTAGTATCAGAACTCGTGATAGTGCTTGCGGTATCCATAGCCTCAATACCATGACCACCAGCAGCATTCTCGCTTCCAGATGATGAATAACCCAATCCAAGATCTCTAGTACTTCTTTTTTGTTCATCGTCATTTTCATCGTCTTCACGGGCCCACTTAGAGGCAGGCAATACAGATTCGGGTTTTGTCTTATTAGGGAAAGCTTTTAGCTCAGGTTGTGGGATCGGAATCATTGCAGCTATGGACGCAGAACCTTTGCCTTTTGATATGACACCCATATCATCATCCACTTGATGATTCCTTCCTGAATATCCCACAGGCCCCGTATCGACATTACTTTCCCTTTGATTATGATGGGAATACTTCAAATTATCACTGAGTTCATAACCCCTTTGCTTTTCTGATTCTTCCAAATAAAGCAGACGTGCGACCATCATTTCTCTACCACCAACAAGAGATAATCCGTTATGTCTGCAACGTCTTTCCAGCTCAGCAAGAGGAAGATTTAATAGTTCTTTCATGGCTGCACTTTTGCCGATTGCTAACGCTGCATCTGGATTAATTTTTCCAGAATCGCCAGTTTCGCTATAATTGGACATGTGTTCGGTTTCTGTTGCATCGCCAGAAATGGAATGGAATGAGGTAACACCAGAGTTACTGGATCGAAGAAACGTTGAACGCAACCCGTTTACATATGCATCCGAAAATAAGAACCAGTCAGCCCACACTTGAAGAACTTTCATGACTCGTTCCTGCAGATAAGAGAATGTTACACTTAGAACAGAAGGAAAATAAGCAAAGAATATGAGTGGATCAGGACTGAAGATACTCATCTTATATAATGTCCATTATATAATAAAACATAATCATGATTAAACCTAAAAATATAATGTAGTAAATTACTAAAGCGGTCCATACTCCATATGATTTGCTCAAAATCACTGAAACCGTCTCTCTTAAAACAAATTGCATAAATGGCCCCTAAGAGGGAATATCGTTGCATATAAATGGTCACTCTAAGGCTCTCAAGAGCCATTTATGCGATTAGTTTCCAAGAGGGACAATTTCAGTGATGTTTACCAATGACCAATGGCTACACCTCTAGCATTTTACCTTTAGGGCCTCAGCTGTGATTCTTCCAGTGATACTCCGATACAGGTCATTAAAGCTTTCAAGTATATCTGGCAAATTTGTTTCAAATTTGGTGCGGTAAGCAGATGCATTCTTTACAGGAGCGCTACTATTGTGAAGAATGTCGGAGACAAGCATGAGCCTTGCAACTTTAGTAGGTATTGGAGTTTCTTTAAGAGTCAAAGACTCTGTTAGAACTTCAACTATCTGCAAAAAATAAATAAAAGCGGATTAAGCAACAAAAAAACACAAAACATATCATAACTAATAACTTTTAGTGTCAGGATACCTCTCCAGCAGCATCAGCATTATCTAAAGCGAAACCCATTGCTTCTTTGATTTGGATTCTTTCTAATGTTAAAGCACGGAGCATATCTTCAAATTCATCTCTTTGTGCATCAGTCAATGTACGTTCAGTCTCCACACGCTGAACGAAGATAATCAAAGGAAAATAAGTACAATAAATAACTTAATTGCACCTGGCTAATGTAAGATTGACAAAAGAAAATAAATAACAAGATTGTACCCTGCTTCTTCCAGCAGCAAATGTAGCTCCCGTCTCCTCATTCTCTGGACTCTTGTCTTTTGGCAGAGCAGGTGGGACCCATCTAGCAAAAGGTACCAAATTTTGTTTTTTAAATCACTGATTTATATAACATATGCATGATATGTAAAGGAAGTATCAAGATATGTTTCCGGCAATTATTACCTCCCACTACCAGTTATCATGATAAAAGGTTCAGTTCGCCACCTATGCATCGTATCACCCTGCATTTGTGAGAGCAAATATTAATCTTTCAATCCACATATATCTCAAGCTGCCATTCCCTTTTATAGGGTTCAATTATAAGTGTTGCTTGTTAACCATGTACCTGAGCAAAGGAATAAAGCCTCCAAACATAATAAGTATGCTCCTTAGAGCCGAGTTCAAACAAAAAACTAAAAAGAGGATTCCCACGGACCCTCTCCATTACAGCTTGCTCGAAAGCACAACCTCCATCAAGAACGTAAAGAGCCATTTTATCAATTACTTTTCTAAGGCGGGCATCCTCAAGCATAACAACTGTTATGTCGTGCACATTGGGAGTAAGAACCTAGTCACCAAGGTTAGAATATCAGTACCTTAAAATAGCTTTTGCTTACAAAGGTAGTGTAAGATATATTCAACCTATAGGTCAACTTACCAGCTCAGAGTTCTGGCTAGGAACAGAAGTAATGGGAGGACCAGATGGACCGGACAAGATCACAGTGGCACCCTGCAAACCACAAAAGGTCACTCATAAGACCCGCACAAGTCATTAATGTTTTATATCATCCACTTAACCTAAAACTCATAGCAAGTTTTTACAAACATATCATAAAGCATACCTCTTTACTCCTGATGGCCATTTGTCCTGGAGGAGGAGCAGGGAGTGATTGAGAAGGGAGAGAAACGGATTTACCCCACCCAATATTCAATTCATAATCATAAACAATCACCCCTGAAACATTAAATACAATATTCAGTTATCACTCTTGCTAAGAAAGTTTGCAACTTAGAAGCTCCATAAATGATTCAACTAAACATTTCTAGAACTTCAATTCATATAATCTCCCATCTGTGTGACACGTAAAAGTTGACATTACCGGTATAGCTGGAAAATTTCTACATAAATATACGAATCAGATTGTTGACCTGATGACCTCTACTCTCATTTAAACAAGAATTTTAGCTCTTATACTATTTGGAAGGGCTTAACCTTGCATTTCATCTTTTGCAGCTTGTCCATCTGCACGGTTCATAAAAGCCACAAAACCACAGTTTTTTTGTCGTTTTCGCTCCTCTTCTGTCTTTGGCCACATTATCTTCACTAGCAATGGGTCCAAATCTTCCAAATGTCCGCAGAAGAAAATTTTCATCTACCTGAAATGTATTGACCATAGAAAGAAAAGGTCAGCTTGCATTTTTTCACCAACTAAAGTACCATATTAGCATCACGATCTTACCTGAGGTGCAAGATTTCCGACATAAAGGTTGGTGGTCTGAGGATCTCCATCATCAAAGGAACCAAACTTCGGATCAAATTCATCAGGCAACTCATCAAACCGACTAGATAGCTGAGATAGTAAGATACAAGTATATGTGATTTAGATGAGATTATGGTATTTATATATGAAATCCTCTTTATATAAATGCCAAACAAGGTTGAAAATGTATGCATTGCAATATTTGACTAGATATGTAGTTAGGGGCAACTCGTTGACTAATGATGAACTTCCTAATAAAATCATATCTTACCGTTGAAGTTGGACGTCCGTCCTGCCAGTTTTCACGCTCTTGGTTTCTTCTTTCTCTCATTTCTTGTTCATGTTTTAATTCCTCCATGAAATAGTCTATATTCCTCGCCTTCCCTTTGCTTTTCTCTTTTGGCCTCTCTTCGTCCTTCTGTCAGTAGTAAAAATCCGTTACAATCGGCTACAAAAAGTCAACAAGCTAGTAGCATAGAAATGTTTCAGCAGTTCACTAACCTGTTTTTCATTTTCTTTACCCTTGGTTGCCATGGGAGGGGGTAAGAAAGAAGGAACATACCTGCAGGGAAAAAATATAATACACAATTTTCAACACTTAATTTGTGAGTACTAAACTCACATACATATGCCTATTTATTAATGCTTCATACAAAATATCCCCTAATAGTCAACAACTTTGGACTTCATTTAATTTACTCTGCAGCTTCAAGAAGAAGGATGTGTGTATTCAGATACATTAGCACCCTGCAAACTGCCCACCCAAATTATGAATCATGTATTTATGTTCAGTAAGGTGTAAAACAAAATAGGTAACTTGATTTAGCGATCTAGTCCTAAAGCAACTCGCTCTCACCAATCAAAGGTGCCCAAAAATTCCACATCAAAAACTTAAGGGTTAAGTTTTTTTAATAAAATGATGATATAACCACCTACAATTCAATAACATAGGGCAACTAACTTATATGGTCAACTGAACAAGCTGAACCGAGAAAGTCTTGGCAAGCTTAAAAGACCCTTGTGTACCAAGTCTATGCAAGATACATTAGCACCCTGCAAACTGCCCACCCAAATTATGAATCATGTATTTATGTTCAGTAAGGTGTAAAACAAAATAGGTAACTTGATTTAGCGATCTAGTCCAAAAATTCCACATCAAAAACTTAAGGGTTAAGTTTTTTTTAATAAAACGATGATATAACCACCTACAATTCAATAACATAGGGCAACTAACTTATATGGTCAACTGAACAAGCTGAACCGAGAAAGTCTTGGCAAGCTTAAAAGACCCTTGTGTACCAAGTCTATGCAAGATATATGGACCACCTAGTAAGTTATATGTTTGAGCGGGTCCTAATTTTTCTTAACAGTAAACGCTTGCATAGTTGCATGTGACTTCACATAAATGATCTAACTTTATTTCATCTGAAGCTGATGTGAGCACATAAATCCAATGGTACAAAAGTAAAGGTAAGAGTCACATTTATATATAAACCCAGACTCAAGCTCTGAGAGTTCAGCCTGAGCTCAAAGCTTCCAAACTTGGTGACTTGCCAGCTAATCACTAGCCTACTGAACATTAAGTCCAACCAACAATTTCATGAGGAAAACCTCATTTCTACCAATCTCAGGCTCATTTGGAAAGCATGCACCTAGTTGCCTATGGTAATTTTCATCACCATAAAAACAAAACCAAAACAAAGTAGACTATACAAAGGACTACAGACTACTAGTAATTGTTAATCAGCTATTGAGCATGTGTGTACAATAAAGTGTGTTAGTATTCGTTTGAATGTGAATAGCATTGGTAGCTTGACACTGGGACTACATATAACAATTAACAAGACTCCTAACTCCTTAGTTAGATTATAGACGAGCTACATATAACAAGACTCCCAGCTCCTTAGTTACCAGCCTAAACAAGACAATAGAGTTTCATAAACTGATCGCCTTATAATTTCTATATTCAGAATGCCTTATGATAAGAGCAGTGTAACATATTCAAACCAAACAAAAGCGCTTGTTTACCTACTCCCCTTCTTTGAACCAGACACTTCTTTGGAATTTCCACCTGCGTTCGCGCATGAATAAAAAGGCCCATTTGCTTATTAATGTGTACGTTGAAAATAAATCATTCATACAACCATATTTATGCACCATTTTAATTAATAACACAAAACTAAATAACAGAAACCGAAAATGCATCCAAGACCTTATAACACGAACTAACCTGCATCAGGTTTCACTTTTTCATCGTTAATTGTTCCTCCTCGAACAAAAGCTTTTGACCCAGGTGTAGAATCCCCTTGAAACGACTCGAGAAACTCAGCATAAAGACGGGCTGTTTCATCCTCAGCCCTCTACAAAAATACATTTTTTTTATTAAACTTTCGGTCAAATTCATACTAAATAGACACAATTGCACACGTCCACAATAGCCGTACCTTTTTCTTCGCCTCTTCTTCTTCGCGATGCTTTTGAAAAGGCGTCTTCTTCCGTGTAATTGAAAAAGAACTCATCTTTTTGCCAAAACGCTTTTACCTGTATGACCAAAAGCATCAAGATAAAACATACACAATATTTTGTGAAAGAATGCAAGTGCTTGGACCTTAGATTTAGTTATTTTGTAAACGAATGCAATTTAAACCAAAACGACTATTTTGTAAGAATTACTATCTAAACCATATGATGGTAAAAGAAGGCTTTTATAGTTTCATCTCGGATAAGCACTTTAAAATAACCATGTACCAATAAGCAGAAATAAACAAAGCAATCCCAAGCACCATCTAACTTGACATCTTTTGTTTACACCATTTAAAATCATTGACGATAACAATTACATTCAACGACACAATCACGCAATACAGCAATTATATACTCTATCCTGAAATTAGAGATCCCAAGTTAACAAATCCAAATCAAAGTACACATAAAAACCAAACACACTACACACAACAAATTAGACCTACAAGACACCTTATCATCTCAAAAGAAGGTTAATATAGGAAATTTAAAAGCATATCCCAATCATGCCGGAGCGGGGTATGAGAATGTCGACAATCACACCCTTACCCGAGGGTGAAGGAACTGCTTCCAAAAAGACCCCGGCAAGAACGTGTGTAGATAAATAATTAAATACATTCATGAGCAAGATATGTATCATCCATGTGTTGGGTATAGGATAAGAGCATATAAGTATGAGGCGTAAAAACTTGTATAATCTCAAAAGCCGAAAACTAAAAGCTCAATTTTGATCCATAATATGGTGTTTAAATTAGCTCATTTTATGAGCTTATCCGCTTATTAAATTTTGGAGAAGCCGAAAAACTACAAGCTTGATTTTTTTAAGCATATGATCATATCACTTTGATCTTTTGGACATAACAAAGCCCATAGAGTTGAGCTTATCGCCTTATCGTCATTTCCAGATTTTAGTATTCCGATAAGCCCATAAAGGGCGTGTTTGTCTAAGGTTATATAGCACGCCTCTAGCTTATTTGGTTTTCATCTTATGTTTCATAAGCTCACTTTTTGTGGCTTATTTTGAAACTTTTCGACTAATAAGCTTATTATGACATGATAAGCTTATATAAGACGTAAAGTTTCAAAACAAGCCACAAAAAATGACCTTATAATAAGTCATTAGCCCACTATATAAGCTCAAACAAACGCCCCCAAAACATATATGTGTCATCACATAACAAAGCTCGATTCAAAAAACTAAACTCATCTAATTTAACACCAAAGCTTCTACAATCTACATTTATCAAATTACAACAATCCTAAACTTACGAGCATGTCACATAGCGCTTACGCCTTATAGGGTGTGGACTTAATACGCCATAAGGTCAAGCTCATAAGCCCATAAACAATCTTTTTTTTTTTTCCTTATAGGGTGTGGACTTAATACTCCAAAGCTAATTTATTCCGATAAAATAATCTAATCCATATCCCTGTCATCTAATTTAACACCAAATCAAAGCTTTTACATTTATGAAATTACAACAATCATAAACTTATGGGGTGTTTGGATCAGCTTATTTAGCTGGCTTATGGGCTTATTTGAGTTTGGAAAAAGCCAATAAGCTCACTTATTGAAGCTTATCAACTTGACATTATTGGCTTAAGCCAATAATAATTCTAAACTTAATAAGCTCTAAAAAGTGAGTTTATCAGCTTTTTTTCCAAAATCAAATAAGCCCATAAGCCGGCTAAATAAGCTAATCCAAACGCCCTAAAAGGTTCAAACTTTATAAAATTAGTACTAATTAGCCTCTAAACGTTTAATTTGATGTGATTAAGAAAAGAACCCTAGTTTTTTGTAAGTATAGAGATTGATGAAAGTTACCGGTGAGGCGGTGATTTGTGATCGGTGGTGATGGTGGTGGTCGGAGGAATATTCCGGTGACCGGAGCGGTGGAGATGTTGAACGAATGGTGTTTTTATTTGTTTCATGTTTTCCGCAATATTGTCTGTGGAAACAAATTTTGAAAAAGTGAAACGAGAAGTCAAGGGCCAGTTAAACATTTAGAATTAGTCATTTGCTCTGACTTGATTGGCTGTGATAAAGAATTTTAATGGTGTTTGATGATGGTGAATCACAATATGAGATGTTCAAGAAGGGTAACTGTTTGGAATGATTAGAAAAAATGATTGTCCTTTATCTTCAAACAGTGAGAGTGATGACTCTGAAATGGCTGATCAGTTTGACCAATATTATTCTGATACTGAGAGTTTTGAGTCACAAAGATCTTTTGATTACCTGAGTGATATTGAGGATGAAGTCATTCAGCTTAGAAAAAGAAAGTTTGCGTCTAAAGAAAATATGGATGAAGGTCAAGATGATGTTGAACCACCTGGTTATGAAGACATGGCACCGTCAATTGAGTATGTTGGTAATAGTTTTGGTGAGACAGTTAGGGAGCATGAACATTATATGGAAGGTCTAATGCGCAAACTGAAAGGTAACAACGGGGAGGGGGAGTCTGACCCTTTTGTGATGGTAGAGAAAAAGGATGAAAAATACCCAATCTATGATGACCAGACCCATTGGAGACTCAAGAAACCTAAGGTACTTTTCTATGTTTTTCAAACTTACTTTCTGATATACGCGTCTATATACTTAAAACAATTTTATTATTTGAATGACAGCTTGACGAAAAGTACGTGAATTCAGATCAGTTTAGGGAAGCTCTCACTTATTATGCATTGGCAAACGGGTTTTCCTTGTGGTATGAGAAGAGTACGAAACAAATGATTATCTGTAGGTGTGGTCGAATGAAAGAAGTGTTAAAGGATCCAAGCAAGGGAAAACAAAGAAATTTTAACAAGTATCCAACAGGTTCACAAGTCAATCAATGCCCGTGGAGAATCTATGCAAAGTGGGTAAAAGAATCGAAAAGTTTTCAAGTGATTTCAATGACAGATGAGCATACATGTGTACGCGACTTCAATTACGGAAGACTTGTTACTTACAAGTGGATTGGAAGGAATACTGTGTTCACATTTTCCGATGGTAGGGTTTGCCATATGGGTAAAAATTTTGAAACAAGGAAGAGAGGTACATTTGGGTTTGTTAAGATGAGAGGTGGAAAGCGTAAATTTGGTGGACTAATACCCACACAGAGAATAGGAAAGATGGGAGCATGGTTAGGAATGGATGCAGATACTCAGGACACCATTGATGATTGCGAACCTCTTCATGCATTAGGTACTTTTTAACAACATGGTGAATGTTACAAGTTCTTTTTGCATTTCATATAAAACTAACTTGTTTGTGATGCAGGGTCAAAGAAAAAGAACAAACATGGTGAAAACATAGCTGCAACACAGGAATCACAAGTGATTGGGACATCAAAACAAGCATCATCAAGGACTGGAAGAGGTGGATCATCTGCAACAAGAGGTGGAATCAAAAGAAGAAGCTTGACACAGTCAAGGTTTGCTGCACCACAAGCAACAGAACAACCAACCAGAGCTGCATCTACTGAACCACAAGCCAGGCAAGGAAGACCAAGAGCAGAACCTCTTCCTCTCAGGATGAAGAGTCAAAGAATTCTCCATAAAAGGCTTTCTGTTCCAATTACTGGTCCAGGATCAAGTATAGAGAATGAAATAGTCTTGGATTAAACTCCTTGACTATGTTAGCACATATTTTGTCCATCTTTAATTTGTTAATTTGTGCTAAAACTTTTAACAACTATGATGTTAATTAGGATTCTAAAAACTAAGAACTGATATAGTGATGCACTTATGCCACTATTGTGCCCTATTTTGTCCACTGAAGGGCCTTGCTAAGTTAATGTAATTAGTTGGTAGGAACCTGATATAGTGTTGCACTTGATGCCACTATAATTGCTAGCCTATTTTGTTCATGGTAAAGGCATATACTGATGGAACAGGTTTCTGTGTTCTGGATGTAACACATGTAAAGTGCACTAAATTGCACAAACATTTGTTGCTATGAAATAACACTTTTAATCTAACGAAGGTGTCTTATTTAATCTTGTTTGTAGTTGAATGAATCTATGTTCTGGTCTTATATTTGTTAGCATATGCAGTTATAGTTTGCAAGTGTAGTGATTGTAATATGATTACAAGTCTCATGTAGAAACAAAATTAACACAAAATACAACCATTTCATTACCATACACATGAGAGACAAAATACAACCTATTACAAACCTTGAACACTTAGTTTTTTAAAGATACAACAATGAGAGACAAAATCAGCACAATTATCAAACCAAATACAACCATCAACAAACTGTCGTACACTACTGCTTTGGACTTCAAAGCATTAACATCTTGGTAAATTAGTTCCATTGATAGTTCTTGACTTGGCTGTTGCACTGTCATACCACCATGGTGTTGCAAGGTCATACCACCATATTGGTTGGATAGTTGCAGCCTCAACTCTTTGTTCTCCTCATGTAGATTGAATAATAGGTCTTTGTAGTAATCACAAGGTAATTCATCATCAAGAAAACCATACACCTCACATTTATGAACATCATTAAAAACACAAAATCAGAAAACAAAAATGTATAAACATTTGATAATATTTGTTACTAGTAACTTGCCCGTTTTGGGCAACCCTTGAATCTTCGACCTGGATTCGTAGGAGTCCAAGCAACTTGCTCATAAATTGGAATCTTACAATCACAATGTGTTTTAGCACGAATTTCTTCAGGAGAATAGAACCATCGAATAGATCGAGATGATGAAGCAGATGAGCGCATAATTAATTTTCTAAATTTGATAAGGTTGTATGATTTTAATTAGATAGATGGATTAGGGTTTATGTATTTGGGTGAAGAAATAAAGGGTAAAGTGTTAGTGTGTTTATATTAATAAAGAGAGGTTGCCTACATGGCATGGTGTGTTGGATGGTAACCGGTCCACATGGCATCAACCGGCTATGCAAGTGGAATATTACCCACTTAGGAAAAAAACATACAACTTTTTTGTCCTCAGAATAAAAAATTTTAGTTCACTACCTTGAAGATGAAATCGTGGCAAGTATAGTACTTTTTTTTTTAATTATTTGCTCATGTTTCTTTGATCGATTTGCAAACTCGAGTTCACCAACCCCCCACCACCCCACCCCCTCCCAAAGAAAAAAAAATGAGAATGCAATTGTATAGTTTCGAATGTTAAGTTATTGTAAATAGTAAATTATCTAAGACTGGTGTAAACATTGAACGACAATTCTGTTGTGTATTTCAATAATAATTGAGGGTATTTTAATATTTTTAGTGTGCTAAAAATTTCAACAATAAAAATTTAATAATATGTTTCGTTCTTTATACGTAGTATCTACTAGCTTCCATATTGTCGTAGATTCCAAGTTTTAGATGAATTAGGATTTTTTTTTTTAATATCGGGTTACAGGTTCTGTTTCATTATTTTTCTTTGCTGCTTACTTCAGGTTCTTGTTTCATTATTTCCTTGCACATAAAAGAGTCTTGAATTAAAAAGAGACTGCACTATATGGGTCTAAAAGCGCAATATGATATGCTCACTTTAAAGTTCAAAGCACCACAACACAAAATACTTTCTTGTACGTACAACAAACCAATCAGATCCGTGACAAGATGCATAAAAAGTTACCATGCTGTTTACAGCAAATACGATTCATTAATCATACCACGTGAACAAGAGGATGAATCCAGGTTTCTTTTTATGTATGTTTAGAGTGTAATCCAAAGTGTTTGTTGAAATGTCCGACTGAGTTTTGTGTATTTTGTTTTGGTAAAAATGCTGTGGATTATATGTGTAACACAAGTGTTCGATCAAATGTGTGATAGATCAGTTGTCTGTTTGTAGACCTTAGGCACGAGTAAATGGTTTTGGCAATAAATAACAACACATTCTGAACAGAGATTAGTGTTTGATTATCAAGTCTGAACACAGAACTGGTTTTATTCATAAATTTGTGTGTGATATTGAAGTTGTAAGGTTTTATAAGATAAGTTGCTGCAACAGAACTAATATTTCAGGGTAGATATAGATAAGTCTAACTATGCCTAAATCACTTATTTGTTGCGTTTGGCAATCTGATTCTTGTTATATAGAACTATGTGCTAGTCACTATGAAAATGCGTATCCAAACACCCCCTTAGTTACAGGCTATGAATTATGTGATGAGAAACATCATTAGTCTTAAGTTATATAATATTACCCGATATTGAATTATTGTGTTACCATCAGGTCTTTGTTGAACTGTATACACAAAATGTCTGAGGCAAACGAGGTATCCAAAGACCTTAAAGTTTTTGATAATGATCCAAAAGTTGAAGTAAAGGATGACCCTTTGAAGAACCCCCAAGTCATCAACAAAAAGCGGAGGAAAATCCTATTGGACAGGTTATTTGGGAGGATTTCCAGGATCGAAATGATCTTAACAACACTTGATAATCATCATATAAAATAAGGATCGATAAATAGAGAAACAAGGAAAGATTGGGTGAACCCTTTATATTGATATAAATGAATCTGAAAGAGTTACAAAAATTGTTTACAGAATCTACACTATTTATACATAATGAAAAGGTGTGTAGAAAGGGTTGTGATGGTTCATTAGAATCCAGTAGATGCGATGGTTCGTTTCAACCACTGTGTCCCTTCGATATTAACTGTTAATAACTGTCAAATATGACAAGTCATCAATCCTTTGTATTCACCCTTATTGGTCGAAATTAAGTCTGCTATGTTTCTGTGATTTCTAATGCGAATTGCAGCCCATGACAGACAAAGTATGCAGCCTTTCTTGTTGAAACAAAGTTTAATGGATTATGTTTTCCAACATATTCCCCCCTAATCTATTAAACTTTGTTCTCTTCAATCTCCTTGCAATCTCCTTGTTCCTTGATGCTTTCTTTGATTTTTCTTTTAATCTTGATGTCTTCAAATATTTGGTGCGTCACTGATTTTATGATATTCTGTGACTTCAAGGCAAAGTAAATCCCTTAGCCTTCTTCCTACACCGTTTGTGAAGTTTGTTGATACTTGTTAATAAAGATCTTAAAAAATAAAATGCTCAATCTGTGATGACTGTTCTTCTTTGTCTGCTTATTTAATAGGGTTTGATCACAAGATCTTGTCGATCTCTATGGCATTCTTTCCTTGAAACATGTCCTTCTGTTCCAAAAAAGTGATCCCCTTGCAGTGCTATAATAGCAATTGAAGTCGTCCAAAATATTGATTGTAGCATGTAGATCTTCGCGCCATGTTCTTTGACAGGCCAAGTATCTTCATGGCTTTTGTTGGTAAAAGAGAAAATACCAACAAGCCTTCTTCAAATGCATCCATTATTTCCATGGTTGCTTTCTTTTCTTAAAAGCATCTCTAATCGAATGATGATTGTAAAGAATGATTTGTGTTGTTAGATCCCCTAGGCTCTGATGCCAATTATTGGACAGGTTATTTGGGAGGATTTCCAGGATCGAAATGATCTTAACAACACTTGATAATCATCATATAAAATAAGGATCAATAAATAGAGAAACAAGGAAAGATTGGGTGAACCCTTTATATTGATATAAATGAATCTGAAAGAGTTACAAAAATTGTTTACAGAATCTACACTATTTATACATAATGAAAAGGTGTGTAGAAAGGGTTGTGATGGTTCATTAGAATCCAGCAGATGCGATGGTTCGTTTCAACCATTGTGTCCCTTCGATATTAACTGTTAATAACTGTCAAATATGACAAGTCATCAATCCTTTGTATTCACCCTTATTGGTCGAAATTAAGTCTGCTATGTTTCTGTGATTTCTAATGCGAATTGCAGCCCATGACAGACAAAGTATGCAGCCTTTCTTGTTGAAACAAAGTTTAATGGATTATGTTTTCCAACAAATCCCATGCCTCACCAGCCCAAGAGGTACACTTTCTTCATTCCATTCCATGAGCAATTTTGTTCTGTTGGTTAACTTTCCTATGATATAATTATGCATTCTGACATTCGCATTATGACTTCCCAGGAAGGAGATCATGGGCTAACAAAGGTAATAGAACACAACGTAGTGTCTAGTGGTGTTCGTGGAACCATAAAGGATGGCACCCGGGCTTTTAAGAGAAAAAGTCCGTAACAAATAAGGTATATCATAGTATAAATACCAAACTGTACTTGTTCCATCAAATCGTTGGCATAACTTCGGTTTTATTTGCGTGCCCATATATTGCAATTGGTTTCACTTAATGCATACAATGCTGAATTCGTGTTTTTCTGTTTGTTGTGTCCTACGTCAAAAGGTCATGATAGGTTAAGCTGTTAAATGCAGGAGTACATTAGAAAACCCTTTTATCAAGTGTCTGGGTACTGTCTCCGTTTCTAATGGGACAATGGAATACATGTTTGACTTTTGAAGTCACAGTTCCTGACTCAAAGCAACTCCAATCATACTCTTTCTGCAACCGTTTTCTTTGCTATTATGAAACATACAAACACTAAATAATATATTCTGGTTGTCAATTCTTTGTAAAAATAGTCCGATTGTCAAAATAGTCTGTGATGATTGTGTAGGCTGTGTTTGACTAATAGTAACTTTTGAACCTTATCTTAAGGTCACAGAGTATGTGTACGTAGTATTAGTGGATAATTAGGCCCAAGCCCGATTTGTGGGTTTTGGGTATTAGGGTTTCACTATTATATATAGTGGTCAATAATAATATTATACCTACGGGTTTTCAATGTAAACATACAGTCTAACATGGTATCAGAGGGTTTATCGATCCTCTAAACCTAACTGACATCCGCTTCCTGCTTAAAAAAAATAAAATAAAAAAAAAAAAAAAAAAAAAAAAAAACTACGCCAAAACTTACAACCGCCACCATCAAAAATAAAGTCAATTCTTCTCTATCTTTGCATCGTTTTCTGGTTCGTGTCCGTTCTTCAAACACATCTTCCGAGTGGTGTTTTCAGGAAACAGTTTTAAGGCTTGACTATGGTCGCGGTTCACATGATTTATGTAGTGTCGCTGTGGTTCACTGGTGGTTCAGATCTTCGTTCCAGATTGGTAGTTTAGTAGTCATGGTTGGCTAGTATAGATTTGATGTTTCGGTTGCTTTTATGATAGGTTAGTTTGATGGTGGAAGATGGGGATTTGTAAGTATTTATTGGGGTTGATTTACAATGGGGTGTTGAAGTGTATACAAAGTAGTTATGTAGTTATGCGAATCTGCTACGAATATGAAAGATAGTCCGTGGGACAAGGTTCTGAAGTTACTTAGGGATCTCAAAACAACTAATATTATCCATTTGCTTTTGTTTTGTTTTATATGTATAATACACACCAAAAAAAAATGTTTAATTGTTAGTTTTTGTTTGTCGACCAAGAGTTGTCGACGATCTCTGTTTGTCGACCAAGAGTTGTCGACGGGTGCTTTGTTTGTTTGTCGACCACGTGTGTTGTCGACCGATTTTCGTTATTTAATTGTTTGTTTTTGTTTTTTTATGTCAAATCCAGGGTATCAATTCCCGAGACGATGTTTTATTTTGGTTTCTTAGTTTACTACTCCAGTTTGAGCTTTCGCGATTTCGCCGCTCGAACTGCGGGGGAGTATTAGTGGATAATTAGGCCCAAGCCCGGTTTATGGGTTTTGGGTATTAGGGTTTCACTATTATATATAGTGGTCAATAATAATATTATACCTACGGGGTTTCAATGTAAACACCTAGTTGGGCAAAACACTAGTACTAGGTGATCAGCCTAATTTGTTATTACTATAATTAAGATTAAGATTGATCTAGTTTATAGGACTGTGTTCTTTAGAGCACCAGGCAGTTGTTGTCCGTCATGGGGGAGCCTATGGTTCCATTGTAGCGAATTTGTCGTCTGTTTTAGTGGAAATTTTGAGCCACAAAAGAAACAAAACATGCGAAAAGTGGTGGGTCAGTGGTGAAGGAAAGTGACACGTCACAGATGTGACGCCTTTGGTCATTTCTTCATACCTAATGATCTAAAATTTATAGATAGTGGTCTAACTTTGTTATCTTCTTTAGCGTCTTTGTATGAGTAAATGAATGTAGATGAACTTCTAGCAGAATCATCAACTATCGTTGGTTGAACGTTCGGTTTATTCACAGCCTTATTTTGAGTTAAATTATTCATTTGGATTCGATGTATTTGCTTGGTGAAATGGATCTATTTGTTTGAAGATTGGACTATTTGTTGAGGAAAATAATGATTGATTTCCGGGATTTTAATCTTTTATGTTGAATGTAACGTTGTTAGCAAGTGTTGTGATTAACTGATTGAGAGAGTTTTGCTGATTGAATAGGTTAATGATGGAAGCGTTGCGAAGGCTGTTTGGGTTCCACCAGAGAATGGTGATGTAACTGCGTGCATTTGTTCCGATGTAAGTTTATCAATTTCCATATATGGGTTCATAAAAAACGCCCAATTTTTACTTCAACTTATTCAAAATATCTTTTTAGAGATTATGTTTCCGATTTTATATATAATTGATGTGATTATTAGAGACTAATTGTTGTATTACAGTTAGTTGTATTTACTAGTAATTCTAGAGAGAGAGAGAAAAAAAAAACGAAAAGAAAAGAAAAGATGAATGACTTTGATAGATGGTATAATGGAATGTGGGAGTGGGTTTGGCCTACTCGGGCAAGGACATATTGAAATGGAGCGTAGATTTGAAAGGGGTTAAAGCCTTATCAAAACGGATTCAGAAATACTGGGTTATGGTTTCAACGGCTATGAACAAAACATTGTCCATAGAAAAGTCAATGTTTTTGTTAAAGACATGTGGAAATGGAGGCTACCGTTCGTTTGGACTTTGGAGCTTGCTAGAAAAGGTGTCAATTAGGGGAGAGCATCGGGCCGGAACCGATCCCGTCCCGACCCGTCCCGACGAAGCCCGATCCCGATTGTGGCCGGAATCTTAAACCGACTCCCGATCCCGATTGTGTTCGGTTAGTCGGTATCGGAATCGGTCGGTATCGGTTAGTCGGTATCGGTCGGATTAGCTTGTTATTGATCGGAATCATCCCGTCCCGACCCGTCCCGTCCCGACCCGACTCCCGATTGTGGCCGGAATTGCAAACCGACTCCCGAACCGTTTGATAGTCGGGATCGGAAACGGGCCGGCGGGTTGGTCGGAATCGGGCCGGAAAACGGGCGGCAGGCGGTTTTGCTCACCCCTAGTGTCAATCTCAACTCTATATTTTATGGGATGTGATTTTGCACACTCCATGATTTGATTGGCACACTAAATTTTATGCTTTAAACGGTTGTACATATGTCACAGGATGTCAATCAAATATTTGAATGTGCAAATCACCACTCATATTTTATCCTTGATGTGGAAATGCGGTGGAATATGTCAATCATCGTTTGTGTATGAATCAGTCGATCTTTGTTTAGTGTTACATGTGCAGGATATAAGTAGAATTTTTGCTTGGTGGGGAATTGGTCTCGGAAACGTGTCATGTGGGTTATGAGGACTAAAATGATAAGAAGACTATTGGTGTGAGTTTGTGTAGACGTTGGAGATGAGTGTCAGAGGGTCAAAATGGACAAATATATGTTCAACAATTATTAATTTATATTTTATACACCAGATTTTAATTTGGTATTCCATTTAGATGGTTTAAAGGTGCGTTATGAAATATCTTTGTGCGGAATAGCTCGAGTGACTTATTAAAGCTTGTGAGATGTTATAAAATAACATGTGTTCAGGAATATTCATTAGTTGCCTACATGATAGCAAAAAGTTTCAGAGTTTACATAGCAAAGTTTCTAATGAAATTAATGAGCACACCACCAGTTTTAAGAAAGACTTAATGAAGCTCACCAGAATTATATCTCAATCCATATCAGGTCTCAAAAGAAAAAAAAAAAAAAAAAAAAAAAGTAGAGGCAAAAACCTCTGTATGATCCCTGTTTTCTTATTATGCTGAGTTCACTACAGTGGCTTTGTTCAGCACAGTTTTAACAATTATATTTTTCTGCGGCCAACTATATAACTGTTAAAAGTCGCTCGGACAACAATACTGTAGTAACTAACACTTGACTTTATAGCTAAAGAATGATGTGGATTTTGCTATAGTTTTCAATTGGGGTTCGAAACAAGTGTTATGTGTGAGCCCGCTTCAAACAACTTGTGTTTTCTAATCAAGTGTGAACCACTTAAAAATATACTCATGTTCAAAGGGTTATCTCCATATAAGAAATGTGTTTAAATGGTAAAGAGAATAAAAGTAGGTAGTATGAATATCACACTTATTTTTTACTGTATGGTTCATAATGAGATTGAATTTACAGAGCATAGACTATCTTGATGATATAGGTACTTTTTATGTATATGGCTACATGAAAGTGCTTATAGTTGAACCAGACATGCTCAGTCTCGAATAAAGAAAGATTTAAGCTTAATTCACGACCTCTTATGTCTCAAAAGGATCTACTTGAACTGTTGGATCACTGTTTTCTTTCTGCATATGTTGACTGTTGAGTTCTATAGATTAATTAGATATCAAGAGTATTTGAATAATCCATCATCATTATTTATTCATTGAGAACCTTATTTACATACTTAAACCTACATACATTATGCATACTGAATAATGAAAATGTTTATTTAGAAGCTATGAAAACGATAGGAAGACTATTGATAAGCATGCATTGACTTTTCAAGACATTTATTTTATCAAAAGTCTTGGTCTTGCAAAAACGTAAAATAGCTATCCATAAACTATGAGGACTACAATATTTGAAACTACTATATTTCACTTATGAAGATATTACAACTTGAAAAATGATGTGACATGTGTTGGACGCCAAGTTTGAATGAGGGAAGGATCAAATTGGACAAAACATATGTTCAACATTTTTCAAGGCTTGCATATCAAACATGAAAGTAATCCATTTTAGGATAGCCTTGCCATATAATAGATTGATCAGCTGGTTCATCAACTAATGTATCCACATTTTTATCATTTGCTGATGAAACCTTGTTGCTAATTGGATCATTTTGTTTTTCTGAGGCGTTGGAGTGTGTATTAGGAGCAGTTGAGGGGCTGCATAGTAAATATATGTTGATTTTTAGAAGCTTCAAAGTTGAATGTTTAGAGGATGAATTAAATCATGTGGGGTTGGTGTTGGGCAAGTGTGATGACCAACATGGCAACATGCATGCATACTGATTTTTATCTAATCAAACTCTATATTTTTTCTTTTTCAAAGCCAGATCTTTTCTTAGAGAAATATAAGACTTTTGTGTGATTGTCTTTCACATTAAATCCAAGCTAGAAAGGCCAAGTCAAGTAAAATGACATTACAATTTTTTTGCTTTGTACATAACTAACATGATACATTTTATTACAAAAACTATAGTATGTTATCATAAGAGTAAATTATACAAACGGTCCCTGCATAAATTGTTGTTTGCATTGATTGTTTGGGGTTTCGAATTTGATTGAAAACTGGTCTTGTCCACAAAAAGATTCAAGTTCATTATCCAAATTCGATAACTGGAGCTTACCACGTCAAAGGTGGAGCATTTATTTTCTGTGGACTAACTAGCTACTACAACTACTCAGTATAATTTGATGAAAATACATCTTATGTATAATAATACCATGGCATATCACGTATGCATCCCAAACTAGATACCATATGATTATTACCTGTTGCAACTATTTAAAAAAAATAATAAAAAAAAAAAGTACCGATCACTGTTTAGTGTTCTAAAAAGTAAAAAGAGCATGCATTATTCCAAAGATGTACAATTTTTAGACATGTACGGATTACAAAATTTATATATGTCCATCAAATTCATCCAACAAACTTTTGCTATTTTTATATTCCTAAAATAATATTAGACACTGGATTATTGGTGTCCCATATGGGTTATAAATTTATAATGACTAAAATGATAGGAAGATTATTGGTGTGAGTTTGTATAGACACCGGATTTAAACGTCAGATGGTCAAAAAGGACAAAATATATGTTCAACAATTTTTAATTTATACACCAGATTTTAGATTGGTATTCCATTTAGATGGTTTAACGGTGCCTTATGAAATATCTTTGCGTGGAATAGCACGAGTGACTTATTAACGCTAGCTGAGATGTTATAAAATAACATGTCTTTAGGAATATTCATTAGTTACCGACATGATGGCAAAAATATTCAAAGTTTACGTACGTAGCAAAGTTTCAAATGAAATAATGAGCACCCAAGTGTTGACTTCTTCTCAATTAAGGTGAGTGGTGTTACTAAAGTCATGAAACCAATCTTTCTCTGCCTTCAAGTGTTTACTTCTTCTCTATTCTTAAAAATCTTTCAGTATAGGAGAATTGTGAGTTTTCTTTCATTAGATACTATTACAGAGGAAAATGCTATAATCACATAAAAAGTTCCACAAAATGAGCTACAAACTGATGTGTCAGATAGTAATTCGTGGAATGAGAGAGAAGAGAGAGAAACTATAGTAAAATTCATCAATCATTGCTTGTCACGTCATTTTATGAAAATCTTTTTGATATTTTTTTGTGGTTGTAGCAGTTCTCATTACAAAAACCATTTGTGGTGCTCTATTGTCAATGATTTGATCTTTCTCGTTATTATTTAATCAACTAACAATGGCATCCTTTGTGACTATTCTTTCAACTTTTTTCTTTAAATAAGTTAATTTCAACTTTTTTCTTTACATTTCCTTTTTCAATACGTTTTTTTGCTTTGAACAGCTAACAATGAAATTTCATTACAATTATTTCATCCGAGTGTACGTGTAATTAGGTGAACCATATCTAATCATATCCTCTCTCGCCAAGCTTCCGTTGTTAACTGACTTTCCTTTTTCTTGAAATTAACTTTCATGTGCTCTCATTATATAAAGGCCATTTCTTTTATTGAACCAGTCACAGCAAATAAATCTTTCTCCGCATTCAAATCAGCCCTTATTCTTCATTCTTAAACACCAATTTCAGTACTTCTTTTTCTACAATTTAATCTTTCCCATTATTATTTGATCAGCTAACAATGGCATTCTTTGTGACTGAGTTCAAACATCTTGAAATCCAACTTGAAGATATCATATCAGCCACCAACAACTTTGATGATAGCAAGGTTATCGGAAGAGGTGGTTTTGGAGAAGTGTATGCAGGAGAATTGTCTCACTCTCAATCAGAAGAGAAAAGTCTGGTTGCTATTAAGCGCCTTGATCGTAGATACGGACAAGGCGACCCTGAGTTTTTCAAAGAAATCAGAATGCTTTCATGTTATAGGCATGAAAACCTGATATCTCTCCTGGGATTTTGCTGCCAAGGGGGTGAGATGGTCCTCATTTACGAGTATGCATCCCGTGGAAGTCTCGATCGCTATTTAAGTTCCGCTGATCTCACTTGGACGCAGCGTCTCAGGATATGCATTGACGCTGCGAAGGGACTATGCTTCCTGCATGATCCAAATGGGACACAGCAAAGAGTATTGCACTGTGACATTAAAAGTGCAAACATCCTACTAGATAAGAATATGACTGCCAAGGTTTCTGACTTTGGGCTTTCAAAGATGGGTCCTGCTCATCAGCAGTATTCGCTTCTTATTACTAATGCAGTAGGTACCCCTGGGTACTGTGATCCATTATATATGGAGACGTATTCCCTAACGAAAGAGTCGGATGTGTACTCTTTTGGGGTAGTTTTGTTTGAAGTCTTGTCTGGGAAACTATGTTTTGAATCTATCAGGGGTCAGTTAAAGGTTTATGTGCCTTTGTGGAAAAAAAGCTACGAAGAGAATAAGTTAGATGAGATTATCTTGCAAGATCTCAGGAAACAAATGCAACCGAGTTCATTGAAAACATTCTCAGACATTGCATCTCAATGTTTACGGAACGCTCGTGAAGAACGGCCAACAATGTCTCGTGTTGTGGAAGAACTGGAGATTGCACTTCAAATGCAGGTGCTACCAAAAGAGTATGCAAAGATAGTTAATGTTGCAATAGATCCTCTGCTCTACAGATCCTTGGAGGAATTCAAAGAGCTTCTCTCTAAAGGGGTCCTCCTTAATAGGGGTGAAACGGTAATTAGTTACTTTGCTTTAGTTTATTTGTAGAAACTAGACGAGTACCCGTGCATAGCCACGGAATTTTATAGCGACATATAATTATAGTGATATTTTTGTTACACAAAACGCTGTACAAAATACTTAGCTAAAATATCATTATAACTATGTGCCGCTATAAAATTCCATTGGTGTGCACGGGTACTCGTCTAGTAGTTACAAGATAAAGATAGATCGGTTATGGGCTTCATGGGCCAGACCTATGTGGACTAAACTATTACAAAACATATTACATAAATAAATGTTACTGGATAATAAATGTTACAAGATAGAGATTCCTAACATCAACCATTGTGGGCTTGGTGTCATTAGGAGCCTGATTGTCGCTTGGCCACCTCCCCTGCAATCAGGCTTGAACTTGAGCATATTCATAAAAATCCGTATTTACTAATGTCTTTATGGTTGCTATGTCATAAGCTCCGGCCGTGAATTTCTAATATATAGCTGCAAAGTCCAATATACAAATAAGCATCCTAAACACCCTCGAAAGAGTTAAGCTAAAACACGCAGTCAAGTACCCTCTTAAACTACATATGTATGCATACACACCTCGTTTAGCAATACACAAAAATCCTACAATGTTTCAAATATTCTTACCATCAAAAGCTTATTTTAATCTCAATAAGAATTTCTCTGACAAACATGAAGCTTTTCCATATTTGTCACTGCAATGAGATATGAAGCTTTATCATATTAGACATCATGTCGCCTTAAACTAACTGCTATTAAGAATCTTCCTGTTAAAACACCCATATGAAACCCGCGCATCAAACTTCAGCTATATAAATTTAATACCTAAAGCTTCAGATTCACAACTAATGCAACAAATGACTATTTTACGTTGTCCTTCCAAACACAAGATAAAATAATAAAACCTTAAACCATATAAGTTCAAGTAGTCACTATATACCTATGTGTTGGTGTGATGGAACACAGCCGAACGTCAAGGCAAAAACTTTGAAACAATCAATTTGACACTCTACAGGAAGCTCTTTCTCCATATCCTGAAGTGAAAGGATAATTGTACACTGACACATAAGAGAACATGAAAGCAACTAATCATATACAATTAAGCACATAGACATATCAAGCATGCAATTTTCACTACAATATGCACAATGTCATCATGCCATTGTAACATAGCCTGATTTCCTGTCAAAACCAACTACTGCATATCGTGAAGAGTATTTAACAATTTGAAACCAATTTGAAACACCAGATCATAGAGGCGAGATATGTTTCTGCAGGTTTGAAATGTTTTGCCCTGCACCGCGCCTCCTGAACCAGCCTCTACTTCATTCCCTCTCTTCCCCTATGCGATTCACACGTGGTAAACACTACTTTATTCACACGTAACACATTTATCGATAAAAATTAAAAATCCAAAAACATGGTTAAATATTTATGGAGTACAAAAATTTATACGAGAAGTTTCGTTGTTAATAATGAGGCTATGATAAAAAGGAGCTCATCAATATCTGGTTGCTGTAATACAAAAAGAATTAAAAAAACATCAAAATCTTCTAAATATAGAATTTTAAAGATATTACAGATTTTATAACCAATATATAAATGAATACTTACCATGCAATGCCCTTTAAACTTAGTATAGTAGAGACTATTAGCCATAAGTATAATGACATTTTGACGCAATGACGCTTCATCGTAAATCACTGCACAAAAGTCAACAAAAAATCAGTGTTATTGGATAATGAACTGTAAATAATAGGACATCTCTACTGTGTAGATATTGAAGTTTCATCATTGCCCGTTCTAAAAACTAAGTTTAGAATACTTGTAAAACACAATAACAAAAAATACGGTTACGAAAACACCATCGGCATAAACAATAAATCTCATATCCGACTATTATAAACAATAGATCTAGGACCACCATTAACCACTACAGGATCCCCTTCTATAAAATATATCAAAAGATTAAAAAGTAAGACCAAAAAACCACAAACCTTGTGCAAGATAAATTTTATTCCCGGCCTTCTGTCGTTATTCTGTTTGAGACACAACCAAAAACTAACTGCAAAAAACTACCAATATTCAAAACCACCAACCGGAACTACCTGAGACCACCTAACCATCGAGAGATGGTGGTGAATTCGGCAGAAGACGGGGCGATCAGGTTGTGGTGGCCGCAGTCGGCGGTTGTTCAGAAAAGAGCGGCGCGTATTTGTGTTTTAGGTTACAAATTGAAGGCGTGTATTAATGATTCAATCAATATTTGCCTTAAAAAGTTTCTTAAAATTGAAGGCCTGTATTAAAAAGTTGACATTCCATATTCTCCAATTCTATCCATTAATAAGTTTGACAAGGGTATTTTCGGGATTGACCCAAAATTCAGTTTTTCACATTCCTCATTGACCATTTTTGCTTTATAGGTAGTAAAGATAGATAGGAACAGTATCAAATAAAAGATTGCTAACGATATATTTCCCACTCAGATGCAATGTTTTTTAGAGGTGCATTTCAATAATTAAAAAAAAAAAAAAAAAAGATTTCTTGTGAGTTTTTTTTTTTTTTTTTTTTTTTTTTTTTTTCATATTGTAAAAATTGGTTTTCTGCACCCAAGTATTCAGTGATACGTCTGTTAGCAAAATTTAAGTTTTCGTTTAGATTCTTTCTTTTCTTTTCTTTTTTTCATTATAAAATTTAATGTTTCATTGTAAATCATTGAATATATAAGTAAAAAAATACTCAGTGAGTTTAATAAGTTACATAACTTTGGAGATCGATCTCGTCAATGCTTATTATTATTGACAAGATTAGTTTGAGGTAGAAATTTTAGATATGTTACTAAAAGTAGAAAATCAGTGATTAACTTCTACTATTGATAAGTTACTCCAAGTTATTTATTTTCTATTTCAAAACCAAACATAAAAATTTGTCCTCAACCACAAAGATTCGCTCACTAAAGATGACCTTATGTTTACTTCCATTGAAGCCTCTCATTCAAAGCCTGCATGTTTGTAATTAATCTCTAAATATTTGTGGACAGTGGTTAACATTAAATGAAGAGGAAGAACATCATGTAGTGGTATCCATACAAGAGTATTTGAATTTAGATGATCCAAACAGAGATTACAGTGAAAGATACTCGTCTAAGGAAAAGTCAAGGTGACTTGGTCTCCTTCTACTAATCCCTTTTGTTTCTAATCTATTTCAAAATACATGTCAGATTTACAGTAATGTAATCATTCCTTGTTGCTTTTGCATTCAGATTTGCAGTTGGTTGCTACAAGACACGTCTCATGAAATTCAAACTACATGTCACAGCTCCATTATTCTTGTCACCAGATGTCACATACGGGTTAAACCTTGTCTTACATGCTAGTGAAATAGATGGGATGAAACAACAATATGTAGGCGTCAGGTACAAAATACAAGGGGAGACAAAAATTTCAATTCTGCACTTTGCAGATAAGAAAGAAGGTAAACAGTTGGTGGCAGAACTGTATCAGTTTAACAGCACCGAGGAGAGTATTCTAGATCTTGAAATTTTGTTGGAAGATTGTGGTCTCTCGTGTGACTTTTACATAGAAGGCATCGAGTTCCGTCCCTTGGAAAAAGTAAGCTTACAAATGCCAATTTTTCTTTCTACAACATTTACTTACTTTTAATAATAGTAGGATCTTTCTTCCATGGTCGAATAATATTGTCCAATATGTGTATGATTCATATGTGCAACATCAGGTCGTCATAGCAAGCCGAGAGATTGTAAGGGGTTTGGTACCTCCTCTGTTCTACAGATTCACAGAAGAAGAATCGAAAGTGCTTCTCTCCCAAGGGGTCCTCCTTAACAGGGGCAAAAAGGTAATTAGTTGATTTGTGTATAGTAGACTTCGAGAATGATAAAATTTCTATTAACAGCACATATATAATAATTATATAACCGACTAGAATTTGTGCACAGATCGCTAGTCCGTATCTCATAAACTGTGCACAAGGTTAGTTTTTAAGTCTGTATGTTGATCTGCCCTCACTAGTTATGTGAGACTCTACTTTAACTTTACAAGTATGTAATACTAATGGATGGGAGAACTTTTCATGAGTTTAAACCCATCATCTAGATCCATATTTATCTATAAACCAAAATGCAATAGTATCTGCTCTCCAAATCACTACATCCATATTCATATTCAGAACTACTTCCATTAACTTTATGTATAATGGACTTGCAGTGGCTCTCAATAAATAACAAGAGAGAAATTTGTGTACTGATATCAATTGAAGACTGTTTGATTCGTGATAAACCACATGGGAATGACAGTGATAAATTTTTATTAAAGAAAGATTCAAGGTGAGTTAGCATCCTCCTACTGAAACCTAATGTATCTAATCAATTTAATTTACTTCAAAATACAAGTTAGATTTGCAGTAACGTAATCACTCCTTGCTGCTTCTACATACAGATTTCCAGTTGGCTTCTACAAGACACGTCTCATGGAATTCAAACTACATGTCACAGCTCCATTATTCTTGTCACCAGATGTCACATACGGGTTAAACCTTGTCTTACATGCTAGTGAAATAGATGGGATGAAACAACAATATGTAGGGGTCAGGTACAAAATACATGGAGAGACAAAAATTTCAATTCTGCACTTTGCAGATAAGAAAGAAAGTAAACAGTTGGTGGCAGAACTGTATCAGTTTAACAGCACCGAGGAGAGTATTCTAGATTTTGAAATTTTGTTTCAAGATTGTGGTCTCTCGCGTGACTTTTACATAGAAGGCATCGAGTTCCGTCCCTTGGAAAAAGTAAGCATACAAATGCCAATTTTTCTTTCTACAACATTTACTTACTTTTAATAATAGTAGGATCTTTCTTCCATGGTCGAATAATATTGTCCAATATGTGTATGCTTCATATGTGGAACATCAGGTCGTCATAGCAAGCCGAGAGATTGTTAGGGGTTTGGTACTGTTAGAGTTTGACAATCAAAGTACACATATTGCGGAAGCTAGGATCAAGTAATAACACGTATAAAGATTAACTAAAACATAAATAGAAAACATACCCGATGCACTTCAAATAAACCTTGATTCTTGTACAATTAGATCAATGATAAACCCCTTACCGTTTTGTTTATCGATCTCTTGATAATTACTAAAGTAAGTAATTACCTCGTTCTTGTACACACAAACTACCAACGAATAAAGGTTTGATGCAAGTAAACAAAACACTTAATTTGCTTATGAAAATTTCGATCCTAAAACCCTTATGGGAGTGAGGATCGATCGACCAAGAGAAGAAACAAGGAGAAGAAAACTTTAGGGTTTTGTGTGTGTGCACAAGAGATGTGAAACCCTAATCCTTGGCCTTGTATATATACTAGGTGATTCCTTGGAGCACAAGCAAGGGTGGATCGACCCATGGTGTGGGCTTCGACCGGCCTAGGCACCCTTGGGGTGTTTCTAGATCCTTCTTGACTCCCAAGTTACACTCTAGTCCTCGTTCTCTTATCCCTTAATAATAATTAATACTTACGTTTAATATTAATGATTATTTAGTCCCTTAAGTGTTTATAAATATATATATACGATACATTTAACATATATATATTTATTTACATTATTCTTGTTTGTAAAGTGTGCAATCCCGAGGTCTCGGGTTCGATACTAGACATTTACTAATTAATATTTATACGTAACTTTTAACAGCTCCCACTCGTATATCTATTAATAGTAAAATGACAATGGTTAGCGTCTTGCAACACTCCAATGCCCCTAGTTCGACCTGAGCTAGGTTTCCTGGAAAACCTTTAATGATTCATCATTATTATTATCCTTTCGCCTCTAATACTACATTAATAAAGATGTGAGGTTCTTTATTAAATTCTGTTTCTCGTCTCTTTATGATTGAACAAAATTACCAAAACATCTGAACGTATTCCAGATAGACTTTGGGCGTGGCCACGCAAACATTTTGTCAACCCTACGAGGGGCCCAGCAGTATTAAACTTCTGAACAAATCAGAAGGAGCGAATTCTCTCTTGACTACAAGAATAACCCATGAACTTTGCAACATTCTGAAAACAACCCTTATGACTTCCAATTACGGTAAGCGGTAGATTGCTCCACAAAATGCACTACATCCATGACACTTATCTGGTATCTCAAGTCTGAGGATAACTATTAAATATGATTCTCACAATAAATTTAAATCATATTGTTGGGATAAGTCCAATACTCAATTCATTGAATATCATGTGAAATTGGTATGACTACGCATCAATATACTTTCAAGTATATCCTAAACCAATACTCAAAATTGTCTTAGTTTAATGATATTCCCATATCATTAATCGACAACGGACTATTTAGAATAATAAATTATTCACGGATCTTAAACATGCAAATATAGGATATATTATTAATAAGACAATGAATAAATAAACATAACCAATATTTTATTTCAGTAAATATTAATAATTGTACATTACATCCTTTATCCAAATACTAATCACAAATGGGCATGAAACTATCAGCTAATTTAAGTCCTATTCCTTCAGCATGCTTGTAAAGCTTGGTGCCAGGTAAAGGCTTTGTAAATTGATCAGCTAAGTTTTCATCTGTGTGAACTTTGAGCATTTCGATTTCACCTATCTCAACTTGTTCTCTGACATAGTGGTGCTTAATCGGGAAATGTCTGGTGCCTCTCATGATTCCAGGTTCATTGGCAAATGTAATTGCGGCTGAGTTGTCACAATACATTTTTATAGGTCGCTGAATCGAAGGCATAACCCCAAGCCCTGAAACAAACTTCCTAATCCAAACAGCTTCCATTGCAGCTTCTGAAGCAGCTATATACTCACTTTCTGTAGCAGACATCGCCAGTACACTCTGCTTTTTGCTCCTCCAATCAACAGCTCCTCCATTAATGACAAAGACATAACCCGTCTGAGACTTCGTATCATCTTTATCACCTTTCCAAGAAGCATCGCAGTAACCTGTTACATCAAGCTCTGCAGATGGAGTACCCCCATATACTAAGAACATCTCTTTAGTAGCCCTAAGGTACTTAAGAATATTCTTAACAGCAGTCCAGTGTTTTTCACCTGGGTTCTGCTGATATCGACTGGTTAAATTCTGAGCAAACGCAACATCAGGCCTTGTGCTTTTTACCGCATACATTATAGATCCCACAGCCGAAGCATAAGGGACTCTCTTCATGCGTTGCACCTCTTCGGGTGTTGAAGCACAAACTTTGTTGCTCAAGCCATGTTGCTCTTGCATCGGCAAATATCCTTTCTTGGAATTTTGCATACTGAATCTCTTCAATATTTTATCAATGTAAGCACTTTGGCTTAATCCAATTAATCGCTGAGATCTATCTCTATATATCTTGATTCCCAGAATAAATGCAGCTTCCCCTAGATCTTTCATAGAAAAACAACTTCCAAGATATTCCTTAACCTTTTGTAAACTTGGAATGTCATTCCCCATGATCAATATGTCATCGACATATAATATAAGGAAAATTACATTACTCCCACTAGCTTTGTGATATACACATGGCTCATCAAGATTTTGAGTGAATCCATACTTCTTAATTTCACTATCAAATCTTTTATTCCATTGTCGTGATGCTTGCTTTAATCCATAAATGGATCTCTTAAGCTTGCATACACGATCTGGGAATTCTGGATTTACAAACCCCTCAGGCTGCGCCATATAGATGTCTTCATCTAGGCGACCATTTAAGAAGGCGGTTTTGACATCCATTTGCCAAATCTCATAGTCATAGTAAGCGGCTATGGCTATAAGAATCCTAATTGCCCTTATGTCAGCTACAGGAGAAAAGGTCTCCTCATAGTCAACACCTAAAGTTTGAGTATAGCCTTTAGCTACCAAACGGGCCTTATAGGTGTGTACAATGCCATCCATATCAGTCTTCTTCTTGTAGAGCCATTTACTCCCAACTAGCTTGGCACCCGGAGGTAGGTCTACTTCTTCCCAGACTTCATTATCTTTCATGGATTGCATTTCCCCATTCATAGCTCCCTGCCATTTTTCCTTTTCTGGACTATTCATAGCAGCTTTATAACTTGTAGGTTCATCAAGATCCCCTATCAAGTTGTCATCACACTCCATGTTTAAACATAGACGTGTAGGAGCCTTCACAGATCTTGAAGATCTGCGAACGGGAATCACTTCAACTTCTGGTGGAGGACCTAAACTTTCAGGTTCTTCAGGAAGTTGGCTAGTGTTTTCAGAAGGTGTCACATCTTCATGATCGTCTTCCAGATCATATACTCTCCCACTGAATTCTTGAGATATGAGCTCCTTTTCTAAGAAGTCTCCATACCTTGCAACAAAAACCTTGTTTTCTGCTGGGTAATAAAAGTAGTAACCCATAGTTTCCTTAGGGTAACCTACGAAGATGCACTTTACAGATCTTTGTTGGAGTTTGTCTGCTGAGTCACGTTTAACATACGCCTCACAACCCCAGACCTTTAGATAAGACAAGTTAGGAACTTTCCCAGTCCATACTTCATATGGAGTCTTATCAACCTTCTTTGTTGGAACCATATTTAAAATGCGAACTGCAGATTCCAAGGCATAATCCCAAAACGAGTAAGGAAGAGTTGTTAGATTAAACATAGATCGTATCATATCTTGCAATGTACGATTCCTTCTTTCAGATACACCATTTTGTTGTGGAGTATATGGAGAAGTAAGGTGCTGGACAATTCCCTCCTTTGCTAAGTAATCTATAAACTCTTGACTCAGGTATTCACCACCTTTATCGGATCGAAGAGCTTTAATCTTCTTTCCTAGTTGCAACTCTACTTCTGCTTTAAACACTTTGAATGTCTCAAACACCTCATGTTTATGTTTAAGTAAATAAACATAACCATAACGGCTGTAGTCATCCGTAAATGTTAAGAAGTAGCTAGCACCTCTCCTTGACACATGTCTAAGTGGTCCACACACATCTGTGTGAATAAGACCAAGTAGATCATTCGCCCTTTCAATCCTATTTTTAAAGGGTTTCTTAGTCATTTTCCCAGCAATGCAAGATTCGCATTTATCAAATGATTCATCATTGATCTTTTCTAAAAGCCCATCATGTTGCAGCTTTTTCATGCGATCTTTGCCAATGTGAGCAAGTCGACAATGCCAAAGATAAGATGAATCCAGACCTTTCTTGATTCTCTTATTGTTGATGCTATACATTGAATTATTTTTAACAAAAGCTTTATCATTATCATTCATATCAATTTCAAAGACACCATTCACAGCAATAGCATTAAAATAAAAAACACCATTTAAAGAAACCGAAATTCCATTGCTAGAAATAGTATGCTCAAAACCAAGGTTCAACAAACATGAAAATGAAATTACACCTCTAACAATTGACGGTGCATAATGACAATTATTTAAAGATAGTACTAAGCCCGAAGGCAACACTAAATCATAAACTCCTATAGCTTCAACTCCTGCATGCGCTCCGTTACCAACGTGCAAGAATTGTTGTCCATAGGCCAGCTTTCTCTCAACTCTAAACCCCTGCAAGGTATTGCAAATATGAATGCCACATCCCGTATCATATACCCATGAATTCAATTTAGGAGTAAGAGTGAATAATTCAATCATAAAGAACGCACCTGATGAACTGGGGTTACCAGCTTCATTCCCCTGCTTCTTGAGTCGCAAGTCATGAATATAGAGAGGACAATTGCGCTTCCAATGGCCCTTTTCATGACAATGGTGACATGCCTGATCCTTCTTGTTTGGTGGATTCACCTTTTTCTGCTTAGGCTGATGTTGCTTCATCTTGGGTTCAGGTTGATAGGCCATGACCTGCTTGCCTTTGTTAACCTTCCCTTTGCCTTTGTTCACATGCGATTTCTTCTGGATTCTCCCACCATGAATTGCCAACACTTGCGGGGTAGGATTCTTGACCTTGGCTGGTAGACTTTTCTCATACTCAATAAGCAATGCGAGTAATTCAGATACTGTCTTCCCCGAGCAGTGCATATTGAAGTTCTGCACAAAACCAGCAAAGTCCTTGTTAAGGGACCTGTTGATCAAGTGCACTTGCACATTGTCAGGGTAACCAAATCCAATTCTGTGAAGCTGATCAAAAGATTCCTTCATCTCAGTCACATAATCTTCAACTGGTTTACCATCACCATGCTTGCAGTTATGTAGCTTGTCCAATTCATCATACAATTCAACTGCTGGTGGTTTCTCATAAGATTGCCTAAGAACATCAAGCATATCTTTTGGGAAAAAGTACTCAAACTTCTTTTGCAATTGAGCACTCATGCTAGTGAGCATTAAACAAGCAACCTCATTAAACTTAGCATGTTCCACCCTCCATGCCGCCTTGACTGCTTCTGGTTCAGAAGCAGCAGGCTCAGCTGGGCATTCTTCGGTCAAATAGTCCATTTTACCGGTCGACCTCAAGACAATTCTAAGTGAGCGGTACCAATCATTGAAATTCTTTCCAGTCAGTTTCTCTCTCTCAAGATGACTCTTGAAAGCAGAAATCACAGATGGGGTATCGGGTTGAGCCATATCTACAGATAAAAGTTCAAACATTAGTATTTTCGATAATAAATATCTTCAAGAAAATAAAATACCCATTAGTTATATTCATATAACCACCAAAATTTTCTTGAAAACCTAGGATCTAACTTTACATAGTTCCACCACATCAGTTGATCTGCTAGTGGTGAAAGTACAAAAGATAGTAATCTGTCGAACAATAATTGGCAAACAAGATTTCCAATTCCTAGATCATTATGGGAATTACATCAAATTGATTCATCAATTTGCCTTGTAAGCATGTTTCATCCCATCTCATGCCTTAAGTTCTAGGTCTCACGCACAACTTAATTAAGTCGTCTACCTTAGAAACTGTAAAATTACAATTATGGTCTCACGCGTTAAAAGAATTTTACCTTGTTATAGTAATTTAGCCTAGGTCTCACGTTTACTAAATTAAAATTCCAAGTGTTTCTTATAGGTAGATGGCATGTAACTTAAATTATAAAGGGTATTTATTTTTGATATGTCAATCAAAATATGTACAAAGATGCATGCACTCATCTTTATAACATAAGTTTTCATAAAAACTTTTTATATCCAATTCGTGAAATTAATACACAAAGTTTTACTTGAGGTTTATGCCAAAACCCTAAGATGACTTTCTACAACATATGATTTTAAAAGTAATTCGTTTAAGACATATTCAAGATTGTGATAACCAAGGCAGACTCTAAGGCTCTTTTCTAAGCCTTCAAATCACGGTTATGAATATCATCTTAAAAGACTTAATTTTAAAAACATATTTGCACAAAACATCATTCAAGCAAAAGTTTATGGATTCAATCTCAAAATAGTAATAAAGTTTGAATTTTGCTAGTCTCGACTGGGAGCTGATTACCGTGCGAATCGGACCACGATTGTCAATAAGACCTTGCAAGATTCTTACTTTATCACTTTAGGGTTTCAAAATTATTAGTCCATATTATTTTCTTTTATGAAAATCACCCTTTTTATTGCTTACATCAAGTCAAACAATTAAGAAAACAATAAAACAAGTAATTTAAAGAAAATAAACAACTAATAATAAAACCTGAAACAATTAGCCACATGCAAACCATATTAAAAGATCCTAATCAATTCTAGGTATAATTATGCATGTAATCACCTAAGGCCTTCCCTTCTTAATGGAAGTGGAGCCACATACATTGACGAATCAATTGCGTAGGCCAAAGATAATATACACACCACATAGCATATAAATTGATTTTAATATATATGGAGTCTTCCCCAATTTTAGATCTATTTAAAACATGTGACATAAATAAACAAACAAGATCCATGACTAACATGCATGTTTCGTCACGGATTAACCTAACAATTAGCACATAGGTCACAAGTATGTTCACAAAAACCGGTTTAGACCTAGGGTTTCTATATGATTATTATATAATCAAGAAAACCACAAACCCTAATTAGGGTTTTATAGTGGAAATCGACCCCCCCCTTAAAATTAGGGTTAGGGTTACAAAAATTTTTAAAAAAAATTTAAAGAAAACCCTAGAAAAACATGTATCTAAAACAATTAAAGATCCGATTTTTATTACGTTTTAGTAATCAATTACATGTTATCCATGGCTCTGATACCACTGTTAGAGTTTGACAATCAAAGTACACATATTGCGGAAGCTAGGATCAAGTAATAACACGTATAAAGATTAACTAAAACATAAATAGAAAACATACCCGATGCACTTCAAATAAACCTTGATTCTTGTACAATTAGATCAATGATAAACCCCTTACCGTTTTGTTTATCGATCTCTTGATAATTACTAAAGTAAGTAATTACCTCGTTCTTGTACACACAAACTACCAACGAATAAAGGTTTGATGCAAGTAAACAAAACACTTAATTTGCTTATGAAAATTTCGATCCTAAAACCCTTATGGGAGTGAGGATCGATCGACCAAGAGAAGAAACAAGGAGAAGAAAACTTTAGGGTTTTGTGTGTGTGCACAAGAGATGTGAAACCCTAATCCTTGGCCTTGTATATATACTAGGTGATTCCTTGGAGCACAAGCAAGGGTGGATCGACCCATGGTGTGGGCTTCGACCGGCCTAGGCACCCTTGGGGTGTTTCTAGATCCTTCTTGACTCCCAAGTTACACTCTAGTCCTCGTTCTCTTATCCCTTAATAATAATTAATACTTACGTTTAATATTAATGATTATTTAGTCCCTTAAGTGTTTATAAATATATATATACGATACATTTAACATATATATATTTATTTACATTATTCTTGTTTGTAAAGTGTGCAATCCCGAGGTCTCGGGTTCGATACTAGACATTTACTAATTAATATTTATACGTAACTTTTAACAGGTACCTCCTCTGTTCTACAGATTAACAGAAGAAGAATCGAAAGTGCTTCTCTCCCAAGGGGTCCTCCTTAACAGGGGCAGAACGGTAATTTATATAACCGACTAGTTATATATCCACCCGGCCATCACATATATAATAATTTATATAACCGACTAGAATATGTTTGGCTTTCTATGCATGAAGTGTCCCTTTGTTTAAACCAAAATTTCATCTGTAGTCCCTCGATTTTTCTTTGCACAGATCGCTAGTCTGTATCTCATAAACTGTGCACATGGTTAGTTTTTAAGTTTGTACGTTGATCTGCCGTCACTAGTTATATGAGACACTACTTTAACTTTACAAGTATGTAATACCAAGGGATGGTAGAAGTTTTCAAGAGTTTAAACCCATCATCTAGATCCATAATTATCCACTAACCAAAATGCAAATCGTATCTGTAGGGAATTTTATAAACGTGATAGAAATTGTTTTATCTAGAATCGTAAGATTACAACAACATATTAAGGCCTGCAATTTTTTTTTTTTTTTTTGGTAAAAGGTCAAAAGACCCGGTAAATATATTACTTAAAAAAACGTTTAAGTACAAAGGATACGGGTGAATCTCATATCTCAGCCCTTTACATGGGCGGAAAAGCTTGCATAAAAAGGCACTTCCTGTTCTCTAAACAAGAAAATAAACCACTACTCAAGAGATAACATTAGACTCCTATGAAAATAAAAATAACTTTCTAATAAGGCATTTGAACTTGATACCATATGTGTCATAAAAAGCATCCAAATTCTCTGGAAAATCGTAGACCTGATCCGCATAGTAATCATAATCATAGTCATCATAATCGTCCTCACGATCATGAACACAACCAAATAGGTTCAAGGACTCATCAAAAGTGTTCACAACCTCTTCTTCATCACTATCGGAATCAATAATCTTTCCCACCTTAGAGAATGGGTTAACCCTCTTAGTAGAAGATGTAGATGGATAATTCTTTTTATTACCCGGATAATCAACCTTTTTAATACGATGACCATCATCATCCACCATAGTAGCTTTTCCATCAATAAGTAGCTTTTCAAGCTCCCCAATTTTCTCAACTATAGGAGTAGGACCAACCTCCTTAGTTCCTATTGAATCACTCACAAGCGGTTCTTGTGATGCGTTACCG
This sequence comes from Artemisia argyi, assembly GCA_030686995.1. Lineage (NCBI taxonomy): Eukaryota > Viridiplantae > Streptophyta > Magnoliopsida > Asterales > Asteraceae > Artemisia > Artemisia argyi. Next base: position 188,612,939 of record CM060684.1, read on the forward strand.
GTCTTTAGATGCCCATCCTCCTTAGCTTCCTTTGTACTACCAGAATCCACATCCATATTCACTTCCTGAGTAGGTATACCAAAGCTATAAGTATCATCCATATTAAGGACATCAAACTAATTGGACATAGAAATCTTCGTTCCACTCGTACTAGCCACGTCAGCAGCCTTCTTCTTAGTGGCACCACTTTTTTGGGTTCAGGAGGGGCTTTTTAGGTTGATAATAAAACTTCTTACCTACAACAGGTTTAGTAAACCCTCCTTGACCCATAACAGCTTGACCATCATTCTTACCCTTCTTCTTGTTATTGACCATATGGAAACCATCATTAACATTATGAGTAGGAAGTAGTATACATTTAGGACAATCAACCTGAGTATGACCAAATATTTTACACGTATCACATCGAGGTAGTTTTCACTCGTATTCAACCTAAATCTTCTCAATAGTCAAACAGAAATTCGTCCTATCTAGTACGAATTGTTTAGCGGATACAACAATCAAATCAAGTATAAAACTTGAACCTAGTGAATCTTATATGTTTTCATGATGGAAATGGATGATGTTTGTGTGTTTTTGATGATTTCAAAGTGACAAATTCGTCCTCCATATATAGGCATATGGTGACCCTTCAAAACAGTCATAATACACCTTCAAATGGCCTTAGAGACACTTCTTTTTGTAACAGTCATAATGGTTCACAATTAGCGACGCTTTAGCGACAACCTAGCTACAGAATAACCATCGCTAACTGAAACTGATTCAAACAGTCGCGATGGTTCATTTAGTGATGCCTTTTCAATAGATATAACCGCCACCAATTCAATTAGACACGTCTTTAGGATGATGATGGTTCATTAGAGACGGTTTAGTGACAAAAACTGTCACTAATATCCATTTTGTGGGTCACTATAAAAACACAACAAAACTTTATTAGTATTATTACAACAATACCCCACATTTTCTATTCAAACACCAATAATACCCCACATTTGAATAAAAAATAAGACAATTACTTATTATTCTATTTCCATCGTAATATGACAAGCATCAGATTAGGTGTCTTTTGGACTTGAACCTATCCTAGTGAGTACACATCGGATCTACTTTGTGGATAGTGAACATAAATCTTGAACTAGCCAAGTTTTGTAGTAAATCAAGACAATAAATATCACACATATCATAATTATGCAATATCAGATTCTTACAGCTGTGTTCATTTCGGTAGTGAACAATCATTATTCATGAGAATTTCAGAGAACTTAGCCATCTGGTTCCCAAAGATGCGACCACATCAATCTCATATAGGTAATGCCAATCAAGAATATTCCATAGTATTTCACTGTAAAAGCTATTAGCATTATTAAGAATTAAAATTCAGCCCTTAATCATCAACAAAAAAACACACAAAATTCATCTTAGGAATGCGCATACCTGTGTGTTAGTACTTTTGAATTTTCCTCAACTAGTTTTCCTATTGAACCAAGACCATGGGATCTCCAATTTTGTTAGGTTAGGTTTCTGTCGAGTAGTCACTCATTGTGATGGCTTTAAGCCCGTACCCCTCGATGTAAAGATGACTTGTTCTCTACAAAGGCCTTTTGTTAAAGGATCTGCTATATTTTCCTTTGACCTTACGTAGTCGATGGAAATGGTTCCATTTCTCAACAAGTCCTTTATCGTATTGTGGTGACATCTTATATGTCTTGACTTGTCATTATGGATATGATTCTTTACTCTAGTGAGAGCAGCCATACTATCACAATATATACACACAATAGCCACATGTTTTGCCATAAGGGAATACCCTCTAGAAAGCTTCTAAGCCATTCTGCTTCTTCAGCAGCTTTGTCTAAGGCTACAAATTCTGCTTCCATAGTTGATCTGGTATTCACAGTTTTCTTAGATGATTTCCATGATACAACAGCCCCTCCAAGTGTAAATACATAGCCACTTGTAGACTTTCCTTCATAATGATTGGAAATCCAATTGGTATCATAAAATCCTTCTAATACAGGAGGATACTTAGTGTAATGTAACCCATAAGCCACTGTATGCTTAAGATATTGAAGCACTCTAACTAGTGGATCCCAATGATCTCTCCTAGGGTTATGTGAATATCGACTAAGTCGAATAACACTATATGCCAAATTTGGTCGTGTACAGTTCATTATATGCATCAAGCTTCCTAGTATTTGTGTATATTGTAATTGAGATATGCTTTGTCCTTTGTTCTTCTTTAGTTGAACCTTAGGATCAAAGGGAGTTACGACTGGTCTATCATTATAGTACTTCTTAAGGGTCTTCTCAATGTAATGAGATTGGGTAAGGATGTATCCATTATAATTCTTTTGAATTCTTATACCAATAATGACATCTGCTTCTCCCATGTCTTTCATATTAAATGAAGAATGAAGCATTTTCTTGGTTGGGTTTATAACATCCATATTTTTACCCATGATGAGCATATCATCTACATATAAACAAATTATGACAAATGCCTTTTTTTATTGTTTAACATAGACACATTTATCACATTCGTTTATTTGATATCTATTTGATAATAGAGTGTTATCAAACTTCTCTTGCATTGCTTTGTAGCTTTTTTAAGGCCGTAAAGAGATTTAACCAATTTACATACCTTATGCTCTTGACCTTTGACAACAAACCCCTTGGGTTGTAGCATGCGGATTTCTTCATCTAATTCACCATTTAAGAACGCAGTCTTCACATCCATTTGATGTATAATCAGGCTGTGAATTGTTGCTATAGCCATTAATGTTCTTATAGATGTTATCCTTGTAACCGGTGAATAAGTGTCAAATAAATCTTGATCTTATTTTTTACGGTATCCGTTTGCTACCAAACGAGCGTTATACTTCTCTATGGTACCTTAAGTCTTAGTTTCTTTTTGAAGATCCACTTATGGCCTATTAGTTTGTGTCCCGAAGGTAGATCAACCAATTTCCATGTATTGTTATGCACAATTGAGTCTATTTAGCTTTGAATATCCTCTTTCCAATAAAGTGCTTCTGATGACTCCATAACAGCCTTATATGTTTGTGGTTCTTCATTAACAATACAGGTCATGTAATCGGGTCCAAAGTCTTTAGAGACTTTTGCACGCTTACTTGTTGTAGGTTCATCATTCTCTTGTTGAACCTTAGAATTGTTGTCTCTTTGATCTTGAGACAATTGATCATCAAATATTCTTTTCCTTGGATTTGAGATTTGTTTCTCTTTATCCTTGTAAGGAAAGATATTCTCAAAGAAATTTGCTTCAGCAGATTCTATAATTGTGTTGTTGCTTATGTCCTCTACATTAGATTTGTAAACCAGGAACCTATAAGCAGCACTATTCTTTGCTAGACCGAGATAAACACAATCAACTATTTTTGATCCAAGTTTGGTTCTCTTTGGTAAATTTATTTGAATTTACCAAACAACCCCACACTTTCATCCTTTTATAAGAAGGTTGCTTTTCTTTCCATAATTGATATGGAGATTTGTCACTCTTCTTATGAGGAATTTTATTCAACACTATATTTTCAGCAAGACATGCTTCACCCCATTGACTATAGGAGTCCTTGAAGTAAATAACATTGAATTAATCATGTTCTTCAATGTTTTATTCTTTCGTTCAGCCACGATATTTTGTTGTGGTGTTTGTGAGGTTGTTGTATGGTGTGCAATACCAAAAGTGGAAAAAAAATCAGCATAGTCATTAGATTCATATTCTCCTCCTCTATTAGACCTTAGAATTTTGATCTTTATGTCTAGTTGATTTTCAACTTCTGCCTTATATGTCTTAAACATATTCAAGGCTTCATCTTTGGTATTTATTAAGTACATATAACAAAATTTGTTGCAATCATCAATGAAAGTAATATAATAATTCTTTCCTCCTCTTGATGGTGTTGCTTTGAAATCACATAAATCTGTATGGATTAAACCAAGTATTTCATTTGATCTTTATACAGATTTATGTAAATGACTTGTGTATTTAGATTCAACATAGATTTCACACTTGGATATTTTATCCATTGTGCATTTAGGTAACATAACTAAGTTTATCATTCTTTGCAAGGGACGGAAATTAACATGGCCTGATCTAGAATGTCAAAAGAAAGTAGGATCCATCATGTACATAGAAGCGGTGCTAGTGCCCGTGTTATTATTATTAATAACAACATTGTCATCAGTTACAACACTTAGTTTAAAGAGTCGCTGATCAAGGTAACCATTTCCAACATACACACCACCGTTAGTGATTCCGAATTTATCTGATTAAAATACAAGTTTAAATCCCTTATTACTAGGAATATGGCCAGAAATCAGATTCTTGGTGATGTTAGGCACATGCAACACATTTGAGAGTACAAGATCTTTTCCTGTATTTAACTTCAATATGACTTTTCCTTTTCCTTCAATCTTTGAAGAAGTTCCATTCCCCATTAACATCAGTTCAGTTTCATTCACCTTTTGGTAGGAAACAAACATCCTTCTTGAATTACATATGTGCTTTGTTGCACTAGTATTAAACCAACAATCAACATCATTCGTGGTAAAAAAGGCTTCAATTACTCCAGCAAATTTTTTTGGAGATTCCACATGGTTTGCTTGGTTAGAATTTCATCCAGAATTTCCGCCTCCATGTTCTTTCTTGCGGCAACAATCCTTGGCTTTATGCCCAGGTTTCCCACATACCCAACAATGATAAACTTTCTTCAAGTTGTTGTTCTTTTGTAGGGTGTAATTCTTCTTTTTATCTGATACGTGGGAATTGCGCCCTCGCAACAGGTTTTACCTCTCAAGGGATCTTGAGAAGCTTACAACCCCCACCAGGCAGTGTACCTGATCGTTGTAATATAGTATAGTGACAAGTACCGGGGGATTGATCGTTCGACTCAGGAATAGTGTTGCTAGGATTAGAAAGCCTACTAAACTAGGTCTAGAGGTAAGGGATGATTCTTTTTGTATTTTTATATTTTATGGAAAGCAAGTAAAATCTCGGGTTTTAAAGGAGTGGGTGGAATTAGTTGCTAGCCAACTAACCCAATAAACTAAGATGCAATCAAAATAAAATAAATGAAATGAAAATTAAACTAATATACTAATGTGGTGGAAACAATAATGAGAAAAGTTGTGTTTACTTAGATTTCATTACTCCCCAGATATCTTTTACCGGTTGATTAGCTTGTTACAATTCCATGGATGACGGGTTATATTCCTTAATACTAGTCGTAGGGCCGTGTACAATATTCCCTAACTCTATAAGATCCTACTTCACTCCTATGTCGAGCCGTTAAAAGCTCCTAACATGGGATCATTAGAATTCACTTATGCATTAAATACAACCAAAAATCGTAGTATACCTCTGATCATGTTTCTTAAGACGTTCAAGCAAGTTACCAATGGAAGTCTGTAGTTTTCTTAAGCCTAACATCGAATACAATCATCCGTAACAATTATAGACAAACAATCAACCAATAATCAACATCTAGGTTTCACTACATCTAAGTAAACACAATAAAAGTCTAGCCTAACATGTTAAAAGAAAGATAAACATAAGATAGAATCAAACAATACATAGACATATTGAGTGATTATTGGAGAACTTATCTTTATTAAAACATGGAAGAAAGAAGGGTTTGAAACCCCTTCAATATGCAGGAAATTCGACCTAGGGTTTTTGCACAACTTGTTCCACCCTAATGTTCCACAATTTACAATGAAAAATTGGAAAAAAATATATATAGACATAGCATCCTGACGGCGTCATGTATTAACCTCTGACGCCATCAACTCGCCGCCAAGTTGAAATTCGTATTGCCTAGATCTACTTTAGATGCCTTCACGTACAAATCTACTCTGGGCCGTCACGTGTATTTCGACCCTGGCGCGTTGGTGACGCCGTCAGGCCATTAACAAAGAAAATGTTTTGAGCTGTCATGTTATAAGTTCCACATCCACCTATTTTGTCACTCTTGACGTCGTCATGTGTAATGTCTTGACGTCGTCAGGTACTATTCCCAGGAAGGAATTGGAGACTTTGCCGTTTTCTTCACTTTTATGCTCAAAAAACGTCCAAAATGCTTCCTTTTCCAGATTTCTCCTCACAAGTACCTAAAATGACAAAAGAAACAATTTAGGGCAATAATTGATCAAATAATCACGAATTCGGGCTTAAATGATCCCTTAAAAGCGGTACACTTTTCGCCTCATCAAATACCCTTACACTTGAGATTTGCTTGTCCTCAAGGAAATGCGCTTTTGTTCTAATCAAAATACAAGTTAGGGGTCATTTAACACTAATATAAAAGTAATTACAACAAATAATCGTTCCACTAAAAACCAAAAACAAGCACGGAGGTTATACACTAGCACTTCACAAATAGTGTTTAGATACTCACATCTCTCGGGTGTAATAAAGTATATATCACAATATGGAAATGGAAAACATCTCTCACTACCTGTCATAGCAAATAGATTACCATAGGCTTGGGAAAGGATCAAACCTCCACCACTTGGCGTAAGCACCTAGGATAAACTATCAAAAGGTCTTTTAAAGGGTTATAACGTTAGGTGTAGGGATATAGAAAACATGGTTTTGTTGGATAAAGGCAATATTTATTGGTGGCGAGTTACAATATGGCGTTGCTAAGCCAAGACTCGTCTCGACTTAAGCTAATAAATTGAAAATAAGAAAAACCTAAAATAAATATAGAATGAAACGGGATGGTAGTCCGTATGTTTTTTTTTTCTCTTTTTTTTTTTTTTTTTTTTTTTTTTTTTTTTTTTTTTTTGCATACACTTTTACCCTACCATCCAAAATAGTACATCATAGGGAATGTACATTCCCCATACACTTGAATTTTTACATATTTTTACAATAAACTACTCGAATCAAGATAATCAAAACACTTGGAGTACTTTTTTTAAGATTAACGCACATATGAGGGTAATATATGATGTTCTTCCCCATTACTCCATAACACTAGTACTTAACCCATGAGTCTCAATCATCCTAAAACAATATGTACAAGATATGACTTGATTTAACAACCATGTAATCAATTAGATAATTAACTAAGGGTTTAAACAAATAACAATAATGCACTAAAGCTGAGTGCATACACGGAAGGCTAAGGCGATTTGGTTGCACATTTGGGTGGGTTGTAACAAATTATTCCTTTAAGTAAAATGCTTAAAGTTACAAATGAAAAGATACGCTCGGAGGGGTGCACTAGGGGTATCGTGTACTAAAAATGAGTACAACGCAAAGGTGTGGGAGAAATTAATTGACTTTACTAGTCAAGTAATATGACTTAAATGGTCAAGTAATTATGATACAGGTTTAAACACAAGGGTGATCCTAATGCCTCTTATCATGTAGTAAATCCTACTACACGAATGTAGTCTTACTAGCGGTCTCGGAATGCATCACTAACGCAAGTTCTAGAATCTAAATACTACCGGTACACTCATAAGCACTAATAATAAATGCTTTTCCTATCAAATCTAAAGGCGAACCTCACATATTTTGGTGGAAAATTTTTTAAGTGGTACGGTTTTGTGCTAGTCATACAACTCCTATCCATGAGACGCTTGTTAAGGCTAAAGTTTCACTCCTAAATGTTGTAAAAAAATTTAAATTTGGCGCTAAAATTACACTAACAAGTATTTCTCTTAGTTTTATTACACACCTACTATCAAACAAACAAACTCAAGTGCAATTGTATCCTATAAGGTATCATCATTTACCCTCCTCTTACACTTAGGATGAACATTGTCCCCAATATTCAATTAAAGAATGTAAAAGTAAAATAGATAAAAGAATGAAAACAAATACTCCCCTAATTCATTCGGTGTGGATAGTGTGTCAACAAGGTTAGATCTTCCTCCAAGAAAATGAACGTTGAAAGCTTCCCTCCAGAAATATAAATCATCTTCTTGTCATATATAACCTGTTAAACCTGAGAAAACAATCAAGGCAAACCTCGCGTAAAATCGGCGGCAATCTATATATATAAGGCTATAATGCTTGTGGAATGAATGTTTGCAGATTTCCTAGAGTTTGTAAAACTAAAGAATTAACAAAAACTTTAAAACTCCGGTTTAAACAAAACTCGCACAATTTTTCAGAATTTTGGTACCTGACGTCGTCAGGTTTTAAATCCTAACGTCGTCAGAATGTTCCTGGAAAAATCTTATGTTAAGTTTCTGGAAAATTTCTGGAAAAACTTATGCCTTATTTCCTGGAAAATCCTGCAAAACATCATTATAACTCGATACAAGCATTTGACTCAAACAAATACTAATATACATGTTCATTTAATATTGTAGTGAATCATGCTCATTTTCGTTCTTATAAACAAATTTGGATTTCCCTTACACTTAGCTTTTGCAAAATACCTTTATATGTAATTAAGACGAAGTTAAAAACAAAATAAAGCATTTTCATAATTTACTTTGAAACATGATTTACCAACAATAAAAATAAAACACGCATACGGAAACAAATAAACAAACACAAAAATGAACAAACAATTAAAACAAATAAAACAAGTAAAACTTGGGTTGCCTCCCAATAAGCGCTTGTTTTTGTTCGAGTCACGAGCCTGACTCTACCCTTATTTAATGGAAATAAGGGAGGTTTTCCCTACACTTAGGATTAAGTGCAGGTGAAAGTAGCGATACAAACCTTCTCGGTGGAAGTATGCCTCGTGAGGAAAGAGTGGTAGATGAATTATATGCTCAAATGGGTGTGCTCCTATCATCATAACCTTACCTAGTTCACTTTGGTCAATGGGTGAGTTGAAGTTTTCTCTTAAAAAGGGATCATCTTCTATCAATTTTGAGAGACTCCTAGTTGGGAATCCATCTTGACCTAATAAACCTGGTTTAAACCCATAATGTTTCTTATGATCAATCATGAATGGGTGATGTAAGTATGTAAGGTCATAGTTCACTCCTATGTCAGCTTCCTCTCTACAAGGCTTAGAGTCTACTACCTTCAACGTAAAACTACCCGGACTATATAGTTTGATGGGTGGATCGGGACCTTTTTCAATTCCTAAATTCACATCTAACGATAGAAGATTAGGTAATGGTTTTGGTTGAGGCTCCGGTTCATCAAACTAGGAACTTCCTTAAGACTAAAAGAAAGGTTATCACTACAAGTGTCAAAACCTATATTCTCTAGTTGTGCTTGGTCCAAGGGTTCTGCCTCTATTGGGGTTCCTATAGTCTCATCTACTCCTTCCGGGTAAGTCATGCGTGGTGTGTATGCCTCAAATGATGGTAGGACTTGTGGAGCACTGAGTGGGCTTATGTTATTCACCTCGTCCTCCATTGTATCTAGATTACCTATGTGTTCATCTTGTATTATGGTGGAATCAAACCACTCCGTGCACCTAGGTATCTCATCTATAGGCTTATTATCCCCAAACAAACTTCTTGCTTGTTCCCTCAAACTTGCGATCAATTGATCTGTAACAATGTTTGTTGGGTTGTCCATTTTTTGGCAAGTATGGCACAATTCTCTATGGTTTCCCATGCTTCATCAGCACTTAATCCCCAAAGGTCCCCATCTGCGGCATGGTCAATGTCCATTTTGGTATAGTGGTCGACACGATGGTAAAATATTTCAATTTGGGACCACAGATCGAAATTATGATGAGGGACTTTTCGGAGTAAATATTTAAAACGAGCTCATGCATCATAGATAGGTTCATCTTCATGTTGTTTAAACATCAAGATGTCATTTGGAGTGGGTGAATTTTGTGGTTGGTAGTATGGTGGATTTGCGTTCTCCATAATGGTAAACGGAAGAGTCAATGGAAAGGTTTTTACGAACAAAGACACAAAGAAAAAGATAGACTAAAGAAGACCTATAAAAAAATAATAATAATAAAATAAAATAAAAATCTTACTAGAAAGGAATCTAGCAAGTAGATCTAATAAAAAGAAATTCTAACCTAGACAATAACTATTTCCCCGGGCTACGGCGCCAGAAACTTGATACGTGGGAATTGCGCCCTCGCAACAGGTTTTACCTCTCAAGGGATCTTCAGAAGCTTACAACCCCCACCAGGCAATGTACCTGATCGTTGTAGTATATTATAGTGACAAGTACCGAGGGATTGATCGTTCGACTCAGGAATAGTGTCGCTAGGATTAGAAAGCCTACTAAACTAGGTCTAGAGGTGAGGGATGATTCTTTTTGTATTTTTATATTTTATGGAAATCAAGTAAAATCTCGGGTTTTAAAGGAGTGGGCGGAATTAGTTGCTAGCCAACTAACCCAATAAACTAATATGCAATCAAAATAAAATAAAAGAAATGAAAATTAAACTAATATACTAATGTGGTGGAAACAATAATGAAAAAAGTTGTGTTTACTTAGATTTCATTACTCCCTAGATATATTTTACCGGTTGATTAGCTTGTTACAATTGCATGGATGACGGGTTATATTCCTTAATACTAGTCATAGGGCCGTGTACAATATTCCCTAACTCTACAAGATCCTACTTCACTCCTATGTCGAGCCGTTAAAAGCTCCTAACATAGGATCATTAGAATTCACTTATGCATTAAATACAACCAAAAATCGTAGTACACCTCCGATCATGTTTCTTAAGACGTTCAAGCAAGTTTCCAATGGAAGTCTGCCAGTTTTCTTAAGCCTAACATCGAATACAATCATCCGTAACAATTATAGACAAACAATCAACTAATAATCAACATCTAGGTTTCACTACATCTAAGCAAACACAATAAAAGCCTAGCCTAACATGTTGAAAGAAAGATAAACATAAAATAGAATCGAACAATACATAGACATATTGAATGATTATTGGAGAACTTATCTTTATTAAAACATGGAACAAAGAAGGGTTTGAAACCCCTTCAATATGCAGGAAATTCGACCTAGGGTTTTTGCACAAATTGTTCCACTTGTTCCACCCTAATGTTCCACACTTTATAATGAAAAATTGGAAAAATATATATAGACTTAGCATCCTGACGGCGTCATGTATTAACCTCTGACGCCGTCAACTCACCGCCAAGTTGAAATTCGTATTGCCTAGGTCCACTTCTGATGCCTTCACGTACAAATCTACTCTGGGACGTCACGTGTATTTGGACCCTGACTGCCTTGGTGACGCCGTCAGGCCATTAACAAAGAAAATGTTCTCGGCCGTCACGTTATAAGTTCCACATCCACCTCTTTTGTCACTCTTGACGCCGTCATGTGTAATGTCTTGACGTCGTCAGGTACTGTTCCCAGCAAGGAATTTGAGACTTTGTCGTTTTCTTCACTTTTATGCTCTAAAAACGTCCAAAATGCTTCCTTTTCCAGATTTCTCCTCAAAAGTACCTAAAATGACAAAAGGAACGATTTAGGGCAATAATTGATCAAATAATCACGAATTCGGGCTTAAATGACCCCTTAAAATCGGTACACTTTTCGCCTCATCATTATCCTTGGAAGAATTCTGTCCAGAACCACCACTATTTTTGTTGTTTTTGTGGTAATTCTTTGATTTGGAAGATCTTTATCCAACCATGTTTGCATTTGGTTATATTGAATTTGCATCAGCCTTTTCTTGCGTCATGTTATCTTCCTCAACACGAATTTTGAGAACAAGTTGCTCAAAACTCATACCGTCACTCAAATGTTTAAGATTTAACTTAAAAATTTTCCAGTTAGGGTGTAATTTTTCAATAATGGAACCAACAGGAAAGTTAGAGTTAATAGGCATGCCTTCTACTTCTAATTCATGGACTATGATTTGTAGTTCTTCCACTTGTTTCACAACAGGCTTTGCATCATTCATCTTGAAGTTCAACAATTTGCCAACAACAAACTTCTTGGAATATGCCACTTTAGTCCTGTATTTCTTTTCCAATGATATCCATATGTCCCTTGCATTTGCAAAGGAAGAATAAATATCATACAAGGAATCATCCAAAGCATTCAAAAGATAATTTATGCAATTATATTCATTATGATTCCAAAGTGAGGCGGCTCTTTCATATTCTACCACTTGTGCCTCAGTAGGAACATTCTGTCCCTCTAGATATGGATCTGCTGGTTCAGGATCCGTGAGAACATTTGACACAAGCAACATTGTCAAATAAAACATCTTTTGTTGCCAATGACGAAAGTTATACCCTTTGAACTTTTTAGGTTTTTCAACATGCGGTTTCTGCATCGTTTGATCCATCTTTGAAATTTTTGTTTAAGATTGTAGGGAATTTTATAAACGTAATACAAATTGTTTTATACAGAATCGTAAGATTACAACAACAGATTGAGGCCTGCAATTAGCAGTGTCTTTAAAAACAGAAATTCGTCCTATCTAGTACGAAATATTTAGAGGATACAACAATCAAATCAAGTATAAAACTAGAATATAGCGAATCTAATATGTTTTCATGATGGAAATTGATGATGTTTGTGTGTTTTAGATGATTCCAAAGTGAAAATTTTGTCCTCTATATATAGGCATATGGTGACATTTCAAAAAAGTCACAATACCCCTTCAAATGGCCTTAGAGACACTTCTTTTCATAACAGTTACAATGGTTCACAATTAGCGACACTTTAGCGATGACCTAGCGACAGAATAACCGTCACTACTGAACCTGGTTCAAATTGTCACGATTGTTCATTTCAACAGATATAACCGCCACCAATTCGATTAGACACGTATTTAGGATGATGTTGGTTCACTAGAGACGGTCTAGTGACATAAAAACTGTCACTAATATCCATTTCGTGAGTGGCTATAAAAACACAACAAAACTTTATTAGTAATGTTCCAACAGTATTTGCTCTCCAAATCACTACATCTATATATTCATATTCAGAACTCTTCCATTAACTTTATGTATAATATACTTGCAGTGGCTTTCTATAAATAACAAGAGAGAACTTTGTGTACTGATATCAATAGAAGACTGTTTGATTCGTGATAAACCAAACGGGAATGACGGTGATGAATTTTCATTAGAGAAAGATTCAAGGTGACTTAGCATTCTCCTACTGACACCTAATGTATCTAATCAATTTAAAGTACATATCAGATGTGCAGTAATGCAACCATTCTTTGCTGTTTTAAAATGCAGATTTGTAGTTGGCTGCTATAAAGCATATTCAATGAATTTCAAAATCCGCGTCAGAACTCCATTCATCTTGTCACCTCATGTCACATATGGGATAAACCTTATCTTCCAGTGTACAAATATAGAGCATCTGAAACAACCGTCTTTCCCCATTAGGTACAAACTACAAGGGGAGACAAAGATGTCGTTTGTGCACCTTGCAGATCAGACAGAAGATGGGTGGTTGGTTGCAGAACTGTATCAGTTTACCAGTGACAGCAACAAGAGTATTCTGGATCTTGAAATAATATTTGAAAAGTGTTGGTTTTCGGGTACCTTCCACGTAGAAGGCATCATGTTCCAACCCTTGGGAAGAGTAAGCTGACATATAGTGGCTATGTCTTTAATTGTTCTTTGATAATTTTGAATGGCTAAGTTACTTATTTTGGATAACAGGTAGGTTTTACTTTCTTCTATAGTTGATTTATATTGTCTGATATTCCTATGCTTTATAGGTGGAACATGCACTGATAGCGGTAGGGTACGAAGATATACATAAGGCCGCGGTAATTCCTCTGTTCTACACATCTACAGAGGAACTGAAACTTCTTCTAACCAGAGGGATCTTCCTTAACGGGTGCAAAACGGTAATCAGATTTGCCTTTGGTTTTTCATTTATTTTTTATGTTAAACTTTGAGAATGGTAAATATTTATTTTTGGTTTCCTCCTTTCATTTTCAATGTTTTAAACTTAATTGAATATTATGTTTTCAATTAAAATATAATGTTACTTATTTAATAAAAAATAAGAAAAAAAAAATATTCCAAGTACAGAGTATTTTTACTTATAAAACCAATATGATTCAATTTGACAAAATTGAGTCATCAAAATTAATCCAATTTCATGTACTTTTTTTAAAAATGACATCTCAATTGGTTTACTCAAAATCTATTAAACACTTATGGGAAAACAAAAGTTGAAACATTGTTATCAACGGCAAAGACTTACCACTTACCTACTAGACTTGGGCCCAATTCCCTTGACCCAAATCAAAAAAAGGGCCGGCCTAAAACTTTGCCCTGATTCTCATATTGTAAACCCAATAATTAATAACTAATTGGGAACTTTATTTTTAATTGGATGTGTAGTGGCTGTCTATAAATGAGAACGGGGAACACATTGAAAGGATTTACATTCAAGCCTGTCTCAATCCCAATGACATTGGATACCATTTAAAACATCCATCTGACTTTGACATTGTTAATTCAAGGTGACTTATCCTCTTCCTAGTTCTTTTTTCTTTGGTCACAGGGAGTGAGTTATGCATTTAGTGAAAAACTTATTTAGTTTGTCATTCTTTAATTGCTGCCTTAATTCTTCTTTATGCAGATTTCCAGGGGGACGTTGTTACGGATATAATTGGGAATTCAAAGCACGTGTGAGAGGTCAATACTTGACACCTCATATCTCATACACGCTTAACCTTGTCTTCCGATATAATTATGAATCGAGTGTCAATTCATATAACCCCCTAAGATATAAAATAGATGGGGAGGATGAGACAAAAGTTTTCATAATTTACCCTTCTACACATATGAGAGAAGATGGATGGTTCATTGTTCCATTTTATCACTTTACAAGCCAACACACAACTGCAGACCTTCAATTTGAGTTTGCATACCGAGGGACCGGATTACTAGCATTACTAGTAGCAGGATTCGAATTCCAACCATCTGAAGAAAAAGTAAATAGTTTATTGTCAATGGTTATGTTATTTATGAAAGATGTAAATAAAAAATGACACTTAACCCAAATGTATGGCTCACTTGCTGGGATATGTCATTATATAGGTGGAACTGCAAGTGTTTGATGAGTACCAACACATAGTCAAGGCTGCCTCACAATCTCTGTTTTACATATCCCTTGATGAACTTAAACTGATTCTCTCCAAAGGAGTCTACCTTAACGGATACAAAACGGTATTCAATTGGCTATGTCTAAATATAAAGAATATCTAAGCATACCTAATTCCCAACTTACTAATTATGCAGTGGTTTTCACTTGATGAGAAAGGACAACACTGTCACATGATATCCATGAAAGATTGTTTGATTCCAAATGAAGAGATCCCTTCTCGATATGAGTCTCACCCATGCTCAAGGTGACTTGTCATACTCAGACTTATTCCTATTGTTTCATAAGTATATATAAATTGATGCATCATTCTTTTCTTATTCTTCTTCATGCAGATTTCCAGCAGGCTTTTATCGAACAAACAATAAGGGATTTAAAACACATGTGAAGACCCAATTATTGACTCCATCAATCACATATACCGTGAACCTTGTATGCCAATTTTCCTCAAGTTGGAAACAACAGTACATCAACCTCAAGTACAGATTAAGAGGGGAGGCAACAACTTCTGTTGTGTACCTTGCAAATCGGAGACAAGAGGATTGGTTGCATATGGCTGAATTGTATCAGTTCACTAGCGATGGGACTACTGTTGATCTTGAAATTGATTTTGACGATCATGGAACCTATATGAAAGTAGAAGGCATAATGTTTCAGCCCCTGGAAATAGTAAGATTACATATACTAGTTAACAAGATCAGGTTGGGTCGGGAATAGGTAAAAATTTGTTTGGGTCAAAGCAGGTCATTTAAAAAATAAAAATAACTTTTTCAAGTCAAAATGGGTCAGGTGGGTTGGGTTGACCTGCTACCTGTTGGTTTTATTTTGAATTTCATAAAATACACAAATTACATGAACTTTAACTATGGCTAAAAGATAAATTTCAATAGAAAGTATTAAACTAATTACAGCCAATGTTGTTTTTAATTTAATTTACTTATTTACATTATCTTCATTCCAAATTTAAAGACTCATTATCATCAATCATGAACTGCTAAAAGAATTTGAAATTTAGCTAAAACTAACAATGGGAACTATCAACAAAAATGATTTAATATATAGCTACCACATGGGAAGCGTGTAAGATGTTGGATGCATTCTATGGTTTTCCCACAGCTTTCACTTCATCACCTTTTGAAATGGAGGTTTGGGCAACAATGGCCAATTAATGTTTAATATATGTTTAAATATTATAGGCGGAAGATCCAATGTTAAAAGATGACAAATTGTCAAGTGAAACTGAAAAGTGGGCAATGAAAAATAATAGCTTCTCATGTCTTGGAAAATGGTTCAAATTCAATAATGACACTGCTCAAGAGGTATATTATGTAGCTATTGTGCAGCCTACGAACATAATTTCAATTGTTTATAAGAAATTATTTTAGAGTTTCTAAACAATTACTTACACATATATTTTTATTGATAGTGGTCTTATCTTGATGAAAATAAGAGGAAGTGTTTAATGCTATCAGCTAGAGCGTCTTTCTTAAGAATGGAAGGTCAATCTGCTTGGTACTCTTTACGCAAATCAAGGTTCTTTCTCTATCTTCTTGCCAGTTTTCTTGAACATGTTTATGTCTTCTGCATATCTATCCACATTGGGCTAAAAATTTGCCAAATAAGGAGTTCAGACACTAAAATCAAGATTAATTAGGTTTGTTTTCAACCACTTAGGAAATTGAGACTCAATATCCCAAATAAAAATTGGCTACTTATTTAATCGGGACGAGTCGGGACCATTATCGGGTCGGGAGTCGGTTTGGGTTTTTCCCCGTTGTCAGTATCGGGATTAGTCGGGACGGGTCAGAATTCGTCCCGATGCTCACCCCTAACTTATTATTTGCAAAAACAAATGATGTCATACACATTTTTATCAAGATACCTGAACCATTTATATACATTCTAGAAAATTATAGTAAAACATGTGTATCTTGCAGCCAACTAACCTGTATTATTGGCAAGTTCTGTCATAGTTTACATATTCTTATTTTGAAGTCGTGCTACTCTTAACCTAAAATGTGATAAACCCTGAAATAAAGTTTTAAAATCTAGAAAAGCATAAAAAAAACTTGAAAAGTACAGCTTTTAATGATGGAATTCTTAACCCATGGTATGCCAAAGAAGATTATGACCCGCTCTAAAATCAAATAATATTTGGTACACGTGTGAAATATATTGATTACCAATCAGATGTACATATTCACAATGGACCCCAAGGAAAACTCAAATGGTAATCCATATTTGAAGGATTAATAATGAAATCTACGCACCAAAGCTTTGCTAAATGGAGGACTACACTAGTAAACGTCACCGTAAAATGCATTAGCTTAGGTTTTATAACATCAACAATCATCGCCCTAACTCCTTTGTTCATCTCAAAAAATTCTATAATTTCTTTCCTACCATACAAAGTACTGTACAGCAGCAGCTTCTAAGGATGCTCCAAATATTGCCTCTACAGGATCTAGATTGTAGAAGCAAAATCTTAAATAATATATTGCCAGTCATAAGCTAACCCATTGAGATCCATCGTTGCTTCTAAGGAAGCTCCATATAGTGTCTCTACATAATCTAGATTCTAGAAGCAAAATCTTAAATAACATCTTGCCAGTCATAAGCTAACCCATTGAGACCCAGTGTTAGCCAGTTGACCCATAGTGCAAAGGTGAGGTTGAGAAAATTTTGACAATGTGTTTTCACACAGGATTTTAAATGGGCTCTGAGATGCTTGTAACTTGAGGATTCTTTAAATCTAGCTTCTTACAAGCTTCTATGTTAGATATAGTTATGCGAATCTCCAATAGTACTCCAGTTATCATGCTACATAGAAGTAGATTCTCCAATCCCCAATTTATAGACATTATGCTACTTTATTATTTATCTCTCGTCTTCAACAAATTCTTCAGCCCCTAATTGTCTAAGTTATAATGTTTAACTTGCCAAACACATCTGCCTTCAGAAAATCATTGAAACCAAAGAAACCTTTAAAGATCATGTTGATCACTGTTATAACAGTTCTAGGAAGCATGTTTACTGAATCTCAATAAACCTGGATAGATTCAAGAACATAAGCAATCAATTAAGTATAGCTTCAAAAGAGAATCCTAAATGTTGGATTTTGTATCCTACGGTATGCCAAACCATTGTAGAACTTTGGTTTGGTGTGTGATGGCATGGAAATCTCCCTTTGATGACTTCCACTCAGTTTTTCACTTTTCACTGTTTAAAGTTAGCATGTGTTTTGACCAATTGTTCAGTTTTATCTCCGTAATGAATGAGGAAGAACTTATAGTTATAAAAAAACTAGCAAGTCCACCTATTAAACAATAAAAATAAACAACTTAATACATTAGTAGGCTTCTACTACATGGAAACCTTAAAATCTTTCCGAATCTATTATATATATGATGATTTTTGTTTCTGCAGATTTGGAGAAGTGCTTGTAATAGCACGCGGCTTCAAATTTAAAATTCAGGTGAGAATAGAATCCCAATTAGTATCACCTGAAACAACATATGCAGCTTACCTTGTCTTCAAATTACCACACGACCAATCAACATTTGAGGCTCCTATTGAGGTGAATGATCTAAATGTTGACTATTTAAGTAGATGTCCGTTGTTTATATATTTAGGAAGCACTCAACACACCCCAGTTATCGGACCAAAGTTTGATGAAAATACCTACAACCTACTGAATAGATACAAAGGGACTGCCATTCCGAAACACAGGACCGATGGTTGGATGGAAGTACAAGTATGTGAGTTTCAAATTACCACAGAATCATATCCTATGCATCTTACACTTGAGCATCCTGGTAAAAAGGATCTTAAGGGGCTCATGGTACAAGGAGTTGAGCTTAGACCCATATAGATGATTTTTATAATGATTTTGTAGTGGGCAATTTATTGATAATGTTGTTTGCACTTTGCATTAATTTTCATAAATTTGATTTGTGAAAAATTGAGCTCCAATTTCTGCAACATGTTAACCGGGTCATAACCCGGGTCTAGGGTGAAGCAGATAAGGCTTTGACCGTTTTTTTAGGAAATGGTGTTATTGGATATGAAGAAACTCACCAAAAGCCCAAAACACATTTTTCATTATTTTTCTTAGTTTTATTTGATATTATTTGGTGATTTTTTATTGTTAAAGCAACTCAAGTGTTGCAAATAAGTACAAAATATCTCTGTGGTTTGTTAATTTTCATATTAAATATTAATATAAAAAACATTGGACAACCAACATTATTCTTTTATTCACCCTTTCACCCCAAAACATAAAAAATGTATGAACAATGTTGTACTTATTTACAAAACAAATGAAGTAAGCATGCATTAGCTTCTAAGGATTCACCATACTATTTATACGTAATATAGATTTTAGAAGGAAAATCTTAACTAATAATTTTCAGTCATGAGCTAACCCATTCAGACCCATGGTTTTTGCAACTAGACCCATATATTCTGTGGAAAAGGGCTATTGAAAAAAAGATAGAATGTGCTTCACAATTAATAATATAATGGGCATACCAATACTACACTTATCGCCATTCATAGGAGATTTGTATGTCTAGGATTAGCCTGAGAGTACCATCCCAAGGAATACCACTACACTTTTGGAATTTGAGTTCTAATAGGTTTCCATAAATGTTTATTGTTAGTGCAAAAAGTGTGTTGGGTTAGGATTGGGTTTAATTTGTGTTGGGCCACCCTTGATGGACTGTCCACTGTATGAGTTTCGCACTAATTCAAGTGATGGATTGATCCCCTGCACAAATGAAAATAAACCGTTAGCATTACCATGGGGACGGACCACATGATTAAGCTCCGGCGTGAGAGTACGTGTTCATATTGTCAGAGGAATATATATGTGTTGGGATGTGAGAGAAGATCATACCTCGTAAATGTGTTTTGAGATTGCCTTTTATAGGTGGGCGAAATACTAGGGTTTCCTAATATTTCGCATATATTTGTAGTGGCTGGAGTGGGACCCTTGTCGGGTAAGTATCCGTAGCTTAATCATTACTGCGGACGTAGATCATCTTCCGGACCGTGAGCTGATCCGTAAGCTTACTTCGGGAGTGTCACTTTGGATGATCTGCGTGCTTCCTAGGAGATTCAGACCGCGCCTTTGCACGTTTTTTGGGTTTGGCGATGTCCGGTATTTCTCTTTTGTTCGGCCGAGGTCCAGTTGTAAGCTTTCTCAAAATTCTGACATCACAATTCAAGTTATTATGTCAATTAAATAATTCATTTCGTAAATATTTTACGAGCTACGTTTTTTTCTATGGAAAACATTGTACGATTATTAATCCACGTAATCCCGAACCTACGATTTTAGGTTTAACAACGGTTACACAACTTCCGTATAATATACTATGATGTAGTATATTTTAAAACATTAAACATTTCCTAGTAACTTGGTGATGAGTAACTAAACACATATCCAAATATAAACCTATACTTAGTTACTAATTCTTGTGTAACACCCCTAAAATTTGGTACAACAGAAGACTAATCAAGCTTTCGGGGTGATACGGGGATTGGTATCCAACACAAGTATAAAGAAACAAAATACGGAATCCATAACATAAAACCAATCCAAACATCAAGTCATAACGTTTACATCAATTTAAAGTACGAAAAGTAAGCCCATTAGAAAATAAAAGTAGGTCCCCAAAATATTATCAGAGTTTTATTAATCCATCGACCGAACAACACTTGCCAAGCCTCCCAGCACGAGCATACCAAAGCATCACTTAATTACCCAAGAAAACATGCTAAAAGTCAGCGTAAGCTAATTCCCAACTTACTAATTATGCAGTGGTTTTCACTTGATGAGAAAGGACAACACTGTCACATGATATCCATGAAAGACTATTTGATTCCAGATGAATATTTCCCTTCAGAACATAAATGTCATTGGTGGTCAAGGTGACTTGTCATACTCAGACTTTATTTCATAAGTGTATATAAATTGAAGCATCATTCTTGGCCTTTTCTTCTTCTTCTTCATGCAGATTTCCAGAAGGCTTTTATCAAACAGACAACAAGGGATTCAAAACACATGTCAAGACTCATTTTTTATCTCCATCAATCACATACACCGTGAACCTTGTCTTGTACTCTTCCTTAGATCATGAAAAAAGTATGTAAAGCTCAAATACAGATTAAGAGGGGAGACAACAACTTCTACTGTGAACCTTGCAAATCGAAGAAAAGTTGATGATTGGCTTATAGTTGAATTGTTTCAATTCTCTAGTGATGGGAGTATTGTTGAGCTTGAAATTACTATGATAATCATAGAACCAATCTAGAAGTAGAAGGCATCTTGTTTCAACCCCTGGAAAAAGTAAGTTAACAAATACCAATTATCAAGATAAGGTTGGGTCGGGAACATGTAGAAATTTGTTTGGGCCAATTTATTTCGGGTCAAAATGGTTCTAGCGGGTTGGGTTAACCTCCTACCTGTTGGTTTTAATTTGAATTTCATAAAATAGACAAATTACATGAAACTTTAACTATAGCTAAAAGATAAATTTTGATAAAAAGCATTAAGCTAATTATAGCCAATGTTGTTTTTACTTAAATTTAGTTATTTACATTATCTTCATTCCAAATTTAAAAAGACACGTTATCATCAATCATGATCCAAAATGATGGTTATTATCTAATAATATGATGAACTGTTAAAAGAATTTGAAATTTAGTTAAAACAAACAAAGGGAACTACCAAAAGAATTGATTTAATATATAGCGGCCACATGGGAAGTGTGTAAGATGTTAGATGCATTCTACTTAATGGGTTTTCCACAGCATTCGCTTCATCGCCTTTTGAAATGGAGGTTGGGGCAAAAATGGCCAAATAATGTCTAATATATGTTAAAAATTGATAGGTAGAAGATAATACAGAAAAGCGGACAATGAAGAAGTATCTCTACTCAACTATTGGGAAATGGTTCCGATTCAATAATTAAAAGGTATATTTATACCTCATATGTAGTTGTTGTATAGCCTATGGACACAGTGCTTAAAAGGAGGTATTATAGAATTTCTAAATATTTATTCACATTTTTTTTATTGATAGATGTCTTATCTTATCTTGATGAAAATGGGAAGAAATGTTTAATGTCTGATATATGTTTAAATTTGATAGGTGTAAGATCTAATGTTAGAGGATGACAAGGTAGAGGATACACAAACCACATCAAATAAGGAGGTATATTTATATCTCATATGTAGCATTGTACAACCTATGAACACAGTTTCACTTTTTTTTAATAGGAAGTTAAAGAGAATTGAAGATGAATGATTCATTTCATTGATTGAGAGTAAATTGTACAAAGTGAGAAATTTTACAATGACCATTCTTACAAACTAACTAGTTTCTAACCTCTATATATACACAACAACATTGCTTCTAGAAACTACTCTAACAAACTATTTACATATTTACAAGTAGACTTAGACATCACATTCTACTGCATTGGACTTTGGCTTGATGTATAAGTTGGTACTTCAATGCAGTTGTATTTGCCTTTGACTTTTGTATATGGTTGACTTTGTGAGAACTTTCTTGGATACTTTCACTGCATTTGGTATCTTCTTTACCCCCCCCCCCCCCCTCACAAGTTGGCAGTGTGAAAGGATCACAAATGCCAAACTTACTCAAACAAGTTTAGTGAAGAGCTTTGGGTAAAGCTTTTGTAAGAACATCTGCAGCTTGAAATTTGGTGGGAATATAGGAAGGTAGAATCTGTTGAGCCTAGATCTTGTCTCTCACAAAATGACAATCTATCTCTATATGTTTAGTTCTAGCATGGTGCACTGGATTTGAGGCCAAAGAAATTGCTGATTCATTATCACATAAGATAGGGACAGGTTGAGTAATATTGATGTGTAGATCTTGTAGTAAGCATTTGAGCCAAGATATTTCACAAGTACAATCTGCTAAAGCTCTGTACTCAACCTCTGTGGATGATCTAGAAACCACTAATTGTTTCTTGGATAACCATGAAACGAGAAAACCGCCAAGGAAAACAGCATAACCAGTAACTGATCTCCTAGTGATTGGACATGCAGCCCAATCACTGTCACAATAGGCTAGAAGATTGAGAGTTGTCTGCTTAGGAAAGTGTAAGCCTTGACCTGGGCAGAGTTTAATGTACCTCATTACTCTTTGGAGTGCTTTCATATGAATCTCTGTTGGACTTTGTGAGAACTGGCTTAGTACTTATGTTGCAAAAGAAAGGTCTGGCCTTGTAATTGTCAAGTAAATAAGCTTCCCACCCAAGGTTCTATAGAGAGAGGAATCATTGAGTTGTTTCCCTACTGCATTAAGTGAAATTGTTGGGTCAAGTGGTGTGACTGCAGGCCTGTCATTGAGTACACCAGGATGTTGGATAAGTTCTAGAGCATACTTTCTCTGAGATAATACAATGCCAGTTGAATTTCTTAGAACTTCAATCCCCAAATAATAATGCAAAGGACCAAGATCCTTGATACTGAACTTCTTGTGTAATTGTTGTTTTATTGAATTGATGATGTTTTGATCACTGCCTGCCAATAAGACGTCATCAACATATACAAGAAGGACAGTAAAATTTGATCCTTGAGAGAGAGTGAACAAAGATGTATCAGCATAACTTTGGTGAAAGCCCAGGGAGATGAGAAAGGTAGTGAGTTTGATGAACCATTTTCTGTTTACCTGCTTAAGACCATAGAGTGACTTCTTTAATTTGCAAAATGTGTTAGGAGGAAGTACCTTGGAGTAGCCTTGTGGTAGTGTCATATAAACTTCTTCATGCAAATCACCATGAAGGAAAGCATTGTTGACATCCAGCTGCTCTATGAACCAATTGTTGTATGTTGTGATGGCTAGGATTGCTCTAACAGTTACCATCTTTGCAATAGGTGCAAAGGTTTCTTTGTAATCCACACCTTCTTTCTGAGTGTAACCCTTTGCCACCAACCTTGCTTTAAACCTTTCTACTGTTCCATCTACATAAAATTTTATTTTGTATACCCATTTGGAACCAATCGGTATTTTGTTAGGAGGTAAAAGACATAATTCCCAAGTATCATTATCTTCTAAAGCCTTAATTTCTTTGTTCATAGCTTCAATCCATTTTGGTTCTTTGGAAGCTTGTTTGTATGCGTGTGGTTCATGAATTGTGTTAATGGTGTTGATTAAGTGTCTGACTTTGGGTGTAGAGATGTTTGAATAATTTATGTAATTGGTGAAGTGGTGCTTTGTAACATGATGAATGTTTGATTTTGGCAAGTTGTAATGAAAATCTTTGAGCTTTGTGGGAACTGTCTTGGGTCTAGTGGAGGTTCTTATGTTTGTAGGTTGATGAGGCGAAAAATGAACCGTTTTTAAGGGGTCATTTAAGCCCGAAGTCGAGATTATTTGATCAAATATTGCCCTCAATCATTCCTTTTGTCATTTTAGGTACTTTTGGAGTGAAATCTGGAAAAGGAAGCATTTTGGACTTTTTTGGAGCATAAAAGTAAAGAAAACAACAAAGTCTTAATTTTCCTTGCTGGGAACAGTACCTGACGGCGTTGTAACAATTCGCATTTTTCAGGATAATTACTTTTCCCAGCAGGTCACCCAAGCCTGTACTACTCTCACATGAGCACGCTTAACCGTATGGGCGATTAACCGTTAGACCACAAAACACGTTTCTAACACAATTTGAGTTGTCAACATATTCTTTCCCTCCTCCATTGACTAAAAATCATTCCTTGATTTTATAAGTCATTTCGTGATTTTTAGGCTTACGGTTTGATATCTAAAAGACATTTAATACCAACCGACACTAGACTGAGCCCAGTCTAGACATTATAAGTCATTTTAAATCAATATTATCCTATTAGAAAAGTAACATTTTACTTTTCTCAATTTTACGCAATATTCGTACATTTTACGTATTACGCGTTTTAGACCCGTGTTTCCAGTTTTTAGCAGGGTTTTAGCACCCGATAGAACCTACCACTCATTTTATATTTTATTATGGACTATATGGACATGTTTAACAATACTTTCAAATTCCATAATTTTACGACACCCGGTTTTACGTTTTGAAGCTTAATCATTTACGATTGGCATTTCCCGGAGTCAAAACTCATCTAGTAACTTGGATAATATCATCCAAGGCACACCTCACCCCCCCCCCCCCTTATCCATGTGAACCGCCCTAGGAGGGGGGATTCACACTATGTGGCTCAATTTCATGAATTTACCCTTAAATCAACACTTATTTACAACTTGGTCACCAAGTTTTAGTAATTTCCTAGCACTTTCCTAACCTCCTCATTTTGGACTATAAATACTCCCTTCCTCCCTCCCCCTTTTGCCGTGGATATCACACACACAAACACACCATTCATTTGCTCATTTCCTTCTAAGTTTCATGCATGATTCAAGTGCAAGTTCAAGGTAGAAACTCTAGTTAGGTTATCATTCATCAAACACTTCCATAACCTCATATACTTGGTGATTTCTCTTGAGTTTGAATCCACTCAAGTCACCTCAACCTTCATCATCCATCTTTCAAGATTACAAGAGTAGAAAGATTGCATGAAGAGAAGTGGGTTGAAGCAAGTCTATCAAAGTCCTATCCTTACATGTTAACTTCCTTTCATCTTTGAAAGCCAAAAGTTGTGAGCCAAACCCTAACTTGATTCTTGTTAAATAATCATGTTCATGTTATTTACCTATTATTCATGCTATATTATGTCTTGTATGCATGTCCATGATGTATAAAAATGAACAAAACAAGTTGTTGTAATTGATTGTTAATACAAGTTACTAAAACAAGTAAACTAGTGACTTTCTTGGTATGACCTGATCAAAATGGTAAAAATATGATATTGGATCATTACAAATTGTAGTAGAGGACTTAACAAGGAAACCATAGCAATTTGAACCACCCAAAACGAGTATACGAGTCAAAAGTTACGCCCATTTGAAGTTACCAAAGATTTCCGGCAAAACTGCCAAATACCATTCTGATCAAATTTGGGTTTTGAAAGTCCCACTTCTGGTCCGATTCATCAAAAAGTTAAAACACGAAAGTTGTCCGGAACGACGTTTTCGTTCAGGAATAAAGAAGCTTGAGACCTAAAAATGCTTTCCGAGTGATAAAATTCTTCAAATTCTAAACAGCCCATTTTTAGGCGAAAGTCACTATATTATAGTTATGATATACTAAGACCAAGAGGTCTTATGACCTATAATCAAGACCACAACCATGACTAGAGCCAAGGTTGGGTCTCATGACCTTGGAACAAGGACCAAAGGTCATGGCTAGGCCATGACGAAATGACCATGTAAGCTTACTTAGGCGTAAACATGAAACAAGGAATTGGCGACAACTTGAACAAGCAATTTGGATCTACTTCACCTAAAAGGAAACCATGAGATATTACCAAGAGAAAATGGTCATTCAAGACTTATGAAACTACCCCTAATAACAATCTTCATGTACTAATAAACTTTCCTAAGTTTATTCAAATATCGGACATGTAACTTTTCGGATCAAAACTTATATCTATATATTTCATCAACTACTACAATAGTAGGGAGCCTCATGTGAGGAGTTCATTATGTAAGCCGTCGAGTTGAGTTGTGGATTTACGAGTTAAAGTGTCCTGGCTCCTCGAACGCTTACTAACATGACTTCTGAATTATGTCGGCCCGAACGGTAGTAAACGATATACCAAAACATACATGTTTCATGAATCTTTCTTTCAAAGACTTATACTATACATCATACCACATCATGGACTAAATGCAAGATATATATATAGGCACTACTTCATATTCTTTACTCCGAACCTAAGTCGCAACATTCTATTATAGGTTGCTCGTAGAAACCTTCGCGATTCGACCATCACATTCACTACTCACTACATAACTTAAGGTGAGTTCGTAGCCCCACTTTCTATTGTTTAACTATTTTACAAACCCATGGGGGGAATACATGCTATTATTTTTCTACTCGAACACAATGCTTTCTAATGTATGCTTCACGACGATGTTTTATTATCACTAAGTAACGATTGCCATGTTCGAAGTCCCTATATCATGAACCATTAGTCACTACCTTTAGTGAGCGCGAATATTGTGAATAGATCTATTGGGATTGACGAATCCCATTTGTGTTGAACAACGACGAGTTCACACAAATGCACTATATTTGAGATTTAGCGGTATAACGGCAAAAGTACCTTGATAGGGCTTCTATAATGCCAATTTTGTTGGTTCGATGTTAATGTTTTGGTTGTATGAGCTTAGTGAAATAAATAACGATTTTGTTTTCTAACTATGAGTGTGAGTCTATAGCTCACACTACGATTATTGTGTTCAAACGATTTAACTAAACTCTACGAATATCACTCAACCTTTGTGTTGACCTCTCAAGCATGTATTTCAGGTTCATGATGATCAAGGATGGCACGGAAGGACACGGATACTCAAGAGGGCTATAAATTTTATTATCATTCAAAAACACATTTATTATACATTGTAAACATGGAACCATTTGGGACCTCATTTTGTAAATCTCTGATATTTATACAATTTGAATGATAAATCTTTTAAAACGACTCAATTGGAGTTCGTTTTCTATTATTGTGACTATTGTGCTGTCAAGTAACACCCAGTTCGAATTCCGCTGCATCCATGAATTGGGGGTGTTACAGGCGTCACATGTTCCTTAATGACGGTGTCAAGAGTAATACAAGAGGTGGATGTGGACAATACACGTGACGATCCAAAGAGTTTTGTGCATTGGAGATCATGGTCCAAGTATTAGTGACGGCCCAGAACGATTTTACACATGACGGCGTCAAAAGTGGAATTAGGCAATCCGATTTCATTATAGGCGGCGAGTTGACGGTGTCACATGTTTACACATGACGCCGTCACCCTGTATTATCTATATATAGTTTTCCAATTTTCATTCATTGGTGGTGCAACTTTGAGGGAAAAACCATAGGTCGAATTTTCCAGCTTTTTCAAGGGTTTCAACCCTTTGAAACTTTCATGTTCAATTTGAGATAAGTACTCTTTCAATTCAATCAATATGTCTATGTGTTGCTTGAATATATCTTACACTTGTCTTCAATTTAACATGCTCGGCTAGATTTATTTTGTGTTTGCTTAGATGTAGTGAAACCTAGATGTTAATTATGGGTTGATTGTTTGTTTATAGTTGTTACGGATGATTGTATTCGATGTTAGGCTTAAGAAAACTGGAAGACTTCCATTGGTAACTTGCTTGAACGTCTTAAGAAACATGATCGGAGGTGTGCTACGATATTTGGTTGTATTTAATGCGTATGAGAATTCTAATGATCCCATCTTAGGAGCTTCTAACGGCTTGGCATAGGAGTGAAGTAGGATCCTATAGAGTTAGGGAATATTGTACACGGCCCTATGACTAGTATTAAGGAATGTGACCCGTCATCCATGCAATTGTAACAAGCTATCAACCTGTAAAAGATATCTAGGGAGTAATGAAACCTAAGTAAACACAACTTTCCCCATCATTGTTTACACCAAATTAGTATAATTAGATTAATTTTCATTTCTGTTATTTAATTTTGATTGCATTAGTAGTTAATTGGGTTAGTTGGTTAGCAACTAATTCCGCCCTTCTTCCAAAACCCGAGATCTTTACTTGTTTTCCAAAAAAAATATAAAAATACAAAAAGAATCATGCTTCACCTTTAGACCTAGTTAGATTAATTTCAATCCTAATGACACTATTCCTGAGTTGAACGATCAATCCCCCAGTACTTGTCACTATACTATACTACAATGATCAGGTACACTGCCTGGTGGGGGTTGTAAGCTTCTTGAGATCCCTTGAGAGGTAAAACCTGTTACAAGGGTGCAATCCACACGCATCAAGTTTTTGGCGCCGTAGACCGGGGAATAGTTATTGTCTAGGTTAGGATTTCTTTTTATTAGGTCTACTTGCTAGATTCCTTTCTAGTAAAATTTTATTTTTATTTTTAGGTTTTCTTTAGTCTATCTTATTTCTTCGTGTCTTTGTTCGTAACCTTTACCATCCGACATGATGGAAGGTGGTAACATCTTTGAACCCATCAACCCACCACAACAAAACCACCCATAAAACCCACCACTAGCAAACCAACCTCTTAAGCCCCGAACCTGAGGAGAGTATTCCCGTCCTAGCCACCAAGTCTATCGAAACACTATTGAGCTCACTCAAGGAGCCAACGTGTCCCCCTTGCGATCTGACACCCTCCGATTGGTGCAAAGCGGATGTGCATTCCATGGACTTCGTTCCGAAGATCCTAATCAACATCTCAAGGATTTCCTTAAAATCGTAGATTCCATAGACCTTGATGTTGTAACTAGAGAGTCAACCCGATTATGCCTATTCCAATTCTCTCTACGTGATCAAGCTAGTCAATGGCTTGAACGTTTACCCGCGGGATCCATCACCTCATGGGATGATCTCACCACTCGTTTCCTTGCTCAATTTTTCCCACCGGGGAGAACTACCAAGCTTAGAAATGATATCTTGATGTTCCAACAACATCAAGGTGAAACTCTATATGAAGCATGGACTCGTTTCAAGGACTTACTACAAAAAGTCCCTCATCATGGCATAGATCTTTGGCTCCAAGTCCAAATCTTCTATGACCATATCGACCTCTCCACAAGGTGAACCATTGATCAATCGGTTGGTGGCAAGCTACGTGATCTAAGTGCGGAAGAATCATGGGAACTCATAGAAGATCTTGCTCTCTATGACAACGAAAGTTGGAATGTTCCCCGTGATTTGAACAAAACGGTCAAGGCAATATCTTTGCCTTTGAACAATTCTAGCACTCCCGACCGTATTATCATGGAACTTGAGGACCAAATCAAGTTTCTCATGAAATCCTACGAAGCTCCCAAGCCTTCAAGCCAAGCGAACAAAATCACTTCTTCGTGTAAATTGTGTAACGACCCTTACGAAACTCATAACTGCATGGAACTTCCAAAACATGCTTTTAAGGAATTTACATTGCCACGCGCTGATAAAACAAAGGATAGAGAGCTCGCTACTAATCGAGGTCCTCGAAACTTTGACGAGGCATATAATGCATGGAAGGATAAACCAAATTTCAGAGGATACCAAACTCGGAGCGTATCCTTCAATGATTCTCCTCCACTCGAATGGTCCGAGCATTTTCCATCACACAACACTCCTAGGCAAAGCTATGAAGATGCCTTGCGAAAGGTCATTCTCTCTCAAGAATTACAACTTTCCACGCTCGAGACCCAATTTAGACAACATCAAGCCGATATGAATGAAATGATATTTAATCTGTTAACCGCTATTAAAGAGCACGCTATTAATAAACCGATTCAGGCTGAAGAGGTCAAATCTGTCACCATCATAAATCAGCCAACCTCTCCTGTGAAAATAAAAAGTCCTAGTAAACTCTTTAAACATCTGTCACCAAAGGGGAAGGAAGTTAAAGACCATGTTAACCCCTAGGACCAATCCATTTTGTAAATACCATCACCACAATATCTACTCCTACACCTGACCAGAGCCAACAACCGACTGGGAATAAGGGTCATGAAGTTAAGGATGAGATAGACCACGAATTGGCCAAGAGCCTTGCTAACTCATTCGAGGACTCTTTCACATGAGAGTCGGGCGAATGGGATGAGTTGAATGAGAAATCAAAAGGGCACACGAAGAATCCAGCAACTTTGGGTGAATCTATTATAGAGGAACTCAAGGAAAATATGGTGGATATTACTATAAGGAGTAGTGATAGGATTAAGGGAAGTGACTCTGAAGTTTTTAAGATTTCTTGCACTACTAGGAAGAAGCTCATAACCGATACTTACATAGATCCTAACCTCCCTACCAATGTAATCCCCCTCTCCCTTTGCAATGAAGTTTTCCCTGAACATATCTCGGGTGAAAGAATCGATAACGCCGGGACAATGAAAAGGTTATCAGTTATGATTGGGGGATTCATCTATAACATTGATCTCACCGTGGTCGATGACATATACTTTGTCACTAATCTAAAATTAATCAACCTCGTCCTCGGGAAACCATTTGTTAATGAATCGGGAGTGATCCTTGATGAGAAGGATGGTAGTGCATTATTCACCAATGGAGTCAGGAAAGTAATTTTTCGAAAGGGTAATGAGAAAGTGTATGAGCACCGTCCGTCACTAGATGGTCATGTATATGGATCACAGGATGGAAGATCAGAAAGGATAAAGTGGCATGATCCGAATAACCTCAAAATCCCTTGTATGATTGGTCACAAGTATTTCGATAATGTCTATATTGACGTGTTTCTACCTAAGAATTTTATATCCCTGTTCCATTATAACAATATTTGCAGATGGGGAATGATTTATAAAGGAGAAAATGTTGTTGGTAGAGATCATGAAGTCCAGGTATTCATAGGAAATATGGCATTCACAATGGACTTTACGATCATGGACAACACTGAGGATTATGTCGATCCAAGGTTATCGCAAGTTGTTTTCGGAGCGCCCTTTTGTGAAATCACTAACTTAATGGTTGACGACCGGAACGGAATCATGACTTTCACTGATAGAATTAGGAGGGTGTCATACCAAACACCATACAAGAGGAAAGACTTCGAAGGAATTGATTGTGATGGGATTGATAAGCTAGGTTCTCAACTTGTTTTATGTGATGAAGATGTTCGGAGAGGATGTAAAAACACATTTGATTTATCATGTGGATTCTTTAAGGATGTTAGTAAGCTTGGATCCAAGTATCGGGAAGATGTCTTTGAATTTGAAGACCCAAAATACCTGCACTATGAAAGCGATCCCGAGGTTGGAGATGACCTAGAGAATGAGACCAACGATGAGGTCACATAATTGCCCATGACCTTGAGTCTAGCTACAAGACTCGTAAAATAAAGAAAAGCGCTTCTTGAGAGGCAACCCATGTTTTGTGTGATTTTTAATTGTTTGATTGTTATTTGCTTCCGTATGCATGCTTTATTTTTATTGTTGGTAGATCATGTTTCAAACTAAAATTGTGAAAATACTTTATTTTGTTGTTTAACTTCGTCTTAACTTCATATAAAGGTATTTTGCAAAAGCTAAGTGTAAAGGGAAACCCCAAATTTGTTTATAAGAACGAAATTGATCATGATTCGCCACAATATTAAATGAACATGTGTATTAGTATTTGTTAGAGTCGAATGCTTGTATTGAGTCATAATGATGTTTTGCAGGATTTTCCCAGAAGTAGGACATAAGTTTTTCCAGTAATTTTCCGGAAACTTAACGTAAAGATTTCTGTAGGTCACTTCTGACGGCGTCAGGAGTTAACTCCTGACGGCTTCATGTGTAAAATTCTGGAAATTTTGTGAGTTTTGTTTTTCTAACGGAGTCTTAAAGTTTTTGTTAATTCTTTAGTTTTATAAACTCTAGGAAATCTGCAAACATTCATTCCACAAGCATTATATCTTAATTTATTTTCAACGACTTGTTAGTATATATAGATTGCTGCCGATTTTACGCGAGGTTGCCTTGTTTGTTTTCTCAGGTTTAACAGGTTATGTATGACTAGAAGATGATTTATATTTCTGGAAGGGAAGCTTTGAATGTTCATTTTCTTGGAGGAAGATCTAACCTTGTTACCACACTATCCACACCGAATGAATCAGGGGAGTATTTGCTTTCATTCTTTTACCTATTTAACTTTTACATTCTTTAATTGAACATTGGGGACATTGTTCATCCTAAGTGTAAGGGGAGGGTAAATGATGATACCTTGAGTTTGTTTGTTTGATGGTAGGTGTGTAATAAAACTAAGAGAAATACTTGTTAGTGTAATTTTAGCGCCAAATTTAAAATTTTTTACAACATTTAGGAGTGAAACTTTAGCCTTAGCAAGCGTCTCATGGATAGGAGTTGTATGACTAGCACAAAACCGTACCATTTAGAAAAATTTTCCACCCAAATATGTGAGGTTCGCCTTTAGATTTGATAGGAAAAGCATTTACAATTAGTGCTTATGAGTGTACCGGTAGCATTTAGATTCTAGAACTTGTGTTAGTGATGCATCCCGAGACCGCTAATGAGACTACATTCATGTAGTAGGATTTACTACATGATAAGAGGCATTAGGATCACCCTTGTGTTAAACCCGTATCATAATTACTTTACCATTTAAGTCATATTACTTGGCTAGTAAAGTCAATTAATTTTTCCCACACCTTAGCGTTGTACTCATTTTTAGTACACGAAACCCCTAGTACACCCCTCCGAGCCTATCTTTTTGTTTTTTAACTTTAAGCATCTTACTTACAGGAAGAATTTGTTACAACCCACCCAAATGTGCAACCAAATCGCCTTAACCTTCCGTGTATGCACTCATTTTTAGTGCATTATTGTTACAAGTTAAACCCTTATTTAATTATCTAATTGATTACATGGTTGCTAAGTCGAGTCATATCTTGTACATATTGTTTTGGGACGATTGGGACTCATGGGTAAAGTACTTGTGTTATGGAGTAATGGGGAATAACATCATTTATTACCCCCATATGTGCGTTAATCTTAAAAGTACTCCAAGTGTTTTGATTATCTTAATTCGAGTCATTAGATTAGTTTATTGTAAAGAATGTAAAAATAGAAAAAAAAAAAAAAAAAAAAAAAAAAAGAAAAGAGAAAAAACATACGGACTACCATCCCGTTTCATTTTATGTTTGTTTTAAGTTTTTGTTATTTTTGATTTATTAGCTTGAGTCGAGTCGAGTCTTGGCTTAGCAACGCCATGTTGTACATGTAATTAACCAAGATGATTAACTTGCCACCAGTAAATATTGCCTTTATCAAACAAAACCGTGTTTTCCATATCCCTACACCTAACGTTATAACCCTTTAAAAGACCTCTTTGATATTTTATCCTAGGTGCTTACGCCAAGTGAAGAAAACGGCAAAGTGAAGAAAACGGCAAAGTCTTAATTTTCCCTGCTGGGAACAGTACCTGACGGCGTCAAGAGCATTTTTATGACGGCGTCAAGAGCAAAAGTGGTGACGGTTGTGACAACCGGCAGTTTAGGGAGCTATTTTAAAAACCCGCATTACGATTTAAGTTCGTTTATAATTTTTATTTGAAATTTTCATTTCACAACGAACTTGTAAGACCTATTTTATGGATATTTTTAATTAATGACGTTATGGAATTCGTGAATTATGTTCATAATTCATTTTTGATTAAATGCTCGGTGATGTATAATTGAATTCTCACTTGGTACTACGTTGACTTTGGCACTAGGATTACCTAACAAAAGTTTGTGATTCGTCTTAACGAGTCCGACTATATTTTTAATTAGTTACGAGACGTTTTCGAGAGATATTGAAGTTTAAAATGAGTTCGGGTTCGGGCCACATGTTTTTACATTTACCCACGTTACCCGCTCCACACCGTAATAATATTATTATTACTATTATTATTATTATTATTATTATTATTATTATTATTATTATTATTATTATTATTATTATTATTGTTATTATTATTATTAGTATTAGTAACCTTTAAAAAAAAATAATAATAAAAGGTGTGTTTGGTTCGGTTCACCCACACACACAAACCCTCACCCAACTTTTCATCTCTCTCTCTAACTCATCTCCTTCCCCCATCATTTTGACCTAGCCGCCGAACCACCAAAACCGGCCACCACCGCCGCTACTCCGACCACCCTACAAAATAAATACCACCATCTTCTTCCTCTCCAAATCCTCTTTCAATTGGTATATCACACATACACTAGAACCACCATTAACACCACCAAACTTTTAAAAATCCATTCGAGTTATATTACCTTTTCAAGATCCGTTCATTTGGAGGTCCAAGAAGGTGAGAAGGAGTGATTTTCGGTTTTTGGGTGCCACGATTTGGTACTAATCCGTGGCTACACGGATTATTTTGATGGGAATCGAATTTATTTTAATGGGAAATGATGTTTTGATGATAAATATCACGTTTGGTATCCGGGTTCTTGGTTTTGGGCGTGGTTGACTCGGAACCGAGAGCCTATGCTCTCGGCTTATTTTGATCCGAGCTTGTGAGAGGCTTTGGTTTCCTTGGTTTAGTAGTTGGTTGTTGTCGATGGTTTTGCTCTTCGACCCGAGCATAACCGAGACCCGTAAGGTCTCGGGGTTTCCGATGGTTGCTCGTATAACCAAGCCGAGACCCATATGGGGGTTCTCGCTTGGTCGTGGTTCGAGCCTCGAGCTCGAATTTGTTATGGTTTGACCCTTGTGGGTCGCGGCTATTAGCCGCGTTATTATTGTTGTTTCCGAATGACCATATGGGTCGAATGGTTACTTTGTTGAGCTCTTGGGAGCTATGTGATTATTTGTATGTTTGGCTCGAGTCCATGTGACTCGTGGTTTGGAGCCGAGACTCATTCGAGTCGTATAGACCCGGGATTGGATTGGTAAACCATCCCAAATGTGACTTGTTAATAATTAACTTCTTGTATTGGTTTTGATTTTGGTTTGTTTGTTTGGCCGAATACTTGTGGGTCGAGACCACGGCTGGTCTCGACAATGGTTATTGGTTTTGAGGAGTTGTTGACGAAAAGTGTGATTGGGGACCGATTGTGAGACGGTCATTAGATTGACGGAGATAGGTTAGTCGGGTGCCGTAGTCGGACCCTCATGTTGTAGCACGTGGTTTGAGATTGTTTGGACGGAGATGTATTATTTTATGACGACTTGGACAGTGAGCCGAGAGTCATGACTCGGACATGTGACCATTTCGTATGACTCGATAACTATTAAAATTAAAACGAAAATAATAAAACTCGTAATAATAATTATTGATAATATGAACGTTTATATGAATATATATACGTGAATAACGTATATATAATTATATAGGCGCGTATATTAATAATAATAATAATCACGAGTCGTATTATAAATAATGTAATTAGATATATATTAGGCTACGAAAGTGGCGTAATATTATTGAAC
Organism: Artemisia argyi; assembly: GCA_030686995.1. Taxonomy (NCBI): domain Eukaryota; kingdom Viridiplantae; phylum Streptophyta; class Magnoliopsida; order Asterales; family Asteraceae; genus Artemisia; species Artemisia argyi. Next base: position 188,649,007 of record CM060684.1, read on the forward strand.
GTATTATTACTATAAAGGTGTGTTATAAAACGGGAAACTCCCGACAATTATTAAACGGTTAATAAAATGTCATTTCGGATATATAACGGATAAACTTATTGAGTTATGCGAAATCGTTGTCACTCGGGTCCAGGTAAGTTACTATTTGTGACGTTCGTGTTGTCACGGATATATGACGATTAATATAGACGTTTTCTATAACTAAATAACCACTTGACCGTAAGGTTGAACCGGGTTATTTGGCTATATGAAATGAATATATTAGTGGGCATCGTATCCTACGACGCCCATAGGTTGTAGTATATGTAAAGTGTAATAAATTGCGAGTGTATATATCGGGAAATCTGGCCAATTTGACGATATATATGAGAACTTTATTAAACTATGATATATACTATATAGTAATTATGTGCTATGTGCTTTAGGTTGGGTGTAATCTTGGAACGGTATGTTACGTAAATAAATATGAGGATTATCAAATCGACGGATTTGGTAAACTTTTGCGATTTATTTAAATAATATATTGGGCTACAATTAGATCCATAGTTTATTTATTCCTCTTTATGTGATCTTTTTGGTTTGTTATGAGTCAACCCACTACCCGTATGGATACCAAACGCAAATACACCAAACTAATACGAAATGGATTTTCGGAAATAAAACGGATTCTCGTCCGGGTTTGGGAATACTATAAATTTGAGGAAATGATTTCTGAAAGAGTTAATATTGTTAGGTCGTGCCAAGTCCGTAGTTGCTGTTTCGTGAGTTATCATACATCTTATTTCTACCGACTTCTTCTTGCTATTTTCTGGACTTGAGGTGAGTCATAGCCCCACTTTTTACTCTTGAACTATGTTTTCAATACTTGGGGTGAGAAACGTGCAAATCATTTTACGTGGACTATTATCGCTTTTATATTCTTTCTAAACTTGCTATGCGTATGGACTAGGATATATTGTCAGCTTTAGTCACACCTCTTGTGTGAATTATTCAAGGTTGGCTTATTTGGTTATTGATGGATTGTCAGCTTTAGTCACATATATGTTGTGTGTACTATTCAAGGTTGGCTTATTTGGTTATTGATGGATTGTCAGCTTTAGTCACATATATGTTGTGTGTACTATTCAAGGTTGGCTTATTTGGATATTGGTGGATTGTCAGCTTTAGTCACACGGTTCGTGTGTACTATTCAAGGTTGGCTTATTTAGATACTGTAGCGTGCACCTATAGGTTATTAATACTTCGGAGGTTATCCGAGTCATTATTGGTATTGCGGGGGCTACCCGAATATCTATGTTAGTACGGAAGGGTATCCGTGTGTTATGTTGGAGCGGAGGGTATCCGCAGGCTTTTAGCGAATCCTTAGTCTAGCTAGCAAGCGTTTTGCGTATATGTCCACTATATTGTTAGATGAATTTAAACCTATGATCTCACCAGCGAAAGCTGACTTTTAGCACATTTTCTCAGGTAATTAAGTGTTGATGCATGCTTGGAATGGAAGGCTCGGTCAAGGCGCACGGTTTATGGATCTATTTTTCTAAACTCTGATAATTAAATTTGGACCTATTGTTGCTTTATTTTGGGCCTGACTCTGAATGATGTTGGGATAAATGTAAACCTTAAAACCCCGTTTTGGTTGTGTTTTCATTATGTTTACTTTATCTCGTTCTATATTGTCTTGTGTTGGATACCAATCCCCGTAGCACCCCGAAAGCTTGTTGAGTCTTCCGCTGTACCAAATTTTGGGGGTGTTACAACGGTCCAGTGGAAATGTGACGGTGTCAAAACATGGCCGTCAAGAGTAAAAGTGGTGGCGGCCCAGAACAACATCACATGACGGCGTCAGATCTGGATCTAGGCAGTCCGAGAATATTATGGGCGGCGGGTTGACGGCGTCAGAAGTTTCTTCTTGACGCCGTCACCTTAGAAAATCTATATATAGTCTTTGTAATTTTCATTCTAAAGGGGAGGACAATTTTAGGGTCGACTTGAATAAACCCTAGCTCGTTTTTAACAGTATTTTCAAGGGTTTTCACCCCTTGAAACCTTTCATGTTCAATAAGTATTCTTTCAATTCATTCAAATGTCTATGTGTTGTTTGAATATATCTTACGCTTGTCTTGATTTTAACATGCTAGGGTATATCTCTTGTGTGTTTGCTTAGATGTAATGAAACCTAGATGTTGATTATAGGTTGATTGCTTGTTTATAGTATTAATGGATGAATGATTTCGATGTTAGGCATAAGAAAACTGGCAGACTTCCATAGTGTAACTTGCTTGAACGTCTTAAGAAACATGAACCAATGCGTACTAGGTTTTTATGGTTGTATTTAATGCATGAGCGAATTCTAGTGATCCCATGTCAGGAGCTTCTTGCAGGCTCGACATAGGAGTGAATGTAACATCCCGTAATTTTCCCATGCGGTTAATAAATATCAATAATTGAATAAAAGGATATTACGTGAATTAAATACCATATTTATGTAACACCCCCAAAATTTGGTACAGCGGAAGACTCAACAAGCTTTCGGGGTGCTACGGGGATTGGTATTCATTCAAAGTCATGAAAGAACGAGATAAAGTAAACATAGGAAAAACACAACCAAAACGGGTTTTAAAGTTTACATTTATCCCAGCAATTATCCAAAGTAAGGCCCAAAAGAAATTAACATAGGTCCACAATAGTTATCAGAGTTTTAGAAAAATTAGATCCATAACCGGGTGCCATTGCCAAGCCTCCAATCCCAAGCATCCGCAGAGCATCACTTAATTACCTGAGAAAACGTGCTAAAAGTCAGCTTTCGCTGGTGAGATCATAGGTTTAAGTTCTTAATTCAATATAGTGGACATATACGCAAAACGCTTGCTAGCTAGACTAGGGCTCAATCATCCAACCAAAATAATCCAACCAAAATAATCCAACCAAATCAAATCATCCCTATAGGTGCACGCTATAGCTCAAATCAATCCAATCAATAGCTTACCTAGCTCAGGTCTAGGCCTCGCTCTATAATCAATCAAATAGCTTACCTAGATCTAGTCTAGGCCTCGCTCAATATGTATGCGTAAGGATACGACATACCCAACATTCGTAAGGATACGACATGTTCAACTTACCTAGATCTAGTCTAGGCCTCGTTGTTTAGCTTACCTAGCTCTAGGCTAGGCCTCGCTCTAAAATCAATCAAATAGCTTACCTAGATCTAGTCTAGGCCTCGCTCAATATGTATGCGTAAGGATACGACATACCCAACATTCGTAAGGATACGACATGTTCAACTTACCTAGATCTAGTCTAGGCCTCGTTGTTTAGCTTACCTAGCTCTAGGCTAGGCCTCGCTCTATAACCAATCCAATAGCTTACCTAGTTCGGGGACTAGGCCTCGCTCAACAACCAAATCAATAGCTTACCTAGCTCAAGTCTAGGCCTCGCTCAATAACCGAATCAATAGCTTACCTAGATCTAGTCTAGGCCTCGCTCTACCTAGTTCTATAAGCATAGCAAGTTTTGAGATCAAAAAGCGATAATAGTCCACATAAAACATTTGCACGTTTCTCACCCCAAGTATTGAAAACAAAGTTCAAGAGTAAAAGTGGGGCTATGACTCACCTCAAGTCCAGATGTCAGCAATAAGAAATCGGTAGAGGTAAGATGTATAATAATTCAAAAGACGGCAACTACGGACTCGGCACGACCTAACAATATCAACTCGTTCAGAAATCATTTCCTCAAATTCAAGATATTCCCAAACCCGGACGAGAATCCGTTTTATTTCCGAAAATCCATTTCGTATTAGTTTGGTGTATTTGCGTTTGGTATCCATACGGGTGGTGGGTCGACACAACTCAAACCAAGAAGTCATAACAAAAAGGATGATAAAACAATCTATGGGTCTAATATTAGCCTAATATATTACTTAAATAAATCATCGAAGTTTATCAAATCCGTCGATTTGGTAATCCTCCATATTTATTTACTTAATATACCATTCTAGGATTATACCCGAATCCTAGGTCACACATTGCACATAAAGTACTATATGGTATATATCAAAATTTAATAACTTCACTAACTATACCGTTAAGCTCACCAAATTCGTCAATTTGGTAATCCCACGAGATACTTAGTAACTTATTATTCCCGTACACATACCACAACCTATGGGCGTCGTAGGATACGATGCCCATTAATATACTCAATTTAAATAACTAAATAGCTCTTATTTAACCCGTCGATTAAATAAGTTACGTAGTTATCGAAAATGAATGTATTAATCGTCATATATCCGTGACAACACAAACGTCACAAATAATAAACCACTTGGACTCAAGTGACCACGACCCCGTATAACTCGATAGTTTCCTTTATTTATTTAAAAGAAATTATTTTATTTAATATTTATTTAGCGTCAAGATTTCATCGTTATTTATAGCCGTTTAATTATAATAACGCTCCCGACATTTATTACACCACTTTCATAGTATAATATTCATCGTTACGTTATTGTTATAATATTACTCGTGATCGTTTTATTATTAATATACGCACTTGTATAAATATATATACGTTTTCACGTTTATATATTTATATAAACGTTTATATTATTAATAATATTATTACGAGTTTTATTAGTTGTGTTTAATTATAAATAATTATCGAGTCATACGAAATGGTCACATGTCCGAGTCATCACTCTCGGCTCATTGTCCAAGTCCAAAATAGAAATAATAAACAACACAACCAAGTAATCCATCTCCGTCCAACATTACCCAAATCACGTGCTACAACAATAGGGTCCGACTACGGCACCCGACTAACCTATCTCCGTCATTCTAGTTGACCGTCTCACAATCGGTCCCCATTTTTCCCATTCGACAACAACTCCACAAACAATAATTCCATTATTCCAATTCATTCCCGGTTCCAAAGTAACGACTATAGTACCAAATACCCATAGCAATATACCACAATCACTACAATAACAAATGACAATATTAATAACAACATAAACATCACGAAACCAACAAGATCACCAAGTATAACATACAATCCGGTTCGATTTACCAAGTCGAACCCGAGTCAAGGTTTCACCACGAGTCACGTGGGTCCCACCCGAGACCTCTAGGGTCTCGGCTAGCTCAATCCGAGCACAAACCAAAACCAACCCGAGCTCCATAGGTCACGGCACACAAGACAACATCACGCAACCAAGAATCAAGCTCCAAATATAATCGGCCACTCTCGTTAAAATGACCACGAGACTAAAACCATCAAGAAACCACATGGGTTCGAAAATAATCACCAAGCCGAGAGCATGGGCTCTCGGTTTCACTTCGACCAACACCAAACACGTGAAACCCGGATACCAAACGATGTTCCCTTATGTTTTATTCAAAAACCCACTTGTAATACGTGTTTTAAATCAAAATAATCAAGAAAACCCAAAAACCCATCAATATATACATCCGTATAATCACGGATCGATGCTCTCCAAGACAAGTCTACACTTGTTTTGGCGTTTGCTCACCTTCTTGTACCTTGAATCTCACGGATCTAGCAAAAACTACAAGGAATAGTGGTGGTTCAAGGCTCGACCTTCATGTATTCGTGGTGATGGGGGGGTTTTGAGGCGCGTGGTATATGCAGAAATGGAGAGGATGAGATGAGTGTTAAGATGGTGGTGGCGGTGTAGTTGTAGTGGTGGCGGTGTGGTGGCTGCGTGACCGGAATAGTGGCGGCTAGGGTTTGGAGATGAAAGAGATGAGGGAGAGAGATGATGAGAATGGTGTGGTTGTGTTTGTTATCTTATCACAGGGACGATTTCATGTTATATACTCTCACAAAAATAAATAAACTTTTTAAATAATAATAATAATAGTAGGTGTAGGGGATTTAGTAGCCCGGTGTCAATACACGGACCAAACCCGAAACTTAAATAACCAAATATCTTTCAAACCGAACCCGTTCCAAAAATAATAATATCCGATCCAATAATAAAATGAAATTAAGATTGTTAGGTTAACCTAGTGCCAGAGTCAATGTAGTGCCAAAAATAACGATCTCACAATAAATCATCACGACCGAATCAATCCAAACCATAAATAAATAACCGAATCTCATAAATATCGTACGATTAAAAATCGAGTACCAACGTTTGTAAAATATCTCGTCACAATAAATTTTCAGAAATTCCATGTTTATTATATAGATGTAATGCGGGTTTTATAAAACGGCTCCCTATTTTGCCAGTTGTCACATCCTCCCAGCCTCAGAAGGAACCCGTCCCGGGTTTCTCTCGAAATAACCCATCTACGAAGTGAATAACTTCGGATATCTCTTCCGAAACTCATCCTCACGTTCCCACGTAAATTCCGGTCCGTGCCGCGAATTCCAACGAACTTTGATGAGCGGAATACGACTCCTCTTGAGTCGTTTGATCTCTCTATCCATTATCTCAATCGGCTCTTCCACGAAATTCAAACTTTCATCCACACAAATATCCTTAGTTGGTATAACCGGCGTTTCATCCGAAAGACACTTCTTCAATTTGCTAATCATGAAACACATCATGAACTTTACTCAATTCCGGTGGTAATTCCAACCGATAAACCACGGGGCCAATTCTTTCCAAAATAAGAAATGGTCCAAAGTAGCCGGGATTAAGTTTCCCACATTTCCCAAAACGTATCACACCCTTCCAAGGCGAGACCTTCAACATCACTCTGTCTCCAACCTGGAATTCTAAGGGTTTACGCCTCTGATCGGCGTAACTTTTATGTCTATCTCTAGCTGCTTGTAATCGATCTCGAATTTGTGTTACTTTCTCAGTAGTCTCCAAAATAAGTTCAGGGCCTGTGAGTTGGCTATCTCCAACTTCTGCCCAACCAATAGGTGAACGAGATTTACGACCATATAAAGCTTCAAATGGTGCAGCTTTAAGACTTGTGTGGTAGCTATTGTTATAGGAGAACTCCGCAAGGGGTAGATACTTCTCCCAGCCTTTACCAAAGTCTATTATGCATACACGAAGCATATCCTCCAAAGTCTGAATAGTTCTCTCCCTTTGACCATCGGTTTGGGGGTGATATGCAGTACTCATATCAAATCTCGTCCCCAAAGCGGTTTGAAGTGATCGCCACAACGCTGACGTAAAGCGGCTGTCGCGATCAAAAATAATCGATATCGAAACTCCATGCCGAGAAACAATCTCCTTCACATACAACCTCGCAAGTTTGTCAACACTATCATCTTTACTAATCGCCAGGAAATGAGCAAACTTAGTTAATCGATCCACAATTACCCATATAGCGTCACAACCGCTAGCTGTCTTTGGTAATTTGGTAATAAAATCCATTGTGATCCGCTCCCATTTCCAAACCGGTAGTTCTGGCTACGTCAATAATCCTGACGGTCTTTGATGTTCCGCCTCAACTTTAGAACATGTCAAACACTTACTAACATACGGTGCTATATCTGCCTTCATACTTGGCCACCAATATAATTTCTTCAAATCCTGGTACATCTTGTCCGACCCAGGATGAATAGAGTATCTTGACTTATGCGACTCGTGCATAATCAACTCTCGAATTCCTCCATACAAAGGTACCCAACTTCGCTCTCCAAAACGTAATACTCCATCAGAACGCTTAACAAATCCCTTCTCATTTTCTGCCATCCCAAATATGTTTCCAGCAGCTCGATTCTCTGCTTTCAACGCTTCCGTTTGAGCTTCTAATATTTGAGACGGTAATGACGATACGATAGTCATTCCTAATGACCTAACTCGTAACGGTGGAATTCTCTCCTTTCGACTAAGAGCATCAGCAACAACGTTTGCTTTACCCGGATGGTAGCGAATTTCATAATCATAATCGCTTAGCAACTCAATCCAACGTCGTTGCCTGATGTTAAGCTCTTTTTGGTTCATAATGTGTCACAGACTTTTGTGGTCAGTAAACACTACACACTTGGTTCCATACAAGTAATGTCTCCATATCCTCAAAGCAAAAACCACAGCACCTAACTCCAAATCATAGGTGGTGTAGTTCTTCTTATGCTTCTTGAGCTGTCGGGAAGCATAAGCTATCACTTTCTCTCGTTGCATTAACACAGCTCCTAAACCTTTATGTGAAGCGTCACAATAGACGACAAGTCCTCGTTACCTTCAGGTAACGCTAAGATAGGAGCACTACACAACATTTCCTTAAGTAACTGAAATTCTTCCTCTTCCTTATCTCCCCATTCATACTTAACACTCTTTTGAGTCATTTTGGTCAACGGTTTTGCTATCTTCGAAAATCCCTCAATGAATCTTCGGTAATAACCGGCTAATCCCAAAAATTGACGAACTTCTGTTGGGGTCGTAGGTGCAGCCCAATCTTTAATTGCTTCAATCTTAGCAGGATCCACATGAACTCCTTGTCTATCAATCACATGACCTAGAAATTATACCGTCGGAATCCAAAATTCCCATTTCGAAAACTTGGCATACAGTTTCTCCTTCCTGAGCAATTCTAAGATAAGTCTTAGATGCTCCTCATGCTCCTTCTCACTCTTCGAATAAATCAGAATGTCATCGATGAACACAATCACAAATTTATCTAAGTAAGGCTTACACATCCGATTCATGAGATCCATGAATACTGCCGGTGCGTTGGTCAACCCAAACGGCATCACCTGAAACTCGTAATGCCCGTAACGGGTTCTGAAAGCCGTTTTCGGAATATCTTCCTCTCGAACTCGAAGCTGATGATATCCCGATCTCAAATCGATCTTCGAATACACACTCGATCCTTGAAGTTGATCGAACAAATCGTCGATCCTCGGTAACGGGAATCTATTCTTCACCGTTAACTTGTTCAACTCTCGATAGTCAATACACATGCGAAACGATCCATCCTTCTTCTTTACAAATAAGACCGGGGCTCCCCAAGGCGACGAACTTGGTCTTATGAATCCCTTTTCGGCTAACTCCGCTAATTGTTTCGACAACTCATCCAATTCAGTAGGTGCAAGACGATAAGGCGCTCGTGCTACAGGTACAGCACCAGGTATCAACTCAATCTGAAATTCCACTTGTCTAGTAGGCGGAATTTCCGGCAATTCATCAGGAAACACATCCGAAAAATCACGAACTACAGGTACATCTCCAATGCACCTTTCCTTCTTCTCCTTCTCTCCTTTCTCAGAATTTTGGGCTAAGAAAAGGTAACTTCCTCTTTCCATTAGCTTTGGCAACTTAGTGCTAGATATGGCCGCTAATCTAGATGGGCCTCTCAAATCCTTTCTATCTCCTGGTATGCTCAGAATCTCCTTGCCGTATGGCACACGCACGATTTTCTCATCGCAAATTATATGAGCACGATACTTCGACAACCAATCCATACCAATAATAACATCAAAACTTCCTAACGTGACGGGTAGAAGATCTATGTTGAAAGGACGATTCAAAAAGTTTAACGTGCAGCCGCGAATGATAGTCCTAATCATCTCTATGTTCCCAGTAGCTAACTCTACATCATAACCAATTCCTAAGGCCATCGAGGGTTTCTCCAGTAAGGGTGCAAACTTAGTGGACACAAAACTCTTATCGGCACCAGTATCAAACAGTATGGAAGCATAACGATTATTGAGAAGGAACGTACCAGTCACAACGTTCGGATCTTCTCCTCTCTCGTTCCCGAGTGCACACACTCTTCCATGAGCAGCTCCAGCTTCCACACGTTGGTCCCCATTATCTTGTCGTCCATGGTTTCCTCCAGCTCCACGGTTTCCATTATTGTACCCATTACCACCCGATCCTTAGCTCCCTCGGTTCCACGATTCTCTACACTCATTCCTATAATGTCCCTTCTTTCCAAATCCATAACAAGTAACATTTGCTTTGCTCATAGTTTCAGGAGTAGCTTGAACCATAGCAAGTGGTCGAGCTCTACAATCCTTAGCTATGTGTCCCATCTTAGAGCAATTCTTGCACATTACAGTACATCGACCAGAATGATGCTTGTAACATCGGTTACATTTGGGTGCATCTCCATTGTAGTTCTTCTTGTCTCCATCTCCCATGGCATAAGCTCTAGTAGTTAGTTGTCGCTTGTTTCGACGATCATTACCCTTAGAGTGATCGTCCCTCTTTCTCTTTCCATTCTTATCTTTCTCAGCTTCTTCCAATGCCAAAGAGTCCATCAATTGTTGAGCAATAGTAATAGCCTCATGAATGCTTGCGGGCTTAGCAGAAATCACATCGTTCCTGGTAGCTACCGGTAACCCATCGGTATACCTCTCAATCTTTTGAGTCTCAGTCCTAACCATATCGGGGCAAAGTAAGGCTAACTCTTGATAACGGCGATTGTAAGTTGCCATATCGGTACCTTTCACTTTATGGTTCCAGAACTCAATCTCCAGCTTCTTAATCTCATTCCTTGGGCAGTAAGTCTGAATCAGCAAAGACTTAAATTGCTCCCAAGTCATAGCATAAGCCTCATCACTCCCAACCGAATTTCGGTAATTGTTCCACCAAATCAAAGCTTCCTCCTTGAAAGTAAAAGAAGCAAACTTCACATTCGCATTCTCCGCACAACCACTGACATTAAAAACTGACTCAGCCTTCTCTATCCACCTAACCAAGTAGACCACTCCTTTAGTTCCACCAAACTCAATAGGTCCACAAATTCTAAACTCCTTGTAGTTACGTCCATTAGCACGAACAGGTGGAAATGTTCCAGCAGAATCGTTGGAATGATTTGACTCAGCTAGTAGCTCAGCAACTCGTTGCTTCACAAGTTGATTGATCATTACTTGATCCACAGTAGGTGCGTTAAGTGGAACATGATCATTGTCTCCCTGAACATCAACATTTTGATTCCTGTTGTTGCGGTTAGTAGTGTCCAGGTTATCAGGAGTAGGGTTTTCAACATTTCGAGTAGGACGGCGTCCTCGGCGACCAGGGGTAGTCGCGGCAGTTCCAGTTCGCGTAGCTCTAACAGGGTTTCTTCGTGGGGCTATTGATCAACATAATACCAATGCGATATCAACAACGCAATTTGAAACACAATTCTCCATGTACGCCAAAAGCCGTAGAATATCATACGAAATCACCATCGTCCATATAAGTAGCGATCGATACTTCGTTCCAAAATACCAAAAGACATAATAAATACTAATCGTTCCATACGAGACGAACATACAATCCGAATAACACGACTTAAGGGATAGAATAACCAGCTCTCCTAACCAAGTACTCCGTGGCTTAAGAAGCAACACAACAACAACACAAATCCAAATTGATCTAGCCATGAAGCTGGCGTAGATTATTCAACTCCGATCTCAAACCATCCAAATCTCTCCATAACGATTCCAGCGCAACACTGTATATATCTCTATCTCTCTTGAGGTCCGCAACCTCCTTTTCTAACACTGTGTTCCTCTGCCACAGCTTGCGATCTCCCTCGCGAGCCGTGAGGAAACCTCTCTGCAGACTCTCTATCTGCTCATGTATCTCTATCATACATGTCCTAATCGCTGTCGTCTTGCCCACGACAGTTGTCTAATCAACTCTCAACTCAGTAACAAACTCAGCAATAAAACTCAACAATAATCATCTCAAGTCGGTCAGACATCCGCGAGATCCTCTCGCCCTGTGCAGTAATCTGAGCCCACATCCTACCAGTCTCACCTAACTCTGCATGCTCAGCAGAAACCTCAAAAGGTGCATCCGACGCCACAGGACTACCAGGTGGTGTATCAAACAAAAACGGATGATCAGGTGAAACCGGTTCTAACGGATGTATCGGGGAATCGGGCTTCGCAGAATGAACTGAATGTGCTAGCGACCCATCATTATCAGGCATATCCTCCTCCTGAAGATCATTCTCTTCCAAATCCTGAGGGTCATCATTCTCTTCCTCATCTTGAAGGTTATCATTCTGCTTACCCGCGTACTCCTAGTCGAAGGGGTACTCCATCACTCGTCATCTCCGAGCAGGTGAACCACGAGGCGATAAAATCGGTGACTTAGGGCGTCAATGAGACGATAAAGTAGTGGCCGATCGCATGACCAACACGTATGGGTCATCAGGGGCCATAGTGATCTACGAGGGGCGACGCGTACGAGTAATAACAATTCTTAATAACAACACGTGCAAAGGAGGCTATGATTTGTGACAACGGCGTAGGGTAGGTGTAAGTGTTTCAAAACAACTAAACCGCGAACTCAAAATACCATATCCAAAATCATCATATAATCAAGAAAGATTTAAAATACCGCATTACTAAAACCATTCACAAAACAATTAAGCCATATAATTCCTCAAAACGCATATAATTCCTCAAAACGCCATCATATCACTAACTCAATAAACCTCAAATCCTCAAATCATCTCAAGAATCCCATATCCAATAATCATCTCAATATACCTCAATAATAATAATGATGCTTCGGCTTGGCGGGCTGGCGGGCAATGGTCGAGGATCGTTTTCTATAAAATCGGTTATAGTTTAGGTGTCTATTTACCTAGTTCTCTATAACCTTGGCTCTGATACCAATCTGTAACACCCCCAAAATTTGGTACAGCGGAAGACTCAACAAGCTTTCGGGGTGCTACGGGGATTGGTATTCATTCAAAGTCATGAAAGAACGAGATAAAGTAAACATAGGAAAAACACAACCAAAACGGGTTTTAAAGTTTACATTTATCCCAGCAATTATCCAAAGTAAGGCCCAAAAGAAATTAACATAGGTCCACAATAGTTATCAGAGTTTTAGAAAAATTAGATCCATAACCGGGTGCCATTGCCAAGCCTCCAATCCCAAGCATCCGCAGAGCATCACTTAATTACCTGAGAAAACGTGCTAAAAGTCAGCTTTCGCTGGTGAGATCATAGGTTTAAGTTCTTAATTCAATATAGTGGACATATACGCAAAACGCTTGCTAGCTAGACTAGGGCTCAATCATCCAACCAAAATAATCCAACCAAAATAATCCAACCAAATCAAATCATCCCTATAGGTGCACGCTATAGCTCAAATCAATCCAATCAATAGCTTACCTAGCTCAGGTCTAGGCCTCGCTCTATAATCAATCAAATAGCTTACCTAGATCTAGTCTAGGCCTCGCTCAATATGTATGCGTAAGGATACGACATACCCAACATTCGTAAGGATACGACATGTTCAACTTACCTAGATCTAGTCTGGGCCTCGTTGTTTAGCTTACCTAGCTCTAGGCTAGGCCTCGCTCTAAAATCAATCAAATAGCTTACCTAGATCTAGTCTAGGCCTCGCTCAATATGTATGCGTAAGGATACGACATACCCAACATTCGTAAGGATACGACATGTTCAACTTACCTAGATCTAGTCTAGGCCTCGTTGTTTAGCTTACCTAGCTCTAGGCTAGGCCTCGCTCTATAACCAATCCAATAGCTTACCTAGTTCGGGGACTAGGCCTCGCTCAACAACCAAATCAATAGCTTACCTAGCTCAAGTCTAGGCCTCGCTCAATAACCGAATCAATAGCTTACCTAGATCTAGTCTAGGCCTCGCTCTACCTAGTTCTATAAGCATAGCAAGTTTTGAGATCAAAAAGCGATAATAGTCCACATAAAACATTTGCACGTTTCTCACCCCAAGTATTGAAAACAAAGTTCAAGAGTAAAAGTGGGGCTATGACTCACCTCAAGTCCAGATGTCAGCAATAAGAAATCGGTAGAGGTAAGATGTATAATAATTCAAAAGACGGCAACTACGGACTCGGCACGACCTAACAATATCAACTCGTTCAGAAATCATTTCCTCAAATTCAAGATATTCCCAAACCCGGACGAGAATCCGTTTTATTTCCGAAAATCCATTTCGTATTAGTTTGGTGTATTTGCGTTTGGTATCCATACGGGTGGTGGGTCGACACAACTCAAACCAAGAAGTCATAACAAAAAGGATGATAAAACAATCTATGGGTCTAATATTAGCCTAATATATTACTTAAATAAATCATCGAAGTTTATCAAATCCGTCGATTTGGTAATCCTCCATATTTATTTACTTAATATACCATTCTAGGATTATACCCGAATCCTAGGTCACACATTGCACATAAAGTACTATATGGTATATATCAAAATTTAATAACTTCACTAACTATACCGTTAAGCTCACCAAATTCGTCAATTTGGTAATCCCACGAGATACTTAGTAACTTATTATTCCCGTACACATACCACAACCTATGGGCGTCGTAGGATACGATGCCCATTAATATACTCAATTTAAATAACTAAATAGCTCTTATTTAACCCGTCGATTAAATAAGTTACGTAGTTATCGAAAATGAATGTATTAATCGTCATATATCCGTGACAACACAAACGTCACAAATAATAAACCACTTGGACTCAAGTGACCACGACCCCGTATAACTCGATAGTTTCCTTTATTTATTTAAAAGAAATTATTTTATTTAATATTTATTTAGCGTCAAGATTTCATCGTTATTTATAGCCGTTTAATTATAATAACGCTCCCGACATTTATTACACCACTTTCATAGTATAATATTCATCGTTACGTTATTGTTATAATATTACTCGTGATCGTTTTATTATTAATATACGCACTTGTATAAATATATATACGTTTTCACGTTTATATATTTATATAAACGTTTATATTATTAATAATATTATTACGAGTTTTATTAGTTGTGTTTAATTATAAATAATTATCGAGTCATACGAAATGGTCACATGTCCGAGTCATCACTCTCGGCTCATTGTCCAAGTCCAAAATAGAAATAATAAACAACACAACCAAGTAATCCATCTCCGTCCAACATTACCCAAATCACGTGCTACAACAATAGGGTCCGACTACGGCACCCGACTAACCTATCTCCGTCATTCTAGTTGACCGTCTCACAATCGGTCCCCATTTTTCCCATTCGACAACAACTCCACAAACAATAATTCCATTATTCCAATTCATTCCCGGTTCCAAAGTAACGACTATAGTACCAAATACCCATAGCAATATACCACAATCACTACAATAACAAATGACAATATTAATAACAACATAAACATCACGAAACCAACAAGATCACCAAGTATAACATACAATCCGGTTCGATTTACCAAGTCGAACCCGAGTCAAGGTTTCACCACGAGTCACGTGGGTCCCACCCGAGACCTCTAGGGTCTCGGCTAGCTCAATCCGAGCACAAACCAAAACCAACCCGAGCTCCATAGGTCACGGCACACAAGACAACATCACGCAACCAAGAATCAAGCTCCAAATATAATCGGCCACTCTCGTTAAAATGACCACGAGACTAAAACCATCAAGAAACCACATGGGTTCGAAAATAATCACCAAGCCGAGAGCATGGGCTCTCGGTTTCACTTCGACCAACACCAAACACGTGAAACCCGGATACCAAACGATGTTCCCTTATGTTTTATTCAAAAACCCACTTGTAATACGTGTTTTAAATCAAAATAATCAAGAAAACCCAAAAACCCATCAATATATACATCCGTATAATCACGGATCGATGCTCTCCAAGACAAGTCTACACTTGTTTTGGCGTTTGCTCACCTTCTTGTACCTTGAATCTCACGGATCTAGCAAAAACTACAAGGAATAGTGGTGGTTCAAGGCTCGACCTTCATGTATTCGTGGTGATGGGGGGGTTTTGAGGCGCGTGGTATATGCAGAAATGGAGAGGATGAGATGAGTGTTAAGATGGTGGTGGCGGTGTAGTTGTAGTGGTGGCGGTGTGGTGGCTGCGTGACCGGAATAGTGGCGGCTAGGGTTTGGAGATGAAAGAGATGAGGGAGAGAGATGATGAGAATGGTGTGGTTGTGTTTGTTATCTTATCACAGGGACGATTTCATGTTATATACTCTCACAAAAATAAATAAACTTTTTAAATAATAATAATAATAGTAGGTGTAGGGGATTTAGTAGCCCGGTGTCAATACACGGACCAAACCCGAAACTTAAATAACCAAATATCTTTCAAACCGAACCCGTTCCAAAAATAATAATATCCGATCCAATAATAAAATGAAATTAAGATTGTTAGGTTAACCTAGTGCCAGAGTCAATGTAGTGCCAAAAATAACGATCTCACAATAAATCATCACGACCGAATCAATCCAAACCATAAATAAATAACCGAATCTCATAAATATCGTACGATTAAAAATCGAGTACCAACGTTTGTAAAATATCTCGTCACAATAAATTTTCAGAAATTCCATGTTTATTATATAGATGTAATGCGGGTTTTATAAAACGGCTCCCTATTTTGCCAGTTGTCACAATTTACGAGGAACAATTTTTTTTATTTTTTATTTTTAGGCATTACATATTATGTGAATCACTATGACATTTATGATTGACCATTTGCCTAGGAACAATGTTTACACACGAACCTTGATAGTCTATTAATATCGCAAATAATAAATTTAAAACGTTTATATTTTATAAATATACGTTTCGTATATTTACCGTACAATACTTATATATTTCCGGAACCTACGAAAATTCCCGAGATTGCTCACTAATATTTTTGGACCTCGACACAATACTTTGAACAAGCTCACCAAGCTCCACAGCCCAAGCACACCTCTAACTAATATATTTACAAGTCACAAGTACATGTTGGCTTTAGCTCAGTTGATTATAACTTTTACACACGACATATCCTTTTTATTTCACAACTCTAGTTTCCATGCTTATAAGAACCATGAAAGACAATTGTTATCAACTTTTAAATATAATTACTATACTAGAATATTGATCAAGTTAAGACACCTTACACGTTTCATCTCAAATTAACACAAATAGTAATGACACTTCGTATAAATTCTAATAAACCACCAACTTTCTTTAACGAATTTAAATCTTAATTTTAAGGCTCTTCTGGTCCGAATCAGGAAAAGTGTAAAACACGAAAGTTGTCCGAAATAATGTTTTACGTCTAGACACACGAGATTTTAAACCAAAAATGCAATTCGTGGTTGTTATCTATAAAATACGACCTGGACTCAACTTAAGTACTACTACTTGTACATTCCTACACATCACCCTCCCTCACTCATCTCTACATCAAATACAACCTACGAAACCCATGTGTAAACTCTTACACACAACCTCCCACCTCTAAATCTCCCCAATCCAAGGACATGCATGTTGTAAATACTTACACACTCAAGACTTACACATGTTTCCTGCACATTATCATCATTCACATTCATGCATCCAATATCGTATATAAACAAGCCATGCATCAACAATTCACTCACACATAAACACATGCAAACTATTCGATCTAACACTCCATCTCATAAGAACCTACCTTGTATACACCTCCAAAAGCTCACTATATAAGTCTTCACATGCAAGCTCAGTAGTTACATACACTTATACGTACCACTCTACACAAAATAATAACAAAAGAAGAAGTATCGAAGGACGAATGGATTGCCCAAGAGTACCACGACTCAAAGAAGCCTAAGACTCCAAGCTTGACGTCTCTTGAACCCTTGGTGGAACGTGAAGTGAACCACAAGGCTCTCGTACCCTCACACGATACCCGAAGCACGCAACGTGGGCACACAACACCCTATGGGCCAAATAAACCCAACAGCTACCACCAAACGGACTTTTCTTATTTCTTTCTTTTATGTTGGGCCTGAACACCAGCGAGCCCACCAGGCCAAGCCTAGCGAGGGGTGTTTGGTTTAGTTTTATTTTTGTTTTCTTTCTTTTTCCCAGTCGCGACCCAAGCCACAAACGCACCCTTTTGCTCTTGATCTCGACACACAACACATACATATTTTTACACCATCTAATAGACCATGTTACAAAGAATTGAGAATAACAACTTTTGTGACCTCCCTCACTCGTTTACTACCCTAGAAACGACCCAAGTGAACCATGAAAATCAATTGGTGTAGAATTTGTAAAAACGTGTCAAGGCTTTCCTTGGCACCTCCCATGCTCACCAATCACCACAAAACCTATCTTGTAAGTGTCAGGAATGTCAGGAATGAACATGAGATATTCTTACACATCCTCTTGTTTGTATGAACTTGATTGGACAAAGGAAGAGGTGTACATGCACTTGATTCAAACCCATACTCTATCTCGTGTGAACACAACTCTATACACTCATAAAACCCACTATATAACTGCCCATGCAAGCTCAGTTGAAAACACACATACAAAAACGTACCATATTCTATTACACGTGAAGATTTCGAGTTAATTGGGGACGAACCATTTGCCCAACGTACGAAGCATAGAAGTAATCCCAAGGAACCACGTTTGCTCGTCTTGAACCTTTAGTGGATCGTGAATCGAACCACACAACTGACCTTCTTCTATTCGATCCTTACGTGCCAAAATACTCCACCATTTGAGGTGAGGTGAGAACTTAAAGCCCTTTTCATTATTTTTCATTTCGTTACTTTGATTTTGGCACATTTACTTTGCCTAATTATTTCGTAATATATAAACGTGACATATACATTTTATTTGACATCCTAAATGTTTAATATACTAATAATCGAGATACACAAAGTTTTGAACTTAATAATCACGTTTACTTAATAAAAATCACACGTTCCTAAGATAGTTTGGACCTATACGATTTTACTAAAAAGACTTAGAATATTTCTAAGTCTCCAAACTGTTTCAGAATTGATTTTGGTCATTTACTTGGCCTCGTTAATTTAAAATCTTGACACATAACATATCAATTTTATAACTTGACCTCATTGATAACATGGCTAGCAAACAGAACAGGTAAATAATTCGAACTAATAAGCTCTTATAAGATGATTCCTAAAGCTATTTTGATTGAACAAAAATCTGTTTTCTATAAACTTAATAATTATCGATTGGGCCTTATAAGTCCAATAAGCAGTTTTTAAGCTTATTCAATAAGCTGATCACACAAACTCTTTTGAAATCTTTTTGTAACTTAAAATGATGGACTAAGGTAGGTCTAGTGTTCCCCCTAACCCTTTGGATCTTAAAATGTTAACGGGCCAAGTTTAATGGCTCGCTAAGCCCATTTAAATGGAAAAATTGGATTTTAAGCAAATAAGCTATTGAAATAAGCTAACCTGAATGTTCTGAGCTTATTTAGAAAATGAAAATGTTAAACTTTGAATTTGGTGAAATTTGGACTAAATTTTCAAATTTTATTAACCGAGGGACTAAAAGTGTAAATTCTGAAAACTTAGGGTAGAAACTGTCAAATCTGAATTTATGAGTTATGAACTGTAATTATTAAAACTTAGAAGTAATAAATGTAAATATCGATACTTTTGTACCTAAAATGTAAATATATATAACTTTGGACAAACGGTGTAAAGTTTATATCGTTAAGGTTAAAATTGTAACTTTTGTGAAACTTAAGGGGATTTTCTATAATATCATTTTATATAAATTATAATAATGTTGAATATATATATATATGCATACATTTGACGTAAAAACTTAATAAATTCAACTTATATATATATACGATATAAATATTCGCGTAACTATAATTAATATTTAACGACATAACGATACAATATTATTTTCTTTTAAAATAACATCATAACACATCGTCTACACACTTCAACTTATTCTTGATGATTTTCCATCGCACATCGATCATCGATCATTACACTCACCAGTTATATGTATATATAACTTTGTTCTTGAACTTCAAGCATTTAAACGAACACGAGTTTTAATCACAACTGAATGACTAATATTCGTGATAAAACTAGATTTAGACTATCAACTAAAACATACCATATCTTTTAGGTTGTGTGTGAAGCCGTTGCCTTGCATCGTTGAGATTATGTTACTACCACTACTACTGTACTACTAAGGCGAGTCATAGCCCCTACTCTTACTTGTTTTACAATGGTTTATAAACGTTTTTAGGGGAGATACATGCTTAACTACTGTTTTTACTTTTACAAGTATTCTTTAACTAAATACATGACTGTATTTCATATAAACTTTACTGGTTTACACATTTTATATCTCATAAGGAAATACATGCTATAGACATGATTACAAGTGATTTTTCAACAATATGCTATATTTGATCTCTATTGCCCAAGTTTCCTATTACCAAAAGTCCCTCGATCATGCGCCTTAATCACTTGCAGGGTGAACGTAAATAATTGTGAATAGATCTATTAGGGATTGACAATCCCCATTTGGTCGCTAGAGGAAAGCCACCAAATGCACTTTATTTGATTTCATAGGTTACTGGTAAATACCTATCCTAAAGGCCTCTATTTCACATCATTATTATGGTTATTTTGATGTCTGTTAATCGTTGCGTGTCATGAGCTTAGGGCAATAGAACGGTAATAATGTAGCACTACAATGACTGATGTTAAGGGCGTACAATGCTGTAGCCCACTGTTTTATCAAACTACGAGATTGTGTTCACTATATAGCAGGAAAAACTACTAATAATTGGCAAACGAACAAACTATTTTGGTGTTGACCCGATTAGGTCAAACAAACTACTATTTTGGTGTTGACCCGATGAAGGGCAAACCAACGGACTATTTTTGAATTATTAAGGAAATCATTCATTTTTCTGATTTTGATAAATCAACGATTTAAGCTATGAATATTATGGATTTACTCACACTTTAATTTGATAATCAACTGTTATTATAACTTCTATGGAATCATAAACTCTTTGATTTTGGAAATCGGTATTCGAAACTATAAACTCTATGAACTCACCAACCTTTGTGTTGACACTTTTAGCATGTGTTTATCTCAGGTAATTAAACAAGAAGGAACTTGAAGGCACGGAGTGGGCTTGTAACCCGGCATGGGCTTAAATAAACGTTTTGACACATTTCAAATAAACTTGTTGTTTAAACTATGAAACATCTTGATGTCTCGAATATTTGGTATTTTGAATGAAATAAACTTTAAAGCGTCACTTTTGTGTCGTTTTCTATGATTGTGACAAAGATCCTCGAAGTAACACCCAAAAAGTCTTTCGATGACATTTTTAAGTCTTCCGCTGACGTGATGATTTTGGGGGTGTTACACATTGGCATGAGAGCTACAATTATAGAGAACCAAGTGTTTTGAACATTGGACTATAACTACACTTTTAAAACAGACCACTTTTACAAAATACCACCTTATGCCCTCCGTGACTACGTGTTTCCAACATCTGGTAGAGACGTTACTTATACATGATTTCGTATATATGTTAACATGTTATAATTATGCTAATGACTTATATTTACTAATCGGGATTATTACAAATACCATGTCTTCATATTCCCACCCTATTGTCTTGTCATCGGATTTATAGGCTTCCCCTTCGACATCACCTGATCCAATTCACATAAATAGAAAAATTCGACAAATTCAGCCGTATAAACAAATTCTTCTTATATCACTACCAGCTTTTATCATACCACCACCGGAATCAGTTGTGCCACCACCACTTACACCACCTGTGCTATCACCATCACCACCTACTATCTTCTATCAATAGATTCATGAACTTCTTACTAGAGCAATACTATAGGAAATTTTGAATGCACATCTTTTGTTCGACGAATTTGATCGGCATTTCGTGCCATATAAGCATATCTTCACTAAAAAGTCATTAGGGCTGCTTTTACCCATGCCATGAATAGGAACAAGTCCAGTCCATCCTCCTTCCCTGAATAGGCTGTGTCCCCTACATTCGCTTTGTCCTCCGCAACTGCGCAAAGATTTTGATCCCCCGTTTAATGAGTCATGAAAACACTACCTTATGTTTAGACATATTGATTCCAGTAAAAAGCCAAATAGAGAGTTTTTGCATATGCCTGCTTTAAGAGTAAGGAAAAAGCTTGAAAAGCATACTTGCATTAACAACGAAAAGAGGTTCCTTCAGCAATTCAACCTTACATCCACATAGGAGTTCTTTGCGTAGAAAAACCCCAAATAGTTCTCTTAGTATCGAAGCCTTCTTTTGACAACTTGTCAAGGAACATGAACAAACTGAAAGACTTTAGACCTTCCACCAAAACAAAAGCTGAAGTTCAGCAACCTTCTTTACGTCTATCACTTTTATCTGAAACCCTCATTGTTAAATATTTGTTACAGACAAACTTTTTGTCTAAATGGGTAAGTTACCCCACAGATTTTCACGGAACAATAGAATGTGAGCAATAATTATTTTCCAAACACAATAGAATAACAATCTTCAATGAAATTGTTTCTCAAGTCAAGACAACGCCACTAGTTAGAGCTACTAAACAATTATGACTGTGAGATACGTTATCACCCAGGAAAGGCTAATGTAGTAGTAGATACGTTAAGCTAGAAAGAACAATTAAAACCACTCAGGATTAGATCATTAGGAATAACTATTTATTCACCCCTTCATCACACTATACCCTTGTTGGCAGATAGACTTGCCGACATGAGAATCGAATCGATACTATTACCGACACCCTCAACGACTTTCTTCGTGAACACGTGGAGACTCTTACAGATAAGATTGAGAACTTCGTAATTGGCCAGTTAGCTATGAAGGCTGTATTTGAACAGATGGATACTCAGTTTTGGGAATCAATGGAGTTTATAGGAGCATTGTGTGGAGCCAACACTTCGACAGAAATAATAATGGGAGCCCTGGACCGTGAAATTGAGAGGATTGACATGGAGAATGTGTATCTTAGGCAAGCCTTACAAGAATCCCTAGCTAGGGAAAGAGCAAGAGATCAAACCATCAAAACTATAACCACTGCCATTCAAGAACTCCAAAAACCGTATGGACAAAACCTTAGGAAAACCATGAATCTGAGACTTGTCAGCTTAACAAACCAATGTTCTATTAATAAGGAATCTTGTCATATGATGTTTTGTAAACATTCAAACAAGTATTAATAAATGTTGTAATGACATCGGTTTATGTTTGTCCTTCCGACATGATGTGACACATCTTAACTTAAATTTCTCATTGACTAAGTTGTTATGATTATAACCTATTCTTGGTTGTATAAGAAGTATTCTAACTTAACTTGGTCATTATGAAATTCTAAAACATACGTCTTTCTTCCGTTGATAATAGCAACATAGCTAGAACTAGAAGAACAACCACAACCACTACGCCAACAAACCCCGAAGTTATGACCCCGGCAGTGATACAGCAAGCAATTGCTGATGGTGTCAATGCCGTCTTAACCAAACAAGCCCGCCAAAGAGATACTGGCACACAAATGGCTGGAAACGCGACACCCGCACCTCGTTACTACACCTATAAGGACTTTATAGCATGCCAACCCACATACTTCAAAGGTACCGAAGGGATATCCGAATTAGCCCAATGGTTTGAGCGATGTGAAACGGTCTTCCAAAGAAGTAGATGCTCAGAAAACAACAAAGTTAGCTTCGCAACGGGAACTCTAATGCAAGGTGCCCTATCTTGGTGGAATGCTATTGTTTAGACTCTAGGAGCAACGACAGCATATCAACTCTCATGGACTGAATTCAAGACCAAGATATTAAAGAAGTATTGTCCTCGTTCGGAATTGAGGAAGCTTAAGGATTAGTTCTATGTGTTGATAGTAAAGGGTATCGATCTGAGAA
The DNA here is from genome assembly GCA_030686995.1 of Artemisia argyi. Classification (NCBI taxonomy): domain Eukaryota; kingdom Viridiplantae; phylum Streptophyta; class Magnoliopsida; order Asterales; family Asteraceae; genus Artemisia; species Artemisia argyi. The sequence goes on from CM060684.1 coordinate 188,672,647, forward strand.
CTTACAACCGAAGGTTTCAGGAACTTAAGATATTATGCCCATCGATGGTGCCTGACCTTGAGAAAACCTTGGAGAAGTACGTCGAAGGACTCCCTAGGAGCATTGAAGGAGATATCACCTCATCAAACCCGCCAACCCTGGAAGCAGCAATGAAACTTGCTCAGAGGCTATTGGACCAAGAGGTCAAATGCAATGAGCTCAAGAGGAAACTCGATAATAAAAGAATCACCCATCACCACAACAACAACCATCATAGCAACACCAGCAATTACCGCAACAACAACAACAATTCTCACCAACGCAGCAGACTGATGAAGTTTAGAATTTAACCGTCCGAATTTCCTTAACCACTTTGTGGTACTAAGTGATGTCACCTTTAAGTGTTCATCTTTCTCACGACTTAGGTCTACCTTCTATTCAGTAAGCAACTCGCTGTGATATTTCCTCATCTATTATACTATCCAGTTCTTCCTGAATTCCATATTATCCACTCCTTCTACTCTAGCTATCATTTTATTTGTGGCATGACCAAAATCCATATCAACACCAAACCAACGAACTATTTTAGTATTGACTGAGTTAGGGCAATCACTCATACCTTGATTTAGGAAATCAATTGTTTGACTTATAAACTCTACGAACCAACAACTAGACCAGACATCTTACGGGTCGATTGGTCCAAGCATTGCATTATTACTCGTAAATTATACATAGCCTGATCACCTATGTCTAATTTAGGAAGAATCATGCAATGAAGGGAACAATGGTCTCTGAGGTGTAAGTAAGTTATACTTGAGATATAGGATTTCTAAGGAACGCGAGGATCAGATTTGCACCAAGTACCCACATCTTATCTCACAAACACCACTGGCAACTATCTTAGACTAGAATTCCGAGACGGAATTCCCTGTAAGAGGTAGGTAATGTAACATCCCGTAATTTTCCCATGCGATTAGTAAATATCAGTAATTGAATAAAAGGATATTACGTGAATTAAATACCATTTTTACGAGGAACAATTTATTTTTTATTTTTTATTTTTATGCATTGCATATTATGTGAATCACTATGACATTTATGATTGACCATTTGCCTAGGAACGATGCTTACACACGAACCTTGATAGTCTATTAATATCGCAAATAATAAATTTAAAACGTTTATATTTTATAAATATACGTTTCGTATATTTACCGTACAATACTTATATATTTCCGAAGCCTACGAAAATACCCGAGATTGCTCACTAATATTTTTGGACCTCGACACAATACTTTGAACAAGCTCACCAAGCTCCACAACCCAAGCACACCTCTAACTAATATATTTACAAGTCACAAGTACATGTTTGCTTTAGCTCAGTTGATTATAACTTTTACACACGACGTATCCCTTTTATTTCACAACTCTAGTTTCCATGCTTATAAGAACCATGAAAGACAATTGTTATCAACTTTTAAATATAATTACTATACTAGAATATTGATCAAGTTAAGGCACCTTACACGTTTCATCTCAAATTAACACAAATAGTAATGACATTTCGTATAAATTCTAATAAACCACCAAGTTTCTGTAACGAATTTAAATCTTAATTTTAAGGCTCTTCTGGTCCGAACCAGGAAAAGTGTAAAACACGAAAGTTGTCCGAAATAATGTTTTACATCTGGACAAGCGAGATTTTAAACCAAAAATGCAATTCGTGGCTGTTATCTATAAAATACGACCTGGACTCAACTTAAGTACTACTACTTGTACATTCCTACACATCACCCTCCCTCACTCATCTCTACAATCAAATACAACCTACGAAACCCATGTGTAACTCTTACACACAACCTCCCACCTCTAACTCTCCCAAATCCAAGGACATGCATGTTATAGATACTTACACACTCAAGACTTGCACATGTTTCATGCACATTATCATCATTCACATTCATGCATCCAATATAGTATATAAACAAGCCATGCATCAACAATTCACTCACACATAAACACATGCAAACTATTCGATCTAACACTCCATCTCATAAGAACCTACCTTGTATACACCTCCAAAAGCTCACTATATAAGTCTTCACATGCAAGCTCAGTAGTTACATACACTTATACGTACCACTCTACACAAAATAATAACAAAAGAAGAAGTATCGAGGGACGAATGGATTGCCCAAGAGTACCACGACTCAAAGAAGCCTAAGACTCCAAGCTTGACGTCTCTTGAACCCTTGGTGGAACGTGAAGTGAACCACAAGGCTCTCGTACCCTCACACGATACCCGAAGCACGCAACGTGGGCACACAACACCCTATGGGCCAAATAAACCCAACAGCTACCACCAAACGGACTTTTCTTATTTCTTTCTTTTATGTTGGGCCTGAACACCAGCGAGCCCACCAGGCCAAGCCTAGCGAGGGGTGTTTGGTTTAGTTTTATTTTTGTTTTCTTTCTTTTTCCCAGTCGCGACCCAAGCCACAAACGCACCCTTTTTCTCTTGATCTCGACACACAACACATACATATTTTTACACCATCTAATAGACCATGTTACAAAGAATCGAGAATAACAACTTTTGTGACCTCCCTCACTCGTTTACTACACTAGAAACGACCTAAGTGAACCATGAAAATCAATTGGTGTAGAATTTGTAAAAACATGTCAAGGCTTTCCTTGGCACCTCCCATGCTCACCAATCACCACAAAACCTATCTTGTAAGTGTCAGGAATGTCAGGAATGAACATGAGATATTCTTACACATCCTCTTGTTTTTATGAACTCTATTGGACAAAGGAAGAGGTGTACATGCACTTGATTCAAACCCATACTCTATCTCATGTGAACACAACTCTATACACTCATAAAACCCACTATATAACTGCCCATGCAAGCTCAGTTGAAAACACACACACAAAAACTTACCATATTCTATTATACGTGAAGATTTCGAGTTAATTAGGGACGAACCATTTGCCCAACGTACGAAGCATAGAAGTAATCCCAAGGAACCACGTTTGCTAGTCTTGAACTTTTGGTGGATCGTGAATCGAACCACACAACTGGCCTTCTTCTATTCGATCCTTACGTGCCAAAATACTCCACCATTTGAGGTGAGGTGAGAACTTAAAGCCCTTTTCATTATTTTTCATTTCGTTACTTTGATTTTGGCACATTTACTTTGCCTAATTATTTCGTAATATATAAACATGACATATACATTTTATTTGACATCCTAAATGTTTAATATACTAATAATCGAGATACACAAAGTTTTGAACTTAATAATCACGTTTACTTAATAAAAATCACACGTTCCTAAGATAGTTTGGACCTATATGATTTTACTAAAAAGACTTAGAATATTTCTAAGTCTCCAAACTGTTTCAGAATTGATTTTGGTCATTTACTTGGCCTCGTTAATTTAAAATCTTGACACATAACATATCAATTTTATAACTTGACCTCATTGATAACATGGCTAGCAAACAGAACAGGTAAATAATTCGAACTAATAAGCTCTTATAAGCTAATTCCTAAAGCTATTTTGATTGAACAAAAATCTGTTTTCTATAAACTTAATAATTATCGATTGGGCCTTATAAGTCCAATAAGCAGTTTTTAAGCTTATTCAATAAGCTGATCACACAAACTCTTTTGAAATATTTTTGTAACTTAAAATGATAGACTAAGGTAGGTCTAGTGTTCCCCCTAACCCTTTGGATCTTAAAATGTTAACGGGCCAAGTTTAATGGCTCGCTAAGCCCATTTAAATGGAAAAATTGGATTTTAAGCAAATAAGCTATTGAAATAAGCTAACCTGAATGTTCTGAGCTTATTTAGAAAATGAAAATGTTAAACTTTTAATTTGGTGAAATTTGGACTAAATTTGCAAATTTTATTAACCGAGGGACTAAAAGTGTAAATTCTGAAAACTTAGGGTAGAAACTATCATATCTGAATTTATGAGTTATAAACTGTAATTATTAAAACTTAGAAGTAATAAATGTAAATATCGATACTTTTGTACCTAAAATGTAAATATATATATAACTTTGGACTAACGGTGTAAAGTTTATATCGTTAAGGTTAAAATTGTAACTTTTGTGAAACTTAAGGGGATTTTCTATAATATCATTTTATATAAATTATAATAATGTTGAATATATATATGTACATACATTTGGCGTAAAAACTTAATAAATTCAACTTATATATATATATATATATATATATATATATATATATATATATATATATATATATATATATATATATATATATATATATATATATACGATATAAATATTCGCATAACTATAATTAATATTTAATGACATAACGATACGATATTCTTTTCTTTTAAAATAACATCATAACACATCGTCTAACACTTCAACTTATTCTTGATGATTTTCCATCGCACATCGATCATCGATCATTACACTCACCAGTTATATGTATATATAACTTTGTTCTTGAACTTCAAGCATTTAAACAAACACGAGTTTTAATCACAACTGAATGACTAATATTCGCGATAAAACTAGATTTAGACTATCTACTAAAACATACCATATCTTTTAGGTTGTGTGTGTGTAACACCCCCTAATTTGAAATGCGGCATCGGAATAGTAATTAGGGTGTTACGGTGAGGATCGAAGTCATAATGATAGAAAACGGCTCGAAAGAGACGTTTTAAAACATACTTTTATTTATAAAAATTTGAAATACAATAGGTCCTTATCAGAGTATTATTAAAAAGCTTGATGTTTTGAATTAAATCAAACATCATTTATTTTACATCTTTATTAAAATAAAGAAAACATATTTTGAAGATTTTTGCCGCCCGTTCTATGCTTGCTTCCCCTGCTAAATACCTGAAATACATACTTAAAAGTCAACAAAAATGTTGAGTGAAATCATAGAGTTTGAATTTAATAATCATTTTGATACACAAGTAAGATTGTATTGGAAAATACAATCAGTTTGAAAATATTGATAATGCAGTTCATATATTGCTCTAAGTCTCATGATACGCAAACATTAACAAATACCGTAAACGGCGGGTGTTTATCAAATCAATGATAAATTTGCCCTCGTGTAATAGGTGATTTGCCAGTTCTTATTTTTACTCAAATATAATTATCACGACTAATACGACTAACCACATGCATAATGGCATTCCGTCAAGTATTAATGGGACAGGCTGTCAAACCTTAAATAGATCTATTCATTATATTCGCGTTCACCGCAGTGATTAATGGCTCATGAATAAGGGTCTTTTGGCAATAGCTAACTTACGCATATATCAGTCAGGAAAGCATACAGAAAATACTTGCGATCTATTTTTAACATGTATCCCCCTCACGGAGTTTTGAAAATAAGTAAATGTGAGGCTATGACTCACCTTGATTGATACTGAAAACGAAGAAAATAAAGTCGGACGAATTTTATGAAAACGGCTTCGAAACACAACCTGATAAATAAATTTCTCTAAGAACTTGACCAAAACTATTCGGTAATTACGAAGAAATATAACGAATATTAGATATTCGTTATGACGAAAAAAAAATGATGTGCAGTGAACATCTTGTGATATGCATGATATGACAAAATATGATTTTTAAATTATCCATCGAAGTTTTTCCTTTTTAATCGTAAGTAAAATATTAACTTTTTAAATATTGTTATATATATTATTAACGTTACGTTAAATAATATATATATAAATAAAAATAAAGTTTAAACATGATATGAAATAAATTGACGAAAATAGAAAATAAATAAGAATGATAAATAAGTTACGTTTAGTCTTTGTCTCCTTTTCCAACTTTTACCATTTTTACACTAACGATACTTGCGTTACACCGTTAGTCCTTTTTATATATTTTTCAACTATAGTCCTCTACTTTGTCCAATAATCAATACTAACCTTGGTATATTAATTTTTATCACATTTTCCCCTTAGATTTCTGTATTTACAGGTTTAGTCCTTTATTTTCAATATTTACACATTTAGTCCTTCTAGGTGTCGTTGCGTTACATTTTTAGTCCAATTTTGCAAAAATAATTATGAAACTTTTCTAAAAATTTCTGAAGCTTATTTAATAAGTAACAAGCTTATTTTAACTGCTTAATTATTTAAAAGCTTAATTTTTAGCTTATGGGCCACTTAACGATTCAATTAAAGGCCCGTTAAGAGTTTTTGAGGCGAGGGCATAGAAAAAGTTTTGGGCTTAGCTTTGGGTCATTTTTATGATTCTAAAAACATTTCTTATGAGCCCTGTGGGCTTACGGATTTTAATTACTTAATGGGCTTAGATTGAGCCCAAGTCGAAAACATAAGGTTTTTATAAATATTTTGGTTTTGAAATCCGGTTTGTGCACGTTCAAAATGGATCGTTTAAGATGTCAAAACGTGATTATTTTTACAAGTTGTTTATATGAAAATGTTAGTTTTCTAGATGGTCTATGACGTCGTGAAATAATATAGTACTATCGTTAATTGAAATTTTAAGTTATACGCTTGTTTTGTGACATGGTTGAATCGATTTATATTTTGAAAAGTTGTAAATTTTACTAAGTGTTTTTCATAAATTTTATTCGATGGATGCAATTTAAATTGGATGCGTGATATGCTTGAAACGTTACAACTAAAGTGAATTGTGTGTGCTACGTGATTCCTAGGCCTTCCAAGATAGAGGCAAATCACGTTTCGTGTACTATGATTAAATATATACGTGTGATTCATGTGCTAATTGATATACGTTCGAAACAATAACCACAAAGTGCATGACTAAATATTAACATATGAAATGGAATAGAAACGAGTAGAGGAAACTTACAAACACCTTAGAGGTGATCAAGAGACGAGATTGATAGAAAAGGAACATAAGAAAATCACGTCTCAACTATATAACCCAAACGTTATATATATATTTCAACCCGATTTCCTTTCTTTGCTTCCAATATTATACCACACGACTTGTAAGACTTTTGCTAATGGTTCAAAGGACAATTTATCTCAGTGAATGAGTTTGAAAATGAATAAGAGAAGAATGCATGCAAGTACGTACATATATTACTAATATATATAACGTTTAGTAGAGAAATTCAAAGTGAATTCTTCGTATACTATTTGCATGTCAGTACTAGCTCTTAGATGAATATTTTATATTGATTTAGGGAGTGTTGTGAGAGCACAAAAGAAGGGAGATGTTGGGTGAATCATACTCTTTGTCGACCATGCTATTTTTCCTTGTATACGATTTACAAAATCGTGTACAACTTATTTATACATAATCATCTTTAACCTTTGAGCTTAGAATCATCTCAGGAATAATATTAGGAATGATTAGAAACAAACGAGATTCAAAACGGTTAAGTTTTGAATATATTGTAAATCGATTTGGGTTTGCTAGAGTCGAATACTTTGCCTCTTAAAAACCTATCAAAACTCAACGTATGGACGTGAGAATTGACACACTAATTGTTGGCTAGTAGGTTAACGAGATGAGAAAATAAAATACGTAGGTCATGTGTAATATTTAGAAAAAAACGATGTGTTTTGGAGGGTGTTTGAACTATGTCGATCGGATGAAAATTTATAAATTGGAAATTGGGCTTTGATTCGTGGGCTTATGAATTGTGGTTGAAGTGTGGGCCGAAATAATTAAGGGTCCGTTTGATTAATTAGGATGACTAGGGATTTTTAATTATACTTACTAAATATAATTAGTATTAGGATTTAGGTTTAGTATTAAATGAAAAGTTTAAGTTTCGTGTAACGTGTCGAGGATTAATTCCGTCATTTCGTGAATTATATTATTTTGTGAAAATCGCCAAAATAATATAATAAGAAAAATTTCAAATTTTTCCGAGAAAATGGGAATTAGAAACGGTAACGAAGGATTATTTATTTATTAACGACTTAATTACAAGAAATTTTTACAGGATTCTACAGTACCCACTTGTCATTCTGACTTTCGTCCCGAAATTCGATTTTTAAGAAATCTAACAAGTGCGTTCTAGAAAAATAAGTGTGGATATTTCTCACGGAATCTATCTTCTCTTTCCCATGTATAAGTCGGTCCTCGCTTAGAGTCCCATCTTACTTTTACAATGGGGATACGATTCTGTTTGATTTGTTTTATCCCTCTATCCATTATTTCCACAGGCTCTTCTGTGAACACTAGTTTGTCGTCCAATCTAATCTCTTTTAGTGAAATGACGAGAGTTTCGTCCGACAAACATTTCTTGAGTTGTGATACGTGAAACGTAGGATGTACCCTACTGAGTTCTTCCGGAAGTTCTAACTTATAAGCAACTGAACCAATTCTCTCCAGAATTTTGAAAAGTTCAATGTACCTTGGATTTAACTTTCCACGTCTTCCAAAGCGAATCATTCCTTTCCATGGCGAAACCTTCAACATGACTTTGTCTCCTACTTGAAATTCCATAGGCTTTCTCCTAACATCAGCATAACTTTTCTGCCTGTCACGAGCAGCTTGCAAGCATTGCTTGATTTGGAATATTTTCTCAGTAGTATCATGTATTATCTCTGGTCCGGTGAGTTGCATATCACCAACTTCTGTCCAACAGATTGGTGATCTGTACTTCCTTCCGTACAGTGCCTCAAAAGGTGCAGCCTTTATGCTGGCATGGTAGCTGTTATTGTACGAGAATTCAACTAATGGCAAGTGTCTATCCCAACCTTTTCCGAAATCAATCACACATGCTCGGAGCATGTCTTCCAAGGTTTGGATTGTTCTCTCACTTTGTCCATCGGTTTGAGGATGATAAGCGGTGCTCATATCTAACCTAGTACCAAGAGATTTCTGTAGCGATTCCCAAAATCTTGATGTGAATCGGCTATCTCTATCAGAAATAATAGATATTGGCACCCCATGTCTAATCACAATTTCCTAAAAATACAACTGAGCGAGTGTTTCCATCTCGTCAGTTTCCTTGATTGGTAGAAAATGTGCAGACTTGGTTAATCGATTGATGATAACCCAGATTGTGTCTAATCCGGTCGAAGTCTTTGGTAATTTGGTAATAAAATCCATGGTGATTCGTTCCCATTTCCAGACCAGAATTTCTGGTTGCACGAGTAATCCTGATGGTTTTTGAGTCTCTGCTTTTACTCTTGAGCAGGTTAAACATTTACCAACGTACTCGGCGATATCAGCTTTCATGTTTGGCCACCAATAATTCTTCTTAATATCTTGGTACATTTTATTGGAACCGGGATGAATAGAATATTTGGTTTTATGAGATTCATGCATGATAAGGTCTCGAATACCTCCAAAGAGAGGAATCCAATATCTTTCCTTAAAACATAACATTTCATCATTTCTTCTCACAAATTCTTTTTCATTATTTGGCATTCTGTCAACCTGATCTTCCAGGTTTGACCTTCTTGTTAATACAAATATCGCCTAAAAACGTTATTTATATTTTACGATCTTCGCTAAGTTTTGTTAACGACAAAATGTAAACTTTAGTTTCTAAGCAAAACATAATCTTAGTTTTTAAGACTTGCATAAACTAGAATTTTGCTACATTTTACATTTCATAAAACACAACACAAGTTTATTTCTTAAATTAGAAATTGTCACATCACATTTATGGCAAGTTTTGTCATTATGCATTTATGGAAAGAAATGTGTTTGACTAACTTTGTTGTTGCTTGCAAGCTTTGTATTTGACTTGATTTATGAGATGTGACATTGTTTGGTTGCTTGGATTTATGAGACAATACCTTGTTGGGTTTGAAGAGTTATTGCAAAAACCAACTGCAAGCCTGGCGGTACCCTGGAGGTACACAGGCGGAACCCTTCTCAGGGGTCCGCCTGATCCGCCAGACCTGCAGAAGGTTTTGGCTATAAATATTGAGCCACAAGTTAAAATTTGGCTCATCACTTGACATTACATTTTACACACACATTCATTCTTTCATCTAACCTCTTAACATTTCATATGTGAAGTTTCTTTTTGTAGCAAAGAGATTCACGAGCTTACTAAAAGTAACAAGTATTCAACACAACGTTGCAAGACTTGTTAGCTTAGCATTGTGTAGACTTGTGTAGTTTACACTTCATTTGATTGTGTATTTTCAGTAGTGATCGGTTAGTATTTTAGTCCTCAAAATACAAAGAGTGTTGGGAGTTGTTGTACCCTAGTAAAAGAACTAACGGGAGTTGTTGTGCCCTTGTAAAAGAACTCGACATTTAGCTTTGTGTCGGTAAAAGTATAAGCGACGTGTAAGGTTTTCTCCGCCGGTGAAAGGAGCTTGTTGACTAGTGAAAGAAACTCTCGAGTTGGATACTCGGGGCGTGGACGTAGGGCAAGGAAAAAGAGTCCTTGTAGCCGAACCACAATAAATACTCGTGTTGTGGTTTGATCGTTTCTTTCATTTACTTGCATCTTATATATTGTGTTTGTGAATATATCTTTGATCAAACTGAGAGTTTCAAAGCTAACTTAACAAGTTAAAAAGATTTTAATCGGCAAACTATTCAACCCCCCTTCTAGTTTTCCACAATTGGCATCAAGAGCTACGTTACTCAAGCTTTTAAAATATATTGTGTTTTAAAACTTGAAACGATCCATGGATTTTGAAAATTACAAAGAAGGGCAATCTATGCAAAGACCACCACTCTTTGAAGCAAATGGTTTTATATATTGGAAAAACCGTTTTGAAACTTACGTGAAATCTAAAGATATAGATTTGTGGTATATAATTATTGATGGTGATAACGTAGTTACTAACATCAAAGATGATGATCAAAAGAAATTAATAGGTAAAAATAATGAAGCTAAAATGATGCTTTATAATGCTTTGCCTAAGAAAGAATATGAAAGAGTCTTTTTGTGTAAAACCGCCAAAGATATTTGGCAATCTTTAATTGTCACTCATCAAGGAAACTCACAAGTTAAAGATAACAAAATTGATCTCCTTGTTCAACAATATGAACAATTTGTTATTTCCGAAGATGAGATTATTGATAATGCTTTTGCTAGATTTAATACTATTATTACTTCAATTAAAGCACTTGACGAATCTTTTTGTAGTAAGAACTTTGTCAGGAAATTTTTTAGAGCACTCCATCCGAAGTGGAGAGCAAAAGTGATGGCAATTGAAGAATCCAAAGATCTTTCAAGCATGTCACTTGATGAGCTAATTGGAAACCTCAAAGTTCACAAAATGGTAATGGAAAAAGATTCGGAACTAGTTAGAGGCAAGAAAGAAAAAGTTAAGTCCATTGCCTTGAAAGCTAGAGTCCAATCAAGTGATGATGAAGAATCTACTTCGGATAGTGATGATGAGGAATATGCTATGGCCGTGAGAGACTTCAAGAAGTTCTTTCGTAGGCGAGGGAAGTTTGTAAGGCAACCTAAAGAAGACAAGAAAACCTTCCGGAAAGATCGTGATGATCGAAAAGGAAAAGTTGAAAGAAAATGTTATAGGTGTGGAGACACAAGTCATCTTGTAGGAGAATGTCCAAAACCACCCAAGAGCAAACCTCAACAAGCTTTTGTGGGTGGTGCTTGGAGTGACTATGAAGGAGATGATGATGAGCCAATGAATGATGATATTGCTCTCATGGCTCACAACTCAAATGAGGTACTCTCCGACTCATCTTACTCCTCTATTGATGATGATACTTTACAAAATGAATATAACAAACTTTGTGAGTTAAGCTTAAAAATCATAAACAAAAATAAATTTTTGAAAACTAAAAAGGAGTTTTTAGAAAATGAAGTTTATGAGTTAAAAGAAAAAGCTAAGAGATTAGAAAAGTGTAAAGGTATTGACACATCATGCAAATCATGTGAAGAACTTAAACTTGAAGTTGAGAAACTTAAAATTACTCAAAATGATCTAATCAAACAAACCACAAAGTTCAAAAAGTTCGATAAGAGCATTTCGTGTGCGGATGAAATTATGAAACTTCAAAAGTCACCCTTTGATAAAACAGGTCTAGGATTCAGGAAACTAGAAACTGTTAAGGGTAAAACGAAACAAGAAAAGAATGCACATGAAACAAACAAAACTGTTACAGCAACCTGCGGATCAGACGGAACCCAAAATAGGGTTCCGCCCGTTGGTCCCGAAGGTTCCGTCAGGTCTGCTGCAGCAGTAACTCCATCCACTTCGGATCGTTCAAAATTTGTTAAAGTTACATACAAAAATGGAACAAAACCTGTGTTTAAAACTGAAGTAGGATTCAGTAAAAATGAATTTAGAGCTAAAACTACTCAACCAAGACCTAAGACTCCAATTCCTAAACGTCCCTTTCCAAAAAGCAACTTCAACGCTCGACCAAACTACCAACATGTTTGGAACCCAAACACTCCTAGACATTACCAAACTCAAAACCACATGCCATGGAACCCTTATGCTCTATTTTCATACTTGGAACAAATTAATGGCATGCTTAACCAAAATGGACCCATGAGAAATTGGGGACCAAATGTTTGAGTGTTTTTCATAAAAGAGGTGTGCCTCAAAGTTTGTTTGGAACCGGATGAATGGATTAAAGATAGCGGTTGTTCAAGGCACATGACGGGTAATAAAAGCCTCTTCTCAACATATCACAAATGTGATGGAGGTAATGTTACGTTTGGTAGTAATGCTAAGAGCAAAATCATCCGAAAAGGTACAATCTCTCATGACTCCCTTTCTATAGATGATGTTGCTCATGTTGATAACTTAGGATTTAATCTTCTTAGTATTAGTCAACTTTGTCGTAATAAGTATAATGTCCTTTTTAGTGAAAACGGTAGTAAAATTCTTAAAGATGGTATAACCGTAGCCAAAGGTGTCCTTAAGAACAACGTATACGTCATGAAGTTGGATTCAACATCTAGAGACAAACTTTGTCTTACCTCATTAGATGAATCTTCAACTTTATGGCATAGACGTTTAGGACACGCTAACATGAGACTAATCCAAAACCTCTCCTCCAAAGACTTAGTTCGAAACCTACCTAAGTTGAAATATGACCAACACTTTTGTGATGCTTGCAAAGTCGGTAAACAAGTCCATGGTAGCCATAAGGCTAAAAACTTGGTTTCTACATCTAGGTGTCTAGAACTTTTACATATGGATTTATTTGGTCCGTCGGCTATACAAAGTTATGGAGGTAACTTCTACACTTTGGTCATAGTTGATGATTACTCAAGATATACTTGGACAAAATTTTTGAAAAGTAAAAATGAACCTTTTGATAAATTTCAAATTCTAAGCAAGAAAATTCAAAATCAAGTAGGGTCTAATATTGTGTCTATTAGAACGGATCACGGTCGTGAATTTGATAATGAATTTCAATTTGGTAATTTTTGTGATAATAATGGAATAACTCATAACTTTTCGGCTCCACGTACTCCTCAATCTAATGGTGTAGTAGAACGTAAAAACCGGACATTGCAAGAGATGAGTAGAACAATGCTTAATGAACAAAACATTCCACAAAAGTTTTGGTGTAATGCCGTTGACACATCAACATACATTTTAAATCGAGTCTTAATTAGACCATTTTTGAATAAAACTCCTTATGAACTATATAAAGGTCAAAAGCCTACATTAGGATACTTTAGAGTGTTTGGGAGTAAATGTTTCATTCTTAAAACCAAGGATTATCTCACCAAATTTGACCCAAAGTCTTATGAAGGTGTATTTCTTGGATATTCACAAAATAGTAAAGCCTACATTGTTTTGAACAAAGAAACCCTAAGAGTCGAGGAATCGTTGAACGTAACATTTGACGAGAGTCCACCTCCCTCTAAGACATCACCTTTGGTAGATGATGACTTAGTTGAAAGCCAAGCAATTGAAAATCAAGAAATTTTAAGTGATGACAAAGAAGATGAACTTTTTAACAAAGAACTTGTCAATATCAAAGAATCTAAAAGTCATCCATTAGATGGTGTTATTGGCAACATTAATGAAAAAACACTAAGGTCAAAAGTTCAAAATGAAAGCAACTATTTTTGTTTCGTGTCAACTATTGAACCCAAAAATATTAATGAAGCCATTAAAGATGAATCTTGGGTAATTGCAATAAGAGTTAAATCAATTTGTTAGGAATGATGTATGGACATTAGTTCCTCAACCAAAGAGTCAAACTATAATTGGAACTAAATGGGTATTTCGAAATAAAATGGATGAAAATGGAATTGTGTATAGAAACAAAGCTAGGCTAGTTGCACAAGGATATAACCAATAAGAAGGCATTGACTACGATGAAACTTTTGCTCCGTTTGCTAGGCTCGAGTCAATTAGAATCTTACTTGCATATGCATGTGCACACAATTTTAAACTTTTTCAAATGGACGTCAAAAGTGCATTTCTAAACGAAGTCATTAATGAAGAAGTGTATGTTGCTCAACCACCGGGCTTCATCGATTTTGAAAAACCAAATCATGTTTACAAACTTAAAAAGGCTCTTTACGGACTTAAGCAAGCTCCAAAAGCATGGTATGATCGACTTAAAACATTCCTAGTTGACCATAAGTATACCATGGGCTTAGTTGATAATACTCTCTTCACTAAGAAGAAAGATTCACATATTATCATAGTCCAAATCTATGTTGATGACATTATATTCGGATCAACTTGCCAAGAATTATGTATGGATTTCTCAAAAATCATGCATGACGAGTTTGAAATGAGTATGATGGGAGAACTCAACTTTTTCTTAGGACTCCAAATCAAACAACTAGAAGATGGTATCTTCTTTAACCAATCTAAATATATTAAGGACATGCTTAAGAAATTTGGACTAGAAGATTCGAAACCTATCAAAACTCCCATGTCCACGGAAACTAAACTCGCCAAGGATGAGGAAAGTGAATCCGTAGATAGCACTAAATATAGAGGTATGATTGGTAGTCTACTTTACCTAACGGCTAGTAGACCCGACATTATGTTTAGTGTTTGTCTATGTGCTCGTTTTTAAGAAGATCCTAAAACTACCCATCTCGAAGCCGTTAAAAGGATTTTTAGGTATATTAAGGGCACTACACATTTAGGTTTATGGTATCCCAAAGGAACGGGAATAGACACCATACTGTATGCCGACTCGGATCATGCCGGTGACTATGTCGATAGAAAAAGCACAAGTGGTATTTGTACTTTCGTTGGACATTGTCTCACCTCATGGTTCTCTAAGAAGCAAACAGCTCTTGCTATCTCAACAACGGAAGCCGAGTACGTTTCGGCCGGAAAGGCATGTCAACAAGCTCTTTGGATGAAGCAAGCTCTTGTCGACTACGGAATTCAACTCAACGACATCACAATTCTTTGTGACAACAAAGGTGCCATTGATCTTAGCAAAAACCCGGTTCAACATGCTCGTACCAAACATATTGAAATCCGTCATCATTTCCTTCGTGACAACGTCCAAAAAGGAAATATCTCAATTGAGAAAGTTTCTTCCGAAGATAACATAGCTGACATTCTCACAAAACCTCTTAAACGTGAACCTTTTAATCTTCTTAGGCTAGGCTTAGGACTCATGGAACCTACATTGTAGTTCTGGACATTAGACAAAAATCACAAAAATCAAAACAAATCCAAAACCATTTTTCTCAGCAGGGTCGGCGGAACCCTCAGCCATAACGGACGAAACCCAACCCAGGGTTCCGCCGTGTCCGTCGACCTGCAGAATCATTTTCTTTGTGTATATTAAACCAAACACCCATTATCTCATACCACCACTTCAAGGCTGCTACTATTCACTTCACCACTCATCCACACCTACGAATTCTTGGTCCTCCATTCATTTACATTGCAAATCAATCATCATTGTAAGTATTCTAAACATGATTACAATCCTGATCTGAGTCTAGGAATTCTATTTCTTGCACAAAAACAAAAACTTGGGGTTATGCACTAACTTGAAAAACTCATGCATTAGATTAGGTGTTTAATAAAACTAATCATGTTTCCCATAGTTAGGAATTGCATCTTTAATTAAGTATAAACATGTTTGCTAAAACACCTCATGTCAAATCTTTCCAAAAATTTCTCACAAGTAGGACAAATATTTTTTCGTCTCAAATTGAGAATACAAAATCAAAACGTTATGTTTAAAACATCACTTGCATAATGTCTCTTGAATGCTAAAGGGAATACATAACCAATATGTATTTTCGGGTACATTCAAACGAAGCTACATTGAACTAGGAGCGTTTGGGTTATCTTTTGTTTTATAACAAAACTTGCATAAAACGATTTTGAAGCATCAAAATGAGTCAAGATAACCGCACCTCCACATTGTTTTCATATAGGCACACACTAGAACTTCCACATTATAATAGTGGTTCACGTAAACTAAAATGTGAATTTTTTTTTTCTAGGAATCATCATGCCTCCTCTAACCCACTACGACCACAAGGACACCATTAAGTACCTACCAAAATACCACAAAACCAAGGGCCTTACCGCAAATCAAGTAAACGTTTTCAAAGCCCTAGAAAAACACTATGTCCATGAGGGTAGAACCATAGACCCATCTTTCCTAGAAGGCACAAACCTTTACGCCGATTTTGCCACAATCAACTTTGAGTGTCTTTTGAATATCGACGAGCCTATTTGTCCTAGGTTCATTCTAGAGTTCTATGCATCATGCGTCCTCTCAACGGATGATTATGGTCATATGTCTATCAACTTTAGGGTTAGTGGTCATCAATACTCCTTCACTCTTGAGGAGTTTGCTCAAATCCTAGGTGTTCCAAACCGTGGTACTTGCCTCTATTCCGACTTGCACTCCCTCTCAACTCTTGACAACCTTCAAGACCGTATCCACCCTTATGACACACCTCTTGTCTCAAAAGACGTTCTCCGTGACCACCTCTTTGTTAGGACCACCACCACTAGGAGAACCCGTTCGGGGAATGAGGTCGATAAGGACCCGTATGGAATGGAAATGAACGAACTCAAACCCCAATTCAAGAAATGGGAGGAAGTCCTTAGAGCCAATGTCATTAGCACAATAGGGAACTGTGACCATATCAACCTTTGCCTTTGCTACATGCTCTACTCCTTGTCCATTAGGCAACCCTTCAACCTTGCCTACTACATGGGCAAGAGAATGGCCGACATTCCCGTGCATGGCACAACGGCTATGCCATATGGAATGCTCTTAACCCGTCTCTTTAGGTTCATCTCACCCATTCCACCAACTTCAAATGGTCTTCGTCTTGACTACACTCTCATTCCACACACCTTTGTTCTACTTAGTGATAAGAGAGTTTACAAAGCCCAAGGAAAACGCCCACATCCTCCAACCTCATCATCTTCTTCCTCAATGAGTGAAGATGACAATTTTCCAAACTCTAGGCTCCCACCTCTAGAATACCTTTCTCAACTTCCGGATATTCCAAATGAGTCGGAGGAGTTCAAGCAAACAAAGGGGATGTTCAAAAACATCGGGAGATTCCTTGGAAAAATGAAGAAGAAGATTGACCGTCAATGAGTGCGGGTGCGTTAGGAGTGTTAGGCACAAGGTGCTATTTAAACAATTTGGTTCTCTTGAATTTATGTGTTGGTAGGATGTTTGATACTATTTGAAACATGTTTCAACTAACAATGATGCAGGGAGACAACTTTTGGCAAGTTGTCAAATTTTAAAGTTTATAATATTTTCACTAAGTATAGTGAAATTCTCGACCTCAACGTCAAAGTCCTATGAAATGCATGTTTACGTCTCTATTTTTTGCATTGCCCAACCAGAAATACCTTATCTCATTGATTTTAGGAGTTTTCGAAAATTTTGAAAATCGTCTCGCGGGTCAAAAACGTGGACTGCCATTTTTTTCACCCCTAGCGGTGGCGGTACCCAAAATTGGGTTCCGCCAATACAATTTCTGGGAATTCCAGAATTTGCCCAACGGACCAGGCGGCACCCTCAAATGAGTTCCGCCTGTGTATTCTGAGGGTGCCGCCACACACCTGCAGAATTTTTGTTTTCATTTTCATCAATTCAACATCCAAACATCAAAATCCAATCTTTTTAGGTAGAAACCCATTATTTGCAATATATTTAGCATAATAGGATACTCCCTCTTCCATAAACTTAACCAAAACCAATTCCCGCCAAAATTCAAATTTAGCCATAACAACCTCAAGGACCCCTCAAACATAAAGGAAGGAACCCTTTTAAGGGATCCTTTAAATCCCTGAGATTTATACTACCACAAATCCACCAAAACCACTATGCATTTAGTGCAAAACTTGTCTTCTCACTTCACCATTTTCATTGGATTAACTTCCATGATATGACAACCCACAATTAGTTTTCCAAATCATTAGAAACCTCAATTTTGTATGGACTAACATCAAATCCAAACACTCCTTTCCATAATTCATCAACACTATAAATTAATCCATCCTAAACATTATCAAATCACACCTTCCTCAACACAATTTCTGAAACTTATAAACCATTTTTCACCATGACTAAGTCAACAAACACCTCTCAACCATCAAGACCCATCCGGAAAACCGCCCGGATTAGTGTTAAACCACTATGGTCCAATCAACCCATCAACCTAAGCTCCTCATCCTCGGATGAATTCACATCACCCATAAAAAATGAACACTTTTTGAACCTTGCATCTCCATCACCATCACCCAATGAACCAAATGAGCTCAATCCACCACCAACTAAATCACCTATTGACCCAACTCCACCAAGTGCTCCAACTCAACCATCCGAAACTTCATCACCATCACCATTACCCAAAATTGAGCCAATGGAACTATTTGGGTCTCCTCCCACATCACCACACCCATTTGTCCAAGATCTTAATGATCTTCCACCAAGACCTACACAACCACCACCTTTTGCAAATGAATCACCAAGGTCAATCCTTGACCAAGATAACCTTTTCAACCACATTCAACCACCACAACAAGTGTACCATCCACCTAAACCATTATTATTTCACCCCATCTACCATGACATCCATGGTCCTCTATATGGAGAACCAAACTTTGAAAACCATGATCACCCAAATCCACCACACCCTCAACCTCAAACCATTGAGTCTTTATTTCCTTCATATGAGGATATCCAAAACATGGTTGAAAACCATCTCCATCAAGCAATGGAATTTCAAACCACATTGCTTGACTCAATACCAAACCCATCCTCAAACCAAGAAACGAAAACCAACCCATTTCAACCCACTCATTCCCATGATTGCTCAAATTGTGAGCAAATGGGTGAAACCATCAAAACATTGCTTAACCAATTCCAAAATGAAACCCGTTTTGCATTCTAACACGTCATAGAACGTTTGGATGCTCTTTCCCACCCCAGCAAATCCTAGACAATCCTTGGAGGCCGTTTGCCCCAATTTAGGAAAGTAGGATTTTATTTTTCTTTCTTGGTTATTTTTTAAGTTTTTTCTTTATAAGTAGAAGAATAGTTCTCATTTCTTGTCTTTTGACCTTTTAAGAGTCAAAATTTTACTTGGAATGATATTTCTTTCTACTCACTTTAGTACATTGTTGGTTGATCATGTTTGTGTTGTGGTTGCAATGTGTGTGGTAACTACATCCTTGACTATATATATCACCAACTAACAATTTTTTTTTGTAGGGTCCAAAATCCATGTTTCCCATCTTGGCACTCCATTTAGGGGGAGTATCGACCAAGGGGGAGCATTGGCATTATTCCGCTTCGCTACTCTTCTTTTTGTTTCGACAAAAAGGGGGAGAAATATATTAACCATTCAAATACTTGATATGCTTTTCGTCTCTTAAGTAAAACAAGGTTAATATAATTTTTTTAAGTCTTGAAAACCAAGATTTTGCGTGTTACTTAAAAACAAAGTTTATGTTTTGTCATCAACAAAAAGGGGAAGATTGTTAATACAAATATCGCCTAAAAATGTTATTTATATTTTACGATCTTCGCTAAGTTTTGTTAACGACAAAATGTAAACTTTAGTTTCTAAGCAAAACATAATCTTAGTTTTTAAGACTTGCATAAACTAGACTTTTGCTACATTTTACATTTCATAAAACACAACACAAGTTTATTTCTTAAATTAGAAATTGTCACATCACATTTATGGCAAGTTTTGTCATTATGCATTTATGGAAAGAAATGTGTTTGACTAACTTTGTTGTTGCTTGCAAGCTTTGTATTTGACTTTATTTATGAGATGTGACATTGTTTGGTTGCTAGGAGTTATGAGACAAGACCTTGTTTGGTTTGAAGAGTTATTGCAAAAACCAACTGCAAGCCTGGCGGTACCCTGGAGGTACATAGGCGGAACCCTTCTCAGGGGTCCGCCTGATCCGCCAGACCTGCAGAAAGTTTTGGCTATAAATATTGAGCCACAAGTTAAAATTTGGCTCATCACTTGACATTACATTTTACACACACATTCATTCTTTCATCTAACCTCTTAACATTTCATATGTGAAGTTTCTTTTTGTAGCAAAGAGATTCATGAGCTTACTAAAAGTAACAAGTATTCAACACAACGTTGCAAGACTTGTTAGCTTAGCATTGTGTAGACTTGTGTAGTTTACACTTCATTTGATTGTGTATTTTCAGTAGTGATCGGTTAGTATTTTAGTCCTCAAAATACAAAGAGTGTTGGGAGTTGTTGTACCCTAGTAAAAGAACTAACGGGAGTGGTTGTGCCCTTGTAAAAGAACTCGACATTTAGCTTTGTGTCGGTAAAAGTATAAGCGACGTGTAAGGTTTTCTCCGCCGGTGAAAGGAGCTTGTTGACTAGTGAAAGAAACTCTTGAGTTGGATACTCGGAGCATGGACGTAGGGCAAGGAAAAAGAGTCCTTGTAGCCGAACCACGATAAATACTCGTGTTGTGGTTTGATCGTTTCTTTCATTTACTTGCATGTTATACATTGTGTTTGTGAATATATCTTTGATCAAACGGAAAGTTTCAAAGCTAACTTAACAAGTTAAAAAGATTTTAATCGGCAAACTATTCAACCCCCCTTCTAGTTTTCCACACTTCTATCAATTTTCTCATATTTCCGGTTTTCTTCTTGTAGAGCTTCCATTTGAGCTTTGATGATTTGAGCGGGAAGTGGCGAATGAATTGTCATTCCTAGAGATCGAACTCTAAGAGGTTTAATTCTATCTTTTCTACTCAATGCATCGGCTACTACATTCGCTTTACCAGGATGGTAACGAATTTCACAGTCGTAGTCATTGAGTAATTCTAACCATCTTCTTTGCCTCATGTTTAGCTCCTTCTGATCTAGTATATGCTGTAGACTCTTGTGATCGGTGAAAACCGTACACT
This sequence comes from Artemisia argyi, assembly GCA_030686995.1. Classification (NCBI taxonomy): domain Eukaryota; kingdom Viridiplantae; phylum Streptophyta; class Magnoliopsida; order Asterales; family Asteraceae; genus Artemisia; species Artemisia argyi. The sequence goes on from CM060684.1 coordinate 188,693,949, forward strand.
TTGTACCATATAGGTAATGTCTCTGTATCTTAAGAGCAAAAACTACTGCTCCTAATTCTAGATCATGAGTGGTGTAGTTTTCTTCATTCTTCTTCAGCTGTCGTGAAGCATAGGCTATAACTGTCTCTTTGCATTAGTACCGCACCTAAACCATGATGAGATGCGTCACAATACACTACAAAGTCCTCCTTGCCTTCCGGTAATGCTAATATTGGTGCTTCACAAAGCTTCTGTTTCAGCAGTTGAAATGCTGACTCTTGCTTCTCTTCCCAGATATACTTCTTGTTCTTCTGGGTTAGTTCCGTCAATGGTTTTGCAATCTTTGAAAAACCCTCTATAAATCTCCGGTAATAACCAGCGAGACCTAAGAATTGGCGAATCTCGGTTGGGGAGGTGGGTGACGTCCAACCTTTAACTGCTTCTATCTTCGCGGGATCTACATGGATACCTTTGTTGTTGATGATATGACCTAAAAATTGAACAGTAGAAATCCAAAAATCAAATTTGGAAAACTTAGCGTACAACTTTTCTTTCTTAAGTAACTCTAAAATAGCCCTTAAGTGTTCGGCATGCTCTTCTTTGTTGCGCGAATAGATTAAAATATCATCAATGAACACAATAACGAATTTATCCAAGTATGGCTTGCATACTCGGTTCATTAAATCCATGAATACAGCTGGTGCATTGGTAAGACCAAATGGCATCACCTGAAATTCATAATGTCCGTATCGTGTTCGAAAAGCTGTCTTGGGAATGTCCTCTTCCCTAACTCTTAATTGATGATATCCTGATCTTAGATCGATTTTTGAGTAAACACTTGATCCTTGTAATTGGTCAAATAGATCGTCGATCCTTGGCAACTTCACCGTGAGTTTGTTCAACTCTCTATAATCGATACACATTCGGAACGTTCCATCTTTCTTTTTGACAAATAGGATTGGTGCTCCCCAAGGGGATGAACTTGGTTGAACGAAACCTTTATCTGATAGTTCTTTTAACTGCTCAGATAATTCTTTCATTTCGGAGGGTGCTAACCGATATGGTGCTTTTGCAACTGGTGCTGCTCCAGGCACCAAATCGATTCGGAATTCTACTTGACGGGTTGGTGGGATTCCAGGTATGTCTTCGGGAAATACATCAAAAAATTCTCTTACAACTGATACTTCATCAAGTTGTTTCTTCTTTTCTTTTGTTTCTCCTCCCGTTACTTGGATTTGAAATACATGGCATCCTTTGCTTATGTATTTCATCGTCTTGGCGTACGAAATAATATTGAAAGAAGTTTTAGGTTTATCACCTTGGATGATTAAGGTTTCACCGTCGAATGGAATTTGGATGATTTTCTCATCACAAATTATTCTGGCATGGTGTTTAGATAACCAATCCATACCAATGATGACATCAAAACTTCCCAATTGGATGGGCATAAGATTGATAGGGAAAGATTTATTTAGAAGGGTTAAGGTGCAGTTTTCGATTAGGGTATTGGTACTTAGAATATTTCCATCTGCTAATTCTATTTCATAGATAGTATCTAATTCTACAGGAGTAATATTTAGAATTGCGGCAAACGAAGTAGACACAAAACTTTTATCTGCTCCTGAATCAAATAATATCTTAACATCTTGTTGATTTAATAGGAACGTACCAGTAACAACATCAGAATTCTGCGTTGTGTTCCCATCACCAAGTACATACGCTCTTCCTCGGGCAACATTATTGGCCATTTTCGGACATTGAGTTCTGTAGTGTCCAACTTCTCCACAACCATGGCACTTTACTGCTATCGGTTGTGTGTTGGCTCCAGTCGCTCGACAGTCCCTTGTCATATGACCAATTCTTCTACAATTGCCACAAGCAGCCTTACATGCTCCATTATGATGCATGTTGCACTTGTTACATGGGGGTAGAGTTCCGGCATAACCTTTACTTTCTGCAGGCACTGCTGCATAAGCTCTGGTAGCTTCTTGCCGACGATTTTGTTGCTGATGATGATTACTACGGTTCTGTTGTTGATCTCTGCTGCGGTTGCTGCTTTGATTGTTGTTGTTGTTGTAGCTCCGATTACCACTGTAACTGTTGTTGTAGCTGCGGTTGTTGCTATTGTTATTCCCACGGTTGTCAGCACTTCTCTTATGCTCATTGATCACGGAGGTAGAACCTCTTTTGATCACCCGAGTTAACAATCTCTGTGCAAGCTCCATAGCTTCTTCTACTGTCTTTGGATTCGATGAGCTAACATCTCCTTCAATGGATGGTGGCAGTCCCTCCACGTATTTCTCCAATGCTTGTTCAACATCGGGTACTATAGTTGGGCACAGCACCGACAACTCCAGAAACTTTCTGTCGTATGTCTTCAGGTCATTGTACCTTACAACTAGCTGATGAAATTCATCCTCCAGTTTTCGAATCTCTGTCCTTGGACAATACTTCTTCAACATTTTATTTTTCAACTCATTCCACGAAAGTCTGAAAGCTTAATCTGGACCCATAGCAATCGTAGTAGTGTTCCACCACGATAGTGCTTCTCCTTGAAGAGTTCCTGTAGCAAATGTAACCTTGCTATTCTCAGGACAACCACTCCTCTTGAAAACTGTCTCAGTATGCTCAAACCAATGGGCCATTTCAGTCACTCCTTCAATTCCTTTGAAGTATGTTGGCTTGCAAGTCATGAAATCCTTGTAAGTACAATTACGTGGAGTAATTGTATTAGCTTCATGATTTGCACCATTGGTATTATTCAAACGATCTGCTTCACGAGCTGCAGATATTCCCTCAGCAATCATTCTCTGAACCTCAGTGGGGGTCATGATCACTTCCGGGTTAGAGTTTTCGCTACTTGCATGCTCCATTTTTCTATTAATAATACAAATATATAGCATTTAGAATTTTAAACAACAACTTGTTTAAAGGTTCTTGTGAAGTAGGGAAAATAAATATTTATGAGTCTTAATAATAATTGGGCACCATATGTAGTTTTTATTTCTATACAACAGTCATAATCATTCCGATATGTTAGATGCATTTTTAATACACATGAACAACCATAAGCATAAGTTAACATTTGTATATAGTAATATCAAAACCAACAGCATAACATTAATAACTTAATCAGTTGAGTTGTTATAACAAAACGATACAAGCTTATTAATTGCCACATGCGGCAGGCTTGAATGCCTTATTACTAGTACAAATACTAACTGCCTCTAATGATTAGGTATGTCCACATGTCCTCCCATCTCTAAGATCTGAGTTCGGAGCTCCTGCATCTCGGTATGATGTTGTATCTGCATATCTCCTACAAGGTTTTCCAATGTATCTGCTCTTTGGTGTGCAAGCTGGGCTTCCCAAGTACGGTTCTGTCCCTCTCTTCGCAATGATATCGCGAAAGAACATGTCTCAGAGATATCCGAATGTATCTGAGCTAACCCCTGCTGCAACTCTATCCTATCGGCTATAAGGTTATGTAAGGTGTTGTGGGTAGTATCTGAATGATCGAATGATGAATAATCAATAATCTGAAGAAGTGAGTCTATCGGATCTTCATGATGCTCCAATCGCGTCACTACTACAGAAGGTGAAAGGGTAGAGGGAATTTCCATCCTAGCACTCTCGCCAGTTTCATTGATATGAGCTAGGGGAGTAAAACCAGGAGGATAGGGTAATGATGGTGAAAGTGGAGGAATAGAATCAAAAATACGAAGGCGGCTGGATGTAGGTATATCTTCCTCAGGGATTTGTTCTCTTGGGTGAAAAGTATACGGATAAGTTTGGCTAAAAAGATTGAGTAAATGATCGGGTGCATATGAATTGAATTCATGACGTGGTAATGGTGTCGATAAAACAAAAGCATTGGGATTTTCAGGCATTGTAGCAATTTCGTCTTGCTCGAAGGGTTCTGTTTCTTGGGAAACAGTGTCAGGTACAAAAGTAGAATGATAAACAGGCGAAGTAACGGACGCGACGGAAATATCAGAGTCGGAGTCGAACATACTCATATTGAAACAATACTGTAACAATTCATAAATAGCGCAAAATAAGAATTTATTATCATAAAATTTTAACATATCACAATCAAAGTATCATAGCTTGAAGACTAACTTACGGAGTACGGTAGCAAGCAGGTACGGCGGGCAAAAATTTATATGATGTAAATTTAATTTATTTGAAAGTGTGGTTATAGTTCAATGTTTGAAAACATTTGGTTCTCTATAACTATGTCTCTTATGCCAATCTGTAACACCCCCTAATTTGAAATGCGGCAGCGGAATAGTAATTAGGGTGTTACGGTGAGGATCGGAGTCATAATGATAGAAAACAGCTCGAAAGAGACGTTTTAAAACATAATTTCATTTATAAAAATTTGAAATACAATAGGTCCTTATCAGAGTATTATTAAAAAGCTTGATGTTTTGAATTAAATCAAACATCATTTATTTTACATCATTATTGAAATAAAGAAAACGTATTTTGAAGATTTTTGCCACCCGTTCCATGCTTGCTTCCCCTGCTAAATACCTGAGATACATGCTTAAAAGTCAACAAAAATGTTGAGTGAAATCATAGAGTTTGAATTTAATAATCATTTTGATACACAAGTAAGATTGTATTGGAAAATACAATCAGTTTGAAAATATTGATATTGAAGTTCATATATTGCTCTAAGTCTCATGACATGCAAACGTTAACAAATACCGTAAACGGCGGGTGTTTATCAAATCAATGATAAATTTGCCCTCGTGTAATAGGTGATTTGCCAGTTCCTATTTTTACTCAAATATAATTATCACGACTAATACGACTAACCACATGCATAATGGCATTCCGTCAAGTATTAATGGGACAGGCTGTCAAACCTTAAATAGATCTATTCATTACATTCGCGTTCACCGCAGTGATTAATGGCTCATGAATAAGGGTCTTTTGGCAATAGCTAACTTAGGCATATATCAGTCAGGAAAGCATACAGAAAATACTTGCGATCTATTTGTAACATGTATCCCCCTCACGGAGTTTTGAAAATAAGTAAATGTGAGGCTATGACTCACCTTGATTGATACTGAAAACGAAGAAAATAAAGTCGGACGAATTTTATGAAAACGGCTTCGAAACACAACCTGATAAATAAATTTCTCTAAGAACTTGACCAAAACTATTCGGTAATTACGAAGAAATATAACGAATATTAGATATTCGTTATGACGAAAAAAAAATGATGTGCAGTGAACATCTTGTGATATGCATGATATGACAAAATATGATTTTTAAATTATCCATCGAAGTTTTTCCTTTTTAATCGTAAGTAAAATATTAACTTTTTAAATATCGTTATATATATTATTAACGTTACGTTAAATAATATATATATAAATAAAAATAAAGTTTAAACATGATATGAAATAAATTGACGAAAATAGAAAATAAATAAGAATGATAAATAAGTTACATTTAGTCTTTGTCTCCTTTTTCAACTTTTACCATTTTTACACTAACGATACTTGCGTTACACCGTTAGTCCTTTTTATATATTTTTCAACTATAGTCCTCTACTTTGTCCAATAATCAATACTAACCTTGGTATATTAATTTTTATCACATTTTACCCTTAGATTTCTGTATTTACAGGTTTAGTCCTTTATTTTCAATATTTACACATTTAGTCCTTCTAGGTGTCGTTGCGTTACATTTTTAGTCCAATTTTGCAAAAATGATTATGAAACTTTTCTAAAAATTTCCGAAGCTTATTTAATAAGTAACAAGCTTATTTTAACTGCTTAATTATTTAAAAGCTTAATTTTTAGCTTATGGGCCACTTAACGATTCAATTAAAGGCCCGTTAAGAGTTTTGGAGGCGAGGGCATAGAAAAAGTTTTGGGCTTAGCTTTGGGTCATTTTTATGATTCTAAAAACATTTCTTATGGGCCCTGTGGGCTTACAGATTTTAATTACTTAATGGGCTTAGATTGAGCCCAAGTCGAAAACATAAGAATTTTATAAATATTTTGGTTTTGAAATCCGGTTTGTGTACGTTCAAAATGGATCGGTTAAGATGTCAAAACGTGATTATTTTTACAAGTTGTTTATATGAAAATGTTAGTTTTCTAGGTGGTCTATGACGTCGTGAAATAATATAGTACTATCGTTAATTGAAATTTTAAGTTATACGCTTGTTTTGTGACATGGTTGAATCGATTTATATTTTGAAAAGTTGTAAATTTTACTAAGTGTTTTTCATAAATTTCATTCGATGGATGCAATTTAAAATGGATGCGTGATATGCTTGAAACGTTACACCTAAAGTGAATTGTGTGTGCTACGTGATTCCTAGGCCTTCCAAGATAGAGGCAAATCACGTTTCGTGTACTATGATTAAATATATACGTGTGATTCATGTGCTAATTGATATACGTTCGAAACAATAACCACAAAGTGCATGACTAAATATTAACGTATGAAATGGAATAGAAACGAGTAGAGGAAACTTACAAACACCTTAGAGGTGATCAAGAGTCGAGATTGATAGAAAAGGAACACAAGAAAATCATGTCTCAACTATATAACCCAAACGTTATATATATATTTCAACCCGATTTCCTTTCTTTGCTTCCAATATTATACCACACGACTTGTAAGTCTTTTGAGAATGGTTCGAAGGACAATTTATCTCAGTGAATGAGTTTGAAAATGAATAAGAGAAGAATGCATGCAAGTACGTACATATATTACTAATATATATAACGTTTAGTAGAGAAATTCAATGTGAATTCTTCGTATACTATTTGCATGTTAGTACTAGCTCTTAGATGAATATTTTATATTGATTTAGGGAGTGTTGTAAGAGCACAAAAGAAGGGAGATGTTGGGTGAATCATACTCTATGTCGACCATGCTATTTTTCCTTGTATACGATTTACAAAATCGTGTACAACTTATTTATACATAATCATCTTTAACCTTTGAGCTTAGAATCATCTCAGGAATAATATTAGGAACGATTAGAAACAAACGAGATTCAAAACGGTTAAGTTTTGAATATATTGTAAATCGATTTGGGTTTGCTAGAGTCGAATACTTTGCCTCTTAAAAACGTATCAAAACTCAACGTATGGACGTGAGAATTGACACACTAATTGTTGGCTAGTAGGTTAACGAGATGAGAAAATAAAATACGTAGGTCATGTGTAATATTTAGAAATAAACGATGTGTTTTGGAGGGTGTTTGAACTATGTCGATCGGATGAAAATTTATAAATTGGAAATTGGGCTTTGATTCGTGGGCTTATGAATAGTGGTTGAAGTGTGGGCCGAAATAATTAAGGGTCCGTTTGATTAATTAGGATGATTAGGGATTTTTAATTATACTTACTAAATATAATTAGTATTAGGATTTAGGTTTAGGATTAAATGAAAAGTTTAAGTTTCGTGTAACGTGTCGAGGATTAATTCCATCATTTCGTGAATTATATTACTTTGTGAAAATCGCCAAAATAATATAATAAGAAAAATTTCAAATTTTCCGAGAAAATGGGAATTAGAAACGGTAACGAAGGATTATTTATTTATTAACGACTTAATTACAAGAAATTTTTACAGGATTCTACAGTGTGAAGCCATTGCCTTGCATCGTTGAGATTATGTTACTACCACTACTACTGTACTACTAAGGTGAGTCATAGCCCCTACTCTTACTTGTTTTACAATGTTTTATAAACGTTTTTAGGGGAGATACATGCTTAAATACTGTTTTTACTTTTACAAGTATTCTTTAACTAAATACATGACTGTATTTCATATAAACTTTACTGGTTTACACATTTTTATATCTCATAAGGAAATACCTGCTATAGACATGATTACAAGTGATTTTTTAACGATATGCTATATTTGATCTCTATTGCCCAAGTTTCCTATTACCAAAAGTCCCTCGATCATGCGCCTTAATCACTTGCAGGGTGAACGTAAATAATTGTGAATAGATCTATTAGGGATTGACAATCCCCATTTGGTCGCTAGAGGAAAGCCACCAAATGCACTTTATATGATTTCATAGGTTACTGGTAAATACCTATCCTGAAGGCCTCTATTTCACATCATTATTATGGTTATTTTGATGTCTGTTAATCGTTGCGTGTCATGAGCTTAGGGCAATAGAACGGTAATAATGTAGCATTACAATGACTGATGTTAAGGGCGTACAATGCTGTAGCCCACTGTTTTATCAAACTACGTGATTGTGTTCACTATATAGCAGGAAAAACTACTAATAATTGGCAAACGAACAAACTATTTTGGTGTTGACACGATTAGGTCAAACAAACTACTATTTTGGTGTTGACCTGATGAAGGGCAAACCAACGGACTATTTTTGAATTATTAAGGAAATCACTCATTTTTCTGATTTTGATAAATCAATGATTTAAGCTATGAATATTATGGATTTACCCATACTTTAATTTGATAATCAACTGTTATTATAACTTCTATGGAATCATAAACTCTTTGATTTTGGAAATCGATATTCGAAACTATAAACTCTATGAACTCACCAACCTTTGTGTTGACACTTTTAGCATGTGTTTATCTCAGGTAATTAAACAAAAAGGAACTTGAAGGCACGGAGTGGGCTTGTAACCCGGCATGGGCTTAAATAAACATTTTGACACATTTCAAATAAACTTGTTGTTTAAACTATGAAACATCTTGATGTCTCGAATATTTGGTATTTTGAATGAAATAAACTTTAAAGCCTCACTTTTGTGTCGTTTTCTATGATTGTGACAAAGATCCTCGAAGTAACACCCAAAAAGTCTTCCGCTGACATTTTTAAGTCTTCCGCTAACGTGATGATTTTGGGGGTGTTACAGTGAAGTAGGAGCTTATAGAGATGGGGAAGTACGTACGCCACCCCACGATTGGTATTAAGGAATATAACCCGTCATCCACACAACTGTAACAAACAATTAACCTGTAAAAGATATCTAGGTAGTAATGAAATCTAAGTAAACACAATTCTCCCATCTATTGTTCACACCACATTAGTAATTAGCTTTATTTACATTTTTGTTATTTTATTTTGATTGCATCTTAGTTATTGGGTTAGTTGATTAGCAACTAATTCCGCCCACTCCTCTAAAACCCGAGATTTTACTTACTTTATAAAAAAATATAAAAATACAAAAAGAATCATCCCTCACCTCTAGACCTAGTTTTTAGACTTTCAAATCCTAGCGACACTATTCCTGAGTTGGACGATCAATTCCCCGGTACTTGTCACTATACTATACTACAACGATCAGGTACACTGCCTGGTGGGGGTTGTAAGCTTCTCGAGATCCCTCGAGAGGTAAAGCCTCGTGCAATTCTCACGCATCACAAAGCCTATGGTAATCTATTTTGTTATGACAGGTAGTGAGAGATGTTTTCCATTTCCATATTGTGATATATACTTTATTACACCCGAGAGATGTGAGTATTTAAACACTATTTGTGAGGTGCTAGTATATGACCTCCGTGCTTGTCTTTGGTCTTTAGTGGAACGATTATTTGTTTCAATTACTTTTATATTAGTGTTAAATGACCCCTAACTTGTATTTTGATTAGAATAAAAGCGCATTTGCTTGAGGACAAGCAAATCTCAAGTGTAAGGGTATTTGATGAGGCAAAAAATGAACCGTTTTTAAGGGGTCATTTAAGCCCGAAGTCGAGATTATTTGATCAAATATTACCCTAAATTGTTCCTTTTGTCATTTTAGGTACTTTTGGAGTGAAATCTGGAAAAGGAAGCATTTTGGACGTTTTTGGAGCATAAAAGTGAAGAAAACGACAAAGTCTTAATTTTCCTTGCTGGGAACAGTACCTGACGGCGTCACATGATCCTTAATGACGGCGTCAAGAGTAATACAAGAGGTGGATGTGGACAATACACGTGACGAACCAGAGAGTTTTGTGCATTGGAGATGACGGCGTCACCCAAGGCCGTCATGGTCCAAGTATTAGTGACGGCCCAGAACAATTTTACACATGACGGTGTCAAAAGTGGATCTAGGCAATCCGATTTCATTATAGGCGGCGAGTTGACGGCGTCACATGTTTACACATGACGCCGTCACCCTGTATTATCTATATATAGTTTTCCAATTTTCACTCATTGGTGGTGCAACTTTGAGAGAAAAACCCTAGGTCGAATTTTACATCTTTTTCAAGGGTTTCAACCCTTTGAAAATTTCATGTTCAATTTGAGATAAGTACTCTTTCAATTCAATCAATATGTCTATGTGTTGCTTGAATATATCTTACACTTGTCTTCAATTTAACATGCTCGGCTAGATTTATTTTGTGTTTGCTTAGATGTAGTGAAACCTGGATGTTAATTATGGGTTGATTGTTTATTTATAGTTGTTATGGATGATCGTATTCGATGTTAGGCTTAAGAAAACTGGCAGACTTCCATTGGTAACTTGCTTGAATGTCTTAAGAAACATGATCGGAGGTGTACTACGATATTTGGTTGTATTTAATGCGTAGGAGAATTCTAATGATCCCATGTTAGGAGCTTCTAACGGCTCGACATAGGAGTGAAGTAGGATCCTGTAGAGTTAGGGAATATTGTACACGGCCCTACGACTAGTATTAAGGAATATGACCCGTCATCCATGCAATTGTAACAAGCTATCAACCTGTAAAAGATATCTAGGGAGTAATGAAACATAAGTAAACACAACTTTCCCCATCATTGTTTACACCAAATTAGTATAATTAGATTTATTTTCATTTCTGTTATTTAATTTTGATTGCATTAGTAGTTAATTAGGTTAGTTGGTTAGCAACTAATTCCGCCCCTTCTTCCAAAACCCGAGATCTTTACTTGTTTTCCAAAAAAATATATATATAAATACAAAAAGAATCATCCTTCACCTTAAGACCTAGTTAGATTAATTTCAATCCTAACGACACTATTCCTGAGTTGAACGATCAATCCCCCGGTACTTGTCACTATATTATACTACAACGATCAGGTACACTGCCTGGTGGGGGTTGTAAGCTTCTCGAGATCCCTTGAGAGGTAAAACCTGTTGCGAGGGTGCAATCCACACGCATCATAGGTTGTGGTTGAGGGTCTTGTATGAAAGTGGAAGAAGGTTTTGGTGGTGGTTGAGCATTAATGGGTGAGGATTGTGGTGTGGATGATGATGACTCAGTGTGTGGAAGTGTAGATGAAGATGAAATTAGAGAATGATGTTGTGGTGTGTGATCTGAAGCATCCAAGGGTGGATTAGTTGGTTCATTAGGTGTGGTTGGTGTTGGAAATATTGGTATTTGAGAAGGATGTGGTTGAAAAAATGGTGTAGAATGGTGTGGTTGTGGTGTATGAGATTGATGAAAGGGAAACTGTTTCTCATCAAATTCAACATGCCTACTAGTAATTACTTTGTGTGAGTTTTGATCCTAAAGAAGATATCCCTTTTGTGTGGAAGAGTAACCAATGAGAACTGTGGGTATGGATCTTTGGCCAAATGTATCAGTGGTGTGGTGATGAACATATGCTCTGCATACAATGGTTCTGAGATGATCAAGATGAGGTGTGGTTTTGTGAAGTAGTTCATATGGTGACTTATTTTGAATAGATGTTGATGGAAGCCTATTAATGATGTAGGTGGCAGCTAATACACAATATCCCCAAAAATGTATAGGAAAATTTGCTTGAAATCTTATTGCTCTAGCCACCTCTAACAGTTTTTTATGTTTTCTCTCAACTCTTGCATTTTGTTGAGGGGTGTATGGACATGATGTTTGATGTTGTATTCCCACTGTTTCAAAGAAGACTTTTAGATTTATGTTTAGAAATTCAGTGCCATTGTCACTTCTCACTGTTTTGATGTTGATATTAAAGTGTGTTTGAATGTATTTGTGAAATGTTTTGACATGTGTGACTGTGTGATGTTTACTAGGCATGAGATAAGTCCAAGTGGCCCTTGAGTAATCATTAACTATTGTGAGGAAATATTTGCACTTGTTAACAGTGGTATGACTATAGGGTCCCCAGACATCAATGTGAATAAGATCAAACAATGCATTTGCATATGAAGTACTTGACTGAAATGGTAAAGCATGTTGTTTGGCTAACATATACACATCACATTTGAAAGATGAATTACAGTGAACAAAAGGAGAAATGGTTTTTATTTGTTTGAGTACATAAAATGAAGAATGTCCCATCCTTGAATGCCACAGATATGATGTATTGTTGATGGTGAAAGCAGATGACTTTGATGTGGTAGATACTGGTGAGGGTAAGAAGTAGAGACCATTACAAAGGATTCCATGAGCAATCCTCTTGTTCTGGTCCTGAAAGAAACAATGTTTGTCAGTGAGAATGAGGGAAATATTGGTGCCATGTAAGAGTTTAGTTACTGATATGAGATTGTTAGGGAAAGAAGGTATATATAGCACATAATTAAGAGTTATGTATTGGTTAATTATGACAGATCCATATGTGGTGACCTTTACACTATGACCATTGGGAAAGGTAACATATATTGGTATAGGTAAGATGTGAATATTAATCATGAGTGAAAGTGAAATGGATATATGATCTGTTGCTCCACTATCTATTATCCAGGTGTGTTTAAGGTCAGAAAACATTGAAGCTATGAATTTTGGAAATTTAGAACTTTGAGAAGAAAATGATACTAGAAAAGATGCCCTTTTGAGAAGTCTGCATCATGAGTAATACTTGATTCAATTGGTTTTGTAGTTGATCCATCCTGGCATTCATGTGATTCTCAGAAGGAGTGTTTGGTTGAACAACTTGAGTGGGTTGAACTGAAGAAGAATTGGTTGAATTAGAATGAGCATTGGTTGTCACTGATTCACTTTGACCTTGCACCATGTTGACTGCTCTAGCTGCAGGTTGGTAATGAGGTTGTGACCTTTGTGATTTAGCTAGAAATTTCCCATAAAGAGAGTGTCCCACTGGGTATCCAACAAGTTTATAACAATGTTCCTTGTAATGACCCTCTTTTGAGCAGTGTCCACAAATAACTCCCTTCTTGAAATTACTTTTCCTCTCAAATGATTCTCCTTGAGTGTAGGTTGTCCTGTTTGATCTTTGACCTAAATTGTCAGTGTCCACAAATAACTCCCTTCTTGAAATTACTTTTCCTCTCAGATGATTCTCCTTGAGTGTAGGTTGTCCTGTTTGATCTTTGACCTAAATTGTAACCTTGAGCAGATTGTTGACCTCTTTGACCATTCCCAAATGCAGCAAACACTGCAGTGGTTGCAGGTCTTGGTAGTAATCCCTCTCTTTGTTTTTCTTCTTGTCTCACCATGTTGTAAGCTTTAACAACAAATGGCAATGGTTGCATTAAGAGTATTTGGCCTCTAATATTTGCATAACTTTCATCAAGCCCCATCAAGAATTGCACTAACCTTTTCCTTTGATCCCTCTCACTATTTTCTTTACCATTAGCACAGTTACAAACACAAACACAAAGATAAGGTGCCTCCAATGCATCAAATTCATCCCATAAGCCTTTTAGCTTGTGATAATAAACTTCAACAGAACAATCACTTTGTTTCAGTTGCACAATATCATTTGTGAGTTGATAAATGCGATGACCATCAATTTGTGCATAATGTTCATGAAGTTCAATCCATAGCTTTGAAACAGAATTGATGAAGTTCACATTATTACCAATTTGTTATGTAACGGCGTTTAAGATCCAAGAAATGAGCATATCGTTGTTTCTTTCCCATAATACCCTTGTAGATGCTTCTGTTGGTGGTTCAGGGAATTCTCCATTAACAATCTTCATCTTATTCTTTGCATTAAGTGCAATAACCATGGATCTTTTCCAAAAGCTATAGTTGTCTAAACCTGTGAGTTTCTTGGAGATGAGTAATAAGCCTGAGTGATCTGTTTGATGAAGAAACAATGGATGGTCTGAATTGATTGTTTCATTGAGTGTGGTGTTCATGGTGGATGAATCAGTTGAATTGGATGTAGTAGTCATGGTTGTAACAGTTGTGAGTAAAAGAAACAGAGTATGAAGTGAAAAATTGTGTATTTTGATGAATTTCGAATGATTTAATGATCAGAAATGGTGGATTATGATTGATTATGACAGTTATGGTGGTGGTTGATGATTGTAAGGTGATGATTTGTAACAAAAAGTGAAGGAAATGATAAAGAAATTTTGGCTGGAAAAGTCGGTTATGGTGGAAAAGTTGTTAGATCCGCTGGAAAAGTTTGTTATTATGATCAGAATCAGTTACACACCACAGTTTTTGGTGGTAGCTCTGATACCATAAAGAGAATTGAAGATGAAAGATTCATTTCATTGATTGAGAGTAAATTTTACAAAGTGAGAAATTTTACAATGACAATTCTTACAAACTAACTAGCTTCTAACCTCTATATATACACAACAACATTGCTTCTAGAAACTACTCTAACAAACTATTTACATATTTACAAGTAGACTTAGACATCACATTCTACTGCATTGGACTTTGGCTTGATGTATAAGTTGGTACTTCAATGGAGTTGTATTTGCCTTTGACTTTTGTATATGGTTGAATTTGTGAGAACTGTCTTGGATACTTTCACTGCATTTGGTATCTTCTTTAGAAGTACTACAAAATTTCTAAATAGTTACTTACATATATATTTGTACTGATAGTGGTCTTATCATGGTAAAAATGAGAAGAAATATGCTATCAGTGAGATCGGGTTGCTTAACAGTGAAAGGTAATTTTATTTGACCCTCTTTACCTGAATCGAGGTCTTTCTCTGTCTTTTTGCCAGTTTTCTTGAAAATGTTTATGTATTAGCTCTAAAAAATTAGTTGATGGTATGGTAGCTCCCTTTGGTTGTTATTATTTCGGCTAACGATGCCTTGCTCTGTACTCATTTTTGTCACCATATTTGTGAGGTTAGGGGTATTCTGTAAATTTTGGTGATAAGGGTATGTAATTGTCTAAGGAAATGTAGTCTGCAGATATAATAGGCAATTGAGAATGGATGAATCGTTTGTACTAGATGATGCCCCCCTTTGATAATTTCTTTGAATCTATAGTGTGAGGTAAGGAAGAAAACTACACTATATGGTTCTCTGTTTAGCTGTCATAGGTGTTGGAAAAGTAGTCTTGTGCTTTAGGCCATCTTTGGTGATATATAGGTGAATGCATGAGTAGTATTTGTTGGTAGCATGTTGGTGGAATTGTTGCATTTTCTGGGTTTATTGTCATATAATACAGTGTTAATATATGTTCACAGTTTCACCAAAAAAAATGTATGCAAGAAAAGTTTTCAAAAATACGAGGGTTCAGACTTCAGGCACAAATATCAAGATTAATTAGGTTGGTTTTTAACAACTGACAAAATTGGGACTGTGGGTGTTCATCCCAGATAAAAGTCAGGTACTTAATTATGTGCAAAAACAAATGAAGTAAGCAGCAGCTTCTAAGGATGCTCCATATATTGTTTCTACATAATATAGATTTTAGAAGGAAAGTCTTAAATAATAATTTTCAGTCATGAGCTAACCCATTCAGACCCATTGATTTTTGCAACTAGACACATATATTCTGTGCAAAAGGGTAAAGATGAGAATGTGCTTCACAGTTATTAGTATAATGTGCATACCATCACTGTCTTATCCCCATATAGTTCACTTATATTGTGTTAGTAACCCTTATGGAATGTTATCCATAAGGAAAATGTATGTGTAGGAATACATTAAGAGTGCCATACTGCCATACCAAGGAAAACCACTGCACTTTTGGAGTCTTAGTTCTAATAGTTTCCCACACATGTTTATCGGCAAATGGGACACCCTTACTTTTTGAGTTTTTCCATACAGCTACATATTTTCACAAAGGTTAAAACATGAACTTAGATGCGTATAACCTGACTTTGTATACCACTCAAAATGCCACTTACATCTTCCATCTTTGAGTATAACTGCATACAAGCCACACTAAAGTGTATTCCCCTTTCCCAATTTATGGACATTATGACATTTGTCTGAATTTTCATGTATAACTTTCCATACAATTGTCCATTTTAACTTCATTGTGTGACTCCATTCTATTCCATAAATGGGTCAAATCAAGTAATCGTTAAGAAAGACACTTACACTGCAATATTCCATAAATGCTTGATGTATACCATTTATCCAAATATTTAAACCCTGTACCTCCTTGATTATATGGTATACAAAAATATTTCCATGCCACTTTAACTCTACCTTTAGTGATTTGTTGACACCATAGGAAAACTTTCAAAATTCTGTTGATCTCCTTATAGCTGTGATAGAAAGCTTGAATATTGAAGCCCAATAAACTCAAATAGGCTCAAGAACATAAGCCATCAATTATGAAAAGCTTATAAATAGATTTTTAAAGATTGGATTTTGTAGCCCATGGTACCCAAAGCATTGTAGAACTTTGCTTTGGTACGTGATAGCATGTATTATGACCAATCTTTCAGTTTATTTATAATGAATGAGTAAGCACTTGTAAAACCTCCCCGTTTTTTAAAAATTTAGCAAGTCCATGTGTTCAATAATAAACATAAACGACACGTTAGTTGGCTTCTACAACATGCAAACCTTAAACACTTTCTGAATCTATTACATAAATGATGAGTTTTTATGTTTCTGCAAATTTGGAGAAGTGCTTGTAACAACAGCTAGCTACAGATTTGAAATTAAGAGAAAAATCGAAATCTAAAGTAGTATCGCTTTAAACAACCTATGCAGTTTACCTTGTCTACAAATTACCACAAGACCAATCCACATTCAAGGCTCCTCTGGAAGTTAATTTTGGTAGGTTTTCCTATCTAGTAAGACCACCAGAAACCCTTGTTATTGGACCAAAGTTTGATGAGAACACGAAAGAAATGATGGCTGGATGGAAGTAAAAGAATGGGAATTTCAAACCCAAACCACTATAGAAACAATCTCTATCGGTCTTACTTTAGCGCATCCCTTTTACAAGGATCTTAGTGGGCTTATGGTACAAGACATTGATAGTAGACCCATATAGATTGATTATCTTTTTGATTTAAAATTGAAGTGTAAGGAAAATTAATAAGTATTTTACGTTTTTTACTTTTTGTAATGAATACATTGTGAACCAAATACGTGTTGAGCAATTATATTTTGTACATTCCCAATTACATTTTGTGACCCCACATTTAAGAAAAATAAAAATAATAGAAAAAGGTTTGAACAACATGATTACTGACACTATCGTTGTACCGCGGTCAATGAAAGGATACTCCTTAGACATTATTCCGATTTAATCTCGGTTTAAACATCATGCTACTTGACCATTATACCCCTACCATTTACACACTTAAATTAATTGGATTAGGGGTAAAATGGTAAAAAAGATACACACAATTGGTCTATGATACAACAAGGTGACGAAATTCAAAAGTATGATATACCAAAAAGAATTTTTTTTTAATAAACAACATAAAGTTAGAAAACGTGGCAAAGAAGATACATAAAGATGCAATCAGCCCTATTTATTTTTATTAATTGGAGATTTTTGGTCGAAAGTGAAAGTTATATATTGTTTGATTTAAAACCATTTTAGGACCAAACTTTTTTTACATATCAAGGACTAATCTCCACCCTCCATCTTCCCTCCATCTTTATTTGATCTAATGGATGAGATTAATCCCAACAATTTAAAAAACCCACTTTCATCCATTTTTTCAAATATTAATATCTTTCAAACCGTTAATCGTTAAGCGGGAAAAAAATATACCGTTATGACGAGCATTTAATTATCTTTCTATAGATAGGCACTTTGATATATTTTCGACAATTTTTTTTTTGTTTTTTTCACTTTTTTTTTGTGGCCGAAAAAATCACATATGATATATCACATGTGATATTACATATCATATGTGATATTACATATTACATGTGATATTACACTAATATCATGATTTTACATATCATATGTGATATATCACATATGATTTTTTCGGCCATGAAAAAAAAAACGTGAAAAAATCGATTTTTTTGTCGAAAATATATCAAAGTGCCCGTCTATAGAAAGATAATTAAATGCTCGTCGCGATGGTGTAATTTTTTTCACCTAACGATTAACGGTTTAAGAGATATTTAAATTATAAAAAATAGGTGAAATATTAAAATATTTTTAATCTCAACCATTGAATCCCTTGGTATGTAAGAAAAGTTTGGTATTTAATATAACTCGACTCATATTATTTTCGGACTAAAATTTTGATAACATAAATATTTAGAACATGTGGATAATGCTTAAAAAATTAAAATGCCACGTAGGAAATAACTTGTTAAAAAACCATGTTAATGATTTTGAGAAAAAAAATAGGAGTAGAAAGTATTTTAGCAGATAATTAATTTAGTAGGTTACACACATTAGTATAATATATTCAAAAATTATATTAAGTGTTTTTGGGCCCGTTTGGTATAGGTGAATGGGAATAGAGGAATGAGTTTGAATCCGATTGAAGTCGTTTGGTTAGTAGGCCCATGTATCAAATATAGATATCAAATATCAATATCCGCCATTGTTGTTGGCTTGCCTCCAACTCTCACCATATGCATCAACCCCCACCGTCCCTTTGACCTTCCGGCGGTCATGATATAAGCATTGACTTGAACGTGAGGGTTGTCTTGAACGTTAGCTAAAAGGATGAGCTTGAAACCAAATTTAGATCTTAATGTTCATCATCATTAATACAAGTTGTTGGTCTGTTGTTGTTGATGGTGACACTGAAAAAAATAAAACAAATTTGGTAGTTTCGTAAACATGGAAGATCGGAATCTTGGTCGTCATTTCCATTTTGTGGTTGGTGATGAAACACACTGGTAACAGCTCGCATAAGAAACCAAAGGCACCCTAAAGAGGAAAGTGGTGACAGAGTGTCTAAAAATGGACGGATGAGAATATTTATGGATTTGGTAATTCTTTATAATAAAATATTCATGCACATATCTCAAACTTCATACCAAACACAATCAATGAAATCACCATACCCATTGTCATTCTACCATATATTAAATTCGATACTCATAAACCAAACGACCCCTTAGCTTTGATCATTTAATATACACTTTCTTTTAGAAATACAAAATTCATCAAATAATATTTATTTAAAATTGTGCCTACTTTGTAAAAATACAATAACACATAGATACAGTTAAAAAGTAAGTTAAATTTAAAAAAGAAAAGCAGAATCCTAAGCCCAATGAAAAGAATAACACTTCGGGAATGTTTGGCGAAATGGGCTGGAGCTGGGGCTGGGGCTAGAGCTGGGGTGGGCAGAAATTAAAATTTGTATTTTTATAAACTTGTTTGGCAAATTTGCTGGGGTTGGGGCTTATTATTGCAAAATTACTAAAAAGAACATAATTAAATGAGTTTTTATATATGTTAGATATTTTTTTGGGTAAATAAGTAATTTATTTTTCAAAAGCCCTGGGCTTAAATTTTTAGCCTCTTTTATGGGGCTAAAGTTTTTAGCCGGCTTCCTTCCATTAGAGCATCCACTATGAGAGGTTTAAGAATAGGTTTATAATACTTGAAAAGGTTCATGTTTTGTTTCAATCATAGTGGATTTTCATTTCATGATTACATGGCATGAAAAGGTCCTAAATCTTAGACCTCTTTATAATCTTAGAACATTTAATGTATGTGTTATGTGAAACAAGTATAAAGCTTTAAAATATTTATACCATAGAGGAAATAGGTTTATCAACTCAAAAGGTTGAGATGGCAAAAAATATTAAATGTATAAAGCTTTATAAAATTCACCACAGTAAATGCCCTGACTTATTTAATTGGGGCAATTCCATATTTACCCAACTTAAACATGATAATGTCATATTTACCCAAAACATGCTTTAATTGCATTGTAAATTATGCATTCAAAACTTGTATTTTGGGTATATATATGACATTTTCATATTTAGTTAGATTGGGTAAATATGGAATTATCCCTTATTTTAAAAACCCAAGCCCATATCCCCAAACAAAACCGAGATCTCACAATCCACCGGAATCTTCCTCCGGCAACAACTATTTTCACCGGTAACTTAATTTAAAACCTCATTTATCAAAACTAAGGCTTCCGTTTCTCATCACATCTTTGAAAACTAAACAATTAATCAGTTTGGTTCTGTGGAAATGAAATTACTGAAAATTAATAAATTGGTAATTTCTTTTTTTATGTGCTTTGATTTGGGTTTTTTTTATTTAGGATGCGATTCTTGCTTGTATTAGTTGCCCTTCCCAAGGATCATGTAATTTTGTTATTTTCAACAGTAAAAAACTTTAAGCAGTAGATGTTAAGTTAGAGGGTGTTTGGGATTGCTTTTTATTCAAGCAGATAATCTGTTTGAAGTGTTAGGGGCGAAATAAGCAGCTTTTAATTGCTTGGTTATATGCAGAAAAAGATAAGCAATCCCAGACAACCCTGTTTAAACTTTGCTTATCTGCTTATTGTTGCTGCAAAAACAGCAGTTTTTAGTACACAGTTTGGGACATCTTTTTTATGAAGTGCTAGTTGAGATGAGAGTAAAGTTACTTTATTGCCAAATTTGAAGGCTTGTGTTCTTTTACAAATAATGTGTATAATTAATGTTGATTGTTTTTTGGTTTACAGATAAAAGGGCTTTGGAGGAAAGATGAACTCTTTTTAATAACACGGAAGAAGACGCCTTTTCAGAAGCATCGTGAAGAAGAAGAGGTGAAGAAAAAGGTACGACCTTTGTGGACGTTATTAATGTCGTGCAGGTGTGCATCTTTAGTAAGAATTTGACCGAAAGTTTAATAAAAAAAATGTATGTATGTAGAGGGCTGTCATTTCAAGGGGATTCTGCACCTGGTTCAAAAGCTTTTTCTTGAGGAGGAACAATTAACGATGGAAAAGTGAAACCTGATGCAGGTTAGTTCGTGATATAAAGTCTTGCATGCATTTTTGGTTTTCGTTATGTGATTTTATGGAACCAATTAATCTGGTGCCTAAATATGGTTGTGTGAATGATTTATTTTCCATGGACGCATTAATAAGCAAATGGACCTCTTTATTCATGCGCAAACGGAGGTGGAAATTCCAAAGAAGTGTCTGGTTTAAAGAAGGGGAGTAGGTAAACAAGTGCTTTTGTTTGGTTTGAATGTGTTACACCGCTCTTATCATAAGGCATTTTGAATATAGAACTTATAAGGCAATGAGTTCATGGAACTCTAAGGAGCTAGGAAATGTAGCTCTTGTCTATTATTTGATGACGCTATTTATATGTAATGACACCCTCAAAAGAGCAGTCCCATTGTGAAGCTACCAATGCTATTCACATTTATAAGATTACTAACACACTTAATTTGTCCGCACACGCTCAATAGCTGAAGAATGAATCAGTAGTCCTTTGTATAGTCTATTTTGTTTGTTTTTTTTTTTTTATGTTGATGGAAACTACCATATGGAACTAGGTGAATTCTTGTCAAATGAGCCTGAGATTGGTAGAAATGATGTTTAACTTGTGAAAATATTGGTTGGATTTGAGAACGTTCAGTAGGCTAGTGATTAGCTCGCACCAAGTTTGGAAGCTTTGAGCTCAGGGTGCACCCTCATATAGCTTGAGTCTGGGATTTTATATATGTGCTTACATCAGCTTGGTTGAAATAAACTAATAAAGTTTGATAATTTTATGTGAAGTTACATGCAAACGGTTATTGTTGCAAAATTATAACCCACTAAAACATATAACTTATACCAGGTGGATAGTATATCCTTAAATAGACTTGGCACACAAGGGTCTTCTAAGCTTGCCAAGCCTTTCGCGGTTCACCTTATTCAGTTGACCATATAACTTTGTTGCCATGTGTTATTAAATTTGTAGGTGGCTATATCATCATCTTATTAAGAAAACTTAACCCTTAAGTTACCGATTTTGTTTTACACTTTAACTTAATATAAATACATGGTTCATAATTTGGGTGGGTGTCGACTGACCCTTCCCAAGGACCAGCCCCGAGCAATGTTCAGCTGGATTAAACCCATGACCTATTTCTTCTAAAGCCCTCCCTTTATTGGCGGCCGCTCCACAGAGACATTTGCGCTGGGGTAATAAGTGCTCGAAAGGCTGGCCCCGAAGTTGCCGCCCACCACTAGGTCATCCCTTATTCTTATATGCTGTTATCCTTATACCCATTCACACGTTCTTGCCATGGGTCTTTATGGACTTGGTACACAAGGGTCTTTTAAGCTTGCCAAGACTTTCTCGGTACAGCTAGTTCAGCTGAGCATATAATTTAGTTGCCCTATGTTATTGAATTTGTAGGTGGTTATATCATTTTCTTATTAAGAAAACATAACGCTTGAGTTTTTGATGAGGAATTTGTTGGTGCCTTTGTTTGGTGAGGGCAAGATACTTTAGGACTAGCTCACCAAACCAAGTTACCCATTTTGTTTTACACTAAACTGAATATAAATACATGATTCATAATTTGGGTGGGCATAGTGTGTTCCATTGCAGTTTGCAGGGTGCTAGTGTATCTGAATACACGTCCTTCTTCTTGATGCTGCAGAGTAAATTAAATGAAGTTCAAACTTGTTGACTATTAGTTGCAGTGTGCATTTGACTTTTTTATAGTGGATTATAACGGATTTCTACTACTTACAGAAGGACGAAGAGAGCCAAAAGAGTATATAATAGGGAAGGCAAGGAGTATAGACTATTTTATGGGGGATTTGAATCATGAATAAGAAATGAGAGAGACAACACCAAGAGCACGAAAACTGGCAGGACGGAGTGTTGGACGTCTGATTTCAATGGTAAGATATGATTCTATTAATGGGTATTTTAGGCAGACGCTTTTGAGTGTTCCAATGAAATGCATACATTTTCTTTTTGGCATTTGTTAAATATTACTGAGTTTGATAAAGAGGATCTCTTATATATATGTATTCGTCCTATGTTTCGAGGCTTAATTCCTTTTTTCAGGTACATGGTTATTATAAAACTAATGCATAATTTTTTTTAACAAGTAACACTTATAATTGAAGCATAGAAAAGGGAACATTTTGGGATATATGTCAACTGAAAAGTTAGTATTTGGTCTTACAAATGCAGGGTGATACTATGCATTGGTGGCGAACTGATAACCGGAAGTGGGAGGTAATAATTACCTCAACATATCTAAATAATCTAAAAGACGTAATTGGTACCATTTGTTAGATGGGTCCCACGTGCTCTGCCAACAGCCAAAGGTTAAGAGAATGAGGAGACGGGAGCAACATTCGATGATGGAAGAAGCAGGGTATGATTCTTGTTAAGACATTCCTCATTGTTGAACTTACTTCAGCTAGATGAAATTACAGTTGCTTATTATACTTGATTTGCTCTCAAGGGATGGCAAAAAAACCCGTACCCGATGGGGACCCGATCCCCAAACCCGATTTGACTGGGGATGGGGATGGGGAATCCCCGAATTACGTAATCGGGTATGGGGCGGGGATGGGGATAACATCAATCCCTGAACCGGAACACGGCCCTCTTTTTTTAATGTATAAATATATGAAAATTATATGTATAGCCATACAATATTTACTTTTGAGTGTATATTTCTATTAGCATTGACATATATGCATGTGTAATATGTAAGTGATCAAATAGCTTAAAAAATATAAATAATTAAACACTAATTATTATATATTACTTAACCATTGTTTTGTTCGAATTCTCACATACAATGCACGCTATTCTTATATTATATGTTTTGCAATTTTGTTGAAAAAGAAATGGGAGCTCATACCAATGTATAGGTTTTACTGTTCATTTCACCTTTTCCACCAATAATTGATATTTTGCATAGTAAACTTCAAATAAAAAGCGCATGTTATCACGATTCACGGGTGCTAATTGAAATAATTGATGTCCCACTTTTTTTGTTAGAGCAAAGATGTCCCACTTCCATTCATTTTTTCTTTTTCAGTACTTTTTTGCTTTTGTACTGTTGGTTTTACTTTCACATTAACATGAAATTTCATTGGAATTACAATTTCTGTACAAATATTTCATCCGTGTGTGTTAGGTAAACCATATCTTCTCTAGCCGAGCTTCTGTTGTTAAGTGAGTTTTCTCTTTCTTGCAATCAACTTTCTACGATTCCAGTTATTTTTAAAGGCATTTCTTTTGCTAAAGCAATCACAGTAAGTAAATCTTTCTCCGCATTCTTCATTCTTAAACATCCTACACTTCTGAGAGTTCTCAGTTTTCTTTCATTAGAGAGATTACAGACACCAATTTCAGTGCTTCTTTTTCAACAATTTGATCTTTCCCATTATTATTTGATTGATCAGCTAATAATTATTGGCATCCTTTGTGACTGAGTTCAAACATCTTCAAATCCAACTGGAAGATATCATATTAGCCACCAACACCTTTGATGAAAGCAAGGTTATTTGAAGTGGTGGTTTTGGAAAAGTGTATGCAGGAGAATTGTCTCACTCTCAATCAGTAGAGAAAAGTCTGGTTGCTATTAAGCGCCTTGATCGTAGATATGGACAAGGCGAACCTGAGTTTATCAAAGAAATCAGAATGCTTTCATGTTACAGGCATGAAAACCTGATATCACTCCTGGGATTTTGCTGCCAAGGGGGTGAGATGATCCTCATTTACGAGCATGCATCTGGCGGAAGTCTCGATCGCTTGTTAAGTTCCGCTGCTCTCACTGTGACATTAAAAGTGCTAACATCCTACTTGATAAGAATATGACAGCGAAGGTTTCTGACTTTGGGCATTCAAAGATGGGTCCTGCTAATCAGCAGTATTCGCTTCTTATCACAAGTCCCGTAGGTACCCCTGGGTATTGTGATCCATTGTATATGAAGATGTGCTCTTTAACAAAAGAGTCGGATGTGTACTCGTTTGGGGTTGTCTTGTTTGGAGTCTTGTCTGGGAAACTATGCGTTGAATATAGCAAGGGCCAGATATAAAGCTAATTCACGTGCCTACGTGGAAACAAAGCTACAAAGAGAATAAGTTAAATGAGATTATTATGCAAGATCTCATACAACAAATGGATCCGAGTTCATTGAAAACATTCTCAGACATTGAATTTCAATGTTTACGAAAAGCTCGTGAAGAACGGCCAACAATGTCTCGTGTTGTGGAAGAACTGGAGATGGCACTTGACTCACTGGAATTTCCCCGATCTCAGGCTCGAAGTGCTAACAAAGTGGGGAAGCTTTACTTAAGGCTGTGGATCCTCTTCTAATATACAAAACTGGAAAACAACTCAAAGAGCTTGTCTCCAAAGGCTTAATCACTAATGAGGGCATAACGGTAATTAGCTACGTTGCGTTGAGTTATTTATTTGAAGATTTATATTGGTAAATTATGTTTAAAAATGTTAGCCTTTTTGTGGAAATTGACTTCATTGATACCAAATACATATGTATTTTCACTTATAAAACTAATATGAATCTTTTTGTTAAAAATGACATCTCAAATGTGTCAAAATTGAGCCATCAAAATTAATCCAATTTCATGTACTTTAAAAAAAAAAAATGACATCTCAAGTGTGTTTATCTTTGGAGGAAAATAATAAATGATTTAGTTTACTCATAATCTATTTGAAACTTAACACAAAATAAAAAATGAAACATTGTTATCAACGGCAAAGACTCACATACGAGACTTGGGCCCAATTTCCTCGACCAAAAGCTGAAAAGACCCGGCCCAAATCTATGCCCTGAGTTTTATATTGTAAATCCAATGATAACTAATTCGGAACTTTATTTTTTATGGACATGTAGCGGCTGTCTATAAATGAGAAGAAGGAACACACTGAAAGGATTTACATTCAAGCCTGTCTCCATCCCGATCATATTGACAGTTTACAACATCCGTCGAATTATGCATGTAGTGAAAGTTCAAGGTGACTTATGCTATTCCTATCCTTTTTGTTTGGAACAACAGGGAGTGAGTTATGCGTTTATTGAGAGTTCAATAACTTATTTAGTTTGTCACTCTTTAATTGCTTCCTTATTTCTTCTTTATGCAGATTTCCAAGGGGGCAATGTTACAAATATGGGGGGCATAGATTCAAAGCACGTGTGAGAGGTCAATACTTGACACCTCAAATCCCATACACGCTCAACCTTGTTTTTCGATATAGATGGAACATAATGTTAATTCATATGAACCCCTTGATGAACTTAAACAGATTCTCTCCAAAGGAATCTACCTTAACAGATACAAAACGGTATTCAATTGGTTATGTCTACTTATAAGCCCCACCACTTTGAATTTTTATTTACTATATTTTAATAAATTAATAAGAGCACAACTAATTCCCAACTAACTAATTATACAGTGGAACACTGTCACATGATATCCATGAAAGACTGTTTGATTCTACTCCTTGATATAAGTCTTATTATATAAGTCAAGGTGACTTGTCATACTCAGACTTATCCCTATTGTTTCGTAAGTATATATAAATTGATGCATCATTCTTTGCTTCTTCTTCTTCATGCAGATTTCCAGCAGGCTTTTATGAAACAAACAATATGGGATTCAAAACGCATGTGAAGACGCAGTTTTTGTCCCCATCAGTCATATACACCGTGAACCTTGTATACAATTGTTTCTCAGATGGTAAACAAGTGTACGTAGATCTCAAGTACAGATTAAGAGGGGAGGCAACAACTTCTGTTGTGTACCTTGCAAATCGGAGACAAGGTGATTGGTTGCATATGGCTAAATTGTATCAATTCACTAGCGATGGGAGCATTGTTGATCTTGAAATTGATTTTGAAAATTCTGGAAACAATATAGACGGAGTAGAAAGCATCTTGTTTCAACCCCTGGAAAAAGTAAGCTGACATATACAGGTTTATTCATCTTAGTCCTTTTCTATGATAGTTTTAGAATCTAAAAGATTCACAAATGAGGTTAACTGCCACAATATCTTGAATTAATTGCCAATGAGGTCATGTTGGGTTGGGATGGGTGGATTATGATTTGCTAATAAAATTTAAAATTTAGTTAGAAACTTAAAACAAATAAATTGTCAATGGAGATACGGTATTTGTAGAAGTTAGGTGGAAGCCCAACAGAATTAATAGGTTCTTAAGAGGAAATAAGTACTATTGCATTGTGTATAGGCTTATAGTTAAACTTTATATGTAGGTGGAAGATCAATTGTTAGAGGATGACAGGGTGGAGGATATTGAAACTATATCAGATTCAGACACATATTGTGAACAAAAGATACCAACTGATTATGAACAAACACTCAAATTGTCAAAAGTTAGTTAATTTGGAGTGGAAAACAAAGAAGGAAGTATACTCAATTCTTTGCAAAGGGTTCCTGCTTGATAATGATCATCAGGTATATTTTTAATATGAATGATTATCATTACTAGTTTACTTCCAATTTTCAAAACTCATTTCAAACATAATATTCCTGCACTTAGCGTATCTATATCGATTTATAGTGGTTCAGTGTTGATAAAAGTGGGAAGAAATGTCAAATGCTATCTGCAAGAGCAGCTGTAATAGACGATAATAACTCAAACTGGGTGTCTTCCAACGAATCAAGGTTCTTCCCTTCATATTTCTTGCCAGTTTTTCAGTAACAGTTTATATCTTATGCTTATGTTTGCATCACTTTGCAACTGTGATATGATGAATATTTGGCAGAAATATTAGAATCTAGTTAGGTGGTGCACTAGTGCTTATCGACCTTAAGTGGCAATCCATATTTGAATAGACTAATATTGAAATCTATACAATAAGCAATCTATTCTACATAACTATCTTCACAATCTGAAGTCTAAACCATCACTACAAAGTAATGATAAAAAAATCTTAGTATCTTACTGGCTTTAAAGAATACAGCTCTATTGACCCTTGTTTCCTCTTTCAGAATTTTGAATATTCATGCCTACATTCCACAGCTTTGCTGCATTGAGGGCTGCCTCAATTTGCTTCACTTTAAAACTCATTAGCTAAGCTTTATAGTGTCAATAATCCTTGCATACAGCACGTCCCAACTCACTTTCATCTCTGAAACTCTGATCTTTTTCCTGCCATATGAAGTATATAGCAGCAGCAAGTACGATTCTTCTAAGTTCTAAGGATGCTCCAAATGTCGTTTTATGATCTAGGAGAAAAATCCTGAATAATATCTTGCCAACCATTAGTCAACCCATTCAAACCAATCATATCTGCAACTTAAACCCATTACTGCACTTATCCCATCTAGTGACTTATTCTGTGTTTGTAACCTTTCATGAATTGCCATCCATAGGAGACTTGTATGTCTAGGATTACACTGAGAGTACCATACCAAAGAAAACCACTGCACTTCTGGAGTTTGACTTCTAATAGCTTCCCAAACATGTTTATTAGCAAACACGGCTTAAATAGAAGAAAGGGGTGTTTCGGTTAATGTGGGTATAGTGTTAAAAAAGATAGGGCCAATGACTTAAATCGACCAAAAGAAATTTTTATTCCACTGCATAGACAATGGTCTATGGTCTATCTTTGGAAAAAAAAAATCAATTATAGACTGCTCGATTGTGCGACTTTTTTTTGCTTGACTCCACTTTTATTTTTTGCTCGACTTCACTATAATTTTGCTCGACTTCACTATTTGGAAAAAAAAGTCGCCCGTCTATAGGCTGAAATAAAAATTTCTTTTAGTCTATTTAAGTAATTAAGTCGAAAGATATTAATAGGTGTTTGGAAAAAAAAAGGACGAAAAGACAAAGTTGCCCTTCCAATTAACGAAAAAACTAATGACTATTAGCCAAAAAAGATGAAACGCAGACTTTGGGGACAAAGTGATTTTTGAGAAAAAAGGACCAAATACGATAATCGGGTAGACTTTAAATAAGTACAAGGGCATCAAAATCCACACAAACAAGCGGACAACGATGATAAGGGTCTGCTTTCAATATGGCACATGGCCCCCGAAATCCACGGGATGACCCTGATGGTAACCGAGTCAATGTGGAGAACCAGATGAAACAAGATTCCTTTTGAAGACTGTCACAAAAAAAAAGGAAAAAAAAAAAAAAAAAAGCTTACTGTACAAACATATTTAATGGATTGTCTCAAGTTCAATTCCTCCTAGGTGCAAACAAATTTAAGTGGCCACGTCAGGAAAAGGGAGGGCATTACCTAGTTTGAGTCTGTGTGGTGGTCTGTTAAAACCCCGTGGTAGTCGGCCAAAAGGTCGGAAATCATGGCTACCAAAAAAAAAATGCTAAAAATTGCATTTATTTACAGTGTTTTTGATATTATATAATTACATTTTCTGACTTTCGATTAACTTTGCAAACCGACTAAGCAATCTATCAAAGTACAAAAATACTCCCTAAAAATATTTAAAAAGGACTCTCAGATACTTTCACCCTTTAATTTATGTCACCAAAGGAAATATTTTCTTAGAAAGCTTTACAAATGATTAAAAAATCTTTTCGTTTTGTTTATGAAGTTTTGGTATTGTGTAAAAATGTTGCACGTTACTACCATTTTTTGATATATTAAACAGACAATAGTGAACAAAAAGTGTTACTCTATAAAGAATCTTACTCATGTGTTACTATTATTATGTTGTAACTTGAAACATAGCAAAAACTTAAAAGTACCCATACTGGTCATACTAAATTAATAGTAAAGTGATGAGCACACAAGTTTACAAAAACAATTGCATGAGGCCCAGCCAATGCGCAGGCCAATTATCGTTGTGTGCGAGTTTGCATCTTGGAAATGAGAGCTAGCAAGATAAACTCGGCTCAAGTATGATAAATTTTCATTCACATAATTGAGCCAGAAAAAAATTTAATCCCCAAACAACTGACAAATCTTTGAAAAGTTAATAGTGCTCCTAGTCTAGTCGATCTTAACGGGCTGATCGAATAGCCTAGCTTCAAAGCAAATCCCTTACACCAGCAAAAAGACGGTTGCCAGTTCTAGTAAAACTTTCATTCAAGCTCTCTGTTTTGTTTTCTATATGTCTCTTGTTTACATATGTGTAGTAAATCTAACAAGTACTCTGTTCTTTCATCTATGTCACCAATGTAAATGTTTTCTTGAAAAACTTTACAACTGATTAATGAAGACCTTTTGTACTATATAATTAAATTAATTATGTGATTCTGTGAAAAATGTTTTGCCCATTTTTGATAGAGTAAACCGAGTAGATAAAACAAAAAGTGATGCCGATATCAAGTCTTACTCATTTGTTACTGTCACTATGGTGT
Organism: Artemisia argyi; assembly: GCA_030686995.1. Taxonomy (NCBI): domain Eukaryota; kingdom Viridiplantae; phylum Streptophyta; class Magnoliopsida; order Asterales; family Asteraceae; genus Artemisia; species Artemisia argyi. Next base: position 188,724,238 of record CM060684.1, read on the forward strand.
AACATAGGGTTTAGGGTGTTCACAATTCAGTTTTATTCCAAAAATTGAACCGATTTAGAACCGGACCAGTTTCTGAAAACGGGTTTCGGAACAAAAAATGAAGTAAGTTGTTTGATAAAATGCTCAAGTGAAATTTGACTTTCCTGGCTGAAGAGGTATATTTTCATGTTACTCTTTAATTATTGATACAGTTGTAGGGATGAGAGTTAAAGTTAACACATTGACATATATATTAAATTTGTGTACATAATAGTTATTTATATGCTACAAATTAAGCTGATCTATGCAATGCCTACCAAAGTGTTTGATACAAAATCTAGCACAAGCAACTACGTTATTCTGTTCGTGAGTGGGCTGTTAGTTCGTGTTTTCTTTTCCTTGTTTTAATGGTTATGTGATGGTTATCGTTTATGATAACGTTACACTAAATATTATGGGATGAATAAGTAGTGAACAACTTAGTGAGCTTTATCTTTAACACTTCATTAAGTAAAACATGAAGTTGTATGTTTTCCTATATATTTGCATATATGAAGATTTGTTGGGATTTCAACTGTTTCATATCGTGGATGGCTTCACAGGTGAAGAGAGTACATGTAGAGTACATGTGTGTTGCTGATTACACCCTTAACTCCTCAAGGTTGATTATTCAGCGCGTGTTAAGTATCAAAATTTTAAACGTCAAATAAAAGGACGTCCTAACCACCCTCAATTTGTTTACTCAAACTGAAAGTATATTATTAGGAGTATTATGGGAAGAAACAAAGCAGTAGGGTCGGACTAAATCCCCATAGAAGCTTGAAGGTGTCTGGGTGATGAGGGGGTAGAATGGCTGACTTGCCTCTTCAACAAGATCTTCTCTGGTGCAAAGATGCCAAAAGAATGGAGACTTAGTGAAGTCATCCCCATCTACAAGGACAAAGGGGATGTGCAAGTGTGTAGCAACTATAGGGGCAGTAAGCTACTTAGCCACATCATGAAGCTTTGGGAGAGTTATTGAGAGAAGGTTGAGAAGGGAGACGAGGGTGTCCAAGAACCAATTTGGTTTTATGCCAAGAAGGTCATCGATTGAGGCTATTCACCTTCTCAGAAGTCTGATGGAGAAGTATAGAGAAAGACAAAAGGACTTGCATATGGCGTTTTGAAAAGGCATATGACAGTGTCCCTCGCAAGTTAATTTGGAGAACTCTAATTGATGAAGGATCCCCAAGGAGGTAGGTGAGAGTCATTAAGGATATGTACGAGGGGGCTAAGACCCGTGTACGGTCCACGGTGGGGATCTCAGAGTTTTTCCCTGTGGAGGTTGGGCTCCTCGAGTGATCTGCCATTAGCCCTTACCTCTTCGCATTGATTCTCGATGAGTTATCTCAAGGGATACAAGAGTGTATCCCATAGAGCATGATTTTCATTGACGACATTGTGTTGGTGGCAGAATGGGCGGAAGTGTTAAACAAACTGGAGGGAGGCTCTAGAAGACAATGGTCTTCGGGTGAGAGAGAAACCGGATTAGAGCTGGTTGGGGGAGATAGAGGGCGGCGTCGGGAGTCCTTTGTGACAAGAACGTCCCCCTAAAGCTAAAGGGATAATATTATAAGGTGGCGATTGGACTGGCTATGTTGTACGGGTCTCAGTGCTGGCCTCTCTCTATGGCCCATGCTAATAGGGTCGAGGTGGCGGAAGTGAGGATGCTAAGGTGAACTTGTGGTAAGACCATGGTTTAAAAAAACGGTCTGAGGCGGCGCCTCGAGGCGAAACGGCCATAAAACGCATATGAGGCGGCGCCTCAGGGGGGTGTTTTGGAACGTACGCCTCATGTACCTGAGGCGGTGGTGAAGCGTATGAGGCGGCGCCTCAGGGCCGAGGAGGATTTTCTTTTTTTTGAGCCAAATCAGTCAATAGTATTGATTTTGTACCTTGAATCGATTTACTTTTAGGGTTTTTAACCCCATATAGCGCCGGATTCGTGATTTCCGGCGACGAATTCCGGCGGCGGCGGTGCAACATCTGCCAGAAACCCAAGGAGGAAGAGAAACCCAAGGAGGAAGAGAGGAAAGAGGGAAGAAAGATATAACGGCTGGAACTTTGTTTTACTCTTTTAGGGTTTTAATAAGTTTAGACTTTTTAACATTTAACCCCTCTATCTTTCACTATTTTACATTTAGTCTCAAAAGGTTTAAAATAAGTTTGTGTATTTAAACATTTGACCCCCTCTATCTTTAATAGTTTACATTTAAGTCTTAAACTTATATATAAGAGTTTATAAAGTATGTATATAAAATATATAAATACTTATTAAAACTTATATATATATAATTTCTATATTTTTTTTAATTCCGCCTCGACCTTACGCCTCGGTCCGCCTCGAGGCTTACGCCTCTTGAGGCGGAGGGAAAACGCCTCAAAACTCGTTTCCGTACTTTTAAACTTTGGGTAAGACCATGTTGGACATGATTCCGAACGGAGTTTTCAGAGCAAAACTTATGGTCGAGACTATTATTTCGAAGATGAGAGAAGGAAGATTGAGGTGGTCATTCAATGAATTTATAATAAGATTGAGAAGTAAGAATAGTCAAAGCTCTATTAGTAGATGGTGTAAGGAGGGGTAGACCCAAACTCAGGTGGGAGGATAGACTTAAGCTCGACATGAAGGAGTTTCTCTTGTTCGAGGACATGACTTCAGATAGGAAGGTATGGAGGGATAGAATTAGGATCTGCGGGTAGCTCCGATTAGGTGTTTCGTAGGTTTTTTCTTTTATTTATTTATTTTTTAATTTTTTTGGCTTTAGGCTTTTTAGGCGTCTCTTTGTTGCCTTGCCCCTTGGGTTTCGGGTTTTGGTCTTTGGTGCCCCCTTTTTTTTTTGCTTTGCCTTAGCTTTAGGCCCCATGCGTTGCCCTGCTTTTCTACGTGCCCTTTTTCTGTGCTACTCCCCTAGGTTTGCTTGCTTTTCTTGGTGCTTTGGTTCTCTAATTTGTCTGCGTTTTGTTTGGTTTTCTGCTTTTTGTGATTCTTTGCATGTGCCTTTGTTTGTGCCCCTCTGCATGTGCTTTTGCATGTTTGTCTCTGTCTCTTTTGCTCTCCTTTCTCTCCTCTCTCACCCGCACACATGCACTTGCCGGAGGTCTCATTGGAAGCGGTCTCTCTACTTACGGGTTTTTCCTGGGGTAGAGGTAGGATCTAGGGGTAGGATCTGTCTTCATTTCTACCTCCTCCATACCCTGCCCCGGCGGGATTGGGTTTGTTGTTGTTACTGTTGTTATTTTTGATAAAATTCGGTTATCTTGAATTTGGACACATCACTATTTGTTGCATTATAACAACTGTCACTATTTGTTTAGTGCATAACATCTCGAGACATACATTTTTAATTTTTTTATGCAATCATGTGATACATGCACCCAGAAAATAATTGTGCATTGTGTCTAGGCCTAGCTGAAAAGTTTTCTTTGAGCATCAGGTCCCAATTTTATCATGAAGGCATCTGGAATCATGTCATGAAGGCATCTACGCTGACCCCACGAAATGAGCTGCCTTTGAGCATCAGGTACCAATTTTATGACGTGCCCGAAATCATGTGATACGCACATGGTTTGTTGCCCCAGTGTCAATGACCCGACATAATATTGTAGCAACATTAAAAATAATTGTAGAGTATTGTAGTAACATTAGAAGTAAATTTAAAGTATTTTCCGTGTTAAGACAGTTAATTGGATTGATTCTCATTTACTCAGAATGAGTTCATTTGAGATTTCATGTCTCATGTGTTTGTTGATAAAAATAAATAAAAACTTAGCTAAAAGGTAACTTGTTTAGATCTAACTTGTCGTAAGCTGGCTGGCCAAAATGAATTTATATTACTGTATTAGTACTCTTTTTGGATTCCTAATTTTTGAAATGTATTTAGTTATTACAGGATTTACACCAAGTATGCAATGAGTCAGGCTGACCCATACAAAAAAATTACCTTATTTGACCCATTCGCATAGATACATTAAAGTCATGAAACAAATCTTTCTCTGCCTTCAAGTGTTGACTTCTTCTCAATTCTTAAAAATCTTTCAGTATAGGAGAAATGTGAGTTTTCTTTCATTAGAGAAATTACAAACACCATCTGTGGTGCTCTATTTTCAATGATTTGATCTTTCTCATTATTATTTGAACTAACTACGGCATCCTTTGTGACTGAGTTCAAACATCTTGTAATCCAACTGGAGGATATCATATCAGCCACCAGCAACTTTATCACCGATAAGTATCAATTTAAAGGTTTTACAATTCTTTCAACTTTCTCTTTATATAAAATGAGCACCTTTCATCACTGAAGTGACGCTAATGGAGCACTTCCGTTCACATTTCCTTTTTCAGTACATCTTTTTGCTTTTGTAAGAATCAGTTTCATATTCCCATGAAATTTCATTGTAACTACAACTTGTATATAATCATTTCATCCGACTTTGTTAGGTAAACCATATCTTGTCTAGCCAAGCTTTTGTTGTTAAGTGAGTTTTCTCTTTCTTGCAATCAACTTTCTACGTTTCCAGTTAATTTTAAAGGCATTTCTTTTGTTGAAGCAATCACAACAATTAAATCTTTCTCTGCATTTTTCATTCTTAAACATCTTACACTTCTGAGAGGTGAGAGTTTTCTTTCATTAGAGAGATTACAAACACCAATTTCAGTGCTTCTTTTTCTACAATTAGATCTTTCCCATTATTATTTGATCAGCTAATTACAATGGCATCCTTTGTGACTGAGTTGAAACATCTTGAAATCCAACTGGAAGATATCATATCAGCCACCAACAAGTTTGATGAAAGCAAGGTTATCGGAAGTGGTGGCTTTGGAAAAGTGTATGCAGGAGAATTGTCTCTCTCCCAATCAGGAGAGAAAAGCCTTGTTGCTATTAAACGCCTTGATCGTAGATACGGACAAGGCGACCCTGAGTTTTTCAAAGAAATCAGAATGCTTTCATGTTACAGGCATGAAAACCTGATATCTCTCCTGGGATTTTGCTGCCAAGGGGGTGAGATGATCCTCATTTACGAGCATGCATCTGGCGGAAGTCTTGATCGCTTGTTAAGTTCCGCTTCTCTCACTTGGACGCAGCGTCTCAGGATATGCATTGGCGCTGCGAAGGGACTAAGCTTCCTGCATGATCCAAACGGGACACAACAAAGAGTATTGCACTGTGACATTAAAAGTGCCAACATCCTACTAGATAAGAATATGACTGCTAAGGTTTCTGACTTTGGGCTTTCAAAGATGGGTCCTGCTAATCAGCAGTATTCGCTTCTTATCACAAGTCTCGTAGGTACCCCTGGGTACTGTGATCCATTATATATGGAGACGTATTCCCTAACGAAAGAGTCGGATGTGTACTCTTTTGGGGTAGTCTTGTTTGAAGTCTTGTCCGGGAAACTATGTTTTGAATATATCAGGGGTCAGTTAAAGGTTTATGTGCCTTTGTGGAAAAAAAGCTACGAAGTTAATAAGTTGGATGAGATTATCTTGCAAGATCTCATGCAACAAATGGATCTGAGTTCATTGAAAACATTCTCAGCCATTGCATTTCAATGTTTACGGAAAGCTCGTGAAGAACGGCCAACAATGGCTCGTGTTGTGGAAGAACTGGAGATTGCACTTGAATCACAGGAATTTCCTGATCTCAGGCTCGAAGTGCTAACAAAGTGGGAAGCTTTACTTAAGGCTGTGGATCCTCTTCTAATATACAAAACTGGAAAACAACTCAAAGAGCTTCTCTCCAAAGGTTGCTTAATCACTAATGATGGCAAAACGGTAATTAGCTACATTGCTTTGAGTTATTTATTTGAAGATTTATATTGGTAAATTATGTTTAAAAAATGTTAGCCTTTTTTTGGAAATTGACTTCATTAATATGTATTTTTACAATTTTACTTGTAACCCCAATATATAAAAACTGACATTTCAAATGTGTCAAAACTGAGTCAAAACGGTAATTAGCTACATTGCTTTGAGTTATTAATATGATTGTTAAAATTGACATTTCAAATGTGTCAAAACTGAGTCATCAATTTTATCCAATTTCATGTACTTTTCTTAAAAATGACATCCCAAGTGTGTTCATCTATGGACGAAAAAAATAATAAATGATTTAGTTTACTCAAAATCTATTAAAAACTTGACAGAAAACCAAAAAAAAAAAAAAAAAAAAAAAAAAAAATGCTTACCCAAAAAAAGAAAAAAAAAAAAAAAAAAAAAAAAATGAAACATTGTTATCAACGGCAAAGACATACCCACTAGACTTTGGCCCAATTCTCTTGACCTAAATCTAAAAGGCCTGACCCAATTTATGCCTGATTCTCAAATTGCAAACCCAATAATAACTAATTCGAAACTTTATATTTAACTGGACGGGTAGTGGCTGTCTATAAATGAGAAGGGGGAACACATTGAAAGGATTTACATCGAAGCCTGTCTGACTCCCGCTGAAATCAAAGCTACCAGGCTAACACATCCGTCTGATGATGACATTGTTAATTCAAGGTGACTTATTTTATCCCTTTTGCTGGTTTGTCTATGTAAATAAGGAATATGGAGTCAGTTTGGCATTTAGTGAAAGTTCAAGAGGGTATTCAGTAACTTTATCGATCCTTTTTCTCTAATTGTTGCCTTTATTATTTTTTATGCAGATTTCCAGGAGGGCTATGTTACGGATATAAATATGAATTCAAAGCACGTGTGCGAGGTCAATACTTGACACCTCAAATCTCATACACGCTCAACCTTGTTTTCCGATATTACAATCAATCCAATGTCAATTCATATAACCCCCTGAGATACAAAATAGATGGAGAGGAAAAAGTTTTCATAATTTACCCTTCTATACATGAGAGAGAAGATGGATGGTTCATTGCTCCATTATATCAGTTTACAAGCCAACACAAAACTGCAGACCTTCAATTTGTGTTTGAATTCCGTATTATCCATCTACTAGTCGCTGGCATCGAGTTCCAACCATCTGAAGAAAAAGTAAGCAGTTTATTGTCAAGGTTATGTTATTTATAAAAGATGTAATGAAAAAATGACACTTAACCCGAATGTATGGCTCAATTGCTTGGATATGTCATTATATAGGTGGAACTTCAAGTGTTTGAAGAGTACCAACACATAGTTGAGGCTGGCTCACAATCTCTCGTCTACAGATCCCTTCGGGAACTAAAACAGATTCTTTCCAAAGGAATCCACCTGAAAGATTACAAATCGGTAATTAATTGGCTATGTCTATTTATAAAGATAAACTGAGCTCAACTAATTCCCAACTTGCTAATTACGCAGTGGTTTTCACTTAATGAGAAAGGAGAACACTGTGAATTGGTATCAATGGAAGATTGTTTGATTCCAAATCAAGATTTCCCTTCTCGAAATAAGTCTAATTGTTGGTCAAGGTGACTTGTCGTACTCAGACTTATCCCTATTGTTTGATAATTATATATAAATTGATGAGTCATTCTTTGCTTCTTCTTCTTCATGTAGATTTCCAGCAGGCCTTTATCAAACAAACGATAAGGGATTTAAAACACATGTGAAGACCCAATTATTGTCTCCATCACTCACATACACTGTCAACCTTGTTGTTTACGCTTCTTCATATGTAGTCCTCAAATACAGATTAAGTGGGGAGCCAACAACTTCCACTGTGTACCTTGCAAATGAAAGAAGAGAAGATGGGTTTTATGCAGCTGAATTGTATCAATTCAGTAGCGATGGGAGTATTGTTGATCTTGAAATTACTTTTGACAACCATGGATCCAATCTACAAGTAGAAGGCATATTGTTTAAGCCCCTGGAAATAGTAAGATGACAAATACTGGTTTTATCATCTTAAGTCAATTTTTAATTGTCATTTTATAACTCTTACAAAACAGGTAAACGACTACTATAATCATTTGAATAAACAGTGGCAAAAAGGTTGTGTCTGGGTAATAGGTCAAAATTGGTTTGGGTCAAAATGGACCATTTTTTTGTTCTGAGTCAGACATACGGGTAGAAAAATGAAATAGGAATGGAATTTTAGATTTCATTAAAACTGATAAATAGTCAAAGGAGTCTGATACAAAATTTATAAAAGTTACGAATCAACTTTTTTATAGCTAAAACTAAAACTAAAACTAGTTAACCAATTACTTTGTAAAAATAGGTGGAAGATCAAGTATCAAACGATGACAAGGTAGAGAATATCCAAACCATATCAGATTTAGAATCTGACACTTATTGGGAACAAAAATTGCCGAATGATTATGAAGAAATACTCAATTTGTCAAAAGATAGTCTGCAGTGGACAACAAAGAAGGAACTCTACTCAATTCTCACAAGAGGGTTCCTAATCGACACTGGTCAACAGGTATACTTTATAGGAATTATAAGACTACTGTCATTTCAAACCTATTTTAAATTTAATATTCCTACACTTACATATCTATATTGGTTGATAGTGGTTAGCTGTTGATAAACATGGGAAGAAATGTCTAATGCTATCTGCAAGAGCAACTTGGGTAATAGTTGATAAGAACTCAGCTTGCGAGTCTTCCCACGAATCAAGGTTCTTTCTCTATTTTTTCTAGCCAGTTTTCCTGAAACCGTTTATATGTTATTCTATGTGTGAACCACTTTGCAACTACCTACGAATACAGATACTTTTGTGAAGAAATTTAATATATTTATGAAATTTTCTCTTGTACACAACTGAGTTATTATAAATTTTGGCAAAAAATATGTAGAATCTAGTTTGATAATTCTTATTTACCTTAAGTTGCGATCTATATTTGTATAGAGTAGTATTGAAATATATACAATAAGCAATCCATCCTACACAATTATCTCACAATCCAAACATCACTAGTGAGTAATTTCAACAATTCTCTCTGGCTTCAAAGAACACGGTTCGATCTATTAATCCTTGTTTCCTCTATCATACTTTTGAATATTCATGCCCATGTTGTACAACTTTGCTACACGGAGGGCTGCGTCAGTTGGCTTCACCTTAAAACTCATTAGCTTAAGCTTTACACTTTACAGTGTCATTAATCCTTGCATACAACACCTCCCAACTCATTTTTTCATCTCAGAAATTCTATAATCTCTTTCCTGCCAAATGAAGTATACAGCAGCAACAAGTAAGAGTAATCTAAGGATGCTCCCTATGTCGTTTTCACATCTTCTAGGAGCAAAATTCTGAATAATATATTTCCAATCATTAGGCAACCCATTCAGACCCATCATAGCAACTAGACCCGTATATTATGTGCAAAAGGGCAGTTGAAAAAATATATGAGAATGTGCTTCACAGTTATTAATATAATGGGCATACCCTTACTGCACCTATCCCCATCTAGTAGCTTATTATGTGTTTGTAACCTTTCTATAATTGCCATCCATAGGAGATTTGTATGTCTAGGATTGCACGGAGAGTACTATACCAAGGAAAACCACTATACTTCTGGAGTTTGACTTCTAATAGCTTCCCATACATGTTTATCAGCAAACACGGCTTGCTTACCTTTTGAGTTTTTCCATACCACTACATCCTTTCGCAAAGGATTAGAGGCTCTGTGTTGCTTGTAACTTTAGGATATATTGTATGCCACTCCAATGGCCACTGAATTGGATTCCCCACTCCTAATTTATGGACAACATGAGAGTTCACTTTATCTCTCGTCTCATACAAGTTCTTTCATCTCCAACTGCTAAGTTCTCGTGTTTAACTTCCCAAACACTGCCTTTTTAGTTCATTGTGTGAATTCATTATATTCCATAAATGGGTAATAGTTAAGAAAGACACTTTATTATGATGCAATATTCCGTAAATTCTTGATGATTTGAGTTTCATTCTATTGATCCAAATCTTTCAACCCAAAACCTCCTGTTATGGGTCAATCTTACACAAGGGCCATACAGTTCCTTATTGAAGTACAAGGACCTTTTGTGTCATCTTCTAATAGTTAGCTACAGTTAAGTATAAAATGAGGGAAAATAGTACGGAGTATGTGTTTAGTATCTTGTTCATTGTGATAATTGAAAAGGAAATAACTTCATCAAAGTTGTTCTTTGTTAGTGTTACAATCTAGTGAGTTGTTCTCACTACATGTATCAGTTAATGAATAAGAGCATACCTCCTTGATTACTAAAGCCTAGTAAATACGAATAGACTCAAAAACATAAGCAATCAATCATGAAAAGCTTTATAAGAGAGCTCTAAACATTAAATATTTTACCCCACGGTATGCCAAAGCATCGTAGGATTTGGTTTGGTGTGTGATGGCATGTTAATTTTCCATTAACAAATTCCATTCAGTTTAAATGATATCACTATTTAAATCTGCCATGTGTTACACTTGGAAACCTTAACACTTTCCAAATCTAGTACATAAATGACGATTTTTTTTTTTTTTTTTTTTTTTTTTTTTTTTTTTTTTTTTTGTTGTTTCTACAGATTTGGAGAACTGCTTGTAATAACACGCGGCTACAAATTTGAAATCAAGAGGCAAGTCAAATTCAAAGTAGTATTTCCTGAATCAACATATGCAGCTTACCTTGTCTACAAATTACCACAAGACCAATCCACATTTGAGGCTCCTATGTTAGTGTGGGATAAAGATGGTCACAGGCATAAAGGTTGGTATATCTATTTAGTAAGCCCTCCAGTCACCCCGGTTATCGGATCACAGCTTGATGTAAACACACACAACCCATGGAATAGATACAAACGGAATGCTATTCCGCAACAGAGGACCGATGGTTGGATGGAAGTCAAAATATGGGAGTTTCAAACTACCACCAGAACAGCTCCTAAGCATCTTTATTTTGAGCATCCCCGTATGAAGCATCTTAAGGGGCTCATAGTACAAGGAATCGAGCTTAGACCCATATAGATGAATTTTTTTGCGATGATTTTGTAGTGGGCAGTTTATTGATAATGTTGTTTGCACTTTGCTTTAATTTTCATAAGTTGATTTTGTGGGAGATTTTGTGAAAATTTGAGCTCCAATTTCTGCAAAATGTTAACCCGGTCAAAACCCGGGTCTAGGGTGAAAAAGATAAGGCTTTAACCGTTGATTAATGAAATGGTGTTATCAAATATGAAGAAAATCACCAAAAGCCCAAAACACATTTTTCATTATTTTTCTAAGTCTTATTATAATTTGATATTATTTGGTGATTTTTTTATTTTTGAAGCAACTCAAGTGTTGCAAATAAGTACAAAATACATCTTTGTGGTTCATTAATTTTCACACTAAATATTCCTACCTCTGTTGCAAAATATAAGTTCAATTTGACTTTTTGTATTGAACTTTGACTTTAAATATTTTTGTTTGTATTATATATCACTTGATGAAAATTATACCAAATGAATAATACGAACAAAAATATTTAAGTTCATCGATTTAAAAAGTCAAATTGGACTTATATTTTGCGATGGAGGGAGTAATATAAAAAACGTTGGACAATCAACATTATTCTTCTATTAGGGGGTGCTTTGGTTGGAGGTATTATAGGGTGAGGAATAGGAATAATAATGAATAAGCATTGTTAGTATAACGCAATGCTTCATTATTCACTATTAAGCATTGTTGCAAACTCGGATTGTAAGTATGTAGTTTTGTAATTATGTAGGGGGATAATTCCAAGAATGCCTCGATTGCCTAAGTGCTGAGACTATTTAGACAAAAAAAAATTTATTTCCGTATCTACCCTAGGCAACTTGGCAAATCGAAATTAGCCAAGCATATGACTCCAAGTGTCCGACATAAGGGTCGCCAGTTACCCAAAAGTACACCAGTTCCCCAAAAAGTACACAAGTTGCCCTACCTTGTAATCCGAAAAGTCACACTTGTCACTTGTAGATTTTAGTTGCCCAAAAAGCAATGTTGCAAAAATCGTGAATCGGTAGCCGGGCGGTCGACCACCCTGCAACTTCTTACGTATTGATCATTGTCATATTTTGTTAGTACATTAATATTTACCTTGGTTTATTAAATCATTGAATATATTTTAAGGTTTATGTATCATCAATTCATCATTCTGTTTGTATGCATCTACGACGATTCTTTTGCCAATTTTTGAGATTAGCATGTTTAGTATTTTTTGTGATCGAAATTTGTGGTTTCAGTTTAGTAACAGAAAAGTTTCACGGACTTCCTTTTTATATATTATCTTTTATATAATAAAATAATTACATCATTTCGGATTGTTTTAACAAATCCCTTCTTATTGAAGAAAAAAATAAACCAGTAGGAGAGCTCGATTTTGCCACGTAGGTAAAATCGAGCAATATGATTGGTCAATAGAAAGTCAAAATTAAATTGATTTTGGTCAAACTTAATAAATTTGGTAGAGAAATTTGGTTAAGAAAAAAATTGCATAAAAATATAAGTGTCAAATTTATGAAAACAAAAACTTAAAAAAAGAGAAAGTAATTAATAAAACTTTGGTGGTTGAATTTTAAATAAATTATATAGAGCTAAGTGTAAAATTACAAGTTTCCATGTTTTTTTAATAACTTTAGAAAATAACCAAATAACCCCTTACACTTTATACCCCCTATACTTTATAATATTAACTTTGTTTAAAATTACATGAGTATTAGTATTAGTTTTTAGACTTTCATCCATTAAAATTACAAAATTTGGTAAATATGCAAATTAGTTTTAATACACGTTAAATATTTTTTAAACTACTGTTAGTTTTAGACTTTTCTATAATATTTTTTTAAATAAAGACTCGTGTTATTCTATTTAAAAGTTTAATTTATGCATACACAGGTTTGAATATTATATACAGCTAAATTATTTTTAACGTGTATATAAATATCAAATGATAAGCACGAGTTAATGTGATAAGAAAATAAATATACGCGATTCTCTTATACCAACGACTCATGGAATTGTTATTTGAAATTTATATATGGATATCCATAAAAACATTTTTAAAACTTTATAGAGCATATTTTAACTTTATCAACGCTCATTACGTGCTACTAAACTCACACATTTTGTACAACATGATATTAATAGTTAAAGTTAAAAAAACAATATCAACCTCAACCTCAACATGTCTGTCAATTAAATAAGTTATACAAAGCTAATTAAAAAAAAAAAAAAAAAAAAAAAAAAAAAAAAAAAAAAAGGAAAAAGAAAAAGGTTAGATAGTCATTGTTTAATTTAGAAGGTGTTCTCCTTAAAAAAAAAAAAAAAAAAAAAAAAAAAAAAAAAAAAAAAAAAAAAAAAAAACGCATCACCCAATCGTTATTTGATAACAATCACCTCCTAAATCAAAAAAAGAAAAACTACGTAGGTGAGAACCTAACTTTATTCATTGACATGATGTTTCATTAAAAAAAAATAAATAATAAAAAAAAACGTAGTAGTTGGCTGTTGTAAAGAAACTAAAAGTATTTACATGAGAATTATTAAGCAAATATATATAGTTTTTAATCGGGTTATTACGTTACTAAACTGTGATAATGTTATTGAGTTGGTAATAACGGATGTGAGATACAACCATTCTTCTATGCTTATGATTTATATGTTATCCTCTTTTTGCTTCTGAATTGAATTCGAAAGATACCTCAATAGAACTTTGACTTATGTCTTATCTAACTAATAGTTTTTAGTAACCTTTTTTTATGGTTTATTATTATTTTTTTTATACACACCAATTTTTAGTAACCTTTTTTAATGTTTTAGTGAAAATTTCTACATTTAATATTTGTGTTTTTACTATAAATACACTAAGCTATGATAGAATTAGTTGTGAGTTCAGGGGATTTTTTTTATTAAGATTCTCAAAAAAGCTTAAAGCTTTATCATAAACTTATTGTGTTATGGTAATTGAATAAGCCAATAAACACCTTTACTAAGCATAACCCAAACACCCCTTTAGTTCTAATCTAAAGTTTTCTTATTTGATTTTATAACTAACTTTGTTGTTATCCTCACTATAATGCAACATATTAGTAGTGTTTGCAGTTTTAAGATCTTATCGCACACACTAAAATGTAATGCAATTTGTTGTGTGCATTTTTTAGAGAAGGATTAAGATCAACACATGATTGTGGTGGAAGGATTTTTTGCGCCTTCTCAAGGTATGAATGTATAATTAAGTTGAGTTGCTGATTTAGATAATACATGAATGTATTTTAATGTACCAAAGATGTGTTTTAGTGTCTATATGAGAAATTTTATTGTAGAAATTCTTAACGGGTATCTTTGAATGAGTTAATGAAACTTAGCAAGCGTTTGCTGTCATTGATAACGTCATAACACTATGGGTGTCAACTAACGGTCTAAAATATGGGTGTCTTTAACCTTGATGATTTAGGCCAATTGTGAAGAAAGTTGCACTAAAGTGAAAGGTCGGTAAGGATTCAAACAATCCTAAAAGACTTGCGAATGTACTATTTGTCATTGTTTTCATGCATTTATAATTTACTTATGCAAGTAATAATAATTTCCTTATATAGTTCGGTCTTAGAGAAAAATTATTCTTATACATTATATATAAACTTATTCTACCATTACATATTTTTTTGTTTCTCTTTATGTAATAAAGAAGATATAGTGTAAGCATATATGTTAATTTGGTAATTTTATGGCTAAACTTGAGAAGCAAATAGCATAAACTTATGAAAATACAATTTTTCAAACAAAAATGTATATCGATAAACATGGTATGATGGTTATTCATAATCAAGGAAATAAATCAATTTTCAAAGCTATCTAAATATGTTACATATTTTAACGAAAATATAAGTAAAAGAAATATCATAATTACAAAACACATCGTAAATTGATAGCACGGGTTTGCAAAACTAAAAACATATATCACTAACATCTTATGCAAGTCAAGTATCATCATGTGATTTTGCTTGAATAATAAAATATTATTTTAATCCAAAAGCATTCTCCTAAAATAATATGTAGATTATAACATATATACACGTGGTTTTTATTTTTAGTCCACCAAGTTAAACCATTTAAAATATATTAAGTGATTCATTTAATCGATAATAATATATAATAAAAAGAAATTTTAAAAACCCTGTGCGTGCACAGGTATTCGGAATGTTTTTTCAAATCCCTTCTCATTGAAAAAAAAAATTGGACCAATAGCAGAGCTCGATTTTGCCACGTAGGCGAAATCGAGCAACGTGATTGGTCAATAGAAAGTCAAAATTAAATTAATTTTGATCAAACTTAAAAAATTTTGTGGAGAAATTTGGTTAAAAAAAATGCATAAAAATACATTTGTCAAATTTATGAAAACAAAAACTTAAAAAAAGAGGAAGTAATTAATAAAATTTTAGTGATTGAATTTTAAATAATTTATATAGAGTAAAGTGTAAAATTACAAGTTTTAATGTTTTTTTAATAACTTTATAATAAAAACAAATAACCCCTTACACTTTATACCTCTATAACTTTGTTTAAAATTACATGAGTATTAGTATTAGTTTTTAGACTTTCATCCATTAAAATTACAAAATTTGGTTATGCGAATTAGTTTTAATATACATCAAATATTTTTTTTAAACTAATGTTAGTTTTAAACTTTCATCCATTAGAATATATTTTTTTTTAAATAAGGACTCATGTTACTATTTAAAAGTTTAATTTATGCGTACACGGATTTGAAATACAACTAAATTATTAGTAACGAGAATATAAATATCAAATGGTAAGCACGATACTGTGATATGAAAATAAATATACGCGATTCTACTTATAAAACGACTCATGAAATTGTAATTTAAAATTTGTATATCGTTATCCATAAATTTTAAAAACTTTACGGAGCATATTTTAACTTCATCAACGCTCATTATGTGCTACTAATTCACATATTTTGTACAACATGATATCAATAGTTAAAGTTAAACACAAAATCAACCTCAACCTCAACATGTTTGTCAGTTAAAAACGTTATACAAAGCTAATTATTAAAATTAAAAAAAAAAAAAAAAAAAAAAAAGGTTAGATAGTCATTGTTTAATATAGAAGGTGTTTTCCTTAAATTATATAAAAAAAGGTGCACACATCACAATCCTTATTTCATAACAATCACCTCCTAAAAAAATGTAATAGTTGGCCGTTGTAAACGAATTAAAAGTATGTACATGAAAATTATTCAGCGAGAATATATAGTTTTAATTAGGTTATTACGTTACTATACTGCGATAATGTTATTGAGTTGGTAATCACGGATGTGACATACAACCATTATTCTATACTTATGATTTATGTGTAAACCTCTTTTTGCTTTTGAATAAAATCTGAAAGAGACATTAACAGAACTTTGGCTTATGCCTTATTTAGCTGATAGTATGTAGTAACCTTTTTTATGGTTTAACTTTTTTATTATACACACCAACTTTTAGTAACTCTTTTTCATGTTTTATTGAAAACTTCTACACTT
Source organism: Artemisia argyi (assembly GCA_030686995.1). Lineage (NCBI taxonomy): Eukaryota > Viridiplantae > Streptophyta > Magnoliopsida > Asterales > Asteraceae > Artemisia > Artemisia argyi. The sequence goes on from CM060684.1 coordinate 188,740,688, forward strand.
AATATTTGTGTTTTTACTATAAACACACTAAGTTATAATAGATTTAGTTGTGAGTTCAGGGGTTTTTCACTAAGCTTCTAAAAAAAGCTTATAGCTTTATCATACACTTATTGTGTTATGGTAATTGAATAAGCCAATAAGCACCTTTAATAAGCATAACCAAACACCCATTTACTTCTAATATGAAGTTTTCTTATTTGATGTTATGACTAACTTTGTTGTTATTCTCACTATAATGCAACATGTTAGTGGCTTTTGCAGTTTTATCATCTTATCGCACACACTAAAGTGTAATGCAATTTGTTGTGTGCATTTTTTAGAAGAGGATTAAGTATTAACACATGATTATCGTGGAAGGATTTTCTACACTTGCTCAAGGTATGAATGTACAATTTAGTTGAGTTGCTGATTTAGATAATACATGAATGTATTTTAATGTACCAAAGATATGTTTTACTGCCTATATGTGGAATTTTATGATAGGAATTCTTTTCGGAGTGTAATTTATCTTTGAATGAGTTAATGAAACTTAGCAGGTGTTTGTTGTTATTGATAACACTATGAGTGTCAACCAACGGTCTAAAATATGGGTGTCTTTTACCTTGATGATTTAGGCCAATTGTAAAGAAAGTTGTATTAAAGTGAAAGGTTGGTAAGGATTCAAACAATCCTAAAAGACTTGCGAATGTACTCTTTGTCATTTTTTTCATGCATTTATAATTTACTTATACAAGTAATAATAATTTTCTTATATAGTTCAGGTTTAGAGAAAAAATTATTCTTATACATTATACATAAACGTACGATTATATTTGAGTTCTACCCATTACATCTTTTTTTTGTTTTCTCTTTATGTAATAAAGAAGCTATAGTGTAAGCATCTATTTTAATTTGGTAATTTTATGATCAAACATAAGAAGTACATAACACAAACTTATAAAAATACAAGTTTCCAAACAAAAAGGTATATTAGTAAAAATGATATGATGGTTATTCATAATAAAGGAAATGAATCAATCTTCAAAGCTATTTAAATATGCTACATATTTTAACAAAAATATAAGTAAAAGAAATACCACAATTACAAAACACATCGTAAATTGATAGCACAGGTTTGCAAAACTAAAAGCATATATCACTAACATCTCATGCAAGTCAAGTATTATCAGTGATTTTGCTTTAATAATAAAATATAATTTTTTATCCGAAATCATTCTCCTAAAATAATATGTAGGTTATAACATATACATATGATTTTTTATTTTTAGTTCACCAAGTAAAACCATTTGAAACATGTTAAGTGATTCATTTTCTAATCGATAATAATACATAATTAAAACGAAATTTTAAAAACCCTGTGCGTGCACAGGTATTATAACTAGTTAGTGTAATTCGGATTATGCAAGTGTGAGTGTGACAAACACGTTATGCATCAACAACGAAAGTTTACAATATCAGAAGCAATAGCGGAGCCAGAAAATGTAATTACAGAAGCATTGAGCAACTAGAAGGTTTCAAGTGTAACTTGAAACAAGCCAAGTTCAGGGACCGAACTTAGAAGGGATCGAGGTGGGTTGTGTCCCTCAAAAAAATTTTTGACACTATATATATTTTATACCATTTTATATATGGTTTTGAGTCATTTTTAATATAAAAATTTCAGTAAAGTATATATCGGCCCCCCTAAAATAAATACTTTTCAAGCCGACCCCTTCACCAAGAACTTTGAAGTCAGGTCTGATTTCTTCTAACAAAGTCGAGTCGGGCTTAATTAATGAGAAAAAAAATACTTGCCAATAACATATAAATCCATATTAGGATTACAAATACTCAAAGAAAAACTAAATAATACTACAAATGGTATTAAATTGCTTGTCATCTATACTATCTATAATGGAAAAATGGTCAAAGGTGAAAAGTGGAAAAGTGAAATAGTCAATATTGTGAAATGTTGAAAAATGTATATAAGGAAATATTGAAATGCATTTAATACTCTTATTAAAACACCCAATTACTTAAAAGTACAATGATTTATTCACGTTGTACAACTAATTAAAAACATATCTACCAAATTAAATACAACCAATTAAAACACAAACCGGCTTGACCCGGGACGCTTCAAACACGGCGGGTTGTCCCGGTTTAATTTGACCCATTTTCGACCCAACCTAGCAAGTTGACCCAATTTAAATCGACCCATTTTTCGACCGGAACGGTTCAACCGGTTGAACCACCCGGGTCGAACAGGGTTTCAAAACATAATCCATTACTTAAAAGTACAATGATTTATTCACATTGTACAACTAATTAAAAACATATCTATCAAATTAAATACAAGCAATTAAAACAAAAACCGGGTTGACCCAGTTTAATTTGCCCCGTTTTCGACCGGAACGGTTCACCCGGTTGAACCACCCGGGTCCAACCGGGTTTCAAAACATTATGTTAAATTCCAAAATCTTCAAACTTTTATTATTTTTCGTTTATAACCTATAAACTTTTTTTATCAATAAAACTATCTGTCGCTATAAAATGCCGTTGCTATGCACGGGTACTCATCTAGTCATATAAATAACTCCATTTTTAAAAAATTTGATTACTCTATTAAAAGCATAGCATTTTTATAAAGTCAAGAAATGTTAGAATAGGAAACCAAAAATGAATAAGACTTCATAACAGATTTGTGATTTTTAGGCGAAAAATTAAACTTGAATAGTATATATACTTTGAGAGGTTTTTGGTTGTTTCTGAAACTTCCCAATTTGCAGACCGAACCTCAAGGACTTTTCTTTTCCAATCATCTACCATTTCTATCACCATACGCTTTTTGTTTCTCTACATGAAAAAATAAATAATAATAATAATAATAATAATAATAATAATAATAATAATAATAATAATAATAGAGAGAGAGAGAGAGAGAGAGAGAGAGAGAGAGAGAGTATACACATTTGAACTTTGAAGTAACTAAAATTGCAACTTTGGTTTGATTTGATGCCTAACGGGTACATAAATTACGCAATTATGGGGCATACCCAAAGTACAAATAGTTTTTGACATATAAAGCTCCAAATCCAGAGTTAATGAAATTACCACGCGAAAATATTGCATCTAAAGCAAGTGAAGTAGAGGGGGAGGGAAGCACGCAGTCCATTAGCATTTCCAACCTGCACATTTAGTAATAATGACCAAAACAGTTTAGATCAGATTAGCGGCTAACCACTTAGCTGGGATATTATACATGACTGCAAATAGAATAAAGTAATCAAATGAAGAGCATGTAGAAGCTGCTAATATTCAATCAACCAATAAATTATATACGCGAGAACACAAAGTCAGTGTATCTTCCCATAACCTTTCACCGACCCAGTTAGGTTGACCCGAATCACCTTTTGTCCAAAAGTTACTTTTAATAAGCAAATAGTGTGTTAAGGATAATTACAACAAAGATCATATTATACAATAATAATAATACAATTTGAATAAAACTATAAATGATGATGCTTATGCACTGGTAATGGGCAAAATTGTCACATGACTTCTAGAAGTCAGGCAAGTGAGAAGAAAGATTAGGCAAGAAAAGTGGTGTTCTGCAGTTCAAGATGCTACTTGCCTAATTGGGTGTCTCTATACTAGCGTGATGATGATCTGTGTGTCAATTTTGACCCATTCACGCACATATAGGTCGATTTGGATTGTATTTCATCTATAATGGGTGTTCATGTTGAACTTTAGCTAAAACTGAAATGGGTCACCTGGGTCAAGGGCAGGGACGGAGCCATGTATATATTGGGGTTGGCCAAGGCCCACCCAAAAACTTCGAAACTATGCTTATGGATCTAGTGAGAAGAATTAATGAAATGAGAAGAGTGAGAAAAAATTATAGCCACATATTTTAAATAAAGAAACAGAAATAATAGGATATGCATCTATTTTTTATGGGTGCATCTAATATTTGTGGTTGTAGTTTCTTCTCATTCTTCTCATCTTAATTATGTTTCTCATTTGATCCTAAGTCATTAGTATTAATGTAAATTTGTTCATTAAAACACACTTTGGCCCATCCAAGATCTATAAAAATGATAAAGCTTGTGTCTAAATTAAGATATGAGGCTTAGTAGCATAGTAAAATAATATACTTTGTAACGGTATCACCTATATATAAATTGTCATTTTTGCAAACTTTTAGTGGTATTAGCTGCTTATATGTTCAGCTAATCAATGGTGAATATTTCCATCCGAATAATTATAAAATCACAACATCTTTGAGGCACATATCAGTTTTAGACTTTCATTCAGTTTTCCACACACCAATCCCCCAATCATTTTAACTTATTTTCCCCCATCAGAAAATTTTTGAAATAAGAAAAACAAATGCGCATAATCCCTTTTTACTTTAGTAGTTCGTTGAAAGTCAGTTTCTTTGAACAGATAACGGCTCATAGTAGTTCTTCCACGTACCCACTCACTCATATGTAGAAATTCCTTGTTACTCTTATGGTTTCATCTTACATTACCTTTTCAAGCACTCATTACTCAAAAATCCATACTCAGTACACCTCACCTAATCACCATGATTTATAATACACAAATCAGCCTAACGATAGAAAGACAAATGTGGCATCTGATTTTCATATTCCGATCCTACTGCAAAATGAAATCAAAAGAAATAACTAAAATTATAACTCCCCTCGTCGTTAATTTACAAATAAATTGAAGAAAGGAAAGAAGACTGTCGCAACTATTGGAACCTAAGTTTCACGTATACGGGCAACATGGGCAGGTTGGATAACGGGTCAAAAATGGTAAATTTATACATGTCGGGTTGGACCAAACACTCAATCCATATTTTTTTAAGCTTTTCATACCTACCTAGTGGCTAGTGTACTAGTTACAAATTTGTATTTTTTTAGTTGTGTACTTAAAACATGGGCTAATTATCTAAAAATGTATCAAACTTGACACTTTTTACCGTTGCATGTAGCCATGTTATTTTTTTCCTATTGTGTGACTAAACTTTCGAATTTGGTACATTGTGTGTATTTTGTTACTATTCAGCCCTGTAAAATGACCTTTTTACCCTTTAAAATTTAGAAAATGTAAGGGTAAAATGGTAACAAAATACACACAATGTACTGAATTCGAAAGTTTAGTCACACAATAGAAAAAAAAATAACATGGCTACATACAATGGTAAAAAGTGTCAAGTTTGATACATTTTTAGATAATTAGCCCCTTAAAACATAAACTTTGTTTCATTGTGTTTGGCGACATCAAGGAGGTTAGAACCTATAATCATAAATAAAAACAGCGATATTACCATATCTAAACATACAAATCCAAACATTTTTCTATGTATATTACCATAAATATGAACATTCTTCAATTGCACCAAATCTATAACATTCATTATCACCTCAGATTATATAAACGAAAAAGCACATAATTCTGTGAAAGCCACAGTTCAATGAAACATGTGTGGAAGTCATGTTCATAATCCAAAGTCTCGATATCATCTCCATTTTCATACTCTTCCTGTAATACGACACACGTTTATAGCATAACGAAAACCATAAAGTAACAGAAAAAAAGTGAGCGCTAATTAATACATGTTGTTCTTCTTGTTATTTGATATATTTCATTCGCTATATAGAGGAGAAAGTTTACTGTCACAGACATAATAGGAGACATAATAGCTAGAGATGAATCTCACCCTACATATGTAGCATGTCCAGAATTTGGGTTGACATACCCATGAAAAGCATGTACTTTATTTATTTCACTTACTTCAAGATGACGTCGTCAGTTAGCCCGTCAAAGATGGATATTATAACTTCAAGGCCAAAGCACACTGAAGCATTATTTCGTACAACAAAGTTTTTTTACAGCTAATTATCATTTCATAACTGACCTGGCATAGATGGACCACCAAGACCAATTCCGCAACTAGATACATTTGGATGAAAAACTTGTGGGGGATTAGACATCCAACCGACAATTGGGGTTGGAATTGGGCCCAATGCAGGTTGAAAAGGGTGCATATCAGACCAATGTAATCAAACTTTCATCAAATCATAAATGATCTGCCAATACACAAAGATACTAAGGACAAAAGTACAAACCCCAAGTGCACACATAGGAGCAAAGCCTATGACTTTAGGTAATGGTCCAAGCAAGGTGACAGAGTGTCACACCCCCAAAATAGGGTCCAGCGGAAGCATACATGTAGCTGGGGTGTAACTCAATTGGTATTACAACACAAGTTCAAAAATGTTTTTCACTTGAATCATTTAGAATAAAATAGTTTAATCAAAATGTTGAATTTACATAGTTAAAAGTAACGCGGAAATAGGCCCTTAAAATAGTTTAAAACGGTCCCCAAATGAATAATCAGAGTCTTCTATGACCATGCCATGCCCTGCCAAAACCTCCTGTAGCGTGCCATTACTTAAAACCTGAAAATACATGCTAAAGTGTCAACACAATGGTTGGTGAGTTCATAGAGTCTTGTGAAAAAGAATGTAATGCATTGAAATGAAGATTTCCCAGCAAAGGCATCGTAAATCCACTCAGTTCCAAGTCCCGCCATAAGAGACTTGTAACCTGTGTGTTTACAACCCACTGCCAAATGTAATAAGTTTGTAATAAATCAGTCATAAGGTTGATGCAAAGGCATCGTAATTCCGTAGTAATAGTGGTGGAAAAGTATCGTAATTCCATAAGTAATTTTCGTATGTACAATTGCCACAAGTATAAAGTGAACCGACATAAATGTCAAAAATGCTACATTGTCTCTTAAGCTCATGACCCCGAAGCTAGACTTTGTAATGGCCCCAACAGAGTGTCTACCAGGCACTCAATTTGATAAGACATGAAATGCATTCGTCCCGTTGGAGCAACCCAAACACAAATGGAGGCGTCACCCTCAATAGATCTATTCATTCACTCTCGCTTAGCACTAAAATTAACGGTCCATGATAATAGAGGGGACTTGTCGTGAAGTGGTAGTAAGGCAACTTAAGCAATGTATGGAATTTGTAATACTTGGGCATGTACAAAAATAGTTGTTGCAATGTATTCTCCCCCATGGGATTTGAAATCGTATAAAAGTATAACACGAGTATTTAAGCATGTATCTCCCCCAAAGAGTTTGTAAAGTAATTAAACCAGTAAAAGTGGGGCTATGACTCACCTGATATGATGGTACCATGAACATGTAATGAGCTGAAAAACAAGGCGCGCACACTAGCCGCAACCTAATATGAATGATGAACGATCTAATTTAGATCATGAAATGATGTTATGAATGTCCATGCACATGTTTCCTATACCACTCTACTCTTTGAAAAATACTTGTTGTTATCATAAAGATATATATTCCAAGACTTAGGAAAAAATATTGCTATTAGAAAAATAAAGCTATTTGCAATATATATACTTATATATATATATCGTATGTATCAATGTTCGTGTTGAAATCCTCGGGTTGAAATCCTTGAAATAACGCCTTGTAGTGATAAAAATATACTTGTAATAACTAATACTTCATTAGTTATAAAATTGGGTACTTGGTATTATTTTAGAAATCTAGAGTTACTACGTAGTTTTGGCGTTAATATTTATAAAAGCTGTCAAAATGAAATGAGTTTTGCCGATATTCAAACGTGAATATCTTTGTCGTTATAAGTCCGTTTTACTTGTTCTTTATATCCACGGTTACGTCTTAGTATGTAGTAATATATTTTGGAAAGCTCGGCTCCTCCGGGTTACGTCTAAAGCCTCTTTTTGTCCGGCGAAAAACGTCCAACAGCATGTATTTTTCCGGAAAATACTTTTCGTCAATAAATTTGCAAAAATCATAACTTCTTCGTTATAAACTCTTTTTAATCCGTTCTTTCGCCTACGGATTCGTTTTTGAAGTATTTTCTAAAAATTTTGCCAAAGTTTCATTTGTGTTTACTGATTTTCCAGATTTTACCAAAATGGGACAGCATGTTTATAAACTTGTTAGAAATCCATTTCCAAGGTTCAAAACTAGTTTCTACTTCAACCAAATCTCTTGCAAACTTCACAAAACTATACTAATCTTACCATACACCTTCTTAGGGTGCCATGGGTTCCTAATCACTAGTAATCAAGTTAATTTTAACAAGGGAACACCTAAAACCAATTCTAGGGTTTGTATGTTCAAAAAGTATACAAAAATAAAGTGGTATAACTAGTTTGTGCATGAAATTAAGCATGAATACCATAAGATACATATGTTAATTTGATGAAATCATGAAAATAAATTTGAATACTCACTTTGAAATAATAGGTGATTAAAGGATGAGAAATCTTGGATTACTTGTGTTTTTGTTGGATGATTCTTGATTAGAATGATGAAATGAACAACTTTGTAGCTTTGATCTTTGAAAAATAATGGTTTGATCTTTGTTTCTTAAGTGGGTCGTGGGTTTTGGGGAAGAAAGGGAGAAAAGATGAGCTTTTTGCTTTATGATTCTTGAAATGTATGTTTGATTAGGTTTTTGTGGTTTATGTAATTAAGTAACAACTTATAATGTATTATATGTACACATAAATGCCTTAGGTTAGGAAATTGTATAAATTTGCCTAGTGAGGACTTTAGGGGGCCGGTTTTATATGAGAAAGAAAGAAGAAAAATCGGTTTTGATAACTTAGCAAAATTTAATGTAGTATTAGTTGTAGTTTTGTGTAAGTATTAGTTATAATCGGGTACCGGGTTTGCTAGAAATAAATGTTAACAAAGTTAACCGGGACAAAATAAAGTCATAATAATGATAAAAATATGTTGGGTACAATTACTGAGTGTTCGGGTGATTATTGTTTAGTTTTCACGAAAACCGTCATAATATTCAGAAGCTTACGTTATAAATAAAATAAATTTCCAAAATACTGGGTAAATGAATGTTATTACTTTTATGATGATAAAATGGATATAAAAATATGTCGGGACCATTGTGGGAATATTTAGATATATTCGTCGTGTATAAACCGGGTGTTAACGTTTATTATAAATACTTATAAGAAAAACGTTAAATGTATCAAATATATAAATTTGAAAATCCTAAGAGTGGTATAACATGGAAATGCTGTTATGATGATATGCAGACTGTCTCTAGTCCGTATGCAGTGTCCTTAGCACTAATGAAATGAATTCGCACCTAAACCAATCCGGTTACGCGAATTTGAATACCCGTAAACTAAATTTACGATGAAACGTGTAATGCAAGTGAATAGTGAAAACTTTTCCGGCAATGAATAGTGTTTAGTGAATAGTAATATTTCTGAATGCTTCTCGGAATGTCAAACTGACACAAAAAATGATGAATAGTAAACTGATGAATAGTGTTTTGATGAATAGTGTTTGATGAATAGTGTTTTTCCAAAGTTCGGGAAATGACCTAAAATGACCTGAAATGGTGAGTTATGACAGTCTTCCCCTCTAAAAGGAACTTCGTCCCGAAGTTCAGTTTATGTTAGTTTCTGAAAACATATTGATGAAAAGGTGATGATATTCGAGAATTCCAGCGAACTCTAACGATAGGAATTCGACTCTGCTTCAACTGTTTGACCTCACGGTCCATGATTTCTACTTGTTCTCCTGCAAGGTTTATGTTTGACTTTGGGTTGGATTCCTTTCCAAATGGAATTATGAGTGACAATTCTGAAAAGATGATAATACGTGGTTGTGTAATCCTGTTGTTCTCTAACAAGGCTCAAGTCTGACGGCCACTAGGCCTACTCTGTTTGAAATATTACATGGTCCAGTGTATATCTCGGGTTTAACTTTCCAAGTTTTCTGAATGATATCATGCCTTTCCTAGGCAGAACTTTCAACATAACTCTGCCTAACAACATGAAGTTTTAATGGTTTACAACTTATTGAACTTGTAACTGATTCTTGACTTGTAGGAAATTTCTGGTTATCTCATGAATGCCTACTAGACTAGTGAGTTGAGCCTTTTCCAAATCTCGATCCGTCAATGAATGTTGGCACTTCGACCATAGAGTGCCTCAAATGGTGTAGTCTCTACGCTCGCGCGATAACTATGATTGCAACTGAATTTGAGTTATGGTAATTGGTTAGTCCAGCCATTTCTTGAGTCAATCGCTCATGCTCTGAACATATCTCCCTATGTTTGAATTATTCTCTAATTCTGACCATTGGTCTGCAGATGATAGGTGGTGTGGTTCCAAAGAAATCTTAATGTAATCGCTAGGTGTTTGAGGTGAATTAAATTCCTCTATTAGAAATAATTGAAATGGATATCATGAATCTTGTAGAAAACTTACAAGGTTAAGTCTGTCAAAGGGTGTTGTTGAAAATAATAGATTAGGATTAGGATAAGGTTGTGATCCTCCGCAGGATGTCATGAATCGAGTCTTTCTCCACCTACGATGCTTAGTCTCCATTACTACGATTTTCCCCAAGCTCTATGTCATTAAATCACCAAATCCTAAATGTATAAGTATTGTAATATAGTGATTGATTTTTCAAAGTTTGTTTTGAGATTGTGTTTTGTTCATAAACCTTCCCCCGAATAAATGAATCTACAAGTTTAAACAAACGGCTTTCCAAGTAACATTTTTTCTTGATGTTTCAAAATTTAATAGTTATGCAAGATAGGACAGTTTTCAATACAAGATGGATAATATGGTTTATCAAAGATCGATGTTTAAAATTTCTTAACAATTCAATAGTTTTGTAAAGATTAACTTTGCTTATCAAAATAGTGCCTAAGAAAAGTATTTCTTACAAGATATATGTTTTGCATAATTGTAGTTTGGAGAAAAATCCATTTGAAAGTGAAAGTATTAAGAGGATAAAATAGTCAGGTATGTATGTTTGCACAAAGGCATAGGTGTCTAACATGTTTGGATAAAGTCTATTGGTGAGGACATGTTCAATCTATAGTCTCGGTTAAGAGGTTGGATTTATCTCTATGGTGTGGCTTAGTGAGCACTCGTATCGAAAATAATCCTGTAATTTAGTCAAGCCAATACTTTCTAGATGATAGAATTTTGGTGATCAGGCCAGTGATAGTGGTTCGAATGGTTTTGTGATATCCTGAGATTTCTGTTGAGTTTTGAATGGTCTTAATGTACCGAGAGATTCTCCTTATAGATGGTATGGAAAGTCTTTCCTAGGGAGGTCATTGATAATATCCACTTATCAATATAGGGAGTAGTGTGCGATGAGTGACATAGGAATCCATAAAGTGTCAGCTAATTCTATATATATATGGGGATGGGGAAAGGTAATGATAGTGATGGTGAGAAGGGAAGAGACTGTGACAACTGCGACAAAATTGATATTGTGATAAAAGAAAATACTGTGATGCAAATGTATCGTGCATAGACGTGAATGTTCATGAGATGAAATGATCAATTGACGTGCTTCCAATCGGTGATCCACGAAGTGATAAAAAGTATGAATGTTCTGACAACGAGGGTATACACACACATGCATGAAACATTTGGAAAATGAGTTGAGAATTTATTCCAGACAGAATTTTATTATAACCATTCTCAGTGTTGCAAAATTCATCTCTGAGTCAGACATAGGTGGTCAGCCTATATCTCACTATCCCGGGTTGAATATAGATGACCAGTCTATATCCCACCGAGGTTCCATGAATTTTGAAATACTCAGCTCAGTCATACTAAGACTATGTCCTTCACAAATACCAAGACGTTCTGAAAGACTAAGGCAGGTGACCAAACTCGAGGTCAATGATGAAACTATGCAAGGAAAAACATAATGCGGTGACAAATATGATACATGAACATGCTTATATGAAAGACAATTATAGTAATCAACTATAATAAATGAATATAATATATCAGATAATGAGACACAAATCTCATCAGCTATGTCAGCAACTAACCACAAATGAGGCATCATCTTGGCAGGCAGGCACGTGACGGTCATAGGGTTAAGTTTTCTTGAAAGTAGCTATAGTCTAGGTTTTAAAAACACTTAGTTCGCTATAGCCAAAGCTCTGGTACCAATCTGTCACACCCCCAAAATAGGGTCCAGCGGAAGCATACATGTAGCTGGGGTGTAACTCAATTGGTATTACAACACAAGTTCAAAAATGTTTTTCACTTGAATCATTTAGAATAAAATAGTTTAATCAAAATGTTGAATTTACATAGTTAAAAGTAACGCGGAAATAGGCCCTTAAAATAGTTTAAAACGGTCCCCAAATGAATAATCAGAGTCTTCTATGACCATGCCATGCCCTGCCAAAACCTCCTGTAGCGTGCCATTACTTAAAACCTGAAAGTACATGCTAAAGTGTCAACACAATGGTTGGTGAGTTCATAGAGTCTTGTGAAAAAGAATGTAATGCATTGAAATGAAGATTTCCCAGCAAAGGCATCGTAAATCCACTCAGTTCCAAGTCCCGCCATAAGAGACTTGTAACCTGTGTGTTTACAACCCACTGCCAAATGTAATAAGTTTGTAATAAATCAGTCATAAGGTTGATGCAAAGGCATCGTAATTCCGTAGTAATAGTGGTGGAAAAGTATCGTAATTCCATAAGTAATTTTCGTATGTACAATAGCCACAAGTATAAAGTGAACCGACATAAATGTCAAAAATGCTACATTGTCTCTTAAGCTCATGACCCCGAAGCTAGACTTTGTAATGGCCCCAACAGAGTGTCTACCAGGCACTCAATTTGATAAGACATGAAATGCATTCGTCCCGTTGGAGCAACCCAAACACGAATGGAGGCGTCACCCTCAATAGATCTATTCATTCACTCTCGCTTAGCACTAAAATTAACGGTCCATGATAATAGAGGGGACTTGTCGTGAAGTGGTAGTAAGGCAACTTAAGCAATGTATGGAATTTGTAATACTTGGGCATGTACAAAAATAGTTGTTGCAATGTATTCTCCCCCATGGGATTTGAAATCGTATAAAAGTATAACACGAGTATTTAAGCATGTATCTCCCCCAAAGAGTTTGTAAAGTAATTAAACCAGTAAAAGTGGGGCTATGACTCACCTGATATGATGGTACCATGAACATGAAATGAGCTGAAAAACAAGGCGCGCACACTAGCCGCAACCTAATATGAATGATGAACGATCTAATTTAGATCATGAAATGATGTTATGAATGTCCATTCACATGTTTCCTATACCACTCTACTCTTTGAAAAATACTTGTTGTTATCATAAAGATATATATTCCAAGACTTAGGAAAAAATATTGCTATTAGAAAAATAAAGCTATTTGCAATATATATACTTATATATATATATCGTATGTATCAATGTTCGTGTTGAAATCCTCGGGTTGAAATCCTTGAAATAACGCCTTGTAGTGATAAAAATATACTTGTAATAACTAATACTTCATTAGTTATAAAATTGGGTACTTGGTATTATTTTAGAAATCTAGAGTTACTACGTAGTTTTGGCGTTAATATTTATAAAAGCTGTCAAAATGAAATGAGTTTTGCCGATATTCAAACGTGAATATCTTTGTCGTTATAAGTCCGTTTTACTTGTTCTTTATATCCACGGTTACGTCTTAGTATGTAGTAATATATTTTGGAAAGCTCGGCTCCTCCGGGTTACGTCTAAAGCCTCTTTTTGTCTGACGAAAAACGTCCAACAGCATGTATTTTTCCGGAAAATACTTTTCGTCAATAAATTTGCAAAAATCATAACTTCTTCGTTATAAACTCTTTTTAATCCGTTCTTTCGCCTACGGATTCGTTTTTGAAAGTATTTTCTAAAAATTTTGCCAAAGTTTCATTTGTGTTTACTGATTTTCCAGATTTTACCAAAATGGGATAGCATGTCCATAAACTTGTTAGAAATCCATTTCCAAGGTTCAAAACTAGTTTCTACTTCAACCAAATCTCTTGCAAACACTAATCTTACCATAAACCTTCTTAGGGTGCCATGGGTTCCTAATCACTAGTAATCAAGTTAATTTTAACAAGGGAACACCTAAAACCAATTCTAGGGTTTGTATGTTCAAAAAGTATACAAAAATAAAGTGGTATAACTAGTTTGTGCATGAAATTAAGCATGAATACCATAAGATACATATGTTAATTTGATGAAATCATGAAAATAAATTTGAATACTCACTTTGAAATAATAGGTGATTAAAGGATGAGAAATCTTGGATTACTTGTGTTTTTGTTGGATGATTCTTGATTAGAATGATGAAATGAACAACTTTGTAGCTTTGATCTTTGAAAAATAATGGTTTGATCTTTGTTTCTTAAGTGGGTCGTGGGTTTTGGGGAAGAAAGGGAGAAAAGATGAGCTTTTTGCTTTATGATTCTTGAAATGTATGTTTGATTAGGTTTTTGTGGTTTATGTAATTAAGTAACAACTTATAATGTATTATATGTACACATAAATGCCTTAGGTTAGGAAATTGTATAAATTTGCCTAGTGAGGACTTTAGGGGGCCGGTTTTATATGAGAAAGAAAGAAGAAAAATCGGTTTTGATAACTTAGCAAAATTTAATGTAGTATTAGTTGTAGTTTTGTGTAAGTATTAGTTATAATCGGGTACCGGGTTTGCTAGAAATAAATGTTAACGAAGTTAACCGGGACAAAATAAAGTCATAATAATGATAAAAATATGTTGGGTACAATTACTGAGTGTTCGGGTGATTATTGTTTAGTTTTCACGAAAACCGTCATAATATTCAGAAGCTTACGTTATAAATAAAATAAATTTCCAAAATACTGGGTAAATGAATGTTATTACTTTTATGATGATAAAATGGATATAAAAATATGTCGGAACCATTGTGGGAATATTTAGATATATTCGTCGTGTATAAACCGGGTGTTAACGTTTATTATAAATACTTATAAGAAAAACGTTAAATGTATCAAATATATAAATTTGAAAATCCTAAGAGTGGTATAACATGGAAATGCTGTTATGATGATATGCAGACTGTCTCTAGTCCGTATGCAGTGTCCTTAGCACTAATGAAATGAATTCGCACCTAAACCAATCCGGTTACGCGAATTTGAATACCCGTAAACTAAATTTACGATGAAACGTGTAATGCAAGTGAATAGTGAAAACTTTTCCGGCAATGAATAGTGTTTAGTGAATAGTAATATTTCTGAATGCTTCTCGGAATGTCAAACTGACACAAAAAATGATGAATAGTAAACTGATGAATAGTGTTTGATGAATAGTGTTTTTCCAAAGTTCGGGAAATGACCTAAAATGACCTGAAATGGTGAGTTATGACACAGAGCACATGCCCCGTTTGGTTGTCCACATGAATGATCCACAAATAATGTATGCTAAAGTGTCGAATTTCATATCTTGGAATATGGTCTGGGTCAAAACTAAATATAATCAAACAAAAAAGAGCTAAATTGAATATATAACCTATATTAGGCACTACAGAATATTATATACTTAAGGGGGTGTTTAAGATTGCATATTTCAAAACATGAACACCAACATAAAAAGTTAATGTCACTTGTGTTGTAGTACTTAAACAAACATAAAATACATAGGCATCGACGAGTTATAAACTATTCTCCTTTTTAGTCAAGCTCAGTCATGGATGTGATATTGATTCAAGTCTTTTAACTCCATACAAAGATACTTCAAAAAAATATCTACAATACGGTTAATATAAGAAAGGGAACCACTGCCATTTATAAAACTAACGCCCTTTTATGAGGGTGTTTATTCATTCATATGTAAACGCCTGTGTTGTGCATATTGAGTTTCTTTTAACTGAAGACATGGTAAAATGAAAAAAGGTTTAATTTCCAAATGTGTACAACCAATTCATACCTGGTGGCCATGTAGTAAGCACGTAATGGTGTTTATCATCTCGGTCTCTTTGTTCAACTGCAACACAGACAACAGCGTTAGTACAATTACCTTTGAATTAAACAAAACTTGAATAAGTGATTAGTCAAATTAATCGGTGAACATCTTCATAAAAGGGTTGAGTGGTGATTACGACAACTTCATTAGCTACCGTATCAATCAAAATATTAGTATTTGATCACCTAACAACTTCAATAACTACTGAATCAATCAAAACAAGTGATCAGTCAACTTCAATAGCTACCGTATCAATCAAACTAAAAGGGTTCAGTGGTGATAACAGCAAGCTCATCACCAACAGAAAAATCCAAAATGACAACATAATTTTAAACTCAACTAAAACATAAAACTTTCATGTATTATCTAATCTTTTTTCAAACATTCCTACCTTATATCAATAAATTCAAACATTTATAACTTTTCAAGATTACTTTATGATAAATAAAGTAAACACAATATGTAATAAAATTCATCAAAAACAAATATAAATGACCAGAAACTGGAAAAAATCAAAGAACCTTAATACCCAATTAGGTTCCATGATTTTTTCGTATTGTGATTAAAATGATGATTTACGGAAAGTTTTTTTTTTTTTTTTTTTTTTTATTTTTTATTATTATTTTTTTTATTTTATTATTATTATTATTATTATTATTATTATTATTATTATTATTATTTTAAAGGCATTTACGGTAAGGTTGATGATCGTTTTTGATTGATAAGGTTTATATGATGATTGATTAAAGGGAGGGTTATACTTTTTGGAAAAGGATTTAGGTCTAATGAGATCCGGGGAAACTTGATTGATAAGCGATGACGTATAGTACATACTCGGGTTACGAACCCGATTAATGAACATTACTAAGACTCAAACCCATCACGAGTGGGCTATCATAACAATGATTGAGCTACCATACTAATGGTTTGGGCTCATGAAAGCCCAAACCCAAAGTTATTTATGGTTTTGATATAGATATCTCTTATTTAAGGGATATATATAAAAAACAACCGGATATATACCGAAGAGTAAGGAACACGTATCCAATAAGGATTTCGTGCCTATATAAAGAATATCATAACTCTCGTTAAAGGTACGGCTGACAACCCTAACTCTTCAATATAACCCTAAAAACCGATTACTTACTCTCACGTCGGAGGATAATCGTGGGAGACAATCCCACGATAAGCCTAACGGTGTTTGTTTGTTTTCTTAGTGCGCATGTCTCTAGCATTAAGATCTAATTGGTACGAGAACAGAAACCCAAACAAGGAACACCCAACTTTTGTATCAACAAGTGGCGCCATCCATGGGACCCTACACAAAGAACTAGAATGATGAAGCACAAAAACTCAAGCCAGCGGACTCCGCAGTTGGAAAAAACACATGGTGACCCTTAGAGGAGGAAACATCAAGATTCGACCTCTAAACAGGCCCCTGGAACAACCAATGCGCCTAGTCACCAAGAATTGGTCCCAACCCTAATTCTCCCAACGGTAGAATTGCCCACAGGGTCTACCCAGGCCACTACGGTGGCCCCAAGCGCTAAAGATCTTCAGAGCACTCTCTTCACTACTCCCCATCAAACGATACCCACTGTGGACAACACTGCGCCGCCACGCGCGCCTAATCGAGATAAGGGACCTAATGTAGAGACAGATACCCTTGCACTGGAAGAGGATGTGCCTGAGTTAATGCTAAATAATTTTGTGTCTCAAAATTATGAAACTTTAACTAACCTCATGCAAGAGGAGGCAAGAATAAGGTCAAGTCAGAGCCTGCAAGCCCGGCTTAACTTTGACCCGGAATATGAAACATCCCCGTTGCGCTACCAGAAAGAGGGGCACGAAAAGGATAGCCGCAGACTTCCAGTATTTGCTAGAGTTGGAAGGACAAATATTACTGACACAACATCTGATTCACAATACTCAGAGGAGTATGAAGACAATGGAAGGCGTACCAATGTCCACGCTAGACTTGGTAATCGCAGGATACAAGATAGACTTGGACGGCAACGCTCACCAAGCGAAAGCTCCTCAAGGTCTGGAAGTAAAAGAATCCATGACAGACTTGGGAGGCAAACTCCCCCAAGTGAAAGCCCCCCAAGCTCCGACTCAGAAGAAAAGCGGTGCAAGCGCCGCAGAAGGGACAACTCCTCCTCAAGCAGCTCTTCGGACAACGAGGACAAAGAGACAGGACACTGGAAGTCCAGGGGAGGGCATCGTGAAGGAGAAGATGAAGATATATCTCTCCCTTGGCACCGCCAAAAGGTTGACGCATTCACGCGGTGCATCAGCGATTATTCAGATGACAAGAGAAGGCGCATGCCCGCCAATGTTAAAACATATGATGGAACGGGTGATCCCGATGATCACCTAAAAATTTTCGAATCAGCTGCTACTATCGAAAATTGGCCACAAATATTTCAGGGTTCAGCTATGGTTATTCTCATGGACACGTGTTTTATTTTGGGAGTTTTGACCGGAGATGTGATTCAAACACACACAATCCTTTTTATATGAGGTAGGGATACCTAAAATTTTGTAATTATGTCATCATTTTCCTTCATCGAGGCCAAAAAAATAAATTGTGAGTTTGGATTCCAACTCTAATTGATCTCAAATGTGAGGATGTAAGACTGCACAACAGTGTTATGGATTTCTATTAGAAATGTAGTCAAGGTTGTGAGATATCCTTAGGGCATGTTTGGTTGGGGGAAATGAGCTAAAAAAAAAAAGAAAATGAATTCATTTCCTTTTTTGAGAGCCGATGAAATAAAAAAGTGGAGATTTGCAATTCTTGGGGTGTTTAGTTTATATACAAACTCAATGAATTAAATTCTTTTACTTTATGAGTGGAAATCACTTCTTTACATTGGAAAATAATTTTTGAGTGGATAATAATAATAATAATAATAATAATAATAATAATAATAATAATAATAATAATAATAATAAACGAAATCTTCAGCCCCTACATGGTCTCATCCTCAAACACATGAAATCTTCGTCCAAAATAGCCATAAACGCCCCGGTTTTCATATTTTTCGTCCCAGGTACTTAAAATGCAAGAAGAAACGATTTAGAAAAATATTTGATCAAATACGTATGACTTTAGGGACTAAATAACCCCTTAAAATGGTATGTTTTAAATCTTTATCATCTACTTACCGTAGCCCCTTGACATTGGGTATGTTGTTTTTTGTGGAAAAAAAAAAACAAAAAAACAAAAAACAACAACAACAACGTTGTATGCTTGCTTTCCGTCTTCTGTCTTTTAGTTTCTTCTTTCTTGTTGCACACTTTCACACATGCATTATATTATGAGCTCTCTCACTCAGGGACAGACTTACGTAGGAGCTGTGCCACACCCAATTTTAGGTCATAAAGTATGATTTTGTTTATAGAATATGTATTTTAAAGGCACGTGCTACCCCAATTTATCAAATAAAATATCTACATTGCAACTTTAGTACTTATAATCTATACGTACTATATAATGCATCTAATTTCAAACATAACTCATAACCAAAAATTAAGATAAGGAGCTCCAATTATGAGGTGACATGTATCACTTGTCAACTAATTCCAAGCCTAACTCTTAACAAAAAAGTAAGATAAGGAGCTACAATCATAAAATGACATGTGTCACTTCCCAAATTAAAATTCATCTTTTATTTTCAAATTGAAATATCTTTTTATTTATTTATTTTTTTTATGATCTAATTTCGCCATATTTTTTAAAATTTTGTGCTTTTTAATTCAACATCTATTTTAATATATTTTTATTAGTTTTCAGTTTTTACATTTTTAGTGAGTTTATTTTTATTAATTCAAAATTTTACCACTTTAACCTTCATTTCAATCAATACAATCTTGTTTCGACAAAATCATATACTTTGGGGGAAGTGTTTGACGGGTAAGAGATTGCGAGGGTCTTTTTATATGCAGGAATAATAATGTCACAGGAAGGCAACGGAAACTCAAACAAATAAATACAACTAACATATATATTCGGAGTGTTGTGAAATGAATTTATTAAGCGGGTAAGGAATTGCGGGAAAAGTTAGGCTATCAACTTTTTTACTATATTATAATATAACTATATTTATCGTCACCGCTGTGCGCGGGTATGTAATTAATTATTAAAAAAGAAAAAAAAATTTGTGTAACATCCTCTCTAAAATTTTGAGTCCG
Organism: Artemisia argyi; assembly: GCA_030686995.1. NCBI lineage: Eukaryota > Viridiplantae > Streptophyta > Magnoliopsida > Asterales > Asteraceae > Artemisia > Artemisia argyi. The sequence continues at coordinate 188,760,761 of CM060684.1, forward strand.
ATGATCTCATTGGCACACTTATCATTGGTGAAATCTTCCTAAAAGCAGTCTGTTTATTTTCGGATATATGTTAGAAATAAGGGTATGATCCGTTTAGATATTTTATTTACCGTAGCCCCGCGACATTCTGTGTTGTTTTTTTTGGTAAAAGAGGAGAGAGAGGGAAAAAAATGATTAAAACAGCCGTAACAAAGCAAAGAAAGGCCGAAATAAAACACCATTCGTTTCACAATCCACCGGAACTTAATTTCACAAGTCCACCGGTCAGGTCACCGGAATATTCCTCCGACCACCACTATCATCACCGATCAAAAATCACCGCCTCACCGGTAAATTTCATCAAATTAAATCTCTTAAGTTTATGATTCATACATTTAGAGTTTTTGTGAATTTAGATTATTGCTAATTAGACTGTTAGCTTTTTTGTTTTTCGGCTTATATTTCATAAGCCCCAATTTTCCGGCTTATTTTGAAACTTCTGTTCTTATATAAGCTTATTATAATATGGTAAACTTATTTAAGCCCATGAGTCTCAAAATAAGCCGGAAATTTGGGGCTTTTGAAAAAAAAAAGCCAAAATCAAATAAGCTCATAAGCAAATACCCCCTCAATGTTGAAATAATTATAGGGATAATTATCGAACTTAGTTTATTTGCAATCTTTGGTTTTTCTGACTTTCGAAATATGTTATCATTCAAGTTGGCTTTCGAAACGGCTAAATTATTACCCATAACCACTTTCGAAAAGTCAAAACACCTTACATTGCGCAAAAAATCAACTTCGATACCCTCAATTGATTTTGTGATTTTAGGATTATTCGGTTTCAGGAAAGAGGGTATAAAGTTTTTCTTGTCTAATACTAGTATAAATATAGAAGCTTTGGTGTGAAATTAGGGGCTTGAGATTAAATTACATATGCAAATCGTTGATTTGAGATAAAAAATTGAGGTCAATTTAGTGCTGATTATAGAGTGGTTTTTAGTGTTAATTTGGATTTTGTTCTTTTGATGTTTGATATTTAAGATGAAACTAAAATTTTCTTTTTACCATCGTTAGTTTTAATTGAAATTTGTAAGTATTAAACTAGTATCCAAAATAAGCAAATTTTTTAACACTTGCGTTCTTTTACAAACCAATGTTTATGTTCAATCTTGATTCTTTTTTGGGCATATAGATAGAAGGGTTTTGGCGAAAAGATGAGCTCTTTCTCAATTACACCGAAGAAGACACCTTTTCAAAAGCATCGTGAAGAAGAAGAGGCGAAGAAAAAGGTGCAACCTTTGTGGATGTTTATTAAGGTTGTGCAGTCTTGTATTTAGTGCAATTCTGACAGAGAATTTGATAATTATGCAGAGGGCTGAAGATGAAACAGCCCGTTTATATGCCAAGTTTCTCGAATCGTTTCAAGGGGATTCTGCACCTGGTTCAAAAGCTTTTGTTCGAGGAGTGACAATTAACGATGAAAAAGTGAAACCAGATGCAGGTTAGTTCATGTTATAAGGCCTTGGATGCATTTTCGGTTTTTGTTATCAAGTTTTGTGTAATGAATTAATATGGTGCATAAATATGGTTGTATGAATGATTTATTTTCCATGGACACATTAATAAGCAAATGGGCCTTTTTATTCATGCGCGAACGCAGGTGGAAATTCCAAAGAAGTTCAAAGAAGGGGAGTACGTAAACAAGCTCTTTTATTTGATTTAAATATGTTACACTGCTCTTATTATAAGGCATTCTAAGTATAGAACTTATAAGGCAATGAGTTCATGAAACTTTAGGAGCTAGGAGTGTTGTTATATGTAGCTCTTGTTTGTAATTTGATGACGACATTCATAATGTTATGATACCCCAAAAAGAGCACTCCCAGTGTCAAGCTACCGATGCTATTCACATTTATAAGATTACTAACACACTTAATTTGTCCGCACACGCTCAATAGCTGAAGAATGAATCAGTAGTCCTTTGTATAGTCTATTTTGTTTGTTTTTTTTTTTTTATGTTGATGGAAACTACCATATGGAACTAGGTGAATTCTTGTCAAATGAGCCTGAGATTGGTAGAAATGATGTTTAACTTGTGAAAATATTGGTTGGATTTGAGAACGTTCAGTAGGCTAGTGATTAGCTCGCACCAAGTTTGGAAGCTTTGAGCTCAGGGTGCACCCTCATATAGCTTGAGTCTGGGATTTTATATATGTGCTTACATCAGCTTGGTTGAAATAAACTAATAAAGTTTGATAATTTTATGTGAAGTTACATGCAAACGGTTATTGTTGCAAAATTATAACCCACTAAAACATATAACTTATACCAGGTGGATAGTATATCCTTAAATAGACTTGGCACACAAGGGTCTTCTAAGCTTGCCAAGCCTTTCGCGGTTCACCTTATTCAGTTGACCATATAACTTTGTTGCCATGTGTTATTAAATTTGTAGGTGGCTATATCATCATCTTATTAAGAAAACTTAACCCTTAAGTTACCGATTTTGTTTTACACTTTAACTTAATATAAATACATGGTTCATAATTTGGGTGGGTGTCGACTGACCCTTCCCAAGGACCAGCCCCGAGCAATGTTCAGCTGGATTAAACCCATGACCTATTTCTTCTAAAGCCCTCCCTTTATTGGCGGCCGCTCCACAGAGACATTTGCGCTGGGGGAATAAGTGCTCGAAAGGCTTGCCCCGAAGTTGCCGCCCACCACTAGGTCATCCCTTATTCTTATATGCTGTTATCCTTATACCCATTCACACGTTCTTGCCATGGGTCTTTATGGACTTGGTACACAAGGGTCTTTTAAGCTTGCCAAGACTTTCTCGGTACAGCTAGTTCAGCTGAGCATATAATTTAGTTGCCCTATGTTATTGAATTTGTAGGTGGTTATATCATTTTCTTATTAAGAAAACATAACGCTTGAGTTTTTGATGAGGAATTTGTTGGTGCCTTTGTTTGGTGAGGGCAAGATACTTTAGGACTAGCTCACCAAACCAAGTTACCCATTTTGTTTTACACTAAACTGAATATAAATACATGATTCATAATTTGGGTGGGCATAGTGTGTTCCATTGCAGTTTGCAGGGTGCTAGTGTATCTGAATACACGTCCTTCTTCTTGATGCTGCAGAGTAAATTAAATGAAGTTCAAACTTGTTGACTATTAGGGGATATTTTGTATGAATCATTAATAAATAGGCATATGTACGTGAGTTTAGTACAAGTGTTGAAAATTATGTATTGTTATATTTTTGCCTGCAGGTATGTTCCTTCTTTCTTACCCCCTCCCACAGCAACCAAGGGTAAAGAAATTGAAAAACAGGTCAGTGAACTGCTGAAACATTTATATTCTATTTCCTTGTTGACTTTTTGCATAGTTGCAGTGTGCATTTGACTTTTTTATAGTGGATTATAACGGATTTCTACTACTTACAGAAGGACGAAGAGAGCCAAAAGAGTATATAATAGGGAAGGCAAGGAGTATAGACTATTTTATGGGGGATTTGAATCATGAATAAGAAATGAGAGAGACAACACCAAGAGCACGAAAACTGGCAGGACGGAGTGTTGGACGTCTGATTTCAATGGTAAGATATGATTCTATTAATGGGTATTTTAGGCAGTTCATCATTAGTCAACGCCTATTTACGCTTTTGAGTGTTCCAATGAAATGCATACATTTTCTTTTTGGCATTTGTTAAATATTACTGAGTTTGATAAAGAGGATCTCTTATATATATGTATTCGTCCTATGTTTCGAGGCTTAATTCCTTTTTTCAGGTACATGGTTATTATAAAACTAATGCATAATTTTTTTTAACAAGTAACACTTATAATTGAAGCATAGAAAAGGGAACATTTTGGGATATATGTCAACTGAAAAGTTAGTATTTGGTCTTACAAATGCAGGGTGATACTATGCATTGGTGGCGAACTGATAACCGGAAGTGGGAGGTAATAATTACCTCAACATATCTAAATAATCTAAAAGACGTAATTGGTACCATTTGTTAGATGGGTCCCACGTGCTCTGCCAACAGCCAAAGGTTAAGAGAATGAGGAGACGGGAGCAACATTCGATGATGGAAGAAGCAGGGTATGATTCTTGTTAAGACATTCCTCATTGTTGAACTTACTTCAGCTAGATGAAATTACAGTTGCTTATTATACTTGATTTGCTCTCAAGGGATGGCAAAAAAAAACCCGTACCCGATGGGGACCCGATCCCCAAACCCGATTTGACTGGGGATGGGGATGGGGATGGGGAATCCCCGAATTACGTAATCGGGTATGGGGCGGGGATGGGGATAACATCAATCCCCGAACCGGAACACGGCCCTCTTTTTTTAATGTATAAATATATGAAAATTATATGTATAGCCATACAATATTTACTTTTGAGTGTATATTTCTATGAGCATTGACATATATGCATGTGTAATATGTAAGTGATCAAATAGCTTAAAAAATATAAATAATTAAACACTAATTATTATATATTACTTAACCATTGTTTTGTTCGAATTCTCACATACAATGCACGCTATTCTTATATTATATGTTTTGCAATTTTGTTGAAAAAGAAATGGGAGCTCATACCAATGTATAGGTTTTACTGTTCATTTCACCTTTTCCACCAATAATTGATATTTTGCATAGTAAACTTCAAATAAAAAGCGCATGTTATCACGATTCACGGGTGCTAATTGAAATAATTGATGTCCCACTTTTTTTGTTAGAGCAAAGATGTCCCACTTCCATTCATTTTTTCTTTTTCAGTACTTTTTTGCTTTTGTACTGTTGGTTTTACTTTCACATTAACATGAAATTTCATTGGAATTACAATTTCTGTACAAATATTTCATCCGTGTGTGTTAGGTAAACCATATCTTCTCTAGCCGAGCTTCTGTTGTTAAGTGAGTTTTCTCTTTCTTGCAATCAACTTTCTACGATTCCAGTTATTTTTAAAGGCATTTCTTTTGCTAAAGCAATCACAGTAAGTAAATCTTTCTCCGCATTCTTCATTCTTAAACATCCTACACTTCTGAGAGTTCTCAGTTTTCTTTCATTAGAGAGATTACAGACACCAATTTCAGTGCTTCTTTTTCAACAATTTGATCTTTCCCATTATTATTTGATTGATCAGCTAATAATTATTGGCATCCTTTGTGACTGAGTTCAAACATCTTCAAATCCAACTGGAAGATATCATATTAGCCACCAACACCTTTGATGAAAGCAAGGTTATTTGAAGTGGTGGTTTTGGAAAAGTGTATGCAGGAGAATTGTCTCACTCTCAATCAGTAGAGAAAAGTCTGGTTGCTATTAAGCGCCTTGATCGTAGATATGGACAAGGCGAACCTGAGTTTATCAAAGAAATCAGAATGCTTTCATGTTACAGGCATGAAAACCTGATATCACTCCTGGGATTTTGCTGCCAAGGGGGTGAGATGATCCTCATTTACGAGCATGCATCTGGCGGAAGTCTCGATCGCTTGTTAAGTTCCGCTGCTCTCACTGTGACATTAAAAGTGCTAACATCCTACTTGATAAGAATACGACAGCGAAGGTTTCTGACTTTGGGCATTCAAAGATGGGTCCTGCTAATCAGCAGTATTCGCTTCTTATCACAAGTCGCGTAGGTACCCCTGGGTATTGTGATCCATTGTATATGAAGATGTGCTCTTTAACAAAAGAGTCGGATGTGTACTCGTTTGGGGTTGTCTTGTTTGGAGTCTTGTCTGGGAAACTATGCGTTGAATATAGCAAGGGCCAGATATAAAGCTAATTCACGTGCCTACGTGGAAACAAAGCTACGAAGAGAATAAGTTAAATGAGATTATTATGCAAGATCTCATACAACAAATGGATCCGAGTTCATTGAAAACATTCTCAGACATTGAATTTCAATGTTTACGAAAAGCTCGTGAAGAACGGCCAACAATGTCTCGTGTTGTGGAAGAACTGGAGATGGCACTTGACTCACTGGAATTTCCCCGATCTCAGGCTCGAAGTGCTAACAAAGTGGGGAAGCTTTACTTAAGGCTGTGGATCCTCTTCTAATATACAAAACTGGAAAACAACTCAAAGAGCTTGTCTCCAAAGGCTTAATCACTAATGAGGGCATAACGGTAATTAGCTACGTTGCGTTGAGTTATTTATTTGAAGATTTATATTGGTAAATTATGTTTAAAAATGTTAGCCTTTTTGTGGAAATTGACTTCATTGATACCAAATACATATGTATTTTCACTTATAAAACTAATATGAATCTTTTTGTTAAAAATGACATCTCAAATGTGTCAAAATTGAGCCATCAAAATTAATCCAATTTCATGTACTTTAAAAAAAAAAATGACATCTCAAGTGTGTTTATCTTTGGAGGAAAATAATAAATGATTTAGTTTACTCATAATCTATTTGAAACTTAACACAAAATAAAAAATGAAACATTGTTATCAACGGCAAAGACTCACATACGAGACTTGGGCCCAATTTCCTCGACCAAAAGCTGAAAAGACCCGGCCCAAATCTATGCCCTGAGTTTTATATTGTAAATCCAATGATAACTAATTCGGAACTTTATTTTTTATGGACATGTAGCGGCTGTCTATAAATGAGAAGGGGGAACACACTGAAAGGATTTACATTCAAGCCTGTCTCCATCCCGATCATATTGACAGTTTACAACATCCGTCGAATTATGCATGTAGTGAAAGTTCAAGGTGACTTATGCTATTCCTATCCTTTTTGTTTGGAACAACAGGGAGTGAGTTATGCATTTATTGAGAGTTCAATAACTTATTTAGTTTGTCACTCTTTAATTGCTTCCTTATTTCTTCTTTATGCAGATTTCCAAGGGGGCAATGTTACAAATATGGGGGGCATAGATTCAAAGCACGTGTGAGAGGTCAATACTTGACACCTCAAATCCCATACACGCTCAACCTTGTTTTTCGATATAGATGGAACATAATGTTAATTCATATGAACCCCTTGATGAACTTAAACAGATTCTCTCCAAAGGAATCTACCTTAACAGATACAAAACGGTATTCAATTGGTTATGTCTACTTATAAGCCCCACCACTTTGAATTTTTATTTACTATATTTTAATAAATTAATAAGAGCACAACTAATTCCCAACTAACTAATTATACAGTGGAACACTGTCACATGATATCCATGAAAGACTGTTTGATTCTACTCCTTGATATAAGTCTTATTATATAAGTCAAGGTGACTTGTCATACTCAGACTTATCCCTATTGTTTCGTAAGTATATATAAATTGATGCATCATTCTTTGCTTCTTCTTCTTCATGCAGATTTCCAGCAGGCTTTTATGAAACAAACAATATGGGATTCAAAACGCATGTGAAGACGCAGTTTTTGTCCCCATCAGTCATATACACCGTGAACCTTGTATACAATTGTTTCTCAGATGGTAAACAAGTGTACGTAGATCTCAAGTACAGATTAAGAGGGGAGGCAACAACTTCTGTTGTGTACCTTGCAAATCGGAGACAAGGTGATTGGTTGCATATGGCTAAATTGTATCAATTCACTAGCGATGGGAGCATTGTTGATCTTGAAATTGATTTTGAAAATTCTGGAAACAATATAGACGGAGTAGAAAGCATCTTGTTTCAGCCCCTGGAAAAAGTAAGCTGACATATACAGGTTTATTCATCTTAGTCCTTTTCTATGATAGTTTTAGAATCTAAAAGATTCACAAATGAGGTTAACTGCCACAATATCTTGAATTAATTGCCAATGAGGTCATGTTGGGTTGGGATGGGTGGATTATGATTTGCTAATAAAATTTAAAATTTAGTTGGAAACTTTAAACAAATAAATTGTCAATGGAGATACGGTATTTGTAGAAGTTAGGTGGAAGCCCAACAGAATTAATAGGTTCTTAAGAGGAAATAAGTACTATTGCATTGTGTATAGGCTTATAGCTAAACTTTATATGTAGGTGGAAGATCAATTGTTAGAGGATGACAGGGTGGAGGATATTGAAACTATATCAGATTCAGACACATATTGTGAACAAAAGATACCAACTGATTATGAACAAACACTCAAATTGTCAAAAGTTAGTTAATTTGGAGTGGAAAACAAAGAAGGAAGTATACTCAATTCTTTGCAAAGGGTTCCTGCTTGATAATGATCATCAGGTATATTTTTAATATGAATGATTATCATTACTAGTTTACTTCCAATTTTCAAAACTCATTTCAAACATAATATTCCTGCACTTAGCGTATCTATATCGATTTATAGTGGTTCAGTGTTGATAAAAGTGGGAAGAAATGTCAAATGCTATCTGCAAGAGCAGCTGTAATAGACGATAATAACTCAAACTGGGTGTCTTCCAACGAATCAAGGTTCTTCCCTTCATATTTCTTGCCAGTTTTTCAGTAACAGTTTATATCTTATGCTTATGTTTGCATCACTTTGCAACTGTGATATGATGAATATTTGGCAGAAATATTAGAATCTAGTTAGGTGGTGCACTAGTGCTTATCGACCTTAAGTGGCAATCCATATTTGAATAGACTAATATTGAAATCTATACAATAAGCAATCTATTCTACATAACTATCTTCACAATCTGAAGTCTAAACCATCACTACAAAGTAATGATAAAAAAATCTTAGTATCTTACTGGCTTTAAAGAATACAGCTCTATTGACCCTTGTTTCCTCTTTCAGAATTTTGAATATTCATGCCTACATTCCACAGCTTTGCTGCATTGAGGGCTGCCTCAATTTGCTTCACTTTAAAACTCATTAGCTAAGCTTTATAGTGTCAATAATCCTTGCATACAGCACGTCCCAACTCACTTTCATCTCTGAAACTCTGATCTTTTTCCTGCCATATGAAGTATATAGCAGCAGCAAGTACGATTCTTCTAAGTTCTAAGGATGCTCCAAATGTCGTTTTATGATCTAGGAGAAAAATCCTGAATAATATCTTGCCAACCATTAGTCAACCCATTCAAACCAATCATATCTGCAACTTAAACTCATTACTGCACTTATCCCATCTAGTGACTTATTCTGTGTTTGTAACCTTTCATGAATTGCCATCCATAGGAGACTTGTATGTCTAGGATTACACTGAGAGTACCATACCAAAGAAAACCACTGCACTTCTGGAGTTTGACTTCTAATAGCTTCCCAAACATGTTTATTAGCAAACACGGCTTAAATAGAAGAAAGGGGTGTTTCGGTTAATGTGGGTATAGTGTTAAAAAAGATAGGGCCAACGACTTAAATCGACCAAAAGAAATTTTTATTCCACTGCATAGACAATGGTCTATGGTCTATCTTTGGAAAAAAAAAAATCAATTATAGACTGCTCAATTGTGCGACTTTTTTTTGCTTGACTCCACTTTTATTTTTTGCTCGACTTCACTATTTGGAAAAAAAAGTCGCCCGTCTATAGGCTGAAATAAAAATTTCTTTTAGTCTATTTAAGTAATTAAGTCGAAAGATATTAATAGGTGTTTGGAAAAAAAAAGGACGAAAAGACAAAGTTGCCCTTCCAATTAACGAAAAAACTAACGACTATTAGCCAAAAAAGATGAAACGCATACTTTGGGGACAAAGTGATTTTTGAGAAAAAAGGACCAAATACGATAATCGGGTAGACTTTAAATAAGTACAAGGGCATCAAAATCCACACAAACAAGCGAACAACGATGATAAGGGTCTGCTTTCAATATGGCACATGGCCCCCGAAATCCACGGGATGACCCTGATGGTAACCGAGTCAATGTGGAGAACCAGATGAAACAAGATTCCTTTTGAAGACTGTCACAAAAAAAAAGGAAAAAAAAAAAAAAAAAAGCTTACTGTACAAACATATTTAATGGATTGTCTCAAGTTCAATTCCTCCTAGGTGCAAACAAATTTAAGTGGCCACGTCAGGAAAAGGGAGGGCATTACCTAGTTTGAGTCTGTGTGGTGGTCTGTTAAAACCCCGTGGTAGTCGGCCAAAAGGTCGGAAATCATGGCTACCAAAAAAAAAATGCTAAAAATTGCATTTATTTACAGTGTTTTTGATATTATATAATTACATTTTCTGACTTTCGATTAACTTTGCAAACCGACCAAGCAATCTATCAAAGTACAAAAATACTCCCTAAAAATATTTAAAAAGGACTCTCAGATACTTTCACCCTTTAATTTATGTCACCAAAGGAAATATTTTCTTAGAAAGCTTTACAAATGATTAAAAAATCTTTTCGTTTTGTTTATGAAGTTTTGGTTTTGTGTAAAAATGTTGCACGTTACTACCATTTTTTGATATATTAAACAGACAATAGTGAACAAAAAGTGTTACTCTATAAAGAATCTTACTCATGTGTTACTATTATTATGTTGTAACTTGAAACATAGCAAAAACTTAAAAGTACCCATACTGGTCATACTAAATTAATAGTAAAGTGATGAGCACACAACAAGTTTACAAAAACAATTGCATGAGGCCCAGCCAATGCGCAGGCCAATTATCGTTGTGTGCGAGTTTGCATCTTGGAAATGAGAGCTAGCAAGATAAACTCGGCTCAAGTATGATAAATTTTCATTCACATAATTGAGCCAGAAAAAAATTTAATCCCCAAACAACTGACAAATCTTTGAAAAGTTAATAGTGCTCCTAGTCTAGTCGATCTTAACGGGCTGATCGAATAGCCTAGCTTCAAAGCAAATCCCTTACACCAGCAAAAAGACGGTTGCCAGTTCTAGTAAAACTTTCATTCAAGCTCTCTGTTTTGTTTTCTATGTCGCTTGTTTACATATGTGTAGTAAATCTAACAAGTACTCTGTTCTTTCATCTATGTCACCAATGTAAATGTTTTCTTGAAAAACTTTACAACTGATTAATGAAGACCCTTTGTACTATATAATTAAATTAATTATGTGATTCTGTGAAAAATGTTTTGCCCATTTTTGATAGAGTAAACCGAGTAGATAAAACAAAAAGTGATGCCGATATCAAGTCTTACTCATTTGTTACTGTCACTATGGTGTAACATAGGGTTTAGGGTGTTCACAATTCAGTTTTATTCCAAAAATTGAACCGATTTAGAACCGGACCAGTTTCTGAAAACGGGTTTCGGAACAAAAAATGAAGTTGTTTGACAAAATGCTCAAGTGAAATTTGACTTTCCTGGCTGAAGTGGTATATTTTCATGTTACTCTTTAATTATTGATACAGTTGTAGGGATGAGAGTTAAAGTTAACACATTGACATATATATTAAATTTGTGTACATAATAGTTATTTATATGCTACAAATTAAGCTGATCTATGCAATGCCTACCAAAGTGTTTGATACAAAATCTAGCACAAGTAACTACGTTATTCTGTTCGTGAGTGGGCTGTTAGTTCGTGTTTTCTTTTCCTTGTTTTAATGGTTATGTAATGGTTATCGTTTATGATAACGTTACACTAAATATTATGGGATGAATAAGTAGTGAACAACTTAGTGAGCTTTATCTTTAACACTTCATTAAGTAAAACATGAAGTTGTATGTTTTCCTATATATTTGCATATATGAAGATTTGTTGGGATTTCAACTGTTTCATATCGTGGATGGCTTCACAGGTGAAGAGAGTACATGTAGAGTACATGTGTGTTGCTGATTACACCCTTAACTCCTCAAGGTTGATTATTCAGCGCGTGTTAAGTATCAAAATTTTAAACGTCAAATAAAAGGACGTCCTAACCACCCTCAATTTGTTTACTCAAACTGAAAGTATATTATTAGGAGTATTATGGGAAGAAACAAAGCAGTAGGGTCGGACTAAATCCCCATAGAAGCTTGAAGGTGTCTGGGTGATGAGGGGGTAGAATGGCTGACTTGCATCTTCAACAAGATCTTCTCTGGTGCAAAGATGCCAAAAGAATGGAGACTTAGTGAAGTCATCCCCATCTACAAGGACAAAGGAGATGTGCAAGTGTGTAGCAACTATAGGGGCAGTAAGCTACTTAGCCACATCATGAAGCTTTGGGAGAGTTATTGAGAGAAGGTTGAGAAGGGAGACGAGGGTGTCCAAGAACCAATTTGGTTTTATGCCAAGAAGGTCATCGATTGAGGCTATTCACCTTCTCAGAAGTCTGATGGAGAAGTATAGAGAAAGACAAAAGGACTTGCATATGGCGTTCCTGGACCTTGAAAAGGCATATGACAGTGTCCCTCGCAAGTTAATTTGGAGAACTCTAATTGATAAAGGATCCCCAAGGAGGTAGGTGAGAGTCATTAAGGATATGTACGAGGGGGCTAAGACCCGTGTACGGTCCACGGTGGGGATCTCAGAGTTTTTCCCTGTGGAGGTTGGGCTCCTCGAGTGATCTGCCATTAGCCCTTACCTCTTCGCATTGATTCTCGATGAGTTATCTCAAGGGATACAAGAGTGTATCCCATAGAGCATGATTTTCATTGACGACATTGTGTTGGTGGCAGAATGGGCGGAAGTGTTAAACAAACTGGAGGGAGGCTCTAGAAGACAATGGTCTTCGGGTGAGAGAGAAACCGGATTAGAGCTGGTTGGGGGAGATAGAGGGCGGCGTCGGGAGTCCTTTGTGACAAGAACGTCCCCCTAAAGCTAAAGGGATAATATTATAAGGTGGCGATTGGACTGGCTATGTTGTACGGGTCTCAGTGCTGGCCTATCTCTATGGCCCATGCTAATAGGGTCGAGGTGGCGGAAGTGAGGATGCTAAGGTGAACTTGTGGTAAGACCATGGTTTAAAAAAACGGTCTGAGGCGGCGCCTCGAGGCGCGCCTCAAGGCGAAACGGCCATAAAACGCATATGAGGCGGCGCCTCAGGGGGGTGTTTTGGAACGTACGCCTCATGTACCTGAGGCGGTGGTGAAGCGTATGAGGCGGCGCCTCAGGGCCGAGGCGGATTTTCTTTTTTTTGAGCCAAATCAGTCAATAGTATTGATTTTGTACCTTGAATCGATTTACTTTTAGGGTTTTTAACCCCATATAGCGCCGGATTCGTGATTTCCGGCGACGAATTCCGGCGGCGGCGGTGCAACATCTGCCAGAAACCCAAGGAGGAAGAGAGGAAAGAGGGAAGAAAGATATAACGGCTGGAACTTTGTTTTACTCTTTTAGGGTTTTAATAAGTTTAGACTTTTTAACATTTAACCCCTCTATCTTTCACTATTTTACATTTAGTCTCAAAAAGTTTAAAATAAGTTTGTGTATTTAAACATTTGACCCCCTCTATCTTTAATAGTTTACATTTAAGTCTTAAACTTATATATAAGAGTTTATAAAGTTTGTATATAAAATATATAAATACTTATTAAAACTTATATATATATAATTTCTATATTTTTTTTAATTCCGCCTCGACCTTACGCCTCGGTCCTCCTCGAGGCTTACGCCTCTTGAGGCGGAGGGAAAACGCCTCGAAACTCGTTTCCGTACTTTTAAACTTTGGGTAAGACCATGTTGGACATGATTCCGAACGGAGTTTTCAGAGCAAAACTTATGGTCGAGACTATTATTTCGAAGATGAGAGAAGGAAGATTGAGGTGGTCATTCAATGAATTTATAATAAGATTGAGAAGTAAGAATAGTCAAAGCTCTATTAGTAGATGGTGTAAGGAGGGGTAGACCCAAACTCAGGTGGGAGGATAGACTTAAGCTCGACATGAAGGAGTTTCTCTTGTTCGAGGACATGACTTCAGATAGGAAGGTATGGAGGGATAGAATTAGGATCTGCGGGTAGCTCCGATTAGGTGTTTCGTAGGTTTTTTCTTTTATTTATTTATTTTTTAATTTTTTTGGCTTTAGGCTTTTTAGGCGTCTCTTTGTTGCCTTGCCCCTTGGGTTTCGGGTTTTGGTCTGTGGTGCCCCCCCCTTTTTTTTTGCTTTGCCTTAGCTTTAGGCCCCATGCGTTGCCCTGCTTTTCTACGTGCCCTTTTTCTGTGTTACTCCCCTAGGTTTGCTTGCTTTTCTTGGTGCTTTGGTTCTCTAATTTGTCTGCGTTTTGTTTGGTTTTCTGCTTTTTGTGATTCTTTGCATGTGCCTTTGTTTGTGCCCCTCTGCATGTGCTTTTGCATGTTTGTCTCTGTCTCTTTTGCTCTCCTTTCTCTCCTCTCTCACCCGCACACCTGCACTTGCCGGAGGTCTCATTGGAAGCGGTCTCTCTACTTACGGGTTTTTCCTGGGGTAGAGGTAGGATCTAGGGGTAGGATCTGTCTTCATTTCTACCTCCCCCATACCCTGCCCAGGCGGGATTGGGTTTGTTGTTGTTACTGTTGTTATTTTTGATAAAATTCGGTTATCTTGAATTTGGACACATCACTATTTGTTGCATTATAACAACTGTCACTATTTGTTTAGTGCATAACATCTCGAGACATACATTTTTAATTTTTTTATGCAATCATGTGATACATGCACCCAGAAAATAATTGTGCATTGTGTTTAGGCCTAGCTGAAAAGTTTTCTTTGAGCATCAGGTCCCAATTTTATCATGAAGGCATCTGGAATCATGTCATGAAGGCATCTACGCTGACCCCACGAAATGAGCTGCCTTTGAGCATCAGGTACCAATTTTATGACGTGCCCGAAATCATGTGATACGCACATGGTTTGTTGCCCCAGTGTCAATGACCCGACATAATATTGTAGCAACATTAAAAATAATTGTAGAGTATTGTACTAACATTAGAAGTAAATTTAAAGTATTTTCCGTGTTAAGACAGTTAATTGGATTGATTCTCATTTACTCAGAATGAGTTCATTTGAGATTTCATGTCTCATGTGTTTGTTGATAAAAATAAATAAAAACTTAGCTAAAAGGTAACTTGTTTAGATCTAACTTGTCGTAAGCTGGCTGGCCAAAATGAATTTATATTACTGTATTAGTACTCTTTTTGGATTCCTAATTTTTGAAATGTATTTAGTTATTACAGGATTTACACCAAGTATGCAATGAGTCAGGCTGACCCATATGAAAAAATTATTTTATTTGACCCATTCGCATAGATACATTAAAGTCATGAAACAAATCTTTCTCTGCCTTCAAGTGTTGACTTCTTCTCAATTCTTAAAAATCTTTCAGTATAGGAGAAATGTGAGTTTTCTTTCATTAGAGAAATTACAAACACCATCTGTGGTGCTCTATTTTCAATGATTTGATCTTTCTCATTATTATTTGAACTAACTACGGCATCCTTTGTGACTGAGTTCAAACATCTTGTAATCCAACTGGAGGATATCATATCAGCCACCAGCAACTTTATCACCGATAAGTATCAATTTAAAGGTTTTACAATTCTTTCAACTTTCTCTTTATATAAAATGAGCACCTTTCATCACTGAAGTGATGCTAATGGAGCACTTCCATTCACATTTCCTTTTTCAGTACATCTTTTTGCTTTTGTAAGAATCAGTTTCATATTCCCATGAAATTTCATTGTAACTACAACTTGTATATAATCATTTCATCCGACTTTGTTAGGTAAACCATATCTTGTCTAGCCAAGCTTTTGTTGTTAAGTGAGTTTTCTCTTTCTTGCAATCAACTTTCTACGTTTCCAGTTAATTTTAAAGGCATTTCTTTTGTTGAAGCAATCACAACAATTAAATCTTTCTCTGCATTTTTCATTCTTAAACATCTTACACTTCTGAGAGGTGAGAGTTTTCTTTCATTAGAGAGATTACAAACACCAATTTCAGTGCTTCTTTTTCTACAATTAGATCTTTCCCATTATTATTTGATCAGCTAATTACAATGGCATCCTTTGTGACTGAGTTGAAACATCTTGAAATCCAACTGGAAGATATCATATCAGCCACCAACAAGTTTGATGAAAGCAAGGTTATCGGAAGTGGTGGCTTTGGAAAAGTGTATGCAGGAGAATTGTCTCTCTCCCAATCAGGAGAGAAAAGCCTTGTTGCTATTAAGCGCCTTGATCGTAGATACGGACAAGGCGACCCTGAGTTTTTCAAAGAAATCAGAATGCTTTCATGTTACAGGCATGAAAACCTGATATCTCTCCTGGGATTTTGCTGCCAAGGGGGTGAGATGATCCTCATTTACGAGCATGCATCTGGCGGAAGTCTTGATCGCTTGTTAAGTTCCGCTTCTCTCACTTGGACGCAGCGTCTCAGGATATGCATTGGCGCTGCGAAGGGACTAAGCTTCCTTCATGATCCAAACGGGACACAACAAAGAGTATTGCACTGTGACATTAAAAGTGCCAACATCCTACTAGATAAGAATATGACTGCTAAGGTTTCTGACTTTGGGCTTTCAAAGATGGGTCCTGCTAATCAGCAGTATTCGCTTCTTATCACAAGTCTCGTAGGTACCCCTGGGTACTGTGATCCATTATATATGGAGACGTATTCCCTAACGAAAGAGTCGGATGTGTACTCTTTTGGGGTAGTCTTGTTTGAAGTCTTGTCCGGGAAACTATGTTTTGAATATATCAGGGGTCAGTTAAAGGTTTATGTGCCTTTGTGGAAAAAAAGCTACGAAGTTAATAAGTTGGATGAGATTATCTTGCAAGATCTCATGCAACAAATGGATCTGAGTTCATTGAAAACATTCTCAGCCATTGCATTTCAATGTTTACGGAAAGCTCGTGAAGAACGGCCAACAATGGCTCGTGTTGTGGAAGAACTGGAGATTGCACTTGAATCACAGGAATTTCCTGATCTCAGGCTCGAAGTGCTAACAAAGTGGGAAGCTTTACTTAAGGCTGTGGATCCTCTTCTAATATACAAAACTGGAAAACAACTCAAAGAGCTTCTCTCCAAAGGTTGCTTAATCACTAATGAGGGCAAAACGGTAATTAGCTACATTGCTTTGAGTTATTTATTTGAAGATTTATATTGGTAAATTATGTTTAAAAAAAGTTAGCCTTTTTTTGGAAATTGACTTCATTAATATGTATTTTTACAATTTTACTTGTAACCCCAATATATAAAAACTGACATTTCAAATGTGTCAAAACTGAGTCAAAACGGTAATTAGCTACATTGCTTTGAGTTATTAATATGATTGTTAAAATTGACATTTCAAATGTGTCAAAACTGAGTCATCAATTTTATCCAATTTCATGTACTTTTCTTAAAAATGACATCCCAAGTGTGTTCATCTATGGACGAAAAAAATAATAAATGATTTAGTTTACTCAAAATCTATTAAAAACTTGACAGAAAACCAAAAAAAAAAAAAAAAAATGCTTTACCCAAAAAAAGAAAAAAAAAAAAAAAAAAAAATGAAACATTGTTATCAACGGCAAAGACATACCCACTAGACTTTGGCCCAATTCTCTTGACCTAAATCTAAAAGGCCTGACCCAATTTATGCCTGATTCTCAAATTGCAAACCCAATAATAACTAATTCGAAACTTAACTGGACGGGTAGTGGCTGTCTATAAATGAGAAGGGGGAACACATTGAAAGGATTTACATCGAGGCCTGTCTGACTCCCGCTGAAATCAAAGCTACCAGGCTAACACATCCGTCTGATGATGACATTGTTAATTCAAGGTGACTTATTTTATCCCTTTTGCTGGTTTGTCTATGTAAATAAGGAATATGGAGTCAGTTTGGCATTTAGTGAAAGTTCAAGAGGGTATTCAGTAACTTTATCGATCCTTTTTCTCTAATTGTTGCCTTTATTATTTTTTATGCAGATTTCCAGGAGGGCTATGTTACGGATATAAATATGAATTCAAAGCACGTGTGCGAGGTCAATACTTGACACCTCAAATCTCATACACGCTCAACCTTGTTTTCCGATATTACAATCAATCCAATGTCAATTCATATAACCCCCTGAGATACAAAATAGATGGAGAGGAAAAAGTTTTCATAATTTACCCTTCATATATGAGAGAAGATGGATGGTTCATTGCTCCATTATATCAGTTTACAAGCCAACACAAAACTGCAGACCTTCAATTTGTGTTTGAATTCCGTATTATCCATCTACTAGTCGCTGGCATCGAGTTCCAACCATCTGAAGAAAAAGTAAGCAGTTTATTGTCAAGGTTATGTTATTTATAAAAGATGTAATGAAAAAATGACACTTAACCCGAATGTATGGCTCAATTGCTTGGATATGTCATTATATAGGTGGAACTTCAAGTGTTTGAAGAGTACCAACACATAGTCGAGGCTGGCTCACAATCTCTCGTCTACAGATCCCTTCAGGAACTAAAACAGATTCTTTCCAAAGGAATCCACCTGAAAGATTACAAATCGGTAATTAATTGGCTATGTCTATTTATAAAGATAAACTGAGCTCAACTAATTCCCAACTTGCTAATTACGCAGTGGTTTTCACTTAATGAGAAAGGAGAACACTGTGAATTGGTATCAATGGAAGATTGTTTGATTCCAAATCAAGATTTCCCTTCTCGAAATAAGTCTAATTGTTGGTCAAGGTGACTTGTCGTACTCAGACTTATCCCTATTGTTTGATAATTATATATAAATTGATGAGTCATTCTTTGCTTCTTCTTCTTCATGTAGATTTCCAGCAGGCCTTTATCAAACAAACGATAAGGGATTTAAAACACATGTGAAGACCCAATTATTGTCTCCATCACTCACATACACTGTCAACCTTGTTGTTTACGCTTCTTCATATGTAGTCCTCAAATACAGATTAAGTGGAGAGCCAACAACTTCCACTGTGTACCTTGCAAATGAAAGAAGAGAAGATGGGTTTTATGCAGCTGAATTGTATCAATTCAGTAGCAATGGGAGTATTGTTGATCTTGAAATTACTTTTGACAACCATGGATCCAATCTACAAGTAGAAGGCATATTGTTTAAGCCCCTGGAAATAGTAAGATGACAAATACTGGTTTTATCATCTTAAGTCAATTTTTAATTGTCATTTTATAACTCTTACAAAACAGGTAAACGACTACTATAATCATTTGAATAAACAGTGGCAAAAAGGTTGTGTCTGGGTAATAGGTCAAAATTGGTTTGGGTCAAAATGGACCATTTTTTTGTTCTGAGTCAGACATACGGGTAGAAAAATGAAATAGGAATGGAATTTTAGATTTCATTAAAACTGATAAATAGTCAAAGGAGTCTGATACAAAATTTATAAAAGTTACGAATCAACTTTTTTATAGCTAAAACTAAAACTAAAACTAGTTAACCAATTACTTTGTAAAAATAGGTGGAAGATCAAGTATCAAACGATGACAAGGTAGAGAATATCCAAACCATATCAGATTTAGAATCTGACACTTATTGGGAACAAAAATTGCCGAATGATTATGAAGAAATACTCAATTTGTCAAAAGATAGTCTGCAGTGGACAACAAAGAAGGAACTCTACTCAATTCTCACAAGAGGGTTCCTAATCGACACTGGTCAACAGGTATACTTTATAGGAATTATAAGACTACTGTCATTTCAAACCTATTTTAAATTTAATATTCCTACACTTACATATCTATATTGGTTGATAGTGGTTAGCTGTTGATAAACATGGGAAGAAATGTCTAATGCTATCTGCAAGAGCAACTTGGGTAATAGTTGATAAGAACTCAGCTTGCGAGTCTTCCCATGAATCAAGGTTCTTTCTCTATTTTTTCTAGCCAGTTTTCCTGAAACCGTTTATATGTTATTCTATGTGTGAACTACTTTGCAACTACCTACGAATACAGATACTTTTGTGAAGAAATTTAATATATTTATGAAATTTTCTCTTGTACACAACTGAGTTATTATAAATTTTGGCAAAAAATATGTAGAATCTAGTTTGATAATTCTTATTTACCTTAAGTTGCGATCTATATTTGTATAGAGTAGTATTGAAATATATACAATAAGCAATCCATCCTACACAATTATCTCATAATCCAAACATCACTAGTGAGTAATTTCAACAATTCTCTCTGGCTTCAAAGAACACGGTTCGATCTATTAATCCTTGTTTCCTCTATCATACTTTTGAATATTCATGCCCATGTTGTACAACTTTGCTACACGGAGGGCTGCGTCAGTTGGCTTCACCTTAAAACTCATTAGCTTAAGCTTTACACTTTACAGTGTCATTAATCCTTGCATACAACACCTCCCAACTCATTTTTTCATCTCAGAAATTCTATAATCTCTTTCCTGCCAAATGAAGTATACAGCAGCAACAAGTAAGAGTACTCTAAGGATGCTCCCTATGTCATTTTCACATCTTCTAGGAGCAAAATTCTGAATAATATATTTCCAATCATTAGGCAACCCATTCAGACCCATCATAGCAACTAGACCCGTATATTATGTGCAAAAGGACAGTTGAAAAAATATATGAGAATGTGCTTCACAGTTATTAATATAATGGGCATACCCTTACTGCACCTATCCCCATCTAGTAGCTTATTCTGTGTTTGCAACCTTTCTATAATTGCCATCCATAGGAGATTTGTATGTCTAGGATTGCACAGAGAGTACTATACCAAGGAAAACCACTATACTTCTGGAGTTTGACTTCTAATAGCTTCCCATACATGTTTATCAGCAAACACGGCTTGCTTACCTTTTGAGTTTTTCCATACCACTACATCCTTTCACAAAGGATTAGAGGCTCTGTGTTGCTTGTAACTTTAGGATATATTGCATGCCACTCCAATGGCCACTGAATTGGATTCCCCACTCCTAATTTATGGACAACATGAGAGTTCACTTTATCTCTCGTCTCATACAAGTTCTTTCATCTCCAACTGCTAAGTTCTCGTGTTTAACTTCCCAAACACTGCCTTTTTAGTTCATTGTGTGAATTCATTATATTCCATAAATGGGTAATAGTTAAGAAAGACACTTTATTATGATGCAATATTCCGTAAATTCTTGATGATTTGAGTTTCATTCTATTGATCCAAATCTTTCAACCCAAAACCTCCTGTTATGGGTCAATCTTACACAAGGGCCATACAGTTCCTTATTGAAGTACAAGGACCTTTTGTGTCATCTTCTAATAGTTAGCTACAGTTAAGTATAAAATGAGGGAAAATAGTACGGAGTATGTGTTTAGTATCTTGTTCATTGTGATAATTGAAAAGGAAATAACTTCATCAAAGTTGTTCTTTGTTAGTGTTACAATCTAGTGAGTTGTTCTCACTACATGTATCAGTTAATGAATAAGAGCATACCTCCTTGATTACTAAAGCCTAGTAAATACGAATAGACTCAAAAACATAAGCAATCAATCATGAAAAGCTTTATAAGAGAGCTCTAAACATTAAATATTTTACCCCACGGTATGCCAAAGCATCGTAGGATTTGGTTTGGTGTGTGATGGCATGTTAATTTTCCATTAACAAATTCCATTCAGTTTAAATGATATCACTATTTAGATCTGCCATGTGTTACACTTGGAAACCTTAACACTTTCCAAATCTAGTACATAAATGACGATTTTTTTTTTTTTTTTTTTTTTTTTTTTTTTTTTTTTTTTTGTTTCTACAGATTTGGAGAACTGCTTGTAATAACACGCGGCTACAAATTTGAAATCAAGAGGCAAGTCAAATTCAAAGTAGTATTTCCTGAATCAACATATGTAGCTTACCTTGTCTACAAATTACCACAAGACCAATCCACATTTGAGGCTCCTATGTTAGTGTGGGATAAAGATGGTCACAGGCATAAAGGTTGGTATATCTATTTAGTAAGCCCTCCAGTCACCCCGGTTATCGGATCACAGCTTGATGTAAACACACACAACCCATGGAATAGATACAAACGGAATGCTATTCCGCAACAGAGGACCGATGGTTGGATGGAAGTCAAAATATGGGAGTTTCAAACTACCACCAGAACAGCTCCTAAGCATCTTTATTTTGAGCATCCCCGTATGAAGCATCTTAAGGGGCTCATAGTACAAGGAATCGAGCTTAGACCCATATAGATGAATTTTTTTGCAATGATTTTGTAGTGGGCAGTTTATTGATAATGTTGTTTTCCCTTTGCTTTAATTTTCATAAGTTGATTTTGTGGGAGATTTTGTGAAAATTTGAGCTCCAATTTCTGCAAAATGTTAACCCGGTCAAAACCCGGGTCTAGGGTGAAAAAGATAAGGCTTTAACCGTTTATTAATGAAATGGTGTTACCAAATATGAAGAAAATCACCAAAAGCCCAAAACACATTTTTCATTATTTTTCTAAGTCTTATTATAATTTGATATTATTTGGGGATTTTTTTATTTTTGAAGCAACTCAAGTGTTGCAAATAAGTACAAAATACATCTTTGTGGTTCATTAATTTTCACACTAAATATTCCTACCTC
Source organism: Artemisia argyi (assembly GCA_030686995.1). Classification (NCBI taxonomy): domain Eukaryota; kingdom Viridiplantae; phylum Streptophyta; class Magnoliopsida; order Asterales; family Asteraceae; genus Artemisia; species Artemisia argyi. The sequence continues at coordinate 188,783,060 of CM060684.1, forward strand.
CGTTGCTAAATATAAGTTCAATTTGACTTTTTGTATTGAACTTTGACCTTAAATATTTTTGTTTGTATTATATATCACTTGATGAAAATTATATCAAATGAATAATACGAACAAAAATATTTAAGTTCATCGATTTAAAAAGTCAAATTGGACTTATATTTTGCGATGGAGGGAGTAATATAAAAAACGTTGGACAATCAACATTATTCTTCTATTAGGGGGTGCTTTGGTTGGAGGTATTATAGGGTGAGGAATAGGAATAATAATGAATAAGCATTGTTAGTATAACGCAATGCTTCATTATTCACTATTAAGCATTGTTGCAAACTCGGATTGTAAGTATGTAGTTTTGTAATTATGTAGGGGGATAATTCCAAGAATGCCTCGATTGCCTAAGTGCTGAGACTATTTAGACAAAAAAAATTTTATTTCCGTATCTACCCTAGGCAACTTGGCAAATCGAAATTAGCCAAGCATATGACTCCAAGTGTCCGACATAAGGGTCGCCAGTTACCCAAAAGTACACCAGTTCCCCAAAAAGTACACAAGTTGCCCTACCTTGTAATCCGAAAAGTTACACTTGTCACTTGTAGATTTTAGTTGCCCAAAAAGCAATGTTGCAAAAATCGTGAATCGGTAGCCGGGCGGTCGACCACCCTGCAGCTTCTTACGTATTGATCATTGTCATATTTTGTTAGTACATTAATATTTACCTTGGTTTATTAAATCATTGAATATATTTTAAGGTTTATGTATCATCAATTCATCATTCTGTTTGTATGCCTCTACGACGATTCTTTTGCCAATTTTTGAGATTAGCATGTTTAGTATTTTTTGTGATCGAAATTTGTGGTTTCAGTTTAGTAACAGAAAAGTTTCACGGACTTCCTTTTTATATATTATTAGTGTAATTCGGATTATGCAAGTGTGAGTGTGACAAACACGTTATGCATCAACAACGAAAGTTTACAATATCAGAAGCAATAGCGGAGCCAGAAAATGTAATTACAGAAGCATTGAGCAACTAGAAGGTTTCAAGTGTAACTTGAAACAAGCCAAGTTCAGGGACCGAACTTAGAAGGGATCGAGGTGGGTTGTGTCCCTCAAAAAAAATTTTGACACTATATATATTTTATACCATTTTATATATGGTTTTGAGTCATTTTTAATATAAAAATTTCAGTAAAGTGTATATCGGCCCCCCTAAAATAAATACTTTTCAAGCCGACCCCTTCACCAAGAACTTTGAAGTCAGGTCTGATTTCTTCTAACAAAGTCGAGTCGGGCTTAATTAATGAGAAAAAAAAAATACTTGCCAATAACATATAAATCCATATTAGGATTACAAATACTCAAAGAAAAACTAAATAATACTACAAATGGTATTAAATTGCTTGTTATCTATACTATCTATAATGGAAAAATGGTCAAAGGTGAAAAGTGGAAAAGAAAAATAGTCAATATTGTGAAATGTTGAAAAATGTATATAAGGAAATATTGAAATGCATTTAATACTCTCATTAAAACACCCCATTACTTAAAAGTACAATGATTTATTCACATTATACAACTAATTAAAAACACATCTACCAAATTAAATACAACCAATTAAAACACAAACCGGCTTGACCCGGGACGCTTCAAACACGGCGGGTTGTCCCGGTTTAATTTGACCCATTTTCGACCCAACCTAGCAAGTTGACCCAATTTAAATCGACCCATTTTTCGACCGGAACGGTTCAACCGGTTGAATCACCCAGGTCGAACAGGGTTTCAAAACATAATCCATTACTTAAAAGTACAATGATTTATTCACATTGTACAACTAATTAAAAACATATCTATCAAATTAAATACAAGCAATTAAAACAAAAACCGGGTTGACCCAGTTTAATTTGCCCCATTTTCGACCCAACCTAGCAAGTTGACCCGGTTTAAATCGACCCATTGTCGACCGGAACGGTTCACCCGGTTGAACCACCCGGGTCCAACCGGGTTTCAAAACATTATGTTAAATTCCAAAATCTTCAAACTTTTATTATTTTTCGTTTATAACCTATAAACTTTTTTTATCAATAAACTATCTGTCGCTATAAAATGCCGTTGCTATGCACGGGTACTCGTCTAGTCATATAAATAACTCCATTTTTTAAAAATTTGATTACTCTATTAAAAGCATAGCATTTTTATAAAGTCAAAAAATGTTAGAATAGGAAACCAAAAATGAATAAGACTGCATAACAGATTTGTGATTTTTAGGCGAAAAATTAAACTTGAATAGTATATATACTTTGAGAGGTTTTTGGTTGTTTCTGAAACTTCCCAATTTGTAGACCGAACCTCAAGGACTTTTCTTTTCCAATCATCTACCATTTCTATCACCATACGCTTTTTGTTTCTCTACATGAAAAAATAAATAATAATAATAATAATAATAATAATAATAATAATAATAATAATAATAATAATAATAATAATAATAATAATAATAATAGAGAGAGAGAGAGAGAGTATACACATTTGAACTTTGAAGTAACTAAAATTGCAACTTTGGTTTGATTTGATGCCTAACGGGTACATAAATTACGCAATTATGGGGCATACCCAAAGTACAAATAGTTTATGACATATAAAGCTCCAAATCCAGAGTTAATGAAATTACCACGCGAAAATATTGCATCTAAAGCAAGTGGAGTAGAGGGGGTGGGAAGCACGCAGTCCATTAGCATTTCCAACCCGCACATTTAGTAATAATGACCAAAACAGTTTAGATCAGATTAGCGGCTAACCACTTAGCTGGGATATTATACATGACTGCAGATAGAATAAAGTAATCAAATGAAGAGCATGTAGAAGCTGCTAATATTCAATCAACCAATAAATTATATACGCGAGAACACAAAGTCAGTGTATCTTCCCATAACCTTTCACCGACCCAGTTAGGTTGACCCGAATCACCTTTTGTCCAAAAGTTACTTTCAATAAGCAATTAGTGTGTTAAGGATAATTACAACAAAGATCATATTATACAATAATAATAATACAATTTGAATAAAACTATAAATGATGATGCTTATGCACCGGTAATGGGCAAAATTGTCACATGACTTCTAGAAGTCAGGCAAGTGAGAAGAAAGATTAGGCAAGAAAAGTGGGTTCGGCAGTTCAAGATGCTACTTGCCTAATTGGGTGTCTCTATACTAGCGTGATGATGATCTGTGTGTCAATTTTGACCCATTCACGCACATATAGGTCGATTTGGATTATATTTCATCTATAATGGGTGTTCATGTTGAACTTTAGCTAAAACTGAAATGGGTCACCTGGGTCAAGGGCAGGGACGGAGCCATGTATATATTGGGGTTGGCCAAGGCCCACCCAAAAACTTCGAAACTATGCTTATGGATCTAGTGAGAAGAATTAATGAAATGAGAAGAGTGAGAAAAAATTATAGCCACATATTTTAAATAAAGAAACAGAAATAATAGGAGATGCATCTATTTTTTATGGGTGCATCTAATATTTGTGGTTGTAGTTTCTTCTCATTCTTCTCATCTTAATTATGTTTCTCATTTGATCCTAAGTCATTAGTATTAATGTAAATTTGTTCATTAAAACACACTTTGGCCCATCCAAGATCTATAAAAATGATAAAGCTTGTGTCTAAATTAAGATATGAGGCTTAGTAGCATAGTAAAATAATATACTTTGTAACGGTATCACCTATATATAAATTGTCATTTTTGCAAACTTTTAGTGTTTATAATTAACAGTAAAAGGTTTCTTATTTACAGTATTGTTGATTTTCATTTTGATATTTGGCCCACCCGTATATTAAATCCTGGCTCCGTCACTGGTCAAGGGTATTCCAAAGTGTTCAAATGATTAGTGCTAGCATACTCTTAAATTGGTTTACTGAAAAAGACAGTTAATTTAGCAGTATAGTGTTTGTAGTCATACCTGGTACATTAATTACTATTACCACCAAAAGATCCTACTATCTTTGCACAAAGCTAAAAACACAAGAATGTAAAACACAAAAAGTATTGGATAGACAGGGTCGCATGAACACCTTGTAAGTGAATGTTTTACAAAAATATGGATCTTTTCCAACGTATGTGAGGTACTTTCTTTAGCTTAAAGTCTTAAAAAGAAGGTTATACCTTAAGTGGTCATATTCTCCCTACCAATAACCAATTCGATTTTCCAATCTATAAGATGCCACTGCACTAAAAGGGCCTTTGACTTAGTGGTAGTTTCAAGTACAAATTTAGACATAGTGTGGTATTAGCTGCTTACATGTTCAGCTAATCAATGGTGAATATTTCCATCCGAATAATTATAAAATCACAACATCTTTGAGGCACATATCAGTTTTAGACTTTCATTCAGTTTTCCACACACCAATCCCCCAATCATTTTAACTTATTTTCCCCCATCAGAAAATTTTTGAAATAAGAAAAACAAATGCGCATAATCCCTTTTTACTTTAGTAGTTCATTGAAAGTCAGTTTCTTTGAACAGATAACGGCTCATAGTAGTTCTTCCATGTACCCACTCACTCATATGTAGAAATTCCTTGTTACTCTTATGGTTTCATCTTACATTACCTTTTCAAGCACTCATTACTCAAAAATCCATACTCAGTACACCTCACCTAATCACCATGATTTATAATACACAAATCAGCCTAACGATAGAAAGACAAATGTGGCATCTGATTTTCATATTCCGATCCTACTGCAAAATGAAATCAAAAGAAATAACTAAAATTATAACTCCCCTCGTCGTTAATTTACAAATAAATTGAAGAAAGGAAAGAAGACTGTCGCAACTATTGGAACCTAAGTTTCACGTATACGGGCAACATGGGCAGGTTGGATAACGGGTCAAAAATGGTAAATTTATACATGTCGGGTTGGACCAAACACTCAATCCATATTTTTTAAGCTTTTCATACCTACCTAGTGGCTAGTGTACTAGTTACAAATTTGTATTTTTTTTAGTTGTGTACTTAAAACATGGGATAATTATCTAAAAATGTATCAAACTTGACACTTTTTACCGTTGCATGTAGCCATGTTATTTTTTTCCTATTGTGTGACTAAACTTTCGAATTTGGTACATTGTGTGTATTTTGTTACTATTCAGCCCTCTAAAATGACCTTTTTACCCTTCAAAATTTAGAAAATGTATGGGTAAAATGGTAACAAAATACACACAATGTACTGAATTCGAAAGTTTAGTCACACAATAGAAAAAAAATAACATGGCTACATACAATGGTAAAAAGTGTCAAGTTTGATACATTTTTAGATAATTAGCCCCTTAAAACATAAACTTTGTTTCATTGTGTTTGGCGACATCAAGGAGGTTAGAACCTATAATCATAAATAAAAACAGCGATATTACCATATCTAAACATACAAATCCAAATATTTTTCTATGTATATTACCATAAATATGAACATTCTTCAATTGCACCAAATCTATAACATTCATTATCACCTCAGATTATATAAACGAAAAAGCACATAATTCTGTGAAAGCCACAGTTCAATGAAACATGTGTGGAAGTCATGTTCACAATCCAAAGTCTCGATATCATCTCCATTTTCATACTCTTCCTGTAATACGACAAACGTTTATAGCATAACGAAAACCATAAAGTAACAGAAAAAAAGTGAGCGCTAATTAATACATGTTGTTCTTCTTGTTATTTGATATATTTCATTCGCTATATAGAGGAGAAAGTTTACTGTCACAGACATAATAGGAGACATAATAGCTAGAGATGAATCTCACCCTACATATGTAGCATGTCCAGAATTTGGGTTGACATACCCATGAAAAGCATGTACTTTATTTATTTCACTTACTTCAAGATGACGTTGTCAGTTAGCCCGTCAAAGATGGATATTATAACTTCAAGGCCAAAGCACACTGAAGCATTATTTCGTACAACAAAGTTTTTTTACAGCTAATTATCATTTCATAACTGACCTGGCATAGATGGACCACCAAGACCAATTCCACAACCAGATACATTTGGATGAAAAACTTGTGGGGGATTAGACATCTAACCGACAATTGGGGTTGGAATTGGGCCCAATGCAGGTTGAAAAGGGTGCATATCAGACCAGTGTAATCAAACTTTCATCAAATCATAAATGATCTGCCAATACACAAAGATACTAAGGACAAAAGTACAAACCCCAAGTGCACACATAGGAGCAAAGCCTATGACTTTAGGTAATGGTCCAAGCAAGGTGACAGAGCACATGCCCCGTTTGGTTGTCCACATGAATGATCCACAAATAATGTATGCTAAAGTGTCGAATTTCATATCTTGGAATATGGTCTGGGTCAAAACTAAATATAATCAAACAAAAAAGAGCTAAATTGAATATATAACCTATATTAGGCACTACAGAATATTATATACTTAAGGGGGTGTTTAAGATTGCATATTTCAAAACATGAACACCAACATAAAAAGTTAATGTCACTTGTGTTGTAGTACTTAAACAAACATAAAATAAATAGGCATCGACGAGTTATAAACTATTCTCCTTTTTAGTCAAGCTCAGTCATGGATGTGATATTGATTCAAGTCTTTTAACTCCATACAAAGATACTTCTAAAAAATATCTACAATACGGTTAATATAAGAAAGGGAACCACTGCCATTTATAAAACTAACGCCCTTTTATGAGGGTGTTTATTCATTCATATGTAAACGCCTGTGTTGTGCATATTGAGTTTCTTTTAACTGAAGACATGGTAAAATGCAAAAAGGTTTAATTTCCAAATGTGTACAACCAATTCATACCTGGTGGCCATGTAGCAAGCACGTAATGGTGTTTATCATCTCGGTCTCTTTGTTCAACTGCAACACAGACAACAGCGTCAGTACAATTACCTTTGAATTAAACAAAACTTGAATAAGTGATCAGTCAAATTAATCGGTGAACATCTTCATAAAAGGGTTCAGTGGTGATTACGACAACTTCATTAGCTATCGTATCAATCAAAATATTAGTATTTGATCACCTAACAACTTCAATAACTACTGAATCAATCAAAACAAGTGATCAGTCAACTTCAATAGCTACCGTATCAATCAAACTAAAAGGGTTCAGTGGTGATACCAGCAAGCTCATCACCAACAGAAAATTCCAAAATGACAACATAATTTTAAACTCAACTAAAACATAAAACTTTCATGTATTATCTAATCTTTTTTCAAACATTCCTACCTTATATCAATAAATTCAAACATTTATAACTTTTCAAGATTACTTTATGATAAATAAAGTAAACACAATATGTAATAAAATTCATCAAAAACAAATATAAATGACCCGAAACTGGAAAAAATCAAAAAACCTTAATACCCAATTAGGTTCCATGATTTTTTCGTATTGTGATTAAAATGATGATTTACGAAAAGTTTTTTTTTTTTTTTTTTTTTTTTTTTTTTTTTTTAATTTTATTATTATTATTATTATTATTATTATTATTATTATTATAAAGGCATTTACGGTAAGGTTGATGATCGTTTTTGATTGATAAGGTTTATATGATGATTGATTAAAGGGAGGGTTATACTTTTTGGAAAAGGATTTAGGTCTAATGAGATCCGGGGAAACTTGATTGATAAGTGATGACGTATAGTACATACTCGGGTTACGAACCCGATTAATGAACATTACTAAGACTCAAACCCATCACGAGTGGGCTATCATAACAATGATTGGGCTACCATACTAATGGTTTGGGCTCATGAAAGCCCAAACCCAAAGTTATTTATGGTTTTGATATAGATATCTCTTATTTAAGGGATATATATAAAAAACAACCGGATATATACCGAAGAGTAAGGAACACGTATCCAATAAGGATTTCGTGCCTATATAAAGAATATCATAACTCTCGTTAAAGGTACGACTGACAACCCTAACTCTTCAATATAACCCTAAAAACCGATTACTTACTCTCACGTCGGAGGATAATCGTGAGAGACAATCCCACGATAAGCCTAACGGTGTTTGTTTGTTTTCTTAGTGCGCATGTCTCTAGCATTAAGATCTAATTGGTACGAGAATAGAAACCCAAACAAGGAACGCCCAACTTTTGTATCAACAAGTGGCGCCATCCGTGGGACCCTACACAAAGAACTAGAATGATGAAGCACAAAAACTCAAGCCAGCGGACTCCGCAGTTGGAAAAAACACATGGTGACCCCCAGAGGAGGAAACATCAAGATTCGACCTCTAAACAGGCCCCTGGAACAACCAATGCGCCTAGTCACCAAGAATTGGTCCCAACCCTAATTCTCCCAACGGTAGAATTGCCCACAGGGTCTACCCAGGCCACTACGGTGGCCCCAAGCGCTAAAGATCTTCAGCGCACTCTCTTCACTACTCCCCATCAAACGGTACCCACTGTGGACAACACTGTGCCGCCACGCGCTCCTAATCGAGATAAGGGACCTAATGTAGAGACAGATACCCTCGCACTGGAAGAGGATGTGCCTGAGTTAACGCTAAATAATTTTGTGTCTCAAAATTATGAAACTTTAACTAACCTCATGCAAGAGGAGGCAAGAATAAGGTCAAGTCAGAGCCTGCAAGCCCGGCTTAACTTTGACCCGGAATATGAAACATCCCCGTTGCGCTACCAGAAAGAGGGGCGCGAAAAGGATAGCCGCAGACTTCCAGTATTTGCTAGAGTTGGAAGGACAAATATTAATGACACAACATCTGATTCACAATACTCAGAGGAGTATGAAGACAATGGAAGGCGTACCAATGTCCACGCTAGACTTGGTAATCGCAGGATACAAGATAGACTTGGACGGCAACGCTCACCAAGCGAAAGCTCCTCAAGGTCTGGAAGTAAAAGAATCCATGACAGACTTGGGAGGCAAACTCCCCCAAGTGAAAGCCCCCCAAGCTCCGACTCAGAGGAAAAGCGGCGCAAGCGCCGCAGAAGGGACAACTCCTCCTCAAGCAGCTCTTCGGACAACGAGGACAAAGAGACAGGACACTGGAAGTCCAGGGGAGGGCATCGTGAAGGAGAAGATGAAGATATATCTCTCCCTTGGCACCGCCAAAAGGTTGACGCATTCACGCGGTGCATCAGCGATTATTCAGATGACAAGAGAAGGCGCATGCCCGCCAATGTTAAAACATATGATGGAACAGGTGATCCCGATGATCACCTAAAAATTTTCGAATCAGCTGCTACTATCGAAAATTGGCCACAAATATTTCAGGGTTCAGCTATGGTTATTCTCATGGACACGTGTTTTATTTTGGGAGTTTTGACCGGAGATGTGATTCAAACACACACAATCCTTTTTATATGAGGTAGGGATACCCAAAATTTTGTAATTATGTCATCATTTTCCTTCATCGAGGCCAAAAAAATAAATTGTGAGTTTGGATTCCAACTCTAATTGATCTCAAATGTGAGGATGTAAGACTGCACAACAGTGTTATGGATTTCTATTAGAAATGTAGTCAAGGTTGTGAGATATCCTTAGGGCATGTTTGGTTGGGGGAAATGAGCTAAAAAAAAAAAAGAAAATGAATTCATTTCCTTTTTTGAGAGCCGATGAAATAAAAAAGTGGAGATTTGCAATTCTTGGGGTGTTTAGTTTATATACAAACTCAATGAATTAAATTCTTTTACTTTATGAGTGGAAATCACTTCTTTACATTGGAAAATAATTTTTGAGTGGATAATAATAATAATAATAATAATAATAATAATAATAATAATAATAATAAACGAAATCTTCAGCCCCTACATGGTCTCATCCTCAAACACATGAAATCTTCGTCCAAAATAGCCATAAACGCCCCGGTTTTCATATTTTTCGTCCCAGGTACTTAAAATGCAAGAAGAAACGATTTAGAAAAATATTTGATCAAATACATATGACTTTAGGGACTAAATAACCCCTTAAAATAGTATGTTTTAAATCTTTATCATCTACTTACCGTAGCCCCTTGACATTGGGTATGTTGTTTTTTGTGGAAAAAAAAACAAAAAAACAAAAAACAACAACAACAACAACAACGTTGTATGCTTGCTTTCCGTCTTCTGTCTTTTAGTTTCTTCTTTCTTGTTGCACACTTTCACACATGCATTATATTATGAGCTCTCTCACTCAGGGACAGACTTACGTAGGAGCTGTGCCACACCCAATTTTAGGTCATAAAGTATGATTTTGTTTATAGAATATGTATTTTAAAGGCACGTGCTACCCCAATTTATCAAATAAAATATCTACATTGCAACTTTAGTACTTATAATCTATACGTACTATATAATGCATCTAATTCCAAACATAACTCCTAACCAAAAATTAAGATAAGGAGCTCCAATTATGAGGTGACATGTATCACTTGTCAACTAATTCCAAGCCTAACTCTTAACAAAAAAGTAAGATAAGGAGCTACAATCATAAAATGACATGTGTCACTTCCCAAATTAAAATTCATCTTTTATTTTCAAATTGAAATATCTTTTTATCTATTTATTTTTTTTATGATCTAATTTCGCCATATTTTTTAAAATTTTGTGCTTTTTAATTCAACATCTATTTTAATATATTTTTATTAGTTTTCAGTTTTTACATTTTTAGTGAGTTTATTTTTATTAATTCAAATTTTTACCACTTTAACCTTCATTTCAATCAATACAATCTTGTTTCGACAAAATCATATACTTTGGGGGAAGTGTTTGACGGGTAAGAGATTGCGAGGGTCTTTTTATATGCAGGAATAATAATGTCACAGGAAGGCAACGGAAACTCAAACAAATAAATACAACTAACATATACATTCGGAGTGTTGTGAAACGAATTTATTAAGCGGGTAAGAAATTGCGAGAAAATTTGAGCTATCAATTTGTTTACTATATTATAATATAACTATATTTATCGCCATCGCTGTGCGCAGGTATAAAAAAAAATTGTGCAACATACTCTCTAAAATTTTGAGCCCGTCTAGGATCTCACTCGCACACTTATCATTGTTGGAGTCTTCCTAAAAGCACTCTCTCTATTTTTGGATTTATGTTGATATAAAGATATGATCCGTTGATATAATACTTACCATAGCCCCGCGACATTCGGTATGTTGTTTTTTTGGGTAAAAAAAAGTATGATTAAAAAAGCCGTAACAAAGCAAACAAAGGCCGTGTTAAAAAAAAAATAAAAAAAATAAAAAAAGCACCATTCGTTTCACAATCCACCGGAACTTAATTTCACAAGTCCACCGGTCAGGTCACCGGAATATTCCTCCGACCCCCACTTTCATCACCGATCATAAATCACCGCCTCACCGGTAACTTTCAAATTAGATTATTGCTAATTAGACTGTGAGCTTTTTTGTTTTTCGGCTTATATTTTATAAGCCCTAATTTTCCGGCTTATTTTGAAACTTCTAGGCTTATATAAGCCCATAAGACTCAAAATAAGCCGGAAATTTGGGGCTTTTGAAAAAAAAAAAAAAAAAAAAAAAAAGCCGAAATCAAATAAGCTCATAAGCAAATACCCCCTCAATGTTGAAATAATTATAGGGATAATTATCGAACTTAGTTTATTTGCTATCTTAGGTTTTTCTGACTTTCGAAATATGTTATCATTCAAGTCGGGCTTCGAAACGGCTAAATTATTACCCATAACCACTTTCGAAAAGTCAAAACACTTTACATTGCGCAAAAAATTAACTTGGATACCTTCAATTGATTTTGTGATTTTAGGATTATTCGGTTTTAGGAAAGAGTGTATAAAGATTTTCTTGTCTAATACTAGTATAAATATAGAAGCTTTGGTGTGAAATTAGGGGCTTGAGATTAAATTACATATGCAAATCGTTGATTCGAGATAAAAAAAAATTGAGGTCAATTTAGTGCTGATTATAGAGTGGTGTTTAGTGTTAATTTGGATTTTGTTCTTATGATGTTTGATATTTAAGATGAAACTAAAATTTTCTTTTTACCATCGTTAGTTTTAATTGAAATTTGTAAGTATTAAACTAGTTTCCAAAATAAGCAAATTTTTTAACACTTGCGTTCTTTTACAAACTAATGTTTATGTTCAATCTTGATGCTTTTTAAGGCATATAGATAAAAGGGTTTTTGCGAAAAGATGAGCTCTTTCTCAATTACACCGAAGAAGACGCCTTTTCAGAAGAATCGTGAAGAAGAAGAGGCGAAGAAAAAGGTACAACCTTTGTGGATGTTTTTATTAAGGTTGTGCAGGCTTGTATTTAGTGCGATTCTGACAGAGAATTTGATAATTATGCAGAGGGCTGAAGATGAAACAGCCAGTTTATATGCCTAGTTTCTCGAATCATTTCAAGGGGATTCTGCACATGGTTCAAAAGCTTTTGTTCTAGGAGGGACAATTAACGATGAAAAAGTGAAACCTGATGCAGGTTAGTTTGTGTTATAAGGTCTTGCATGCGTTTTCTGTTTTTGTTATTTATTTTTATGTAATTTATTAATATGGCCTTATGACGCATAAATATGGTTGTATGAATAATTTATTTTCAATGGACACATTAATAAGCAAATGGGCCTTTTTATTCATGCGCGAACATAGGTGGAAATTCCAAAGAAGTGTCTGGTTCAAAGAAGGGGGGTAGGTAAACAAGCACTTTTGTTTGGTTTGAATATGTTACCCTGCTCTTATCATAAGGCATTCTGAATATAGAACTCATAACTCATAAGGCGATGAGTTCATGAAACTTTACTTGTCTTGTTTAGCCTGGTAATTTTAAGGAGCTAGGAGTCTTGTTAAATGTAATTTTTGTCTACAATTTGATGACGCCATTTATATGTAATGATACCCTCAAAAGGGCAGTCCCAGTGTCAAGCTACCAATGCTATTCACTTCATAAGAATACCAACTCACGTTATTTGTAGGCACATGCTCAATAGCCGAACAGTGAATTAGCAGTCCTTTGTATAATTATTCTGTTCGGTTTTGTTTTTGTTCTTATAGTGATGGAAATTACCATACGCAACTAGGTGAATACTTACCAAATGTCCAAATGAGTCCGAGATTGGTAAAAATGATGTTTCCTCATGAAAATATTGGTTGGACTTGAGAATGCTCAGTAGGCTAGTAATTAGCTCGCAAGTCACCAAGTTTGGAAGCTTTGAGCTCAGGCTGAACTCTCATAGAGCGTATGGGATTTTATATACTCTTACTTCTACTTCTGTAGCGTTGGATTTATGTGCTCACATCAGCACAGATGGAATTATGTTAAAGCGTTGATGTGAAGTTACATGCAAACTTTTACTGTCAGAAAAAGTATAACCCACTCAAACATATAACATAGACTAGGTGGTTAGTATCCGTGTATAGACTTTGTACACAAGGGTCTTTTAAGCTTGCCAAGCCTTTCTTGGTTCAGCTTCTTAAGTTTGTTGTCCCATGTTATTGAATTTGTAGGCGGATATTATCATCTTATTAAGAAAACATAACCCTTAAGCTTTTGATGAGAATTTTGTTGGTTCCTTTGTTTGGTGAGAGCGAGTTACTTTAAGACTAGATCACCAAACCAAGTTACTGATTTTATTTTACAATTGAACTTGATATGAATACATGATTCACAATTTGGGTGGGCATACCATACTTCTATTGCACTTTGCAGGATGCTAGTGTATCTGAATACACACGTCGTTCTTGATGCTGCAGATTAAGTTAAATGAAGTTCAAACTTGTTGACTATTAGGGGATATTTTTTATGAATCTTTAATAAATAGGCATATGTATGTGAGTTTAGTACTCACAAATTAAGTGTTGAAAATTATGTATTGTTATAATTCTTCCTGCAGGTATGTTCCTTCTTTCTTACTGCCTCCCATGGCAACCAAGGGTAAAGAAATTGAAAAACAGGTTAGTGAACTGCTGAAACATATCTATGCTACTGCCTTGTTGACTTCGTGCATAGTTGCATTGTGCGTTTGACTTTTGTATAGTGGATTATAACGGATTTCTACTACTTGCAGAAGGACGAAGAGAGACAAAAGAGTAAGTAACAGGGAAGGCAAGGAATATAGACTATTTTATGGAGTTAAACCATGAATAAGAAATCAGAGAAAGACGAAACCAAGAGCATGAAAACTGGCAGGACGGACGTCCGATTTTCAATGGTAAGATATGATTCTATCAATGGGTATTTTAGGTAGTTCATCATTAGTCAACGCATATTTACGCTTTTGAGTGTTCCAATGAAATGCACACATTTTCTTTTTGGCATTTGTTTGAGGGTGTGTTTTATCCGAATATTACTAAGTTTGATAAAGAGGATCTCTTATATATTTGTATTCTTCCTATGTTTGGAGGCATTACTCCTTTGCTCAGGTACATGGTTGTTATAAAACTAATGCATAATTTTTTAAAACAAGTAACACTTATAATTGAAGCATAGAAAAGCGATCATTTTGGGATATATGTGGACTGAAAAGTTGATATTTGGTCTTACAAATGCAGGGTGATACTATATTGGTGGCGAACTGAACCTTTTATCATGATAACTGGAAGTGGGAGGTAATAATTACTGAAACATATCTAAATACTTCTGCCTTTTAACTCCATTGTGTGACTCTCTTATATTACATAAATGGGTCAAAATGGGCAATACTTAAGAAAGACTGAAAGACACTTTATTACACTGCAATATTCCATGAATGCTTGATTATTATAGCTTTATTCCTTAAAAATCTCTTTTATTACCATTCTAGGAAGCATGAATACATACGCAATCAATTCTGAAAAGCCTTGAAAAACAGAGCCCTAAACGTTGGATTTTGTACCCCGTTGATATGCCAAAGCATTGCCTGACTTTTCTTTGATGTGGTATGGCATGGAAATTTTTCATTGACCAATTCCACTCACTTTAAATGTTATCACTGTTTGATTCTGGCATGTCTTTCAGTTTACCGATAGTGAATGAGAGCCCTTAATGAGTCTTTCATTTGCATATATGAAGTTTTGCTGGTATGCTTCACAGGTGAAGAGAGTACACGTGTGTTGCTGATTACACCCTTAACTCATTAAGGTTGATTATTCAGCGTGTTAAGTATCAAATTTTTTAATGTAAAATAAATGGACATCCTAACCATCCTCAATTTGTTTACTCAACTTGAAAGTATATTATTAGGAGTATTAATTTTGATAAAATTAGTTTATCTGAATCTGGTCACATCACTATTTGTTGCATTATAACAACTGATCACTATTTCTTTAGTGCTTAACACCTCGACACATACATTTTTTTATGCAATCATGTGATACATGCACCCGGAAAATAATTGTTCATTGTGTCTGGGCCTAGCTGAAAAGTTTTCTTATGCAATCATGTCATGAAGGCATCTACGCTGACCCCACGTAAAGGGCTGCCTTGAACATCAGGTCCCAATTTTATCAGCTATTATTGTCTACATACGCACATGGTATGTTGCTCCAGTGACAATGACCCGACTTAATATTGTAGCAACATTAAAAATAATAGTAGACTATTGTAGTAACATTAGAAGTAAATTTAAAGTATTTTCCGTGTTAAGACAGTTAATTGGATTGATTCTCATTTACTGAATAAGTTCATTTGAGATACATTTCATGTCTCACCGGGTTGTTGATGAAAATAAATAAAAAACTTAACCAAAAGGTAACGTGTCTAGATCTAACTGGTCGAAAGCTGGCTGCAGGCCAAAATGAATTTATATTCTACCTCAAAAAATTATACATTTAAGAAAATACAATATTGTTGTATTAGTACTCTTTCTGGATTCCTAATTTTGAATTGTATTTAGTTATTACAGGATTTACACCAAGTATGTAACAGGTCAGGCTGACCCGTACCAAAAAATTACCTATTTTGACATTCCCATAGTTTACTGACTGATTAAAGTTATCCAGTCTAGCTATTACAACCGTCATTATACATATCTGCCCTTTGCAACTCTGTAACTTGGTTCTCTTCGATGTTATTTGAATATTGTGATTATTATGAAGTTGTTTTTCAGCCTCTGTATTGACATTTTAACTGCTTTATGCCTTTATCTATGTTATCATGCGTAGTTGAGAATTGATGGGATAAATAGGAGTTATTTTTTATTTTTATTTTATTTTTATTTTTTTTTCCTAGTAACGTACACAGATCTTGACTTAACCATCTCATTCCCACTTCTAGACATGCCCAAATGTACAACACCTTCAATGCGTTTGGGTTAGTGCTGCAATTTAAGTAATTAGTTTAATCATATTTCATGTTTGATAAGTGATAAATTACGGTTAGTGGTGTCATTAAAGTCATGAAACCAATCTTTCTCTGCCTTCAAGTGTTTATATCTTCTCAATTCTTAAAAATCTTTCGGTATATGAGAATTGTGAGTTGTCTTTCATTAGAGAGATTACAAACACCAATTTGATCTTTCTCATAATTATTTGATTGATCAGCTAACAATGGCATCCTTTGTGACTGAGTTCAAACATCTTGAGATTCAACCAGAAGATATCATATCAGCCACCAACTACTTTAGCATGGATAAGTATCAAGTTAAAGGTTTTACTATTCTTTCAACTTTCTCTTTAAATAAAATGCGCACCTTTCATCACTGAAGTGACACTAATTGAAATTATTGGTGTCACACTTCCATTCACTTTTCCTTTTTCAATTTTTCTTTTTTGCTTTCGTACTATCAATCAGTTTCACGTTCGCATGAAATTCCATTGTATTTCGTTCGTCGAGCCTTTGATGTTGGTTGCCCGAATTTGATTGTCTTTTTTGAAGATCGTTTGAGCCAATTTGGTTATGTTTGGTTGACCCGTGTTGAAATTATGGGTTAACATTTGATTGTTCGTTTTGAAGTCATCGACATTAGTTATGGATCGATTTTGTTTCAGATTGCTTTTTAGGAATCGATTGTTCGTTTTGAATTAGGCTAGTAACTCTAGAATTTGGGAATTGAAATTTTAAATTTGGTTTGGAACATGTGGAGGAGTTCAAGTCACGGTGGAGATTCTTAAAAAGTGACAAACTCTTGGGTTTGTTTCGTGAGTTTTGGTATATTTTTAAATTTGAGTCGGTTTAGAATTTGGTTGTTTTAGGTCATTGGCCACTTATAAATAGAAGCCAATGACATTAGTTTGCTTTGTATCTTTTGAATTAGAATTTTAGGTTTGGTACCTTTAAATTTGCTTTTGTATTTGGTTTGGTAATTTGAATTTTTGTTATTTGTTTAATTTGTTTAATTATAAACAGAGATCTATACCTTTTTTTCTCTATTGTTTCTTTCATGCAGCGTGTGGACCTTGAACGTACATTGACCGAAGCTTAATGAGATGAATTTGAAGATATGCTCCGTGCCTTAACATTAGAAAGAATTCAAATCAAAGAAGCAGCAGGGTTTCACGTTACATTTTCTTTGTCATATCTCTCTATATAGGACATTTTTTGTCCATAATTTTCATATATCTTTTGTCGTTTACGCAAACAATGTAGTGCAAGTCACACAATATTTGTACAAGTGTTTCTTGAAACACTTGATTTGAAAGAAATGGGAGTTCGTTTTGTTCAATTCCTAGTAAACAAGTCTATTGAGATTTTAGTTTGTTTTTGATTATTCTAACAAACACTAAAACGTGAATTTCGTTACAAAGCACGTATGAGTATCAATTTAAAGGTTTTACTATTCTTTCAACTTTCACTTTAAAGTGCACCTTTTATCACTGAAGTGATGCTAATTGAAATAATTCCATTCACTTTTCCTTTTTCAATACTTCTTTTTTGCTTTTCAATAATTGATATTTCATTGTAATTGCAACTTCTATAAAATCATTTCATCCGAGTGTTTTAGGTAATCATTTCTTCATTCTTAAACACCAATTTCAGTAATTCTTTTTCTACAATTTTATCTTTCCCATTATTATTTGATTGATCAGCTAACAATGGCATCCTTTGTGACTGAGTTCAAACATCTTGAAATCCAACTGGAAGATATCATATCAGCCACCAACAACTTTGATGAAAGCAAGGTTATCGGAAGAGGTGGTTTTGGAAAAGTGTATGCAGGAGAATTGTCTCTCTCCCGATCAGGAGAGAAAAGCCTGGTTGCTATAAAGCGCCTTGATCGTAAATACGGACAAGGCGACCCTGAGTTTTTCAAAGAAATCAGAATGCTTTCATGTTATAGGCATGAAAACCTGATATCTCTCCTGGGATTTTACTGCCAAGGGGGTGAAATGATCCTCATTTACGAGTATGCATCTCGTGGAAGTCTCGATCGCTACTTAAGTTCCTCCGATCTCACCTGGTTGCAACGTCTCAGGATATGCATTGACGCTGCGAAGGGACTAAGCTTCCTGCATGATCCAAACGGGACACAACAAAGAGTATTGCACTGTGACATTAAAAGTTCAAACATCCTACTCGATAAGAATATGACTGCAAAGGTTTCTGATTTTGGGCTTTCAAAGATGGGTCCTGCTAATCAGCAGTATTCGCTTCTTATTACTAATGCAGTAGGTACCCCTGGGTACTGTGATCCAGTATATTTGGAGACGTATTCCCTAACGAAAGAGTCGGATGTGTACTCTTTTGGGGTAGTTTTGTTTGAAGTCTTGTCCGGGAAACTATGCACTGAATATAGCAACGGCCAGTTAAAGGCAATTCACGTGCCTACGTGGAAGCAAAGCTACGAAGAGAATAAGTTAAATGAGATTATTATGCAAGATCTCATACAACAAATGGATCCAAGTTCTTTGAAAACATTCTCAGACATTGCATTTCAATGTTTACGCAAAGCTCGTGAAGAACGGCCAACAATGTCTCGCGTTGTGGAAGAACTGGAGATTGCACTTGAATCACAGGAATTTCCTGATCTCAGGCTCGAAGTGCTAACAAAGTATGAAGATATACTCATGGCTGTGGATCCTCGTCTAATATACAAAACTGGAAACCAACTCAAAGAGCTTCTCTCCAATGGCTTAATCATTAATAAGGGCAAAACGGTAATTAGCTTCATTGCTTTGAGTTATTTATTTGAGGATTTATATTGGTAAATTATGTTTAAAAATGTTGCCTTTTTGTGGAAATTGACTTCATTGATATCAAATACATACTCCTATGTATTTACCCCAATATGTCTCAGTTTCTTAAAAATGACATTTCAAATGTGTCAAAATTGAGTCATCAAATTTAACCCAATTTCATTTTTTTTTTTTAATATGACATCAAGTGTGTTCATCTTTGAAGGAAAATAATACAGTAATAATAAATGATTCAGTTTACTCAAAATCTATTACAAACTTAACACAACAAAAAAATGAAACATTGTCACCAGTGGCAAAATCTCACCATGAGATTTGGGCCCATTTCCCTTGACCCAAAGCTAAAATTAAAGGCCTCACCCAATTTATGCCCTGAAAGATTCTCATATTGTAACCCTATAATAAATAATTCGAAACTTTATTTTTTAATTGGATGTGTAGTGGCTGTCAATAAATGAGAAGGGGGAACACATTGAAAGGATTTGCATTCAAGCCTGTCTCAATCTCGATGAAATATTGTTAATTCAAGGTCTCTTATTTTATAAGTAACTTTATCGATCCTTTTTCTTTAATTAATTGCTGCCTTTATTCTTCTTTATGCAGATTTCCAGGGGGGACATGTTACCAATATGGAGATAGATTCAAAGCACGTGTGAGAGGTGAATACTTGACACCTCATATCTCATACACCCTCAACCTTGTCTTCCGATATAAAGATCAATCAGATGTCAATTCATATAGCCCCCTGAGATACAAAATAGATGGAGAGGCAAAAGTTTTCTTTATTTACCCTTCATATATGAGAGAAGATGGATGCTTCATTGCTCCATTATATCAGTTTACAAGCCAACACAAAACTGCAGACCTTCAATTTCAGTTTGAAGGCCGTTGGAACACTTTACGAGTAGCAGGCATTGAGTTCCAACCATCTGAAGAAAAAGTAAGCACTTTATTGTCAATGGTTACCTTATTTATAAAATATGTAAAGAATAAATAAATGATAATTAACCCGAATGTATGGCTCACTTGCTTGGATAATGGATATGTCATTATATAGGTGGAACTTCCAGTGTTTGAAGAGTACCAACACATAGTCGAGGCTGCCTCACAATCTCTGTTCTACACATCCCTTGATGAGCTTAAACAAATTCTCTCCAAAGGAGTCTACCTTAATGGATACAAAACGGTATTCTATTAGCTATGTTTATTTATAAAGATAGTCTGAGTAGAACTAATTCCCAACATACTAATTATGCAGTGGTTCTCACTTAATGAGAAAGGACAACATTGTCACATGATATCCTTGAAAGACTGTTTGATTCCAAATGAAGATTCCACTCCTCAATACGAGTCTAATTGGCAGTCAAGGTGACTTGTGATACTCAGACTTATCCCTATTGTTTCATAAGTATATATCAATTGATGCATCATTCTTTGCTTCTTCTTCTTCATGCAGATTTCCAGTAGGCTTTTATCAAACAGACAATAAGGGATTTAAAACACATGTCAAGACTCAGTTTTTGTCCCCATCAATCACATACACCGTAAACCTTGTATACCGCAGTTACTCATACGATAAACAAGTGTACGTAGACCTCAAGTACAGATTAAGTGGGGAGGCAACAACTTCTGTTGTGTACCTTGCAAATAAGAGAGATGATTATCTGTATATGGCTGAATTGTATCAATTCACTAGCGATGGGAGTATTGTGGATCTTGAAATTAGTTTTGACGATCATGGAACCAATATAGAAGGAGTAGAAGGCATCTTGTTTCAGCCCCTGGAAAAAGTAAGCTGTCATATACAAGTTTATTCATCTTAGTCCTTTTCTATGATAATTTTAGAATCTAAAAGATTCTTATAAATGAGATTAACTGCCATAATATCTTCAATTACAATTGCCAATAAAGTCGTGTTGGGTTGGGTCAGGTAATATGTCCAAAATGGTTGGGATTGAAACGGGTTTCAAAAAAATTTATTTATAAATCCTGGAACCAGTATACAAGGAGTAGAATATTTTGAAATACTGGTGGCAATTGGGAAATGAAGGTTGGGTTGGGACGGGTGGATTATGAATTGCTAATAGAATTTAAAATTTAGTTAGAAACTTAAAACAAATAAATTGTCAATGGAGATACGGTATTTATAGAAGTTGGGTGGAAGCCCAACAGAATTAATAGGTTCTTAAGAGGAAATAAGTACTATTGCATTGTTTATAGCTAAACTTTATATGTAGGTGGAAGATCAACTGTTAGAGGATGACAGAGTGGAGCATATCGAAACTATATCAGATTCAGACACGTATTGGGAACAAAAAATACCAAATGATTATGAAGAAACACTCAAATTGTCAAAAGTTTGTTTGGAGTGGAAAACAAAGAAGGAACTACACTCAATTCTTTGCAAAGGGTTCCTGCTTGATGATGGTCATCAGGTATATATTTAATATGAATGATATCACTACTAGTTTACTTCCAATTTTCAAAAACCATTTCAAACGTAATATTCCTGCACTTACCGTATCTATATCGATTTATAGTGGTTCAGTGTTGATAAGAATGGGAAGAAATGTCAAATGCTATCTGCAAGAGCAGCTGTAATAGACGATAATAACTCAAACTGGGAGTCTTCCAACGAATCAAGGTTCTTCCTTTATATTTCTTGCTAGTTTTTCAGTAATAGTTTATATCTTATGCTATGTTTGCACCACTTTGCAACTGCATAGGAATAAAGAGACTTTATGAAGAAATTTTATCTATTGATGAATCTTTCTCTTGCACGCAACTGTGATATGATATATTTTGGCAGAATCATTAGAATCTAGTTTGGTAGTGCACCAGTGCTTATACACCTTAAGTGGCAATCCATATTTGAATAGACTAATATTGAAATCTATACAATAAGCAATCCATTCTACACAACGATCTTCACAATCTGAAGTCTCAACCATCACTACAAAGTGATGATACAAAATCTTACTAGTTTAAAGAACAGAGCTCTATTGACCCTTGTTTCCTCTATCAGAATTCTGAATATTCATGCCCACATTCCACAACTTTGCTACATGGAGGGCTACCTCATTTGGCTTCACTTTAAAACTCATTAGCTTAAGCTGTGTCAATAATCCTTGCATACAGCACGTCCCAACTGACTTTCATCTCTAAAATTCTGTGATCTTTTTCCTACCATATGAAGTATACAGCAGCAGCAAGTACGAGTCTTCTAAGTTCTAAGGATGCTCCAAATGTCGTTTTATGATCTAGGAGCAAAATCCTGAATAATATCTTGCCAACCATTATTTAACCCATTCAAACCAATCATATGTGCAACTTGACCCATTACTGCACTTAATGCATCTAGTGACTTATTCTGTATTTGTAAAACCTTTCTTAAATTGCCATCCATAGGATATTTGTATGTCTAGGATTACACTAAGAGTTTGACTTCTAATAGCTTCTTTACCTTTTGAGTTTTTGCAATACCACTACATCTTTTCACGAAGGATTACAGGCTCTGTGTTGCTTGTAACTCTGGGATATATTGTTTCCACTCCAATGGCCACTGAATTGGATTCACCACTCCTAATTAATGGACAACATGAGAGTTCACTTTATGTCTCGTCTCATACAAGTTCTTTCATCTCCAACTGTCTAAGTTCTCGTGTTTAACTTCCCAAACACTCTACCTTTTTAGTTCATTGTGCAAATCCATTATATTTCATAAATGGGTAATAGTTAAGAAAGACACTTTATTATGATGCAATATTCCGTAAATTATTGACGATTTGAGTTTCATTCTATTGATCCAAATCTTTCTACCTGAAACCTCCTGTTATGGGTCAATCTTACACAATAGCCATACAGTTCCTTATTGAAAGTACAGGGACCTTTTGTGTCATCTTCTTAATAGTAAGCTACAGTTTAGTATAAAATGATGAAAAATAGTAGGTGTTTAGTATCTTGTTCATTGTGATAATTGAAAAGGAGATACCTCCTTGATTATTGAAGTGTAGTAAATCCGAATATCCCAAGTATGCCAAAGCATTGTATGACTTTGGTTTGGTGTGTGATGGCATGGTAAATTTTCCATTGACCAATTCCACCAAGTTTAAATGTTATCACTGTTTGATGTTGGCATGTGTTATGACACCTGTTAGACAAAAAACATAAACAACTTAATACATTAGTAGGATTCTACCACTTGGAAACCTTAAACACATTCCAAATTTAGTACATAAATAATGAGCTTTTTTGTTTCTGCAGATTTGGAGAAGTGCTTGTAATAGGCGGCTACCATTTTCAAATTAATAGGAGAATAGAACCCCAAGAAGTATCACCTGAAACAACATATGCGGCTTACCTTGTCTTCAAATTAACACAAGACCAATCACCATTTCAGGCACCTATTCAGGTGGAGGTTGCACATGATTACTCTTCAAGTAGAAAGTCGTTTATCTATTTAGCAAGCCCTCCACACACCCCAGTTATCAGACCAAAGCTTGATGAAAATACCTACAACCCACTGAATAGATACAAAGGGACTGCCATTCCGCAACAGAGGATCGATGGTTGGATGGAAGTCAAAGTATGGCAGTTTCAAACTACCACCAAATCAGTTCCTATGCATCTTTATTTTGAGCATCCCGATGAGAAGAATCTTAAGGGGCTCATGGTACAAGGAATCGAGCTGAGACCCATATAGATGATTTTTTTTTTCAATGATTTTGTAGTGGTCAATTTATTGATAATGTTGTTTGCGCTTTGCATTAATTAATTTTCATAGGTTGATTTGTGGGAGATTTTGTGAAAATTGAGCTCCAATTTCTGCAAATTGTTAACCGGGTCAAAACCCGGGTCGAGGGGGAAGAAGATAAGGCTTTGGCCGTTTTTAATGAAATGGTGTTATTGGATACATGAAGAAACTCACAAAAAGCCCAAAACACATTTTTCATTATTTTTCTTAGTTTTATACGTAATAACTAGTTATAATGCCCGCGCACGTGCGAGTTTTTTTTTTTAATTTTTTGAATAATATTTTTTTATTTATTAAAAAAATAATTTAATCTTTGTTTTGTTTGATTTATGATTTTTAATTATAGTTTTTTATTATTATAGATAATCATTTAAAAAGTATAATTATATTGTTAGTTGCATCTTGTTTATATTTTTTGTATTTATCTTCTACTTGTGTAATATATCAACAAAACAAATTTATAAATTTATAAATTAAAAAATTAACTAATATGGAAATAATCTTTTTTTGAAATAAGAAAAATAATAGTAATTAAATTATTACTCAATAAGGGAAGGTTGAGTTTTTGGAAATACAAAAGTCCTCATTTGGTGTTTTGTTTTATTATATAAAAAAGATTTGATTAATGGCTCAAATTTTGTTGTTGCAAGTAATGATGCATATTCAAAATTTTATTCATAAATGTAATATCCCATCCGGTTGTAGGATTTAAAGGTTAATTCGGAATCCTTCATTACCCCTAGACCAACGTAACGGGCAAGACTATATATTTTAGGTTATATGAGATTGCGAGATTCTAGATTACACTGGCTTCATGTGTGACTTTGTAACATCCCATTCACACTATATATTATTGTAAACAGTGAATCCCTTGTAAGATCCTGATAACATGGTACAAAGAACTTATCACATTGGTTTTACTTGTTTTAAAGTTATTTGAATGAATCTACTAGATGGATTGTTTATGCTCTGATGTTAGTGTGTGAGGTTATGTTTGATTTTGACGAATCATTATATGATACTCACAAGTTACTTAAAGGGCGTCGAATTTATAGTCATATAGCATAAATCGTGGCCAGTGGCCTCATAACTGGTTTCCATGTCAACTCTTATGGGATAGCATCAACAATCCTATTTATTCCCACTAGTTATAATGCTCGCGCACGCGCGAGTTTTTTTAATTTTTTTTTAATCATATACTTTTATTTATTAAAAAACAAATAATTTAATCTTTGTTTTGTTTGATTTATGATGTTTAATTACATTTTTTTATCTTTTATATAATACAAGAATTACAATATTTCGGAGTGTTTTTGCAAAACCTTTCTCATTGAAAAAAAAATTGGACCAATAGGAGAGCTCGATTTTGACACATAAGCGAAATCAAGCAATATGATTGGCCAATAAAAAGTCAAAATTGAATTGATTTTGGTCAAACTTTAATAAATTTGGTGGAGAATTTGATTGATAAAAAAAAATACATAAAAATATAGTTGTCAAATTTATGAAAATAAAAACTTAAGAAAAGAGAAGGTAATTAATAAAACCTTAGTGGTTGAATTTTAAATATATTAGAGTTAATTGTAAAATTATAAGTCTTTATGTTTTTTAATAACTTTAGATAATAAACAAATAACCCTTACACTTTATACCCCCTATACTTTATAATGTTAACTTTGTTTAAAATTACATGAGTAATAATATTAGTTTTTTTTACTTTCATCCATTAAAATAAATTTGGTAAATATGCGAATTAGTTTTAATATACGTTAAACAAGGTGATCCGTTATCTCCATTCTTATTCATTCTTGTCATGGAGAGTTTTCATTTATCATTTCAACGTGTCGTAGATGCTGGAATGTTTAAAGGAATTAACTTAAGTCCTTCGTTGAATCTTTCTCACATGTTTTATGCGGATGATGCGGTGTTTGTGGGACAATGGTCCGATACTAACATTACTACTCTTATTCATATATTGGAATGTTTCTATCGAGCATCGGGTCTTCGAATCAACATGTGTAAAAGTAAGATTATGGGAGTGAATGTGAAGGATGAGGAGGTTAAACTTGCAGCTTCTAAACTCGGCTGCCTTATTCTTACTACCCCCTTCTCATATCTAGGCACTAAAGTGGGAAGTAATATGGGGAGAGTTCGAGCTTGGGATGAGGTGATTGACAAGGTGAATACTCGGCTCTCTAGATGGAAGATGAAAACCTTATCTATTGGAGGTAGGTTAACCCTCCTCAAATTTGTTTTAGGATCGTTACCTATATTTCATATGTCCATTTTTAGAGCCCCTTTGACTGTTCTTCATAAGATTGAATCTATACGTTGCCATTTTTTTAATGGTCACGACTTAAGAAGTAACAAAGCTACTTGGGTGAAGTGGAATAGTGTTTTGGCATCTAAAACGAAGGGGGGACTAGGCGTGTCAAGTCTTTATGCATTAAATAGAGGCTTAATGATTAAATGGGTTTGGAGATTTCTTTCTCAAAAGGCTTCCTTATGGGCGAGAGTTATTAAAGTTGTTCATGGTGATGATGGGAATTTGGGTAAGACTTTTAAGTCTGGTCATCGCTCTTGTTGGAGGGATATAGTGCACGAGTTAAATGTTTTGAAAAAACAAGGCATCGATGTTTTTGAGTTTTTTGGGTAAAGGGGAGTAATCCTGCACCCTGGTAAAATTCATTATCCAAAAACGTTGAAGTACAAAATGACGAGGGTGATTTCCCTCGCCCCCAGTCCCTTAGGACACTAACAAGACACGTATCTAAGAATGACAAACCATTCTTAAAACTAACATGCACAACATGTGCAACTGACCATACCTATAACTTACAATATAAGTGTGACAGGCCACACTTATAACTAATAATTGAACATAAACTACAACGAATATAAAAGAAAAAAAATAGCAAATCAAGTAGAAACTTGAGTCTTCAATTCGTCATAGTAATCCAAACTTCCATAATCATCTTCATAGTCCCACATACCTTCAACGAAACAGAATTAGAGCACATGTGATATAACCATGAGATGAACATTCACAAGCTGACCTTGACTTCCCCTTGATCCAAGCATACATCAACAAGTAGACACGTTTCCAGCAGCAATAAGCATCATAGTCGAAAAAATGTAGAAACGATAGCACCCACCAGCAATAACATGCATAGGACCATCATTGATCAAACCCAGACCAACCTGGGACAATCATAGGGTCAAGTCCCTAACTTCAAGTACACCATAGCATCATCGATCCAGCACAGAATATAGAACCCAAGGATGTAGATCGATCCACCCATAAACGATCAATAGAAAATAAAGAGACATACCAATTGATCGAGTCAAGGATTTTTGAATAAGTTACCCTAGAAACTTAACATGCATATACCATCACTTTGATCAGCAAAACACCAACAGTAGGTATAACGAAACCCTAGGGTTTAATATAACCTTATTGTCCATAAACATCAAATGCCAACAACCCATAGCATGATGAACAACAATGAACAGCAGATCGAAGCATATTGGAATAAGGTTCCACTAAAAAACCCTAACTTACCATGAGACTATCACCCGCAGTATACCAATGCATGAAAATTGCTGCACCAATAATAGGGTTTACACAAACCCTAACATCCCATATCACACGTCTCATCAGGCCACAAACCACCAACTAGGGTACTACAACCCTAACTTACACAAACCACCAAATCGACCACAAGACCAGCAATAAACGAAACCCTAATAATTAGGAAATCGTTATCTTCAAAGAACAGTCCCAAAATCGCCTTAACCAAGTGAATCAAGGCAGATTAGCACTAACTCTTGTGATCATAACACCAATAGGGTTTTTGAATAAGTTACCCAGAAACTTAACATACAATCTCTCCAAAACCCACGTTCCAATACCATCACATAACGAAAAGATAACCACTATCAAAGATCGACTTTCATGACATAATGGACATCGGTCCAACTTGCAGCAACCCAGCCAATCAAAACCAATAAATACGAAACCCTAATAATAGGGTTTCGTTCATGAGACATCCCTAACGAACCAATCGATCCAACAGATAGAAGGCTATTAGAGTAAGATTTTGATCGCCAATAACACCCCAACACGATCGTATAATAATATCCATGTAGCAAAAGACGATCGACCAAGCAAATAAAACCCTAAACTCCGATTACAAAAGCAATCGATATAGGATTAAATTCGCAACACAGATCACACCCTTGATATATATAAGTGAAAAACACCGACTTCAAAGTATAAGGGATGATAGATGCGATCAAGAAACCCAAAACGATCCAAAGCCCTAACAAATCGATAAGAATTAAGATTTAAAAAGTTAGGGTTTCGGAAATTGAAACAAGAAGAAAACCGATTAAGTAAAAGGAATTAAAGGATACCAACCACCCTCCCATGAATATAATTAACCTAAATCGTATTGCATATCCCTGAAAGAGATAGAGAGGACGATTAGGCAATTTTTGGCCGGAATTAAGGGAAGGGGTGGCGGCCGGATTTCTCCACAAGGAGAGAGAATTTTATGAGGGCAATTGTATCTTCCAAAAATTCTTCCTCATGTTTCTTCCTCATGTTTTTGAGTTTCTTAGGTTGAAGTTGGGTAATGGTGAGTCCATAGCTTTCTGGGATGATAACTGGATATGTGGGGCTGTCCTCAAGGAGAAATATCCTAGAGCGTATGCTCTTGAATCCGACAAAGCTGTTTCGGTCAGCTCTAAAATACATGGCTCGACTTTGGATGTGTCTTTTAGGCGTAAGGCTAGAAATGGAGTTGAATTGGAACAATATAACGCGATGGCTGAAGTGGTGCAAACAGCCCATCTAGTACCGTGCGCAGATAGGTGGGTGTGGTCTTTGGATAGTTCGGGGGAGTTTTCAGTGGCTTTTATTCGGAAACTTATAGATGAGAAACGTCTTGAGACCGTGGACAGTGGGACTCGTTGGATCAAATGTGTTCCTATTAAGGTTAATGTGATAGCTTGGAAAGTCAAGATTGATGCGCTCCCAACAAGACTAAACATCTCACGTAGAGGAATTGATATTGAATCCATTTCATGTCCAATATGTAACCGTGGGGTCGAATCCTCCAGTCATTTATTCTTTGGCTGTAGCTTGGCTAGAGATCTCGCAAGAAAAATTCAAACTGGTGGGATATTCCATACACTGATATTAACTCTTACGTGGATTGGGCAGATTGGATTCTTTCATTGCGGTTTACATACAAGCTAAAGGAGATGCTGATTGGCACATTTTATGCGATGTGGTGGTTCTTGTGGACATATCGTAATAAACTTCTTTTTGAGAACAAGGCTCCCCCAAAGGCGTCCATTTTCGATGAAGTAGTCACTAGATCTTATTATTGGTGTAGGTATAGATGTAAAAAGTCGTTTAGTTGGGTAGAATGGTTTAAAAACCCTAGTCTTATTTCCGTGTAATCCTAGCTCCTTGCTAGTGTTGTTTGTGTTGAATAAATTCGCTGTTCCAAAAAAAAAGTTTTAATATACGTTAAATATTTTTTAAACTAATGTTAGTTTTAAACTTTCATCCATTAGATTTTTTTTTTTAAATAAGGACTCATGTTACTATTTAAAAGTTTAATTTATGCGTACACGGGTTTGAAATACGGCTAAATTATTATTAACGGGAAAATAAATATCAAATGGTAAGCATGAGTTACTGTGATATGAAAATAAATATACGAGATTCTACTTATAACAACGACTCATGAAATTGTTATTTAAAGCTTATATATAGATATCCATAAAAACATTTTAAAAACTTTACGAAGCATATTTTAACTTCATCAACGCTCATTATGTGCCACTAAACTTGCATATTTTGTACAACATAATATCAATAGTTAAAGTTAAACAACAACATTAACCTCAAACTCAACATCTCGGTCAGTTAAAAACGTTATACAAAGCTAATTATTAAAAAAAAAAAAAAAAATCGGTTAGATAGTTATTCTTTAATATAGAAGGTGTTTTCCTTAAATTATAAAAAAAAAAATGCACGCATCACAATCCTTATTTGATAAGAATCACCTCCTAAATCAAAATAAGAAAAACTACGTAGGTGATAACCTAACTTTATTCATTGACGTGATGTTAAAAAAAAATACAATAGTTTGCCGTTGTAAAGGAATTAAAAGTATGTACATGAGAATTATTCGGCAAGAATATATAGTTTTTAATCAGGTTATTACGTTACTATACTGCGATAATGTTATTGACTTGGTAATCACGGATGTGAGATACAACCATTATTCTATACTTATGATTTATGTGTAAACCCCTTTTTGCTTCTGAATAGAATCCGAAAGAGTCCTCAACAACACTTTGCCTTATGCCTTATCTAGCTGATAGTTTTTAGTAACCTTTTTTATGGTTTAACTTTTTTGTTATACACACTAACTTTTAGTAACTTTTTTTTTTTTTTTTTTTTTTTTTTTTTTTTTTTTTTATGTTTTATTGAAAACTTCTACACTTAATATTTGTGTTTTTACTATAAACACACTAAGCTATGATAGAATTAGTTGGGAGTTCAGGGGTTTTTTGCTAAGCTTCTCAAAAAAGCTTATAGCTTTATCATAAACTTATTGTGTTATGGTAATTAAATAAGCCAATAAGAACCTTTAATAAGCATAACCAAACACCCCTTTAGTTCTAATATGAAGTTTTCTGATTTGATGTTATGACTAACTTTGTTGTTATCCTCACTATAATGCAACATGTTAGTGGTTTTTGCAGTTTTATGATCTTATCGCACACACACTAAAGTGTAGTGCAATTTGTTGTATGCGATTTTTAGAGGAGGATTAAGTATCAACACATGATTATCATGGAAGGTTAACGTACCAAAGATGTGTTTTAGTGCCTATATGGGGAATTTTATAGTAGGAATTTTTTTCGGAGTGTAATTTATTTTTGAATGAATTAATAAAACTTAGCAGGTGTTTGCTGTCATTGATAACACTATGGGTGTCAACCAACGGTCTAAAATATGGTGTGTTTTACCTTGATGATTCATGCCAATTATGAAGAAAGTTGCATTAAAGTGAAAGGTCGGTAAGGATTCAAACAATCCTAAAAGACTTGCTGATGTACTTTGTCATTTTTTTATGCATTTATAATTTACTTATACAAGTAATAATAATTTCCTTATATAGTTCGGGTTTAGAGAAAAATTATTCTTATACATTATAAATAAACGTAATATTAAATTTGAGTTCTACCCATTACATCTTTTTTTGTTTCTTTTTATGTAATAAAGAAGCTATAGTTTAAGCATCTATGTTAATTTAGTAATTTTATGATCAAACATGAGAAGTAAATAGCACAAACTTATGAAAATATAATTTTTCAAACAAAAAGGTACATTAGTAAACATGGTATGATGGTTATTCATAATCAAGGAAATGAATCAATCTTCAAAGCTATCTAAATATGCTACATATATTAACGAAAATATAAGTAAAAG
Organism: Artemisia argyi; assembly: GCA_030686995.1. Taxonomy (NCBI): domain Eukaryota; kingdom Viridiplantae; phylum Streptophyta; class Magnoliopsida; order Asterales; family Asteraceae; genus Artemisia; species Artemisia argyi. The sequence goes on from CM060684.1 coordinate 188,814,410, forward strand.
AAATACCACAATTACAAAACACATCATAAATTGATAGCACGGGTTTGCAAAACTAAAAGCATATATCACTAACATCTCATGCAAGTCAAGTATCATCATGTGATTTTGCTTGAATAATAAAATATATTTTTAATTCAAAGCATTCTCCTAAAATAATAGGTAGATTATAACATATACACATATGATTTTTTATTTTTATTATTAAAGATAATTATTTAAAAATTTTAATCCTATTGTTAATTGCATCTTATCTATATTTTTTGTATTTATCTTCTATTTGTGTTATGGATAAATATAAAATGTTACTTAATAAAAAAATAATTTTTTTTAAATAATATTATTACTAAATAAGGTATGGTTTAATTTTTTGGAAATGAAAAAGCCCCCACTTTGAGTTTTGTTTTATTATATAAATTTGATATTGTTTGGTGATTTTTTATTTTTGAAGCAACTTAAGTGTTGCAAATAAGTACAAAATACGTCTTTGTGGTTTGTTAATTTCTACATTAAATATTAATATAAAAACCATTGGAGAATCAACAGTGAGGAGTAGGAATGATAATGAATAATCATTGTTGGTTAAGTATAATGTAATGTTTCATTATTCACTATTAAGCATTGTTGCAAACTCGAATTGTAATATGTAGTTTTATAATTATGTATGTATGTAATTCTGTAGTTTTGAAGGGAAAAAAAAGTTTTAAGAATGCAATTATGTAGTTTTGAATGTTAACTTTGAATATATAAGAACCTTTTTAGGTTTATTTGCTAATTAGAGCATGCAACTCATTTAAAGGGAAAAGAGGGCTGATGGCATTTTCATGATTCCTTATGCTTTTGAGACCGTGATTTCAAGCATTCTTAGAAGTTCAACAAATATAATTGTAATTCAATCTCAAAACTTAAACCAATTTTACGAAGAATATATGTAGAGTCTGTGACCCATTTTACTTATTAATGGGTTTGCTTGGCTTATGATTTTTCTCTAAATGGATCAAATGGGTATAGCATTCCTTTCTATTGCGCCTAAAATCTCTATTTCTGCTAATATTTCACGTCACCACAAGATGTTTTTTGGGGGTGTTTGGGATAACCTATTTTTTAGAACTTATCACATCCAAGATGGTTTTAAAAAGAGCTTATTTTCAAAAAATAAGTTGGTACACCACAAGATGTTTGGATACTCAAAACAAGTTACTATATTTTTAAAATGCTATGAGCTGATACTCTTCAAATTAGCTTACCTAAACACCCAAAATTAGATAACACTTTATTAGAATTATGAACTTCTTTGGTGTTCATTTATTATCTTTTTTTTTTACTGAACTTGCTCAATACTCCACAAAAAGTGGTATTAAGCAAGTTCGACTCGCTTGTGTAGTATTGTGATTTGTGACAATTTCTTAATTTGTATGTAGTCAGAGAAATCCTACACAACAGAGCAAATACATGAAGCAAGTTACATTCATGTCAATGGTAAAAAAGATGTGTTTGAGTTTTTGGCGAAGAACTCAAAATTTTACTTTGATGGCAACCACTTCTTTTACAAGTTAAGTCATTAATGATTCATATAGTATGTGATAATGTTTTTCCCAAAATATGACAATGATGGAACTTGGTAATTAACTATTTAGCGACATTATTGATTTATTTTTATCTCCAATGTAACAATATTATGTTGTATATGCAGCCGACACATAATGTTGGAGGCAAGACACAGCTTCACGGTTTGACAAAGGGACATGTAGACGACATTGTTGTTGCTGATCTAAAAGATGCCTACCCAAGAGTCATGCAAGATTTACAGGTATACATACGCGTATGTATGCATGCATATATCTTTGATCACGACATGTACATCTTATGTCTACAATTTAGGCCTTGAAAGTTGGTGGTCGAATTTGGCTCATCTCTATGTATGCTTGTCTTTTTCTGTTTGCAGCTTTGGGGAGAAATATATGCCTTATGCTCCAACTGAGATAACGACAGCATCAAGTCCTTTAGACTTAAACTTGCATGCCATCTGTTTATGTTTAGGAATGAACGTTGGGTGTTCACCCAATTAAGAGCATAATTAATAGGTACTTCTCAGCACCTCTTCCTCTTTATAATCAATTTAGTCTTTATCAGGTCGAGTCAATAGAGTAAGTTCTCTTTAGGCTGCCCTAAATGGAAGTATTGACAGCATACACATAATGTTGGAGACAAGACACAGATTCACGGTTTGACAAAGGGACATGTAGACGACATTGTTGTTGTTGATCTAAAAGATGCCTAACCAAGAGTCATGCAAGATTTACAGGTATACATACGCGTATGTATACAACATAATATGTCTACAATTTAGGCCTTGAAAGCTGATGGTCGAATTTGGCTCATCTCTATGTATACTTGTCTTTTACTCTTTGTTTTTTTTTTGGGTAAAAGGTCAACGACCCGGTAAATATATTACTCCAAAAAATGTTTAAGTACAACGGATATGGGTGAATCCCATATCTCAGCCCGTTACATAGGCGAAAAGCTTACATAACAAGATACTTCCTATTTTCAAAACAAGAAAACAAACCATTACTCACATGATGGTAATGACTCTGACAAAAGATAAATTACTTCCTACGACCTTGGAGATTAAGACCATAAATGGCATTAAGAGCATCCAATTCCCCTGTAAGATCATAAATTTGCTTCGAATAATCATCATAGTCATACTCATCTTCACGCTCATGACCACCACCAAAAAGATTTGCTGATTCATCGAACGTGTTAAGAACCTCCTCCTCTTCACTATCCGAAACCACAACCTCACCCACCTTTGAAAATGGGTTAGCTCTCTTAGTGACAGAGGTAGACGGAATAGGATGACCAGCATCATCCACAAGAGTAGCTTTCCCATCGATCAGCAGCTTTTCAAGCTTACTAATTTTCTCAACAATAGGAGTAGAACCAACTTCCATTGTTCCCATAGAATCACTCACAAGCGGTTCTTGCGTATCACTCACAAGAGGGGCTTGTGGAATAGTACCAGTCGTAACCGACTCATCCTTAGTAACTTCCATTGTACTGCCAGCATCCGCATCCATGTTAGTAACAACCTTAGGAATACCAAAACCATCCGTATCATCCATATTAAGAGCATCAAACTGATTAGAAGTAGTGATCTTGGTTCCACTCGTACTGGCCACAACAGAAACCTTCTTCTTACTGACATTAGCTTTCTTTGATTCAGGAAGAGTCTTTTTGGGCTGATATTCAAAATGCTTACCGACCACAGGTTTGGTAAAACCTCCTCGACCCGAATTCGAAGCAACTTGCTTTCCCTTCTTCTTATTGTTAACAGGCTGGAAACCATCACTTGCATTCATAGTAGGTTGAGCATTCGGTATGACAACCTTAGGGCACTCAACCAAAGTATGTCCAAATACCTTACATTTATCACAGCGAGGCGGTTTCCACTCATATTCAACCCGGATCTTTTCAATAGTCGAACCCGTACCATCAAGTAGAGGAATCTCAACAGTGAGACTGTCCTTTAGTACCCCATCCGACTTTACTTCAATCATACACCTAGCGAAGCTACTCCGGCCCCAAGATTCCTTGCACATTTGACTAGTAAATGCATCTAACCTTTTGGGCGTCCCAATCACAGTAGCAAGGAGGCTAAGCCCGTCATCAGAGAACATAGCTAAAGGAACATCATGGAATTTAACCCACACCGGAATGTTAGTCAAATCCTCTTTAAGCAAGTTTGTGTTCAATGTCCATGGTTTAAGAATAATAGGAACATTACGAATCAACCAAGGACCATAATCAAGAACATCATTGACACCTTTCTTCGAGTTAAACTTGAAGAAAAAGAACCCCTTAGCATTCATCATAACCTTCTGTAAACCATACTCTTTGTTTCATAATCTATAAAGTGATTCCATGTGTAAAACTTTGTATTTAATCCTTGGAATGTCCATTTTTATAATCTATTGAGGCTTCAATGTGCAATCTCCATCTTTGTAAGAAAAGAAAGAAAGTTATTTTCTCCTGTGTAAAACAGTGATAATAACATTTGGTCATATATAATGGAAGTTAGAGAGTATCATGTAACTTATCTTGAATCTGATGGCCAGAGATTGGATCATCTGGCGGGTTAGCTTGCTTATGCTTCCTTAACATTTTTCTTAGCTTTCAATGTTGTTTTCATATAGAGATTTTTCTAGGATTTAATCCACTGATTTTGCAGATGTCATCATGAAGAGTAAGTATTGAGGTTCATGAGTTTGACGGGGCATTTTTAGGATATCAGGTACAATACAAAGTTACATCAGTGATTGGTCATGTTTTCAGTTTTCTTTTCCTTCATAAGCATCATGGAATTTTATCTATATTGTTACACTCAACTGTACATGGTTTTCAAAAGTTGCAAAAAATGATGATATAGATTTTTATGTGGGCAACTATATATATCAGTAGTCCATGGGCTCATGGCTGTCATGCAATTCTTTTCGAATGTATACATCAAGAACTCTAAATAGTAAATTTGCATGATCTTAGACTACTTTATCTCATTGCTACCATGTGGCATTAGGCAGTAGACCGTAGGCTTGCACGACTATGCACAAATCATATTGGGCTGGCTGTGTTGCAATGTACATTTCGGTCAGTTTTGCTTAAGATACTATTCTTTTGACATATATAAAGGTTGCTTTCAATTGTTTTATTTTTGGTACCTATTAAACTTTATGCAAGTCAATGGAATGTACGAGGAAACTTGGTTGTGTGTTGTCTCTATAGGGAATTGCTCCTTCCTATATTTAATTATGTTGTTTATGTACGTGTTTTCCTATGTAAAAAATACCATGATGTCTATGTGATGCAGGCTAGAGCAGTTCAATCTGGGATAGCCACATTAAAGGACGCTACATAAGAAGGACTGGGTTACCAACGTCGAAACTACCCATCACATCTTAGGTTCAGTTGTTGTGCCCCACCCTTACCCCCCACACTTACCCACTGTTACAAGGTTGTCTCATAACTCACTCTATAGCAGGAAACTCATCTTATGGAATATGTGAAATGAATTGCTCAGAGAGGTCACAACATGTAAAATATCACCTCCCTAATTTCTGACTCGAGATAGAGAGGTCTTCAACTCCGAGTAGCTCTTGCATCTCCTTGAACTTAATCCTTGCGAGAGCTTTCGTCAGAATATCCGCACGCTGCAAATCACCTCTTACAAACTCAACTTGTACTTGGCCTCTCTCAACACACTCTCGGATAAAATGATAACGTGTGTTTATATGCTTGCTTCTCCCGTGAAAGACTGGATTTTTCATAAGTGCAATAGCCGATTTGTTGTCAACAAATAAGACCACCACTTTTTCTTCCATTCCGGTTATTTCACTCAACAATCCACGTAACCATATCCCTTGACACGCGGCTGAAGTTGCAGCCATGAACTCGGCTTCACAAGACGATAGAGCCACCGTGTTTTGCTTTTGTGAGCACCAAGTGATAGGTGATTTACCTAGATAAAATACGTGCCCAGTTGTGCTTCGACCATCATCTTGGTCCATAGCAAAACTACTATCACTAAACCCCACTAACTCCTTGGTTTTCTCTTGGTTGTATCGCACTCCAAAATTCAAACTACCTTGGATATACCGTAGTATTTGTTTCACAGCTGCCATATGTGATTCTTTTGGTTCTTGCATGTAACGACTAACCAAACCAACCGAATAAGATAAATCAGGTCATGTGTGTAGTAAATACCTTAGACAACCAACTCGTCGTCTATATAGAGTTGCATCAACTGGTTTTCCTTCCTTGTCCATGCTTAACTTCATTCCTGGTTCTAATGGACATTGAGTAGGATTCGCTTCATGCATTCCAACATCTTTTAAAATCTTCTTTGCATAGCCTACTTGACTTATTGAGATACTCGAATCCTCTTACTTTACTTCAATGCCAAGATAATAGCTCAATTTTCCCAAATCACTCATATCGAACCTTTCTTGCATTTGTTTCTTGAATTCACCAATTTCGCCAAGCTTCGAACCGGTTACTAAGAGATCATCTACATAGACCGCAATAATCAAGATTGATTTGTTTGTCTTCTTCACATACACCGCTTGTTCGTGTTGGCATCGCTTGAAAGACATTTGCTTGAGTTCTTTATCAAGTTTTGTATTCCACGCCCTTGGGGCTTGTTTAAGTCCATAAAGCGCCTTTTTCAACTTGTAGATTTTCCTTTCTTCTCCTTTCTTCACGAACCCCTCCGGTTGTGTAACAAACACTTGCTCTTTTAGTTCTCCATGTAAAAAAGCTGACTTTACATCAAGATGATGTAGCTCCCATGCTTCTTTTGCGGCCAATGAGATCAATAAACGCACCGTTTCAATCCGTGCTACGGGCGCAAATACCTCGTCATAGTCAATTCCTTCTTTTTGAGCACAACCCTTTGCTACTAAACGAGCTTTAAACTTATTAATTGAACCATCCGAATTTCTCTTAATTTTGAACACCCACTTTAGTCCAATGGGATTGACATTATCCGGAGCTTCAACTAATTCCCATGAATCATTCTTCTCGATAGACTCAATCTCTTGGTCCATAGCAATCATCCACTTGCTTGAAACTTTTGCTTCTTGGAACGTTCTTGGTTCATCATCTTCAATCAAAAGTAGATTTTGATCTTCATTAACAACTGAGGTTCTTGAACTAGACCCCATAACAAAGTCATTAAATCTAGTTGGCTTAGTTGAAACCCTCGAAGAACGCCTCACAACTGATTGAGTTTCTGTCACAGGAACAGGATCAGGGTCATTACCAGCCGGTTGATTATCATCAGCATCATGCTGATTTTCAGCCTCTTGATCTTCAGCCTCTACTTCATCGGTCACACCTGGGTTAACAAATCCACAACCCGTATCAATAGAACTGTGCCATTCTATGACAAACATACCTGGGTTTAGCTCGTGTGTTTCGCTTCCAGCAACATACTTCCAGCCAAGTTCCTCATTAAACTCTGCATCACGACATACCACTATCTTCTTTAGTCTTGGATTGAACAATCGAAAACCTTTTGTACCTGGCTCGTTTCCGATATAAATGAGTCGTGTTGACCTGTCGTCTAACTTATGTAAATATGGCCTAGTTCCCGTTGCATAAGCCACACATCCAAATACCCTCAAACCCTCCAAGTTAGGCTTTTTTCCTTTGAAAACCTCATATGGAGTTTGATTAACTAGAGCTCGAGTTGAAACTCTATTAATAAAAAATGTGGCGTGTCTAACTCTTTCAGCCCACATATAGTTTGGTACGTCTCGTGCTTTCAAGATGCTTCTAGTCATTCCCATAAGAGTACGGTTTCGCCTTTCCACGACTCCATTTTGTTGTGGTGTGTAGGGAGCGGTTAGATGTCTTGTTATACCCTCGTTTTCACAAAAGTTGGTAAATTCTTTTGAAGTGAATTCACCTCCTCTATCGGTCCTTAGGGTTATAATCTTCTTTCCCGACTTCTTCTCAACCAAAGCTTTGAACTTTTTGAAGTATTCAAATGCCTCTCCTTTTTCCTTCAAGGTAAAAGTCCACATAAACCGTGAGAAGTCATCAATAAGAACAAATATGTACCTGTTTCCTGCTATGGATGGTGGAGAAATCGGTCCACATAGGTCGGCATGTATTAGTTGAAGAGAATGTGTTGCCCTAAATTTTGCTGCTTTAGGAAACGCCTTCTTTGTTTGTTTTCCTACCAAGCAAGATTCACACAACTTGTTCTCTTGATGAATTATTGGCAAATTTTCAACCATGCCCTTCCTTGCCATTAATTCCATTGTCTCGAAATTAATGTGACCCATCCTAGCATGCCATAACCAAGCATCATCTTCCATCTTTGCTTTGAGACACACCGGACTTCCAACTTGGAGCTTTATTTTGTAAAGTCTATTACTTGTTCTAGGAACCTTCATCAGAAGCTTGCCATCTGAGTCACGCATAGTAAGAAGATTACCTTTCATACGAATGTCACATCCGCCTTCGGTAGCTTGCCCAAGACTAATTATGTTGCTTTTTAGCTCGGGTAGGTAATAGACTCCAGTGATCAACCGTTGCTCACCCGTTTTCCCTTCAATGATTATCGAACCCTTCCCTTTTATCTCGATGTAGGAGTTATCACCAAACTTCACTCTGCCGGAGATATTCTCATTCAACTCCGAAAAATATTCTCGGATCCCCGTCATGTGATTACTTGCTCCATTATCCAAATACCAAGTGTCTTCCTCGTTTGGCTTAGTATTCAATTGGTTTGGGATAATCTTTTCTTCATTCAAGAAAACTACTTCTTGAACGCTTTTCATCATAAAAAGTGTCGGGTCATCATCATCCTCCGTTTTCAAAAGGTTTGCTTCATGCTTTTTCTTTTGTTCACGGCGTTCGGGGCAATTAGAAGCAAAGTGACCATATTCATCACATCTGAAGCATTGAATCTTTGAAAGGTCTCGACTTTTGTTCTTCTTTTGATCCGTATTGCTCCCGGAGTTGTTTTGGTTTCCACGGTTGTGGTTATTAGCTTGACCACTACCACGAGATTTGTTTTGAGAAGAAAAGTTTTGACCTTTACCGTTGCCACCATAGGAATTCTTTCCTCGACCTTTCTTATCATATCTTTCAGCCCTTCCGAACATCAACTTGCCTTGATCTTCAGAAGTGGTGTCAACACCCTTCATTCTTCCTTCAAAAGCTTTCAACCTTCCAATTGCTTCTTGAAAAGACATAGTATTCAAGTCAGCAAATTGTTCTATTGAGGCAACAATTGCAACATACCTATCCGGAACGGATGCAAGCAGCTTCTTAACAAGTTTCTTGTCTTCATAAACTGTTCCCAAGCTATTGACTTCAGTTACAATTTTGCCCAACCTAGCCGCAAAGTCATCGACTGATTCGCTGACTTTCATCTTTAAAGATTCGAATTCCGTCTCCAAGGTTTGCAACCTTGCTTCACGAACCCGATCAACACCCACATACCTGGTCTTTAAAGCTTCCCAGATTTCTTTGGCTGTGTTGAATTGTGAAACTTGAAAAACAAGTTCTTCTGGAATCGCCTGGAAAAGTAACGCAACTGCCATGTGATCTTGCTTATCAACGACTTGTGTTCCTTCCTTTGGTTCCAGTGCATCGAGTATTCCATGGACTCGGAATACAGCTTTGACTCTTATTGCCCATATGTTATAGTTTGTGCTTGTTAACATTGGACATTGAAGAGCCGTTTTAGAATGTTCAATAGGAGGTGGTTGACTCGATTCGCCTTGCGCCATCCTTCTTGTACGTCTTTTGTAAGTTATCGGTGTAGATTGTTTGACTTCCAGCCCAAGATTCTAGAGCACGATTGATTTACTTCTTGCCTAAGTAAACCAAGTCGAAAATTTTAAACCTTGATCGACTTCTTGCTTAAGTCGAAATTGTTTCCCTTGGTCGAAACCCTTGCTGTAAACCTGGTCGATCAGAATCCCTTTAACCTGTGTCGATTGGCAGCTTCTTGCAACCAGGTTCAATACTACTCGACTATCAGCTCTTGATAACCCCTTGTCGATCCTGTCGATTACCAGTCCCTTGATAACCTTGCTCTCGATACCAAATATAAACCACAGCTGATCGAACTTCACAAGACAAGAACAAATAAGACTGGAAAAACAGAAACTTGCACCAACGTTATAATAGAATTCGCTCTCTATTAATCAGAAAATACTTGCTACAAAAACTGATATTGAATACGTGATAACAAACCACAGCTCGGTTTGTATTTATAGGTTATTAGAACCTGCTTTCTAATCCTACTACAATGCGTATTCTATAAGATAATCCTAAACCGACTATAATTGTGATTGGACCCATAAGCTTGGAGTCTGCTACCCATGGGCTTGGGTCATAGTCAGACATTAGCCCAACAAAATATGCCTATTGTATATTTCTCCTCTTATTGTCTAATGTACCAAAGGTTTCGATATATATTATTTTGGATTTTTTCCCAGTTAAGAATGTGGTTAAAAAGGTCTTAAGGTGTTTTATTGTAACAAAGATGGTAACTATACCAATGCTAGGTTATTCACAGATTACGAGTATTTTGTTCGTTTCTATTCCTTTAACGATTATGACTCACATAAACGTATTTTTATTGTGAAGAGTATACTAAGGTTAATGATATCTTGAAGACTATGTTACTAATTTTACCTTGAAGAATTCTTGAAGGTAGCCGCCCAGCGGGCGGGCCTGGAGCTAGTATATATATAGTGTAACTTTCAAACGAGAACCATTTTAACTGCGAGAACTGAGAGAACCACCAAAAACATACATGCACGCCTTCAATAATTTTATTTTTGCACACATGTTTTAAAAACAACACATATGTTTTAAAAAAAACATAGTTGTTCTAAAGAATTTGATAAGAAATTGAAAATACAAAATTTTTCTTTGAAGGTATGCATGTATGTTCTTATAAGACGTGCAACGACAATATTGCGGCCGTGGGTAAGATTTTTGTGAAAAAAGATGATGAGTTCATAATGATATTGAAGAACATAGGTGGATGCTTACGATTATTGATGATTTGCATGTATTTTTATTTTATTTTAAAAGGCGTGCATGCATGTTTTTTGTGGTTCTCTCAGATAAAATGATTCTCGTAAGAAAGTCCCTATATATATATATATATATATATATATATATATATATATATATATATATATATATATATATATATATATATATATATATATACATGGTTTTATCGTCTTATAATTATCGAGTTTGATGCTCTATTTTCTTTATTTGAACAAACCAACTACAATTTCCTATTTATTTTTCTTTGCTGGTTACTACAGGTTCTTGTTTCATTAATCTTGTCCTTGCACTTAAAAGGATCTTAAATTAAAAAGAGACTGCACTATACGGGTCTAAAAGCGCAATATGATACTCCCATTTCTATGCTCACTTTAAAGTTCAAAGCACCAACACAACATACTTTCTTGTACGTACAACAAACGAATCAGATCCGTGACAAGATGCAAAAAAAGTTACCATGCTGTTTACAGCAAATACGACTCATTAATCATACCACGTGAACAAGAGGATGAATCCGGGTTTATATGTAAAATCCAGAATGTCCATCACGAGCAGGAAACATTGTGGGGCTATCATCATCATTTATCCACATGTTGCTACTGCTGCTGTTGTTTGCAAGAAACGAAAGGATTTAAACAGCTATCCCATGAATAAATTGCAATTATGTCAAAAATAACATAACATAAGCTAAAAGAAGCTGATACACTGTAAAAATCTGTTTTGATTCATGACTAAAATAATCATACCTGTGAATTCCAACTCAGTTTATCTTCTCCTGCTGTCCCTGTCTTTGTCTCTGCGCCTATCTCTATCATGGTCTCGTTCCTTCTCTCTTTCAGTATGTGAATCATAACTTCTACCCTTTTCCCGATCCCTACTTGATGATTTACGCTGTGGGCTTTCACTGTCATGATGGCTTCGTTGACGCTTTCTTGAAGATTCACGTGAATCATCTCTTTTCTCCCTTCTTTCTGAAGACGTCCCTGTGGTTACTAAAACATTATATGTGTATTCAACAAAATTACCAAAACCTTAAACCCTGACAATTTAAAACTTACTCTTGTGTGATGAATCTTCATTATGATACGTTAAGCCATACTTGTACTGTAATTGTTTTTGATGTGCCGACACTTTCTTTTCAATTTCTTCTTTCTTTAATCCTCGTTCTTCAAGGGATTCACGGTACTCAATCAAAGACACCTCAATCTGTCTCAACTTTTGTCTGCACGTGTGGGACAATTAAACAACCATGATTATGAATGAAAAGTTGAAAAAAAAAAATAAAAAAAAATAAAAATAAATAAACAAGCATAATCTAGTAAAGACTTATAACTTCAAAGTCGTAAGTCTGTCCCTTCCTAAAATACCAAATAATATCAACTAGATATATTTATTACTCCCCAATGGTAAGTATACCTCTTCGCTTTCAAAAAGTATCAAATTATTTCACTTAAATGTATTTATCAATAAAACCATGAGTAAAGTCTGGATGTGAAATTAAAACAAAAGAAGTTTAAAATATATATATGTTAAATGAAAAATCCGATACACCTTATAAAAATATGAGAGAAGTTCAATAAACTCTATCTATTACTTTTCACAAGGATAATAAGTACATACCTCTTCTCTTCAGTTAAACTACTATCAGAACTCGTGACAGTGCTTGCGGTATCCATAGCCTCAATACCATGACCACCGGCAGCATTCTCGCTTCCAGATGATGAATAATCCAATCCAAGATCTCTACTACTTCTTTTTTGTTCATCATCATTTTCATCGGCAGCAAGAGGAAGATTTAATAGTTCTTTCATGGCTGCACTTTTGCCGATTGCTATCGCTGCATCTGGATTAATTTTTCCAGAATCGCCAGTTTCGCTATAATTGGAAATGTGTTCGGTTTCTGTTGAATCGCCAGAAATGGAATGAAATGAGGTAACACCATGAATAACCTGCAATTATGTCAAACATAACATAACATAAGCTCAAAGAAGCTGATACACTGTAAAAATCTGTTTAGAGTGTAATCCAAGTGTTTGTTGAAATGTCCGACTGAGTTGTGTGTGTTTTTTTTTTTTTTTTTTTTTTTTTTTTTTTTTTTTTTTTTTTTTTGAAAAAATGATGTGGAATATATATGTAAGACACGTGTTCGATCAAATGTCTGACCGAGTTGTTTGTTTGTAGACCTTAGGCACGAGTAAATGTAGTTTTTGTACTAAACTGGTTTTATTGATAAATGTGTGTGATATTGAAGTTCTAAGGTTTTATAAGATAAGTTGCTGCAGCAGAACTATCTAAGGTTATAGAACACAACGTGGTGTCTAGTGGTGTTCGTTGAACCTTACAAAGGATGGCACCCGGGCTTTTAAGAGAAAAAAGTCAGTAACAAATAAGGTATATCATAGTATAAATACCAAACTGTACTTGTTCCATCAAATCGTTGACATAACTTCGGTTTTATTTGCGTGCCCATATATTGCAATCGGTTTCGCTTAATGCATACAATGAAAATAAACAATCTCATAAAACATGTCGTTATTTTAATTCAACACTGAAAATAAACAATCTCATAAAACATGTCGTTATTTTATGACATTAACCCTAGCAAAATAGGACTTCTGTACCTTTTGAGTTTTTATTACTACATCAGTTCATAAAGGATTAGTGTAGGCCACTCCAAACACTTCTCCCATTTAACTTCTTTGTGTGAATTCATTATGTTCCATAAATGGGTAATAGTTAAGAAAGACACTATTACAATGCAAAATTCCATAAATGCTTGGTGATTTAAGTTTCATTTATCTATCCAAATCTTTCAACGCGGAACCTCCTTGATTCTTTGGTTTGCAACTATTTTCCATGCCACGTTAGCCCTGACTTAACTAATTCATTGACACCATAGGAAACTTTTCAAAATCTTTTGTAATTGTTTTAGGAAGCATGGTTACTAGAGCCCAGTAAATCCGAATAGACTCAAGAACATAATCAATGATTTATGAAAAGCTTTAAAAGTGAGCCCTAAACATTGGATTTTGTACCCCTAACGGTATGCTAAAGCATCGCAGAATTTGCTTTGGTGTGTGATGGCATGTAAATTTTCCATTGACCAATCATACTCAGTTTAAATGTTATCACTGTTTGAAGTTAGCATGTCTTATGACCTAGTTAAACATTAAACATAAACAACTTGACACATTAGATTTTTTGTTTCTGCAGATTTAGAAAAGTACGTGTAATAACTGCCGGACAAAGTTGAAATTAAGGTAGAATTTAGATCCGACGTATTATCTCCTGAAACAAACTTTGCAAGTTACCTTGTCTACAAATTACCAAAAGACCAGTCCACATTTGAGCTTCCTTTGGATCTGAATACTAAAAATGGCTGCTCTAGTAATCTTTGGTATATCTATAAGCAGCCCTCCACACACCCCAGCTATTGGACCAAAGTTGGATTAAAACAGTTACAACCCACTAAACAGACACAAACTAAGCGTTGTTCCACAACAGAGGAGTGATGGTTCGATGGAAGTCAAAGCATGGCAGCTTCAAACCAAGAAGACTTCGGAAACTGTTTCAATGTTATCTTGAGTTAGAGCAGATGTCCTGGTAAAAAGGATCTTAGTGGGCTTATGGTACAAGGAATCGAGCTTATACCCATATAGATATATACTCTGTTTTTTGTTGGGTGAAGATGCATGATGTGCCACTAGCAGCCTTCACAGCTGATGGACTTAGTGTTATTGCTTCAAAGATTGGTAACCCAATGATAATCGACTCGTATACATGTACCATGTGTAATGAGTCTTGGGGAAGAAGTTCGTATGTGCGTGCTATGATTGAAATTGAAGCAGATGTTGCTTTGAAAGAATCTGTTACTGTTGCAGTTCCCAACATTGAGGGTGATGGGCATACATGTGAGAAGGTTAGTGTGGAATACGAATGGAAGCCACCTCATTGTATTATGTGCAAGACGTTTTGTCATGCAGCTGATGCTTGTCTGCTAATTGTAAAGGAGCAACCTAAGAAGGTTGTGGAGGAGAAAAATGATGGTTTCCAAGTGGCCCAAGGTCGCAACAAGGGTAAAAAGCAAGTTGACAAAAGTTTTGCAGTCAAGCCAAAGACTAACCTTGCTTTCAAGCAAACTCCCAAACCGATTATGCAAGGAGTCTGGAAGCGTAAAAATGAGGGTACTAAAACATATAATCCTTTTTCTGTATTGGCTAGCACTAGTGGTACTAATGTGGAGGATGTCCAAACGGGTGGGAATGTGAAACAAAGTAATGTGGAAGTGTGCTTAGAGTTAGATGAGGAGGATATTGAGCATGTTTATGATGAGTTGATTCAATATATGGCAAGTGATGGTTCGAAATCAGTGGGGGCTAGCACTCCCAATATTAATGTGCCCAATGTATAGTATTGCTTCTTGGAACATAAGGGGATTGAACCACACCCCTAAACAAACGGAGGTTCAACAAGTGATTAATGAAAATAATCTTAATGTGTGTGCTATCCTTGAATCCCATGTTGATATTGGTAAGTTGGATAGTGTGTGTAGTAGTGTTTGTGCAAGATGGAAATGGTCGTCTAACAGCAGGTATTGCGCGAAAGGATCACGAATAATTCTTGGCTGGAATGATGATAGCATGTACGAGTCAAGCCATGCACACTCAGGTCATCCATAAAGCTGATGGTAAAGCGTTGTTTTGTACATTCGTTTATGCTTTGAATTCATACGACACCAGAAGGGAGTTATGGCACAACCTTAAAGCGCATAAGCTTTTTGTGAATTCGAAGCCATGGATTATCATGGGTGACTTCAATGCAACGTTATTTGTTGAAGACACTTTCCATGGGTCGAAAGATATTAATATTTCTATGCGAGAATTCAATGATTGTGTTGTTAACATTGAGGTTGAGGATGTTAATTGTACAGGTCTACACTACAGGTGGAATCAAAAACCAAGAGCTGATATTGGTGTCTTAAAGAAAATTGATCGTGTTATGTGCAATATTGAGTTCAATCAGGAGTACCCTGGTTCATATGCGATATTTCAACCATATCGTATTTCTGATCATTCCCCAGCCGTGTTGAAGATTTATAAGAAGACTAAAGACAAACCTAAACCGTTTAAGTTCTTTAATTTTCTTGTATACAAAAAAGAGTTTATGCAAGTGGTGGTAGATAAGTGGAAAGTCGATATTGATGGCTTTACTATGTTTAAAGTCGTCAAGATATTGCGTCTTTTGAAGAAACCTTTGCGAAAGTTGTTGCACGATCAGGGAAATCTTCATGATAGAGTGATTAATCTTCGTAGCGAGTTGGATGAGGTGCAAAGGGCGCTTGATCGAGAACCTTCATCTACTATTCTTCGTCAAGAAGAAGCTGTTTACCTTGCGGCTTTTACTCAAGCTAAATTGGATGAGGAGCATTTTTTGAAACAAAAGGCAAAGATTGCCTGGCTGCAAGAAGGTGATACTAATTCGGCATATTTTCACCGTTCAGTTAAAGCTCAAGCAAGCAGGAGACGCATTGATTGTGTTATGGGACTAGATAATGTTCTTTATGAAGGTAACTTGGTGCCTAATATTTTTGTGCAACATTATATGAACTTCATAGGTGAAGAAAGTGAAGTAAATCCTCTCATCCTAGAGGGGCTGTTTGTGAAACGTCTTGGGCAAGAAAAAGCAGACAACATGGTGAGAAGTGTTTCTGATGAAGAAATTCGAAGTGCCATGTTTAGTATTGCTAATGATAAAGCACCGGGGCCAGATGGGTATACATCTTTATTTTTTAAGAAGGCTTGGGATATTCTTGGTGGTGAGGTATGTAAGGCTGTAAACGACTTCTTTTGCAATGGGAAACTTTTGCAAGAAATTAATCATACGATCATTGCCTTAATCCCCAAGGTTACAACTCCTTCTCGAGTAAATGATTACCGTCCCATTTCATGTTGTAATGTGCTATATAAATGCATAAGTAAGATCATTACTAACCGAATTAAGGATGGCCTTGATGATATTGTTAGTGATAATCAATCCGCTTTTGTGCCGAGGAGGGCTATTTCAGACAATATTTTACTTGCTCAAGAGCTTATGCATAACTATCACTTGAATAGAGGTCCTCCTAGATGTGCTTTCAAGATTGACATCCAAAAGGCGTATGATACGGTTAATTGGAAGTTCTTGGAAGAAATTTTGTGGGCGTTTGGTTTTCATTCGAATATGGTTAAATGGATTATGGCGTGTGTTACTAGTACCTCCTATTCGATTAATATAAATGGAGAGTTACATGGCTATTTTCGTGGGAAACGTGGTCTACGTCAAGGTGATCCCATGTCACCTTATTTATTTACCCTAGTTATGGAAATTCTCACACTTATTGTACAGCGCAAAGTTAGAGAAGATGGAGATTTCACATACCATCACAAATGTAATAAGCTTAAAATCGTTAATTTATGTTTTGCTGACGATCTTTTAATGTTTGCTCGCGGTGATGTGCATTCAGCTAGAGTTATAATGGAAGCGTTGGAAGAATTTAAAAATGCCTCGGGTCTAGTGCCGAGTATCCCGAAGAGTGCCATATTTATGTGTAATGTTCAGGATCACGTAAAGGACTCTATTTTGCATCTCATGCCTTTCGAGCGTGGATGTCTTCCTATAAAGTACTTGGGTGTTCCCCTCATTTCATCAAGATTGCTATATAAGGATTGTAAAATCCTTATAGAGCGCATTCGCAAACGAATTGGTGATTGGAAAAACAAATGGCTATCGTTTGCTAGAAGGCTGCAACTTGTAAAATCGGTGTTGTCTTCTATGCACTTGTACTGGGCCTCGGTGTTTATTCTTCCGGCGGGTATTATTCATGATATTGAGCAGCTTATGAATGGTTTCTTATGGTGTCAAGGAGACATGAAGCATGGGAAAGTGAAAGTTTCATGGGATGATGTGTGTCTTCCGAACTATGAAGGGGGTTTAGGAGTTCGAAAACTTGGAACCTTTAATATTGCTTTAATGTCAACCCATATTTGGAAGCTCATAACACACAAAGAATCCATGTGGGTCAAGTGGATACATGCATATAAACTAGAACATCGCAGCTTTTGGGATGTGCCGTTATTATCTAATGTGAGTTGGGGATGGAGAAAACTTCTCCAAATTCGCAATATTATCAGGCCACATGTCTGGTATAAACTTGGAAATGGAGGAAAAGCTTCAGTTTGGTATGACACATGGGATGAGTTGTGTCCTCTAATAAATCACATAACACATAAAGTTGTAAGTAATGCGGGATATAATACGCTTGAAACAGTGGGTGATGTTGTTACAGAAGGTTCGTGGAGCTGGCCCCACGAGTGGTTTAATTCTTTTCCTGTTCTAAACCAATGCAATGTTCCTAACCTAAGACAAGATCAGGTAGATGCGCTTGTTTGGAAGTATGATGGCAAGTGTTATGACTTCTCTGTCAAACATGCTTGGAGTGCTACGAGAGATCGTGAGGAAGAAGTAAACTGGGCGTATCTTGTGTGGTCGAAATATACCATCCCAAGACATACTACAAATTTGTGGCCCGTGGTGAGAAGACGTTTACTAACTCAAGATAGGATGAGACAATGGCATGTTGGGAATGAGGTAGATCTTGCTTTACTTCGGTGTCCACTTTGCAAAGGTCAACAAGATTCTCATGAGCATCTTTTCTTCGAGTGCCCGTTTTTAGTGCAAGTGTGGAATCTAGTCATGGATGTGGCTGGAATGAGAGGAATATCATCAAAGTGGAGTGACATTGTTGCTTGGCTTCTTCTTATCTCAAGACAAAATAAGGTGACAACTATTGTTGGTCGTCTACTGGTGGCAGCTGCTTCTTATTTTGTGTGGCAAGAACGAAACAATAGAATTCATGGAAAGTGTGGAAGACAACCTGATGAAGTTGCCAAAAGTATAGTTGACACGGTTCGCTTAAATTTGGCAACTATTCGGTTTAAGAAGAATGCTCGTGTGGAGCAAATGAAGAGAACGTGGAAGATTGCTAATGTGCAAGTGGAAATGAGCTAGAAGTGATGCGGTCCAGAGGCTTAGTTTAATGTGTATCTTTTGTAGTCTCAGTATCGCGTTTGGTTAGTTTGGTTGTTATGCTTTGAACATGTTTTTTTTTTTTTTTTTTTTTTTTTTTTTTTTTTTTTTTTTTTAATTTAGGGTGGCTCATTTCCACCCTTAGTGTACCGAACATTTTTTCTCAATATATTTCACCGGGTATAACCCTTTACCAAAAAAAAAAACGAGCCTCTTCAGTGAAGCAATGCAAAAACTTTGGAGGACCTTTTTACAATTGAGAGAGAAATAAGATGCCAAGCATATCACCTGAAACAATATATGCAGTTTACCTTGTCTAAAATTACCAGAAGACCAATCCCCCTTTAAGGCTCCTCTTGTTGTGAAGGAAAGACATCTTTACAATCATCCAGGCCGGTATATCTATTTAGCAGGCACTCACACCCCAGTTATCGGACCAAAGCTTGATGAGAACACCCAGAATCCAGTGACTAGACCCAGTAAACTGAATGTCAAACCGAAACAATTTCTATGCATCTTAGGTTACAACATCCTGGTAAAAAGGATCTTAGTGGGCTTATGGTGCAAGGCATTGAGATTAGACCCATATAGATCCTTCATTTTCAATGCAATACTTTGTAAGTGTGGACAGTAAGTTTGTTTTTTATAGCCTTAGTAAATTGTAATGAAATACAGAGTGAACCTAAATTCTGTTCGAGCACTTGTATATTTTACACTCTGATCATTTTTAATCTTGTGATACCACGAAGGATAAAAGAAATATAGTTGAACAACATAAGTAATATTGTTACACTGAGTTCAATGAAAGGATATATATTCCATCTTATCTATGAGTCTAAGACCCATATAGCTTCAATCTCATTTTATGCTATATTTAATCCATGCTCTGCTTAATTATGTTTGTCTTAGATGATTCAGATTATGCGTGAGCACGGTTAAGTTTGCCCCGTTTTTATCCAAAACCAAAACCAAACCAAACTTTTTGGTTTTTATAAAACCCAAAACTAAAGCCCGTCGGCCTTTTCGGTTTGGCCTCCTCGGAATCATCAGAATAATATGAATGAATTTGATAGATGGAATATGGAATGTGGGATTGGGTTTGGGCGTTTGGCCTCCTTGGGCTAGGACATGTCGAAATGGAGCGTAGATTCGAAAGGGGTGAAAGCCTTGTCAAAATGGATTAAAAAACATTGGGTTATGGTTTCTACGGATACGAACGAAACATTGTCCATAGAAAAGTGAATGTTTTTGATAGAAAAAGTATCGATCTTGATTCTATTCTTTTTCCATGTTGTGGACTCAGTCATTTTAGTGTTTTGTGATAAATCATTAAGTTACATGTGTGGGGTAGAAGAAGAATTTTTGGTTGGTCAGGAATTGGTCTCGTAAACGTGTCCAAGAGACGGGTCATTGAGGACTAAAATGATAGGAAGACTATTGATCACCATGCATCTAACTTAAATTTCAACGTATTAATTCCACCAATTGTCTTGTTCTCACAAGAGCATATAATGGCTATCGATAAACTTGTGAGGAGTGTATTATTTGAAACTAAATATATTTCATTTATTAAAATATTACTACTACTAAACAAATGTTGTTATTTTGTGTAGACACCAGATTTGAATGAGAAAGAGACAAAATGGAAAAAACATGAAACACTTGCACACTTATTTATTTATACAAAACATGAATATACATTTAGCTAGTCTAATAATGATAATAACATTTATAAACGTATTTGTAAAATTTATACTCCCTCCGTCCCAAAATATAAGTCAATTTTCAATTTTTTAAAGTATTTTTTTTCCATCTTTGACATTAATTATTTTCTTTCGTGTTATATAATACTTTATGAAAAGTATACCATTAAAAATGTATTTAAAACACAAGTTCATTTATTTATTTTGCATCAAGTATTATATAATACGAAAGAAAATAGTTAAAGTCAAAGTTGAAATAAAAAAACTTTGAAAAAGTCAAAATAGACTTATATTTTGAGACGGAGGGAGTAAAGTTTTTAAAATTTATTGAGAATTTTATAATTGAGTCTATGAAATTAATTCAAAGATTGTGACATATATGGTTGTTCATTGGGTGCCAGGATCATTTCCTTAAATTCCATTCATGTACCTCAGTGCTTGTGATGTTTTTGTTGTTGTATGGCAATTCCACTTGGGTTGGGGACTTGGGTATGTGCTTGGGGGATATTGTTTTTGTGGTCCCTTGATTTATTAGTAGCAGTGTGTTTTTTGGCTTAGTTGTAGTGGGTTGGTATGGGTTTATTTGTAATGTCTTTTCCGGGTTTGATTTGGTTTGTATTGTGCTTTTGTCTTGGGTTTCTTCTCTTTAATTGTCTTGTTTAGAGGAAGGATGTTGTTTTTTTGTATCGTATTTTTGTTGGTCTAATATATTGTTGCCTTTTCCAAAAAAAATAAATAAAAGAAGTTTTAAACTGCGCCACCTTTTCTGATGTTATTTTTTTTCACAAACTTGACACGCTGAATTTTGTAGGTATTTTTTGGCAAATGAAGTTTAACATGCGTTGCCTAAATTGTAGCCAATTTTGACTTTTAATTTACTAATTAAAACCCATTTGTCCATTTTAGGTTTTCTCTTAATAATATATGAAAAATAAAAGCATTTACTATGATGGTTTATGAATAGGTTATGATAAAATGGCTCATAGTGTTGCAAACCACAGTGAAAACTTATTTCAGGCTTACTTGGCATGAAAATGTCTAATATTTTAAACTTCATCACAAATGCATTTGAAATACATGTGATGTTTATAAAACTTTAAAAAATTTATATGTAGTGTGAAAATAGGTTTATACAGTTACAAGATTTAAAAAATAATGACATTAATTAATTAATTATAAACCTCTATAGAGGTTTTTTATATGGTTGTCTAATACTCTAATCCATATTGTTTAGGAGAACCACAAGTTTTTCATATGGTTATCTTTTGCATATAATCCAAGAAAGGCCTAGTCAAGTAAAATGACATGCTAACAAGTAACCAACCAAAAAAGCAATTGGCTATAATTATTGATTAAAGAAATTTCAACAACCATATCGTTGCTTCATATCTTTGCTATATTAACATCTCACTTATTAGTTGAGTTCCACACTTGCTATTTCTCAAAACACTATCTTTGATTTTTCTCATTAAATCATTCTTTCATCAACGTATAATGGATTCTGCCATGAATGAGTTTGAACATCTTGTAGTCAAACTGGAGGAGGTCATATCAGCCACTGACAATTTTAATGACGCCAAAATCATTGGAAAGGGTGGTTTCGGTAATGTATATGAAGGAGAAGTATCTCAACGAAGGAGGAAAACTAAGGCGGCTTTTAAGCGTTTGGATCGTAAACACGGGCAAGGTGACCCTCAGTTCTGGAAGGAGGTCATGATGCTTTCCCGTTACACCCACGAAAATCTCATTTCTCTCCTTGGATATTGCAACGAGAGTGGTGAGATGATTTTGGTGTATGAGCACGCTTCTAATGGTAGCCTTGATCGCCATTTGCGCTCCACTACTCTCACGTGGACTCAACGTATTAGGATATGCCATGATGCTGCAAAGGGACTATGTTACCTTCATGAGGATAAAGGTAATCATAGAGTTCTTCACAGAGATATAAAATGTTCTAACATTCTTTTGGACGAGAACTGGAAAGCTAAAGTCTCTGACATGGGACTGGCAAAAGTAGGACCTGCTAATCAGTTTACGTTTTTAATCACCGATAATATTGTGGGTACCCTTGGTTACATTGATCCAATGTATATGCGCATGGGCTTTCTAACGAAAGAGTCTGACGTATACTCTTTCGGTGTTGTCCTTTTTGAAGTATTATGTGGAAGACTATGTTTTGACTATAGCAAGGCTCATAGTGGGAATATAGTGCATATCTGGAAACAAAGATACGAAGAGAACAAGTTAGACGAGATTGTGTTTAAAGATGATCTTGTGCAAGCATTGGATCCGAGTTCTTTGGAAGTGTTTTCAGAGGTCGCCTTTCAATGTTTGGAAGAATCACG
The DNA here is from genome assembly GCA_030686995.1 of Artemisia argyi. Classification (NCBI taxonomy): domain Eukaryota; kingdom Viridiplantae; phylum Streptophyta; class Magnoliopsida; order Asterales; family Asteraceae; genus Artemisia; species Artemisia argyi. The sequence goes on from CM060684.1 coordinate 188,837,127, forward strand.
TGAAAAGCGACCAAAGATGTCTGATGTTGTGGAAAAACTAGAGATAGCACTCAAATCTCAGGAGCTTGTTGATCTACAAAAGGACTATCAAGAGATAGTTAAGGCTGCGGTATCTCCTCTGATCTACAGATCCGCAGAGGAACTCAAAGTGCTTCTCTCCAAAGGAGTCCTCCTTGATGGGGGCAAAACGGTAATTAACAACTATGCTTCAATTTATTTTTTAATTAATAATTTTTTTTAAAAAAGGCAAATTTAGATTTATAAAATGTTAGCTTAGTTATTTTATTGAACTTTATATGATTTATACGTACAAAATAGCTTTTATTATATGATACTAGTGGATGGTAGCAGTTTCCGTGAGCTTCAAGTTTAATAAAAATATGTCATTCGACCCATTATCTGTTATCAACTTATCATATCTTGATTCATATAAAACGCAAACCACTTATTATTTTATAACGAGAGTGGCTAGTTTCGGCGGCACTATGCTTCCGATGAGAGGTTTCTACAGCCATAACTTTTTGAATTCGCGGTCATGTTTATCTCGCCCATAATATATCTTCAATCCCAAAAGCTGTTGTGGTCATCTTTCTTTGGTGTACGACGTCGTCCATTTGTTCACGGTACACATGGATTATTCATTAATTAAACCATAACTGCTGACAGACTCGACTACCTAACCTTCATTAACTGGTCGAAACACCATGTATCATCGCTAGCCATAACCTTCATAACCGTCGTGTATCATCCCTAGCCGCCGTGTATCATCAACGGTAATATATAAGTATATATGCATGTATGGTGTAAATAAATAGAAGTACGTCAATGGATTATAGTTCTATGTCTAATGATGTATCGTTTATGCTTATGAAGTTTGATTTTGATTTATATATCAATTAGATTATTGTTGTATATCGTTTTTAAAATGGTTGTATCAACATCTCCATGTATCGATTATGCTTATGAAGGTTCATGAAAAAGAAATATTAAAATATGTGGCATGGGTTAGGGGTGAGCATTTCCGACCGACCACCGATACCCGGCCCGATTCCGACCGTCCCGACGGCCCGATTCCGATCCCGACTTGTAAACGGGTCGGGAGTCGGTTTGGTTTTCCGGCGAACTCGAGATTCGGGCTTGTCGGTATCGGGTCGGGACGGGATGAAAACCGGAAAACAACAAAGAAAACCGACAAATCTGACCGATCCCGACCGTCCCGATACCGAACCGACTGGTTTCGGGTCGGGAGTCGGTTGGTTTTTCCGGCGATCTCGGGATTCGGGCTTGTCAGTATCGGGTCGGGACCGGCCCGATGCTCACCCCTAGCATGGGTTATTGGTTACGTGATGTCACAAAAGTCATCAAAATGTAGAAGACGACAAAGTAGGAGTGCTGGCTAGCTAGTCTTCAATTTTGCTCTATTAAAATGACACTAATATTCATTTTATTTACATAATTGGCAGCCATCGGTTTTTCCTACAATCTAGCAAATATGGATGGATGTCGATACACTAGCGCTTCCTATGCTTCCTATGTATATACTCGTATAAAATTACAAACCAAAATGCATACAGCATTTATACTATTTGCTCGGGGCAATTTCTCCTCTTTTTTAATTTGGAAATTTCATATATAACCAAATATGCTTTAAAGATATTGTATATTACGCATTCAATGATTGTACTTTTGATATTTATGAAACTACCCACTAGACTTGGGCTCAATTTCCTTGACCAAAATCTAAAAAGGCCTAACCCAATTTATGCCCTGATTGTAAACCTAATAATTAACAACTAATTCCAAACTTTATTTTTAATTGGACGTGCAGTGGATGTCAATAAATGAGAAAGGGGAACACATTCAAAGGATTTACATTCAAGCCTGTCTGACTCTGATCGTTTCCTCCAAATTACACCATCCGTCTGATATTGATATTATTAATTTAAGGTGACTTAACCTATGCATTTAGTGAAACTTCAATAACCTATTTAGTTTTTCATTCGTTAATTCTTCTTTATCCAGATTTCCAGAGGGGCTATGTTACTTTTATGATGTGGAATTCAAAGCACGTGTGAGAGGTGAATACTTGACACCTCAAATCTCATACGCGCTCAACCTTGTCTTCCGATTTTATAATAAATCGGATGTCAATTCATGTAAGCCCCTGAGATACAAAATAGACGGAGAGGCAAACGTTTTCATGATTTACCCATCATACATGAAAGAAGATGGATGGTTCATTGCTCCATTATATCAGTTCACAAGCCAACACGCAACTGCAGACATTCATTTTGAGTTTGAAGACCATTGGAACAGTTTACTAATAGCAGGCATCGAGTTCCACCCATCTGAAGAAAAAGTAAGTAGTTGATTATCAATGGTCAAGTTATTTTATAAAGGATGTACAGGAAAAATGAGACTTAACCCGAATGTATGGCTCACTTGCATGGATATGTCATTATATAGGTGGAACTTCCGGTGTTTGAAGAGTACCAAGATATAATCGAGGCTGCCTCGCAATCTCTCACCTGCAGATCCCTTCTGGAACTAAAACAGATTCTATCAAAAGGAATCCACTTGAAAGATTACAAAATGGTATTCAATTGGCTATGTCTATTTAAAGATAACATGAGCATAACTAATTCCCAACTTACTAATTATGCAGTGGTTTTCACTTAATGAGAAAGGAGAACACTGTCACATGATATCCATAGAAGATTGCTTGATTCCAAATGAAGATTCCACTCCTCAATATGAGTCTAATTGGAGGTCAAGGTGACTTGTCATACTCAGACTTATCCCTATTTTTTCATAAGTATATATAAATTCATGCATCATTCTATGTTTCTTCTTCTTCTTCTTCTTCTTCTTCTTCTTCTTCTTCTTCTTCTTCTTCTTCTTCTTCTTCTTCTTCTTCATGCAGATTTCCAGCAGGCTTTTATCTAACAAATTATAAGGGATTCAAAACACACGTGAAGACTCAATTATTGTCTCCATCAATCACATACACCGTGAACCTTGTATACAACAGTTACTCAACTACTGAACAAGTATACGTAGACCTCAAGTACAGATTAAGAGGGGAGGCAACAACTTCTGCTGTGTACCTTGCAAATAGAAGAAAAGATGATTGGTTGTGTATGGCTCAACTGTATCAATTCACTAGCGATGAGAGTATTGTTGATCTTGAAATTATTTTTGAAAGTTCTGAAACCCAAATATATGAAGTAGAAGGCATAATATTTCAGCCACTGGCAAAAGTAAGTTGACATATACAAGTTTATTTATCTTAGTCCGTTTTATGATAGTTTTAGAATCTAAGATTCTTACAAATGAGGTTAACTGCCAGAATATCTTGAATTACAATTGCCAATAAGGTCATGTTGGGTTGAGTCAGGTAATATGTCCAAAATGGTTGGGATATATATATATATATATATATATATATATATATATATATATATATATATATATATATATATATATATATATATATATATATATATGTATATATATATATATATATATATATATATATATATATATATATATATATATATATATATATATATATATATGTATATATATATATCATACATATAGGTATATACCTATATATATATGTATGATATATATATATATATATATATATATATATATATATATATATATATATATATATATATACACATATATATATATGAACCTGTATGTAAGGAGTAGAAGGCATCCTATATCTTAAACATTCTTACAAAACTGGTCAACCATCTGAATATTTTTAAATACAGGTGGCAAATGAAGGTTGGGTTGGGTTGGGATGGATGGATTATGAATTCATAATAGAATTTAAAATTTAGTTAGAAACTTAAAACAAATACATTATCAATGGAGATACGGTATTTATAAAAGTTAGGTGGAAGCTCAACTTAATTAATAGGTTCTTAAGAGGCAAATAAGTACTATTTCATTTTTTTATAGCTAAACATTATATGTAGGAGGAAGATCAATTGTTAGAGGATGACAGGATGGAGGATATCGATACTATATCAGATTCAGACACATATTGGGAACAAAAGATACCAAATGATTATGAAGAAACACTCAAATTGTCAAAAGTTAGTTTGAAGTGGAAAACAAAGGAGGAACTATACTCAACTCTTTGCAAAGGATTCCTGCTTGATAATGGTTATCAGGTATATATTTAATATAAATGATATCATTACTAGTTTACTTCCAATTTTCAAAACCCATTTCAAAAGTAATATTCCTGCACTTACCACATCTATATCGATTTATAGTGGTTCAGTGTTGATAAGAATGGGGAGAAATGTCAAATGTTATCTGCAAGAGCAGCTGTAATAGCCGATAATATCTCAAGCTGGGAGTCGTCTAACTAATCAAGGTTCTTCCTTTATATTTCTAGCCAGTTTTTCAGTAATAGCTTATATCTTATGCTTATGTTTGCACCACTTTGCAACTGCATAAGAATTAAGAGACTTTATGAAGAAAAAAAATTATCTATTGATGAATCTTTCTCTTGCACGCAACTGTTATACGATAGATTTTGGCAGAAACAATAGAATCTAGTTTGGTAGTGCATAAGTGCTTATCCACCTTAAGTGGCAATCCGTATTTGAATAGACTAATTTTGAAATCAATACAATTAGCAATCTATTTTACACAACTATCTTCACAATCTGAAGTCTAAACCGTCACTACATAGAAATGATAAAAAAAATCTTTCTGGATTTAAAGAACACAACTCTATTGGCCCTTGTTCCTCTTATCAGAATTCTGAATATTCATGCCCATATTCCACAACATTGCTACATGGAGGGCTGCCTCATTTGGCTTCATTTTAAAACTCATTAGCTTATGCTTTATAGTGTCAATAATCCTTGAATACAACACGTCCCAACTCACTTTCATTTCTGATATTCTGTGATCCTTTTCCTGCCATATGAACTATACACCAACAACAAGTACGAGTCTTTTAAGGATGGTCAAAATGTCCTTTTATGATCTAGGAGCATAATCCTGAATAATATCTTGCCAACCATTAGTCTACCCATTCAAACCAATCATATGTGCAACTTGACCCATTACTGCACTTATCCCATCTAGTGACTTATTTTGTGTTTGTAAGCTTTCTTGAATTGCCATCCATAGGAGATTTGTATGTATAGGATTACACTGAGAGTACCATACCAAGGAAAACCACTGCAGTTCTGGAGTTTGACTTCTAATAGCTTCCCAAACATGTTTATCAGCAAACGCGACTTCTTTACCTTTTGAGTTTTTCCAATACCACATCTTTTCACAAAGGATTACAGGCTGTGTGTTGCTTGTAACTTTAGGATATGTTGTATGCCACTCCTATGGCCACTGAATTGGATTCCCCAATCCTAATTTATGGACAACATGAGAGTTTACTTTATCTCTCGTCTGATACAAGTTCTTTCATCTCCAACTGTCTAATTTCTTGTGTTTAACTTCCCAAACACTCTGTCTTTTTAGTTCATAGTGTGAATCCATTATATTCCATAAATGGGTAATAGTTAAGAAAGACACTTTATTGTGCTACAATAATTCCTTAAATTCTTGATGATTTGAGTTTCATTCTATTGATCCAAATCTTTCAACCTGAAACCTCCTTGATCCTTTTGTCTACAAATATTTTTCCATGCCATGTTAGCTCTGACTTTAGTAATTGTTGACACCATAGGAAACCTTTCAAATCTTTTATAACTATTCTTAGGAAGCATGATTACTCAAGCCCGGTACTCTAAATATACTCAAGAGCATAAGCAATCAATTATGAAAAGTTTTAAAAGAGAGCCCTAAATCTTGAATTTTGTACCCACAGTATGGCAAAGCATTGCAGGACGCTGGTTTTGTATGTGATGGAATGTAAATTTTACATTGACCAATTCCACTCAGTTTAAATGTTATCACTGTTTAAAGTTGGCATGTGTTATGACCACCTGTTAAACAATAAATATAAACTACTTAATGCATTAGTAGACTTCTACTACTTGAAAACCTTAAGCACATTCCAAATTTAGTACATAAATAATGAGCTTTTTTGTTTTTGCAGATTTGGAGAAGTGCTTGCAATAACATGCAGCTACAAATTTCAAATTCAGAGGAGAATAGAACCCCAAGAAGTATCACCTGAAACAACATATGCGGCTTTCCTTGTCTACAAATTACCACAAGACAAATCAGCATTTGAGGCTCCTATTCAAATATATGATGAAAATGCTAAGTATAGTAGAGAGTCGTTTATCTATTTAGTAAGCCCTCCAGTCACCCCAGTTATCGGACCAAAGTTTGATGAAAATACCTACAACCCACTGAATAGATACAAAGGGAATGTCATTCCGCAACAGAGGACCGATGGTTGGATGGAAGTCAAAGTATGGGACTTTCAAACTACCACCGAATCAGTACCTATGCATCTTTTTTTTAAGCATCCCAGTGAGAAGAATCTTAGTGGGCTTATGATACAAGGTATCGAGCTGAGATCCATATAGATGATTTTTGTATTGGGCAATTTATTGATAATACTGTTTGCACTTTTGCATAACTTGATTTGTTGGAGATATTGTAAAAAATTGAACTCCAATTTCTGTTAACCGGGTCAAACCCGGGTTCAGGACAAAGAAGATAATACTTTGCCATTTATTAATGAAATGGCGTAATCAAATATGAAGAAAATCACCAAAAGTCCAAAACACATTTTTCATTATTTTTCTTAGTTTTATTATAATTTGATATTATTCGGTGATTTTTTATTCTTGAAGCAACTCAAGTGTTGCAAATAAGCACAAAATACATTTTTGTGGTTTGTTAATTTTCACACTAAATATTAGTAATATAAAAACCATTGGCACCGATTACCCAAAAGTTAAACACTTAATAAATATACTCCCCTATATCCGTTGCATTTTTTTCTTTTCGCAACCTTCACCTCTCCCATGCACATCAACTTTTTCTCCCTACCTCCACCGGCACCGATTACCTAAACACATTACAAAACACGTAAACTCATCCCCATACAATCACTCTCAACTACCACAAAATACCTAAATTCTATTCTCAATGAATATTTTGAAGAACATGGTGAACTTACCATATGACTTGAAAAGCATTATTCATGAAATGAAAAACATGTCCTGCAACAATTCTGTATAGAGTCACGGAAAAAATTATTTTGGGTGCTAGTGTATACTCTTGTGGCAAAAGATATATGAAAGAATGTTTACAAATGAAAAGAGATCAATTGAGGTATTGCTTGAAGCAGTAAAGGAGGTTATGGGAATTATATTTATGAGACTCCAAGTAATTAAGAGTATTGCAGTTATTTCTTTTTTGAGGTATGGGGGACTAATGATGGTCTTCCAAGTCGGTTTTCTGGATTTTTTTCATTTGTTTTGATTGGTACTGAGTCATGTTGATAATCCATCCTTTAAATAATCATAAAACAATTGGTAATGGTATGTATCATAGTAAATGTTTCTCTGATCGATTTGCTAACTAGATTTGTAAGTATGTAGTTTTGTAATTACTCTTGTCCTTGCACTTAAAAGGGTCTTGAATTAAAAAGAGTGCACTATATATATGGGTCTAAAACCGCAATATGATACTCCCACTTCTATGCTCACTTTAAAGTTCAAAGCACCAACACAAAATACTTTCTTGTACGTACAACAAACCAATCAGATCCGTGACAAGATGCAAAAAAAAGTTACCATGCTGTTTACAGCAAATACGATTCGTTAATCATACCACGTGAACAAGAGGATGAATCCGGGTTTTTTTCTATATAAATTCCAGAATGTCCATCACGAGCAGGAAACATTGTGGGGCTATCATCATCATTATCCACATGTTGCTACTGCTGCTGTTGTTTTCAACAAAACGAAAGGATTTAAACAGCTAACCCATGAATAACCTGCAATTATGTCAAACATAACATAAATAAGCTCAAAGAAGCTGATACACTGTAAAAATCTGTTTTGATTCATGACTAAATCAATCATACCTACGAATTCCAACTCAGTTTATCTTCTCCTGCTGTCCCTGTCTTTGTCTCTGCGTCTATCTCTATCATGGTCTCGTTCCTTCTCTCTTTCAGTATGTGAATCATAACTTCTACCCTTTTCCCGGTCCCTACTTGATGATTTACGTTGTGGGCTTTCACTGTCATGATGGCTTCGTTGACGCTTTCTTGAAGATTCACGTGAATCATCTCTTTTCTCCCTTCTTTCTGAAGACGTCCCTGTGGTTACTAAAACATTATATGTGTATTCAACAAAATTACCAAAAGCTTAAACCCTGACAATTTAAAACTCACTCTTGTGTGATGAATCTTCATTATGATCCGTTAAGCCATACTTGTACCGTAATTGTTTTTGATGTGCCGCCACTTTCTTTTCAATTTCTTCTTTCTTTAATCCTCGTTCTTCAAGGGATTCACGGTACTCAATCAAAGACACCTCAATCTGTCTCAACTTTTGTCTGCACGTGTGGGACAATTAAACAACCATGATTATGAATGTAAAGTTATATAAACAATATATAAATAAATAAATAAAATCTAGTAAAGACTTATAACTTCAAAGTCGTAATTCTGTCCCTTCCTAAAAATACCAAATAATATCAACTAGATATATTTATTACTCCCCAATGGCAAGTATACCTCTTCGCTTTCAAAAAGTATCAGATTATTTCACTTAAATCTATTTATCAATAAAACCATGAGTAAGGTCTGGATGTGAAATTAAAACTAAAGAAGTTAAAAAAAAAAAATATATATATATATATATATATATATATATATATATATATATATATATATATATATATATATATATATATATATATATATATATATATATATATGTTGAATGAAAAATCTGATACTCCTAATAACAATATGAGAGAAGTTCAATAAACTCTATCTATTACTTTTCACAAGGATAATAAGTACATACCTCTTCTCTTCGGTTAAACTAGTATCAGAACTCGTGATAGTGCTTGCGGTATCCATAGCCTCAATACCATGACCACCAGCAGCATTCTCGCTTCCAAATGATGAATAACCCAATCCAAGATCTCTACTACTTCTTTTTTGTTCATCGTCATTTTCATCGTCTTCACGGGCCCACTTAGAGGCAGGCAATACAGATTCGGGTTTTGTCTTATTAGGGAAAGCTTTTAGCTCAGGTTGTGGGATCGGAATCATTGCAGCTATGGACGCAGAACCTTTGCCTTTTGATATGACACCCATATCATCATCCACTTGATGATTCCTTCCTGAATATCACACAGGCCCCGTATCAACATTACTTTCCCTTTGATTATGATGGGAATACTTCAAATTATCACTGAGTTCATAACCCCTTTGCTTTTCTGATTCTTCCAAATAAAGCAGACGTGCGACCATCATTTCTCTACCACCAACAAGAGATAATCCGTTATGTCTGCAACGTCTTTCCATCTCAGCAATAGGAAGATTTAATAGTTCTTTCATGGCTGCACTTTTGCCGATTGCTAACGCTGCATCTGGATTAATTTTTCCAGAATCGCCAGTTTCGCTATAATTGGAAATGTGTTCGGTTTCTGTTGCATCGCCAGAAATGGAATGGAATGAGGTAACACCAGAGTTACTGGATCGAAGAAATGTTGAACGCAACCCGTTTACATATGCATCCGAAAATAAGAACCAGTCAGCCCACACTTGAAGAACTTTCATGACTCGTTCCTGCAGATAAGAGAATGTTACACTTAGAACAGAAGGAAAATAAGCACAGAATGAGTGGATCAGGACTGAAGATGTTCATCTTAAATAATGTCCATCATGTAATAAAACATAATCATGATTAAACCTAAAAATATCATGTAGTAAATTACTAAAGTGGTCCATACTCCATATGATTTGCTCAAAATCATTGAAACCGTCTCTCTTAAAACAAATTGCATAAATGGCCCCTAAGAGGGAATATCATTGCATATAAATGGTCACTCTAAGGCTCTCAAGAGCCATTTATGCGATTAGTTTCCAAGAGGGACAATTTCAGTGATTTTTACCAATGACCAATGGCTACACCTCTAGCATTTTACCTTTAGGGCCTCAGCTGTGATTCTTCCAGTGATACTCCGATACAGGTCATTAAAGCTTTCAAGTATATCTGGCAAATTTGTTTCAAATTGGTGCGGTAAGCAGATGCATTCTTTACAGGAGCGCTACTATTGTGAAGAATGTCCGAGACAAGCATGAGCCTTGCAACTTTAGTAGGTATTGGAGTTTCTTTAAGAGTCAAAGACTCTGTTAGAACTTCAACTATCTGCAAAAAATAAATAAATAAATAAAAGCGGATTAAGCAACAAAAAAACACCAAAACATATCATAAGTTCATAACTAATAACTTTTAGTGTCAGGATACCTCTCCAGCAGCATCAGCATTATCTAAAGCGAAACCCATTGCTTCTTTGATTTGGATTCTTTCTAATGTTAAAGCACGGAGCATATCTTCAAATTCATCTCTTTGTGCATTAGTCAATGTACGTTCAGTCTCCACACGCTGCACAAAGATAATCAAAGGAAAATAAGTATAATAAATAACTTAATTGCACCTGGCTGATGTAAGATTGACAAAAGAAAATAAATAACAAGATTGTACCCTGCTTCTTCCAGCAGCAAATGTAGCTCCCGTCTCCTCATTCTCTGGACTCTTGTCTCTTGGCAGAGCAGGTGGAACCCATCTAGCAATTGGTACCAAATTTTGTTTTTTAAATCACCGATTTTTATAACATATGCATGATTTGTAAAGGAAGCATCAAGATATGTTTCCGGCAATTATTACCTCCCACTACCCGTTATCATGATAAAAGGTTCAGTTCGCCACCTATGCATCGTATCACCCTGCATTTGTGAGAGCAAATATTAATCTTTCAATCCACATATATCTCAAGCTGCCATTCCATTTTCTAGGGTTCAATTATAAGTGTTGCTTGTTAACCATGTACCTGAGCAAAGGAATAAAGCCTCCACACATAATAAGTATGCTCCTTAGAGCCGAGTTCAAACAAAAAACTAAAAAGAGGATTCCCACGGACCCTCTCCATTACAGCTTGCTCGAAAGCACAACCTCCATCAAGAACGTAAAGAGCCATTTTATCAATTACTTTTCTAAGGCGGGCATCCTCAAGCATAACAACTGTTATGTCGGGCACATTGGGAGCAAGAACCTAATCACCAAGGTTAGAATATCAGTACCTTAGAATAGCTTTTGCTTACAAATGTAGTGTAAGATATATTCAACCTATCACGTAAATTAAAAAATTAACGGTCAACTTACCAGCTCAGAGTTCTGGCTTGGAACAGAAGTAATGGGAGGACCAGATGGACCGGACAAGATCACAGTGGCACCCTGCAACCCGCACAAGTCATTACTGTTTTATATCATCCACTTAAGCTAAAACTCATAGCAAGTTTTTACAAACATAAAGCATACCTCTTTACTCCTGATGGCCATTTGTCCTGGAGGAGGAGCAGGGAGTGATTGAGAAGGGAGAGAAACAGATTTACCCCACCCAATATTCAATTCATAATCATAAACAATCACCCCTGAAACATTAAATACAATATTCAGTTATCACTCTTGCTAAGAAAGTTTGCAACTTAGAAGCTCCATAAATGATTCAACTAAACATTTCTAGAACTTCAATTCATATAATCTCCCATCTGTGTGACACGTAAAAGTTGACATTACCAGTATAGCTGGAAAATTTCTACATAAATTTCTAGAACTTCAAGATTTCCGACATAAAGATTGGTGGTCTGAGGATCTCCATCATCAAAGGAACCAAACTTCGGATCAAATTCATCAGGCAACTCATCAAACCGACTAGATAGCTGAGACAGTAAGATACAAATATATGTGATTTAGATGAGATTATGGTTTATTTATATATGAAATCCTCTTTATATAAATGCCAAACAAGGTTGAAAATGTATGCATTGCAATATTTGGCTAGATATGTAGTTAGGGGCAACTCGTTGACTACTGATGAACTTCCTAATAAAATCATATCTTACCGTTGAAGTTGGACGTCCGTCCTGCCAGTTTTCGCGCTCTTGGTTTCTTCTTTCTCTCATTTCTTGTTCATGTTTTAACTCCTCCATGAAATAGTCTATATTCCTCGCCTTCCCTTTGCTTTTCTCTTTTGGCCTCTCTTCGTCCTTCTGTCAGTAGTAAAAATCCGTTACAATCGGCTACAAAAAAAGTCGAACACGCAATGCAACTATGCAAAAAGTCAACAAGGTAGTAGCATAGAAATGTTTCAGCAGTTCACTAACCTGTTTTTCATTTTCTTTACCCTTGGTTGCCATGGGAGGGGATAAGAAAGAAGGAACATACCTGCAGGGGAAAAATATAACAACACATAATTTTCAACACTTAATTTGTGAGTACTAAACTCACATACATATGCCTATTTATTAATGCTTCATACAAAATATCCCCTAATAGTCAACAACTTTGGACTTCATTTAATTTACTCTGCAGCTTCACAAAGAAGGATGTGTGTATTCAGATACATTAGCACCCTGCAAACTGCAATGGAACACACTATGCCCACCCAAATTATGAATCATGTATTTATATTCAGTAAGGTGTAAAACAAAATAGGTAACTTGATTTAGTGATCTAGTCCTAAAGTAACTCGCTCTCACCAATCAAAGGCGCCTAAAAATTCCACGTCAAAAACTTAAGTGTTAAGTCTTTTTAATAAAATGATGATATAACCACCTACAATTCAATAACATAGGGCAACTAACTTATATGGTCAACTGAACAAGATGAACCGAGAAAGTCTTGGCAAGCTTAAAAGACCCTTGTGTACCAAGTCTATGCAAGATATATGGACCACCTAGTAAGTTATATGTTTGAGCGGGCCCTAATTTTTCTTAACAGTAAACGCTTGCATGTGACTTCACATAAATGATCTAACTTTATTTCATCTGAAGCTGATGTGAGCACATAAATCCGATGGTAAAAAAGTAAAGGTGAGAGTCACATTTATATATAAACCCAGACTCAAGCTCTGAGAGTTCAGCCTGAGCTCAAAGCTTCCAAACTTGGTGACTTGCCAGCTAATCACTAGCCTACTGAACATTCTCAAGTCCAACCAACAATTTCGTGAGGAAAACCTCATTTCTACCAATCTCAGGCTCATTTGGAAAGCATGCACCTAGGTGCCTATAGTAATTTTCATCACCATAAAAACAAAACCAAAACAAAGTAGACTATACAAAGGACTACAGACTACTAGTGATTGTTAATCAGCTATTGAGCATGTGCATACAATAAAGTGTGTTGGTATTCGTTTGAATGTGAATAGCATTGGTAGCTTGACACTGGGACTACATATAACAAGACTCCTAGCTCCTTAGTAAGATTATAGACGAGCTACATATAACAAGACTCCTAGCTCCTTAGTTACCAGCCTAAACAAGACAATAGAGTTTCATAAACTGATCGCCTTATAATTTCTATATTCAGAATGCCTTATGATAAGAGCAGTGTAACATATTCAAACCAAACAAAAGCGCTTGTTTACCTACTCCCCTTCTTTGAACCAGACACTTCTTTGGAATTTCCACCTGCGTTCGCGCATGAATAAAAAGGCCCATTTGCTTATTAATGTGTCCGTTGAAAATAAATCATTCATACAACCATATTTATGCACCATTTAAATTAATAACACGAAACTAAATAACAGAAATCGAAAATGCATCCAAGACCTTATAACACGAACTAACCTGCATCAGGTTTCACTTTTTCATCGTTAATTGTTCCTCCTCGAACAAAAGCTTTTGACCCAGGTGTAGAATCCCCTTGAAACGACTCTAGAAACTCAGCATAAAGACGGGCTGTTTCATCCTCAGCCCTCTACATAAATACATTTTTTTTATTAAACTTTCGGTCAAATTCATACTAAATAGACACAATTGCACACGTCCACAATAGCCGTACCTTTTTCTTCGCCTCTTCTTCTTCGCGATGCTTTTGAAAAGGCGTCTTCTTCCGTGTAATTGAAAAAGAACTCATCTTTTCGCCAAAACCGTTTTACCTGTATGACCAAAAACATCAAGATAAAACATACACAATATTTTGTGAAACAATGCAAGTGTTTGGACCTTGAATTTACTTATTTTGTAAACGAATGCAATTTAAACCAAAACGACTATTTTGTAAGAAAATTTACTATCTAAACCATATGATGGTAAAAGAAGGCTTTTTATAGTTTCATCTCGGATAAGCACTTTAAAATAACCATGTACCAATAAGCAGAAATAAACAAAGCAATCCCAAGCACCATCTAACTTGACATCTTTTGTTTACACCATTTAAAATCATTGATGATAACAATTACATCAACGACACAATCACGCAATACAGCAAACAAGGTGTCCAAAGACCTTAATGTTGTTAATAAACAAGCTTATGTATGTGAGTTTAGAACTCACAAATTATGCGTTGAAAATTATGTATTGCTATAATTCTTCCTGCAGGTATGTTCCTTCTTTCTTACCGCCTCCCACCGCAACCAAGGGTAAAGAAATTGAAACATATCTATGCTACTACCTTGTTGACTTCTTGCATAGTTGCATTGTGCATTTGACTTTTGCATAGGGGATTATAACGGATTTCTACTACTTACAGAAGGACGAAGCGAGCCAAAAGAGTAAGTAATAAGGAAGGCAAGGAATATAAACTATTTTATGGAATTAAACCATGAATAAGAAATCAGAGAAAGACAAAACCCAGAGCATGAAAACTGGTGGGACGGACGTCTGATTTTCTATGGTAACATATGATTCTATTAATGGGTATTTTAGGCAGTTTATCATTAGTCGACGTATATTTATGCTTTTGAGTTTTCAAATGAAATACATACATTTTCTTTTTGGCATTTGTTTGAGGGTGTGTTTTATCCGAATATTACTAATTTTGATAAAGAGGATCTCTTATATATTTATATTTTTCCTGTGTTTGGAGGCTTTATTCCTTTGCTCATCAAGTACATGGTTATTATAAAACTAATGCATAGTTTTTTTTTTTTTTTTTTTTTTTTTTTAAAAAAAAAAAAAAAACAAGTAACACGTATAATTGAAGCATAGAAAAGGGAACATTTTGGGATGTATGTGGACTGAAAAGTTGATATTTGGTCTTACAAATGCAGGGTGATACTATATTGGTGGCGAACTGAGCCTTTTATCAGGATAACTGGAAGTGGGAGGCAATAATTACCTGAACATATCGTAATACTTCTGCCTTTAACTCCATTATTATAAATGGGTCAAAACGGGTAATACTTAAGAAAGACACTTTATTACAATGCAATATTCCATGAATGCTTGATTATTATAGCTTTATTCCATAATCCATATCAATATCTTTTATAACTATTCTAGAAAGCATGAATGCATAAGCAATCAATTCTGAAAAGCCTTGAAAAAGAGAGCCCTAAACGTTGGATTTTGTACCCCGATGATATGCTAAGGCATTGCATGACCTTTCTTTGTTGTGGGATGGCATGGAAATTTTTCATTGACCAATTCCTCTTACTTTAAATGTTATCACCGTTTGATTCTGGCATGTCATTCATTTTACCCATAGTGAATGAGAAAGCCCTTAAAGATTCTTTCATTTCATAGAAACTATTAGCAAGTTCACCCATTAAATAATAAATAATAAACAACTTAACACATTAGTTGGCTTCTACTACTTGGATGCCTTAAAAACTTTCTGAATCAATTACATATTAGATGAGTTTCTTGTATATGCAGATTTGGAGAAGTCCTTGTAATAAAGGCTTGTAATAAAGGCTGGAGAAGTCCTTGGCTTCTACTACTTGGTTTGCGTCTGTTTTCACCGGTCATCCTTTAACGTTATTACAGTTATAAAAGTTACAATAATGGTCCTTGTTGTTTGGGTTGACTTTCAGCTTTAGTCCCTTGACTTTATTTTCACTTTTTCGTCCGTTTTTATACGTTTTGGTCCGTTTTTACACGTTTTCTTTCGTTTTTCCACTTTTATAAAAAAAATCGAATAAAATTCAATAAAAAATATTTTATAAAAAAATCGAAAAAAAATATTTTTCTAAAAAAATTTCGATTATTTGTATAATGTGCTTTATTATACAAAGAAAAAAAAAATGAGAATGCAATTGCATAGTTTCGAATGTTAAGTTGTTGTAAATAGTAAATTATCTAAGACCGGTGTAATTAGGAAACTATATCAAAACCTTTGTGTATTTGAATAATAATTGAGGGTATTTTAATATTTTTAATGTGCTAAAAATTTCAACAATAAAATTTTAATAACATGTTTCGTTCTCTATATGTAGTATCTACTAGGAGGGTACCCGCGCGTTGCAACGGCGGGTACCCTGAAATAATTTTTTTTTATTAATAATGTATTTTAGTTTATTATGTTATTTTTAACAATAAATTTATGGATATCAAGAATTTCGTATAGCCCGTTCCCGTTCGGGCTTGAACCGGTTGGCCCGTGCCTGTTCGGGCTCGAGCCCGTTTGGTCCGTGCCCGTTCGGGCTCAAGCCCATTTGACACGTTTCTCGTTCGAGCTTGAATATTTGTATAATGTGCTTTATTATTTGTAGTAGTGAAATTTAATGCATGAATTGTGTTTAATTTGGTTGTACAATATGTTTGATAATTTTTATTCTTATGTAAGGGGTGTTTTAATAACTGTATTAGTTGTATTTGTTGACCAGTTAAATAATTGACTACATTAAATTGCATTAATGTGGTGTTTTGTTGTACACTATGCTTCTTGTCTTGTACGTCTGAAAATTATGTGCATGAAAGTGTTGTATACTATGTTTCTTTTCTTGTAAGAATGTAAGTAGTAATTATAGTCACTAATAACATTGACCACTTTAATAGCATTAATGTTGTAAGTCTGAAAATTACATCATGCTTATTTTGTTGCACACTATGCTTATTTTGTTGTAAATTTGAAAATTGGTTGCAGCTATTGTACATTGTGCTTAAATGGTTGTAATTTTTGATGAAGGGGTGTTTTTAATAGCATTAATGTTGTTTGATAGTGTCACACCCCCAAAATCGGGTCCAGCGGAAGCATACGTGTAGCTGGGGTGTAACTCAATTGGTATTACAACACAAGTTCAAAAATGATTTTCACTTTACTTATTTAAAATAAAATCGTTTAACCAAAAATGTTAAATTTACATTGTTAAAAGTAGTGCGGAAGTAGGCCCTTAAAATAGTTTAAAACGGTCCCCGTATAAATAATCAGAGTCTTCTATGACCATGTCATGCCCTGCCAAAAACCTCCCGTAGCGTGCCATAGGTTAAAACCTGAAAATACATGCTAAAGTGTCAACACGAGGTTGGTGAGTTCATAGAGTTAGTTTAACAAATAAAGTATATGGAAAAGTGATCACACAGCAAAGGCATCGTAAATCCACTCAGTTACAAGTCCCGCCATAAGAGCCTTGTAACCTGTGTGTTCACAACCCACTGCTAAAATATAGTTGCATGTTTAGTAGTCAAGTACCTGCGGTCATAATAAGTCACAATATAAGCACCACCTATATAATAATGTATGCCATGCAAAGCCCCTAATTAAATAATATGCGTCCCGTAACATGGTGGACGAGAGGTTGGCCGACCTCTAATAGCGCTATCCATACTACTAATAGGCGTCGAACAATGCGAATGTACGAACAGTACATCATACAACTATTATATAAGATTAAGAACGCTCCGAACATGGGAGACTTAGCACGCTCCACCAATAAGGCGAGACTTTAGGGTTAAGAACGCTCCACCAAAAATGGCGAGACTTTAGGTCATAGTACGTACGGTACATTAGGGTCAAAAGTTTAAGTCAAGTTCAAAAGTCAAGTCAAGTTCAAAAGTCAAGTCAAGTTCAAAAGGTCAAGTAGTAATTCATGTAAAAACGAGCATGTATTCTCCCCCAAAAAGTTAACAAAACAATTTAAAAGAGTAGGGGCTATGACTCACCTGGTGCGATAGCTACGATGACAAAAGTGGACACACAGAAATGAGGTACGATCTCTAACCACAACCTAATATGAATGATAGTGATCTACTTAGATCATGAAAGGATGTAATGAATGCACATGCACATGATACCTATACCACTCGTAACTTGAAAATACGTGTTATTGTCAAAGTAAAGTATTTTCCATACTTAAGAAAAATAAGTCCAATTAGGCTTATAAAAACTTGTCGTAATATATCGTATATAAAAACGTTAGTGTTATATTCCTCGTTTTGAAAACCTTAAGATATCGTCTAGTAGTCGCATAAATAAACCTTGAGTCGTACGTATCTCGTTAATTAAAAATAAACCCCTTGAATAAGAAATCTAGAAAATATATTATTTAGTACGTAGTTATATTATTTCTAGTAGTGACTAAATATATATATATAGTTTTGACGATTTTAAAACATGTATAACTTGGTCGTTTTAAGCTCATTTTACTCGTTCTTTATATCCACGGATTCGTTTTAGTATATACTAATATATTTTCGATAGCTCGGCTCCTCTAGGTTACGTCTAACGCCTCTATTTGTCCAACGAAAATCGTCCAACAGCATGCAGTTTTTTAGAAAATAGTTTTCGTCGTTTAACTTACAAAAATCATATCTCTCTCGTTATTAACTCGTTTTAATCCGTTCTTCCGCCCACGGCTTCGTTTTTGAAAGTATTTTCTAAATATTTGTTCAAAAATATCCCCTGAGTTACTGAGTTTCCCATGTTTTCAAAATAAGGACAGTAGGTATTTATATAGTTTCAAAAATCATTTTCCTAGTTTCAAACTTGTTTCAACTTCAACCAAACCACTTTCAATCACCACAAATCTAGTCTAATCTTACCATACACCTTCTTAGGGTGTCATGGGTTCCTAAACATCATAAATCAAGTGGATCTAACAAGGATCTGACTATAATCCATTTCTAGGGTTCAAAAGTTAGATATATATATATATATATATATATATATATATATATATATATATATATATATATATATATATATAAATGAGTGGTATAACTAACATATGCATGTAGATCTTGAATAAACAACATGAAACTAGAAAAATGAAAGTATGGAAAGATCAACAAGTGATCTTGAAGCTTACTTGATGATTGGATGAGTTTGATGATGTTTAGGATGAAAACCCTAGGATCTTTATTTCAAAATCCTAACAAGGAACACTAATGGAACTTGTTTATTACTTGAACATCAAAAATCAATGGATTCTTGTTTACTTCTTGATGATGGCTGAATTTTAGAGAGAAGGAAAAGATGAGAGAAATTTTTGGTAGTTACTTGAAATATGTAAGTTTTAGGTATATATTTTTGTAAAGTCTTTATGGTCTTCTTGGTCTTTGTTTAATTATTATCACATGGGAGAAAAGTGGGAAGAGTGGGTGGGATAATCAATTTTCTTGTCTAGGAAGTGTAAGTATTAGTTAGGTTTAAGTGTACATTGGGTGTTATCGGGTACCGAGTTAACTAAAAATAAATTGTGACGAGTTGAAATAAAATATGAAGAAGTTGTAAAAATCATGAAATTACATTCCTGATGAGAATCGAGTGTTAGAATAATTGTCGGGTTAAAATATCGCAAACCGACGGAGTTTTAAGCTCCGACCGGAGAACGTAGCAGCTGATTTGCAAACACCGGGTAAATTAATAATATAATTTTTATATTATTATTATGAGTATAAAAAATATGTTAGGACCATAGTTGGGATTATCGGATCAATTATTCATAGTAATAGTTTATAGGATAACGTTTATTAGGTTGATAATCGTACGTGTACAGAAATGACGCAACTCACGTATAAATGACAAATTTTCTCCGGAGGTGAATAGTGTTTTATGAATAGTAAAATTTTTGAACGCTTCTCAGAATCACAAATTGACTCCGAAAAAGATGAATAGTAAATGATGAATAGTGAACGATGAATAGTAACCGATGAATAGTAAATGTGAAAGTTCGGGAAAAGACCAGAATTTACGAGTTGTGACAGATAGAATTTTGGTCTTAAAATGACAATATGCTTTATTTTGTTGTACAATATGCTTACTTTGTTGTAATTATGAAAATTGGGTGCTTTAAATTGTTGTAAACCATGCTTAATTTCTTGTAAGTCTTAAAATTTTGGAGAGAGAGTCATTCA
This sequence comes from Artemisia argyi, assembly GCA_030686995.1. Lineage (NCBI taxonomy): Eukaryota > Viridiplantae > Streptophyta > Magnoliopsida > Asterales > Asteraceae > Artemisia > Artemisia argyi. The sequence continues at coordinate 188,857,408 of CM060684.1, forward strand.
TGCTTTATATGTAGTATAGACTAGCTTCCATATTGTTGTAGATTCCAAGGTTTAGATGAATTAGAATTTTTTTTATATCCGGTTTTTATCATCTTATAATTACCGAGTTTAATGCTCTATTTTCTTTATTTGAACAAACCAATTCCAAGTTCCTGTTTCATTATTTTTCTTTACTGCTTACTTCAGGTTCTTGTTTCATTATTTCCTTGCACTTAAAAGAGTCTTGAATTAAAAAGAGATTGCACTATATATAGGTCTAAAAGCGCAATCTGATACTCCCACTTCTATGCTAATTTAAAGTTCAAAGCACCAACACAAAATACTTTCTTGTACGTACAACAAACCAATCAGATCTGTGACAAGATGCAAACAAAAGTTACCATGCTGTTTACAGAAAATACGGCTCATTAATCATACCACGTGAACAAGAGGATGAATGCGGGTTTCTTTTTATATATGTTTAGAGTGTAACCCAAGTGTTTGTTGAAATATCTGACTGAGTTGTATGTATTTTCTTTTGGTAAAAATGTTGTGGATTATATGTGTAACACAAGTGTTCGATCAAATGTGTGAGTGAGTTGTTTGTTTGTAGACCTTAGGCACGAGTAAATGTAGTTTTGGCAATAAATAATAACAAATTCTGAGCAGAGATTAGTAAATGTGTTTGATTATCAAGTCTGAACACAAAACTCATTTTATTCATAAATTTGTGTGTAATATTAAAGTTGTTAGGTTTTGATAAGATATGTTGCTGCAACAGAACTAATATTTCTGGGAAGATATAGAATCGTCTAACTATGCCTAAATCACTTATTTGTTGCGTTTGGCAATCTGATTCTAGTTATAGAACTATGCGCTAGTCACTATGAAAATGCGGATCCAAACACTCCCTTAGTTACAGGCTGCAAATTATGTGAAGAAAAACATCATTAGTCTTAAGTGATAATACTACCCCGCAAAAGTTAGTTTTATAAGGCACTTTTTTTTGGCAAGATGTGGGGTAAGAGAGTTTGGACTATAGCTTCGTATATTTCTTATTCATTACGAAAGTCTTGAAACGATATAACTCGATATTGAATTATTGTGCCATCAGGTCTTTGTTGAACTGTATACACAAAATGTCTGAGGCAAACAAGGTATGCAAAGACCTTAATGTTGTTGATAACAATCCAAAAGTTGAAGTAAAGGATGACCCTTCTATTGAAGAAGTCCCAAGTCATTAGCAAAAAGTGGAAGAAAATCCCATGCCCTCACCAGCTCAAGTTTCTTCATTCCATTCCATAAGTAATTTTGTTCTTTTGGTTAACTTTCCTATGATATAATTGTGCATTCTGACTTTCGCATAATGACTTTCCAGGAAGGAGATAATGGCCTATCAAAGGGCAAAGAACCCAATGTGGTGTTCATGGAACCTTTCCAAAGATGGCACCCAAGCTTTTTAGAGGAAAAAGTCAGTAACGAATAAGGTATATCATAATATAAATACCAAACTGTACTTGTTCCATCAAATCATTGGCATAAAATTTGGTTCTATTTGCATTCCAATATATTGAAATCGGTTTCACTTAATGCATACAATGCTGCATTTGTGTTTTTCTGCTTGTTTTGCCCTACGTCAAAAGGTCATGATAGGTTAAGCTGTTAAAAACAGGAGTACATTAGAAAACCCTTTTATCAAGTATCTGGCTATTGTCTCCGTTTCTAATGGGACAATGGAATACATGTTTGACTTTTGAAGTCACAGTATATAGTTCCTGACTCAAAGCAACTCCAATCTTACTCTTTCTGCAACCTTTTAATTCATTTCTATTATGAAACATACAAACACTTAATAGTCCAGTTGTCAAATTTGTCTGTGATGATTGCGTAGGCTGTGTTTGACTAATAGTAAGTTTCGAACCTTATCGTATGGTCACAGAGTATGTATAGTTGGGCAAAACACTAATACTAGGTGACCAGCTTGCCTAATTCGTTATTATTATAATTAAGATTAAAATTGATCTAGTTTATAGGACTGTGTTCTTTAGAGAACCAGGCAGTTGTCGTCCGTCATGAGGGAGCCCATGGTTCCAATGTAGGGAATTTTTCGTCTGTTTTTGTGGAAATTTTGAGCCACAATAGAAACAAAACATGTGAAAAGTGGTCGGGCAGTGGTAGAGAAGGGAAAGTGACACGTCGCAGTTGGACTCCTTTGGTCATTTCTTCATACCTAATGATCTAAAATTGATAGATAGTGGTCTAACTTTGAATATATATAATGTAGATATAATATTTGTATAAACAAGCAAATATGTGAAATGAACATAAACGGATGGATATTCATATGCTTTCGACCAAGTACTTTCTGCGTATTTTTTTTCGTATAAGTGAATGGACATAATAGATGTTCATCTTCGTTCTTTTAATGAGTAAATGAATGTAGATGAACTTCTTGCAGAATGATCAACCGGTTGGTTAAGCGTTCGGTGTATTTTACAGCCTTATTATGAGTTATTTGTATTCATTTGGATTTGATGTATTTGTTCGGTGAAATGGATCTATTTGTTTGAAGATTGGACTATTTGTTTTGGAAAATAATGATTGATTTGTGTTACTTTAATCTTTTATGTTGAATGTAACGTTGTTAGCAAGTGTTGTCATTAACTGATTGAGATGAGTTTTGCTGATTGAATAGGTTAATGATGGAAGCATTGCAAAGGTTGTTTGGGTTCCGCCAGAGTATGGTGATGCGATTGCATGCATTTGTTCCAATGGAAGTTTGTCTATTTGGGAAGAGTTCGTAGCAGCAGGTATGAAATGTGTGTTTGTTTAGATTTAGAATGTAGTTTACATATATATGTAGAAAATAATGTGTTTGAATGTAGTTTACATAATTATAAACTCTTTGAGTCTGAACGTATACATGGTTAAGCTTTTAAGATCATTGTTATAAGAACTTTGTTACATGTACTATTGAAGTCAAAGCCAAAAGTCAACATTTTAGATACAACACGTGACCTGCACGTGTTGTAACCAACCCAAACTACTTTTTCCGCCATTTCTCATTTGTATAAAGATTACTCTGCTTTGTTGTAAAGGTCATTCATCGATGTAAACAATTTCTCCTTTCTGTAAACAAATCTCAATAACAAATAACAAATCATTTCACTGTTCAAATTCATATTGTTTTCTTCATTTAGCAATCTCAGTTGATTAGTGAGCCCTATCTCCAATCTATTAATAGGATTCAGATAGTGGGTGTTACAATTGGCCATCAACTATACCCATTGATTTTTGCAACTAGACCCATGCATTCTGTGCAAAAGGATAAAGATGAGAATGTGCTTCACAATTATTAGTATAATGTGCATACCATCACTGTCTTATCCCCATATAGTTCACTTATATTGTGTTGGTAGCCCTTATGGAATGTCATCCATAAGGAAAATGTATATGTAGGAATACATTAAGAGTGCCATACCAAGGAAAACCACTGCACTTTTGGAGTCTTAGTTCTAATAGTTTCCCATACATGTTTATCGTCAAATGGGATACCCTTACTTTTTGAGTTTTTCCATACAGCTACATATTTTCACAAAGGTTAAAACATGAACTTAGATGCGTATAACTTGACTTTGTATACCACTCAAAATGCCACTTACATCTTCCATCTTTGAGTATAATTGCTTACAAGCCACACTAAAGTGTATTCCCCTTTCCCAATTTATGGACATTATGACACTTGTCTAAATTTTCATGTATAACTTTCAATACACTTGTCCATTTTAACTACATTGTGTGACTCCATTCTATTCCATAAATGGGTCAAATCAGATAATCATTAAGAAAGACACTTACACTGCAATATTCCACAAATGCTTGATGTATACCATTTATCCAAATATTTAAACCATGGACCTCCTTGATTATATGGTATACAAATATATTTCCATGCCACTTTAACTCTGCCTTTAGTGATTTGTTGACACCATAGGAAAACTTTCAAAATTCTGTTGATCTCCTTATAGTTGTACGTTATAGAAAGCTTGAATATTGAAGCACAATAAACTCAAATAGGCTCAAGAACATAAGCCATCAATTATGAAAAGCTTATAAATAGATTTTTAAAGATTGGATTTTGTAGCCCACGGTACCCAAAGCATTGTAGGACTTTGCTTTGGTGCGTGATAGCATGTATTATGACCAATCTTTCAGTTTATTTGTAATGAATGAGCAAGCACTTGTAAAACCTCCCCGTTTTTTAAAAATTTAGCAAGTCCATGTGTTCAATAATAAACATAAACGACACGTTAATTGGCTTCTACTACATGCAAACCTTAAACACTTTCTGAATCTATTACATAAATGATGAGTTTTTATATTTCTTCAAATTTAGAGAAGTGCTTGTAACAACAACTAGCTACATATTTGAAATTAAGAGAAAAATCGAAATCTAAAGTAGTATCGCTTTAAACAACGTATGTTGTTTACCTTGTCTACAAATTACCACAAGACCAATCCACATTCAAGGCTCCTCTGGAAGTTAATTTTGGTAGGTTTGCCTATCTAGTAAGACCACCAGAAACCCCTGTTATTGGACCAAAGTTTGATGAGAACACGAAAGAAGTGATGGCTGGATGGAAGTAAAAGTATGGGAATTTCATACCCAAACCACTATGGAAACAATCTCTATGGGTCTTACTTTAGCGCATCCCTGTTACAAGGATCTTAGTGGGCTTATGGTACAAGACATTGACATTAGACCCATATATATTGATTATCTTTTTGATTTAAAACTGAAGTGTAAGGAAAATTAATAAGTATTTTATGTTATTTACTTTTTGTAATGAATACATTGTGAACCAAATACGTGTTGAGCAATTATATTTTGTACACTCCCAATTACATTTTGTGACACCACATTTAACAAAAATAAAAATAATAGAAAAAGGTTTGAACAACATGATTACTGATACTGTCGTTGTACTGCGGTCAATGAAAGGATACTCCTTAGACATTGTTCTGATTTAATCTCATTTTAAACATCATGCTACTTGACCATTATACCCCTATAATTTACACACTCAAATTAATCAGATTAGGGGTAAAATGGTAAAAAGGATACACACAATTGGTCTATGATACAACAAGGTGACGAAAGTCCAAAGTATGATATACCAAAAAGAAAATTTTTTAATACGCTACATAAAGTTAGAAAACGTGGCAAAGAAGATACATAAAGATGCAATCAGCCATATTTATTTTTATTAATTGGAGATTTTTGGTGGAAAGTGAGTTATATATTGTTTTCGGACTAAAATTTGGATAACATAAATATTTAGAACATGTGGATAATGCTTAAAAAATTAAAATGCCACGTAGGACATAACTTGTTAAAAAACCAGTCGTCAAGTCATATTAATGATTTTGAGATAAAAATAGAAAGTATTTTAGCAGATAATTAAATTAGTAGGTTACAGATATTAGTATATTATATTCAAAAAATATAAAGTCGAGTTATTTTAAAAATCAAAGATTTCTCACATACTAAGGGACTCATCCCACCATCCATCTAAAAAGAAATCAATGGTTGAGATTAAAATCATTTTAATATTTCACATATTTTTTTATAATTTAAATATCTCTTAAACCGTTAATCGCTAAGCGAAAATAATTACACCATCGCGACGAACATTTAATTATCTTTCTATAGACGGCCATTTTGATATACTTTCGACAAAAAAAAAATCGTTTTTTTTCACGTTATTTTTCGTAGCCGAAAAAAATCATATGTGATATATCACATGTGATATGTAATATCACATATGATATTAGTGTAATATCAATATCACATGTGATATTACACTAATATCACATGTGATATTAGTGTAATATCACATATTATATATCACATGTGATTTTTTGGTCACGAAAAAAAACCTGAAAAAAATGATTTTTTTTTTGTCGAAAATATGTCAAAGTGGCTATCTATAGAAAGATAATTAAATGCTCGTTGTAACGGTATATCTTTTTTCGCTTGATGATTAACGGTTTGAAAGATATTAATATTTAAAAAAAAGATGAAAGTGAGTTTTATAAATTGTTGGGATTAATGTCAAATAAAGATGGATGAACTGATCTTTCATCAAAAATATATTATGTGTTTTTAGCTTTGACCATTTAATATACACTTTCTTTTAGAAATACAAAATTCATCAAATACGGAGTACTCCGTAATATTTATTTAAAATTGTACTTACTTTGTAAAAATACAATAACACATAGATAAAGTTAAAAAAGAAGTTAAATTTTGTTTACTAAATAACACAAATAAAAAAGAAAAGCAGAATCCCAAAGCCCAATAAACAGAATAACACTTGATCTCACTATCCACCGGAATATTCCTCCGGCAATCACCATTTTCACCGGTAACTTAATTTAAAACCTCATTTATCAAAACTAAGGCTTCCGTTTCTCATCACATCTTTAAAAAAATTAAACAATTTATCATTTTTTTATGTGCTTTGATTTGGGTTTTTTTTTATTTAGGATGAGATTGTTGTTTGTATTAGTTGCCCTTCCCAATGATCATGTAATTGTTATTTTCAACACTTTAAACTTTTAAGCAGTAGATGTTTAGTTAGAGGGTGTTTGGGATTGCTTTTTATTCAAGCAGATGAGCAGTTTGAAGTGTTATGGGGCGAAATAAGCAGCTTTTAATTACTTGGTTATACGCAGAAAAAGATAAGCCATCCCAGACAACCCTGTTTAAACTTTGCTTATCTGCTTATAGTTGCTGCAAAAACAGCAGTTTTTAGTACACAGATTGGGACATCTTTTTATAAAATGCTAGTTGAGATGAGAGTAAAGTTACTTTATTGCCATCTATTGAAATTTTTGTAAGAAATCAGTATCTTTTTTTTTTATGTGTCTATATTGCTTTATATTTACAAAAGAAGCAAATTTGAAGGCGTGTGTTCTTTTACAAATAATGTGCATAATTAATGTTGATTGTTTTTTGGTCTACAGATAAAAGGGTTTTGGTGGAAAGATGAGCTCTTTTTTAATAACACGGAAGAAGATGCCTTTTCAGAAGCATTGCGAAGAAACAGGTACGACCTTTGTGGACGTTTATTAATGTCGTGCAGGTGGTTCAAAGAAGGGGAGTAGGTAAACAAGCGCTTTTGTTTGGGTTCAATATGTTACACTGCTCTTATCACAAGGCATTCTGAATATATAACTTGTAAGGCGATGAGTTCATCAAACTCTTAGGAGCTAGGAGTATTGTTAAATCATACTTAAATGTAATGATACCTTCAACAGAGCAGTCCCTGTATCAAGCTACCATTATCATTCACATTCATAAGAATACTAACACACTTTATCTGGACGCACTGCTCAATAGCAGAGTAATGAATTAGTAGTCCATTGTATAGTTGGTTGTTTGGGTTTTGTTTTTGTTTTTACTTTTTATCTTGATGGAAACTAGTCAACTACCACATGTAACTAGGTACATAGTTACATCCTTGCCAAATGAGACTGAGATTGGTATAAATGAGGGCTTCCTTATGAAAATGATGGTTGGAGTTGAGATTGTTCAGCAGGCTATGAACAGCAATTAATAAAATTTGATGACGTTGAGCTCAGGTTGCACTCTCAGAGAGCTTGAGTCATGGAACCTTTACTTTTGTGGGGTGGCTTTATGTTCTCATACCAGCTCAGATGAAATAAAGTTATATCCTTTATGTGAAGTTATAATTACGCCCTTACCGTTAGAAAAATTATAACCCACTCAAACATACAAATTACACTAGGTGGTTCATGTACCCTTGTATAATCTTGGGTACACAAGGGTCTTTTAAGCTTGCCAGACTTTCTCGGTTCAGCTTGTTCAGTTAACCATATATGTTAGTTGGTTATTGATTTTGTAGGTGGTTATATCATATTATCATCTTCTTATTTTGAAAACACAACCCTTATGTTTTTTATGAGGAATTTGTTGGTGCCTTTGTTTGGTGAGAGCAAGATTCTTTAGGACTAGATCACCAAACCAAGTTACCCATTTTGTTTTACACTAAACTGAATATAAATACATGATTAATAATTTGGCTGGGCATAGTGTGTTCCATTGCAGTTTGCAGGATGCTAGTGTATCTGAATACACACGTCCTTCTTCTTGATACCGCAGAGTAAATCAAATGAAGTTCAAACTGGTTGACTATTAGGGGATATTTTGTATGAATCTTTAATAAACAGGCATATGTATGTGAATTTAGTACTCACAAATTAAGTGTTGAAGATTATGTATTGTTATAATTTTTCCTGCAGGTATGTTCATTCTTTCTTACCCCCTCCCACGGCAACCAAGGGTAAAGAAATTGAAAAACATGTTAGTGAACTATGCTACTACCTTGTGTATAATAGAGAAGGCAAGGAATATAGACTATTTTATGGCGGAGTTTAACCATGAATCAGAAATGAGAGAAAGACGACAACAAGAGCAAGAAAGCTGACAGGACGGAGTGACGGACGTCCGATTTCAATGGTAAGATATGATTCTATTAATGGGTATTTTAGGCAGTTCATCATTAGTCAACACGTATTTAGGCTTTTGAGTGTTCCAATGAAATACATACATTTTGTTTTTGGCATTTGTTTGAGAGTGTGTTTTATCCGAATATTACTAAGTTTGATAAAGAGGATCTCTTATATATTTGTATTCTTCCTATGTTTGGAGGCTTTATTCCTTTGCTCAGGTAAATGGTTATAGGGCTGAGCAATCCCGACCGACTCCCGACAACTGACCGAATCCTGACAAATACCGATCGTCCCGAAACCGAATCCATGACAGTCGGGTCGGTACTCGGGTGGGGTTTTCAGCATATTCGGTTTCGGGTCGGGTCAGGATGGGCCAAAAGCCGAGAAAGTACAAGCAAAACTGACCAAAATGGATGAAACCGAAACCGACCGACACAACCCGACCTCTACTCGGTTCGGGATTCGGTTATGGTTTTCCATGTAATCGATTTCGGGATGATTCGGGGTCGGGACGGGTCCGGTCCGGCCCGATGCTCAGCCTTACATGGTTATTACAAAACTAATGCATAATTTTTTTTAACAAGTAACACTTATAATTGAAGCATAGAAAAGGGAACATTTTGGGATATATGCGGACTGAAAAGTTGATATTTGGTCTTACAAATGCAGGATGATGCTATATTGGCAGCGAACTGAACCTTTAATCTTGATAACCGGAAGTGGGAGGTAATAATTACCTGAACATATCTCAATACTTCTGCCTTTTAACTCCATTGTGTGACTCTGTTATATTACATAAATGGGTCAAAACGGGCAATACTTAAGAAAGACTGAAAGACACTTTATTACACTGCAATATTCCAGAATGCTTGATTATTATAGCTTTGTTCCATATAAATCTCTTTTATAACCATTCTAGGAAGCATGAATACATACGCAATCAATTCTGAAAAGCCTTGAAAAACAGAGCCCTAAACGTTGGATTTTGTACCCCGTCGATATGCCAAAGCATTGCCTGACTTTTCTTTGATGTGGTATGGCATGGAAATTTTTCATTGACCAATTCCACTCACTTTAAATGTTATCACTGTTTGATTCTGGCATGTCTTTCAGTTTACCCATAGTGAATGAGAAAGCCCTTAATGAGTCTTTCATTTCATAGAAAATATTAGCAACTCCACCCGTTAAATAATAAAACAATAAACAACTTAACACATCAGTTGGCTTCTACTACTTGGATGCCGTAAAAACTTTCTGAATCAATTACATATTAGATGAGTTTCTTGTATCTGCTGTTTTGGAGAAGTCCTTTTAATAACTACTGGCGACAAAGTTGAACTTGTGAATGAAATAAAACCGTAATTGCTATCAGCTGATACAACATATGCAAGTTCTTTTGTCTACAAATTACCATAAGACCAGTCTACATTTGAGTATCTTCTGGAAGTGAATACTAAAGATGGTTTCGATTGGAATGTGTGGTTTGTCTATTTAGTAAGCCCTCCAGGTACCCCAGTTATCAAACCAAAGTTTGTTGCAAACAGTTACAACCAACAAAACAAACACAAGCTGAACGCTGTTCCACGACAGAGTGATGATTGGATGGAAGTAAAAGTATGGCAGTTTGATAACAGTTTCTATGCATCTTAAGTTTAAGCATCCTGTTAAGAAGGATCTTAGCGGGCTTATAGTACAGGGCATTGAGCTTAGACCCATATGGTTGAGAAAATAAGAAGTTGCTGAAAATTGCATTTATTTACAGTGTTGACCTTCATATTATATAGTTACATTTTCTGACCTTCGATTAACTCTGCAAACTGACCTAGCAATCCATCAAAGTACAAATGTACAATAATATTGAAATCTGACCTTCAGATTCTTTCACCTTTTAATTTACGTCAGCAAAGGAAATATTTTCTTGGAAAGCTTTACAAATGATCAAAAAAACCTTTTTGCTTTGTTTTATTGAGTTGTGGTTTTGTGTAGAAATGTTGCATGTTGCCATTTTTTGATATATTAAACATACAATAGTAAACAAAAAGTGTTACCCTTATTATTATCTTGTTACTTGAAAGATAGCAGAAACTCGAAGTACCCATACTGGTCATACTAAGCTACTAGTAAAGCGATGAGCACACATCAAGTTTACAAAAACTTTCATGAGGCCCAGTATGATAAGTTTTCATTCACATAAAATCGAATTACCCAATTGTCCTTGTGTGCGAGTTCGCATCTTGGGAATGAGAGTTTGCAAGATAAAAATCGGCTCATGTATGATAAGTTTTCATTCACATAATTGAGCCAGAAACAAAATTTAATCCCCAAACAACTGACAAATCTTTGAAAAATGAATAGTGCTCCTAGTCTAGTCAATCTTAACGGGCCGTTCGGATAGCCTGGCTTCAAAGCAAATCCCAAACACCCGCAAAAAGATGGTTACCAGTTCTAGTAAAACTTTCATTTAAGCATTTTATTAACCAAATACAAACTCACCATTAAAAAGATCGAAATATAAACTTTCATTCGAGCTCTCTGTTTCGTTTTCTATATGTCCCTTGCTTAAAGTGTAGTAAATCTAACGAGTACTCTGTTCTTTCGCCAATGTAAATGTTTTCTTGGAACTATACAACTGATCAACGAAGACCTTTTGCACTATATTTTACTCATTTTTTATAAGAGTACAGAAAACAAAAAAGTGATACCCATTTCAAGTCTTAATCACTTGTTGCTATCACTATGTTGTAACATAGAGGTTAGGGTGTTCACAATTCAGCTTTATTCCGAAAATTGAATCGATTTAGAACTTAACCAATTTATAAAAACCGTTTTCGGAACTTAATAACTTGTTGCTATCACTATGTTGTAACATATTAGGGTGTTCACAATTCGCGTGTTGTAGTGATGAGAGTTAAAGTTAACACATTAATGTCTAGCACAAGTAACTATGTTATTCTGTTCGTGAATGGGCTGTTACTCCTGTTAGTTCGTGTTTTCTTTATTTGAATGGTTATGTGATGGTTATCGTCTATGTTTCCTTGTTAATTATTGTTTAAGTTGTTTGAATAAGGATGATGATAGTGTTACAATAAATATTTATGGGATGAATAAGAAGTAGTGAACAGCTTAGTAAGCTGTATGTTTTCCTGTATATTTGCATATATGAAGTTTTGCCTGTACACGTGTGTTGCTGATTACACCCTTGACTCCTTAAGGTTGATTATTCAACGTGTTAAGTATCAAATTTTTAAATGTCAAATAAAAGGACATCCTAACCACCCTCAATTTGGTTACTCAAACTGAAAGTATATTATTTGGACTTTGGAGTATTATATTTGATAAAATTAGGCTATCTGGAATCTGGACACAATCACTATTTGTTGCATTATAACAACTGATCACAATTTGTATAGTGCTGAACACCTCGACACATACACTTTTTATGCGATCATGTGATACATGCACCCGGAAAATAATTGTGCATTGTGTCTGGGCCTAGTTGAAAAGTTTTCTTATGCAATCATGTCATGAAGGCATCTACGCTGACCCCACGAAAGGGGCTGCCTTTGAGCATCAGGTCCCAATTTTATCAGCTATTATTGTCTACATACGCACATGGTATGTTGCTCCAGTGTCAATGACCCAACTTAATATTGTAGCAACATTAAAAATAATAGTAGACTATTGTAGTAACATTAGAAGTAAATTTAAGTATTTTCCGTGTTAAGACAGTTAATTGGATTGATTCTCATTTACTGAATAAGTTCATTTGAGATACATTTCATGTCTCACCGGGTTGTTGATGAAAATAAATAAAAAACTTAACCAAAAGGTAACGTGTCTAGATCTAACTGTTCGAAAGCTGGCTGCAGGCCAAAATGAATTTATATTCTACCTCAAAAAATTATACATTTAAGAAAATACAATATTGTTGTATTAGTACTCTTTCTGGATTCCTAATTTTGAATTGTATTTAGTTATTACAGGATTTACACCAAGTATGTAACAGGTCAGGCTGACCCGTACCAAAAAATTACCTATTTTGACATATTCCCATAGTTTACTGACTGATTAAAGTTATCCAGTCTAGCTATTACAACCATCATTATACATATTTGCCCTTTGCAACTCTGTAACTTGGTTCTCTTCGATGTTATTTGAATATTGTGATTATTATGAAGTTGTTTTTCAGCCTCTGTATTGACATTTTAACTGCTTTATGCCTTTATCTATGTTATCATGCGTAGTTGAGAATTGATGGGATAAATAGGATTTTTTTTTTTTTTTTTTTTTTTTTTTTTTTTTTTTTCTCTAGTAACGTACACAGATCTTGACTTAACCATCTCATTCCCACTTCTAGACATGCCCAAATGTACAACACCTTGAATGCGTTTGGGTTAGTGCTGCAATTTAAGTAATTAGTTTAATCATATTTCATGTTTGATAAGTGATAAATTACGGTTAGTGGTGTCATTGAAGTCATGAAACCAATCTTTCTCTGCCTTCCAAGTGTTTATATCTTCTCAATTCTTAAAAATCTTTCAGTATATGAGAATTGTGAGTTGTCTTTCATTAGAGAGATTATTTGATTGATAAGCTAACAATGGCATCCTTTGTGACTGAATTCAAACATCTTGAGATTCAACCAGAAGATATCATATCAGCCACCAACAACTTTAGCACGGATAAGTATCAAGTTAAAGGTTTTACTATTCTTTCAACTCTCTTTAAATAAAATGCGCACCTTTCATCACTGAAGTGACTCTAATTGAAATTATTGGTGTCACACTTCGATTCACTTTTCCTTTTTCAATTCTTCTTTTATGCTTTCATACTATCTATCAGTTTCACGTTTGCTTGAAATTTCATTGTATTTCGTTTGTCGGGCCTTTGATATTGGTTGCCCGAATTTGATTGTCTTTGTTGAAGATTGTTTGAGCTGGTTTGGTTATGTTTGGTTGACCCGTGTTGAAATTGTGGGTTAACATTTGATTGTTCGTTTTGAAGTCATCGGCATTAGTTATGGATCGATTTTGTTTCAGATTGCTTTTGGGAATCGATCGTTCGTATTGAATTAGGCTAGTATCTCTAGCGTTTGGGAATTGGAATTTTAAATTTGGTTTGGAACATGTGGAGGAGTTCAAGTCACGGTGGAAATTCTTAAAAATAGAAGCCAATGACATTAGTTTTCTTTGTATCTTTTGAATTAGAATTTTAGGTTTGGTAATTTTAAATTTACTTTTGTATTTGGTTTGGTAATTTGAATAAAACTTCCGTTTCATTTATTTGTTTTGTTATTAATTGTTTCGTTTTTTTGATTACCAACAGTGATCTATACCTTTTTTCTCTATTGTTTCTTTCATGCAGCGTGTGGACCTTGAACGTACATTGACCGGAGCTTAGTGAGATGAATTTGAAGATTTGCTGATCCGTGCCTTAACATTAGAAATAATTCAAATCAAAGAAGCAGCAGGGTTTCGCGTTACATTTTCTTTGTCACATCTCTCTATATTGGACATTTTTTGTCCATAATTTTCATATATCTTTTGTCGTCTACGCAAACAATGTAGTGCAAGTCACAATATTTGTACAAGTGTTTCTTGAAACACTTGATTTGAAAGAAATGGGAGTTCGTTTTGTTCAATTCCTAGTAAACAAGTCTACTGAGATTTTAGTTTGTTTTTGCTTATCCTCTTGAAAAAGAGACACATACTTATTCTAACCAACACTAAAACGTGAATTTCGTTACAAAGCACGTATAAGTATCAATTTAAAGTTTTTACTATTCTTTCAACTTTCTCTTTAAAGCGCACCTTTTATCGCTGAAGTGATGCTAATTGAAATAATTCCATTCACTTTTCCTTTTTCAATAGTACTTCCTTTTTGCTTTTCAATAATTGATACTATTTCAATGTAATTGCAACTTCTATAAAATCATTTCATCCGAGTGTGTTAGGTAACCATATCTTATCATATGTAAAACCAGTCACAGCCAATAAATCTTTCCCCGCATTCATATCTGTCCTTATTCTTCATTCTTAAACACCAATTTCTGTACTTTTTTTTCTACAATTTGATCTTTCCCATATTACAATGGCATTTGTGACCGAGTTCAAACATCTTGAAATCCAACTGGAAGATATCATATCAGCCACCAACAACTTCGATGAAAGCAAGGTTATCGGAAGAGGTGGTTTTGGAAAAGTGTATGCAGGAGAATTGTCTCACTCTCAATCAGGAGAGAAAAGCCTGGTTGCTATTAAGCGCCTTGATCGTAGATACGGGCAAGGCGACACTGAGTTTTTCAAAGAAATCAGAATGCTTTCATGTTACAGGCATGAAAACCTGATATCTCTCCTGGGATTTTGCTGCCAAGGAGGTGAGATGATCCTCATTTATGAGTATGCATCTCGTGGAAGTCTCGATCGCTATTTAAGTTATGCCGATCTCACTTGGACGCAGCGTCTCAGGATATGCATTGACGCTGCGAAGGGACTAAGCTTCCTGCATGATCCAAACGGGACACAGCAAAGAGTATTGCACTGTGACATTAAAAGTGCAAACATCCTACTTGATAAGAATATGACAGCAAAGGTTTCCGACTTTGGGCTTTCAAAGATGGGTCCTGCTAACCAGCAGTACTCGCTTCTTATCACAGGCGCCTTGGGTACCCCTGGATACTGCGATCCTGTCTTTATGGAGACGTACTCCCTAACGAAAGAGTCGGATGTGTACTCTTTTGGGGTAGTTTTGTTTGAAGTCTTGTCTGGGAAACTATGCGCTGAATATAGCAACGGCCAGTTAAAGGCAATTCACGTGCCTACGTGGAAGCAAAGCTACGAAGAGAATAAGTTAAATGAGATTATTATGCAAGATCTCATACAACAAATGGATCTGAGTTCATTGAAAACATTCTCAGACATTGCATTTCAATGTTTACGGAAAGCTCGTGAAGAACGGCCAACAATGTCTCGTGTTGTGGAAGAACTGGAGATTGCACTTGAATCACAGGAATTTCCTGATCTCAGGCGCGAACTGCTAACAAAGTATGAAGATATACTCATGGCTGCGGATCCTCGTCTAATATACAAAACTGGAAAGCAACTCAAAGAACTTCTCTCCAAAGGCTTATTCATTAATGCGGGCAAAACGGTAATTAGTTATATTACTTTGAGTTATTTATTTTTTAAGATTTATCTTGGTAAATTATATTCCCACTACAAAAATGAGTTTTTGACTTTTTTCTCATCATAGTGTGTCAAACAAGTTTTTCGAGATTCAGTTAATAAAATACAAAATTTGTTTCCGGTATAATCTTTTCAATGTAGTAATTAATAAACGAAAGTATTTGACAAAATTAGTTCATGATAGCTCAAATTTTGTGAATTAGTTCAACGAAACAAACATAACATTTTGTTAAGCACGTGAATAGTATGAAAAAAGGATTTACTCCCTCTTCTCAACAAATAATTTTTAAACGAAAGGATTTACATCATCCCAAATTCTTGCTTTACTTACCATACGTAAAGACAAAATCTGAACCAAAACTCAAAAGTTCTATTTTTAAAATCCTCCACAAAACAGCAGTAGTACTCGTACTAGTACCAACAACGACGACGACAACGACAACAACGACGACGACAACAAAAATAAAAACGACGAGGACAACAACAACAAAGTGATAATAATAATAATAATAATAATAATAATAATAATAATAATAATAATAATAATAATAATGCGCGGATTGATATAGGTTTCTCCCTTTTTCATTTTCTTCTTTTGAAGAACTTGAGAAGGATGCGGTAACCTTATTAAAGCGTATCCGAAGATTCTCAGTGAATCAAGACATTAGAGCACGTGCTGCCGCTCATATTTTTAGTAAGATTAGCTTCGCTATATCTAGAAGAGTGGGGTCCAGTTAGTATCTCGGCTACCCACTAATTTCTTGTAAATCCTATTATTTTCAAATAATAATAATAACAATAATAATAATAATAATAATAATAATAATAATAATAATAGGAAAAAGACGCCCGTCCAACTTTATGTAAGCTTATTATGTTTAAATAAAAAAAAAATCAATAATAATAATAATAATAATAAATAGGAAAAGAAAATGAAAAGGAATGAAGAGATGGTATTTTAGTCATTTTACAATCGTTAACCGGTCAAACTAATAATTAATGAAAAAATAAACTAAACCTGTATCGAGTGTTTAAATTTTTTGACAAGATTCATAATTTTCTTTTAATTAAAATGAAAATGAAATACCCGACAAACAACAAGTACTATGTACTTATTTGTAGAATTATATAAGAACGTTAGACTACCTTTATAAATAAATTGCCAACCGGGCACAAAAAAAATATAATGGCTGCTTGTTTTTTTTCTTTGTCTTTTCTTTTTTCTTCTTAATACTTATATTATTTTAGGTTGGGTTGTTGATAAATGGTAAAAAAAAATATGGATTGGTTGTATGTATTGGCTGTGTAGGTGGAGAGAAGGGAAAATAATATTTTAATAAAAAATTGGGTTGGATTGAGTTGTTGATAAACATAGTCTTAATAAATGAATGATGATATCATTCTAAGAACATTCCTGATGACTGTTTTCTGTTCATAGGACGGTGAAAATGACCACGTTATCATTTTTCAATAAACTCTCTACATATACAATTAGGAGGATTAGTAGGCACAATTTTTAAGAGGATAATTCAACTATCTTTAATTTTTATCTTTTCTTTAAGAATAGTTTTTGATCTTTTTAAACGACTAATGCATGGGGTTTGAATCTAACGCCACACAAACTCAAATGGGTAAAGCCCTCTTTTTTCATGAGATTGACGCGATCAATTCAGGGTTGTTTGCAACTAGTAGGAATTGAACTTGAGATCTCTCACATTTTTCTTTGATAGTCATAAACCCTTTTAAAATGTACGCGCCAAGTGTAATTTTTAAGATTGAATATATGCTATTTAATGTTTTGTAATATCTCTTACTGAGCTGCATCTTTTTAAGTTGTTCATGGGTTTCAACTCAAGTTCAACGTCACATGAAAAGAACTCTTGTTAAAAGTGAAGAATTTGGCGAAAGGACTATTGATTTGGAATGGGATTTTGGGTTTGATTTCATCTTCTATTGGAAAATTTTGCAATCCACCTTTTGGGAATTATTCAAAAATTGGTGGGAAGTATCCAAACGAAATCAGTTTCTTGGAGGTCTAGTGTTCGCGTGACTAGTAGATTAGTAGCATCTAGATAATTTATAGACATAGATATCGATAATTTGGTCACAACAACTTTAGAAACTTATAATAAACAATGTAATGCTTGAATGTAATTAAGAAGCAAATATACGTGACTCATTGCATGTTCGTTCAACTATCTTTACTGCTTATAGGGTGCATCACAACTCTTGAATTTTTAAGTCGTTAAAACTTAAAACTTAATGAACTTATATACGGTAGTTATGTATTGCACAAAATTTAAATTCAAACAAACACTAAAGACTTTTGGTCACACACATGGTTAATCTTTATCTTTTATATAGCATATGAATTTTTATATTTAGTAATTTACAAAAAAAACATCATAAACTCTACTATGTAATCACCATAATCTTCAAAAAAAAACACATGCTTTGTATTAAAAAAACACAAGCTTTGCATCAAAGGTCGAACCAAAATCACAATTTCGCAAATATAATTATTTGCTGCTATACATCGTTGCTTTGCGCGAGTATACGTCTAGTTCATACCAAAACACAAATATCAATTTTCTTAACTCATTCCACTACTCAATTCTATGTATCTACCAAACAATGAAATCCTCTCTCTTTCTTTAAGCTCATTCTCTTTTCTTAGGACTCCATTCTTAACCTTTTTTTCATTCTTTGCGATTCACTCATACTAAACGTCCATTGTACTAAGGATATATAAAAAGTGTTTTCATTTACACCCATTAAAGATTCACATCTAGCTAAATTTAAGTTCTCATTTAGATCCTTTATTTTTCTTTGTTTCATTATAAAATTATTGTATAAGTGTAAATATAACACAAAAAAATAAAAATAAAAATAAAAATATTCATCGAGTTTAATAAGTTACAAATAACTGTGCAGATCTTGTCAAATCTTATGTTTTACTTACAAGATTAGTTTGAGGTGTGAGGTGGAAATTTAGAAATGTTACTAAAAGTAGAAAATTAGTGATTATTCTGATGAGAACTTATTATTTATTTTCCATTGAAGCCCTCTCATTCAAAAGCCTGCATGTTTGTGATCTCTAAATATTTGATGTTAAAAATAGCAGCACACTTCCATATCTCCAAACATTTGGTGTTGATCTTTATTTTGCATAACTAAATCAAACTTAATTATTTATTAATGGACAGTGGTTATCATTAAATGAAAAGGAAGAACATCATGTAATGGTATCCATAGAAGAGTATTTGAGTTTAGATGATCCAAACAGAGATTACAGTGATCGATACTCGTCCAAGGAAAAGTCAAGGTGACTTGGTCTCCTTCTACTAATCCCTTTCGTTTCTAATCTGTTTCAAAATACGTGTCAGATTTAGAGTAATGTAATCATTCCTTGCTGCTTTTGCATTCAGATTTGCAGTTGGTTGCTACAAGACACGTCTCATGGAATTCAAACTACATGTCACAGCTCCATTATTCTTGTCACCAGATGTCACATACGGGTTAAACCTTGTCTTACAAGCTAGTGAAATAGAGGGGATGAAACAACAATATGTAGGTGTCGGGTACAAATTACAAGGAGAGACAAAAATTTCAATTCTGCACTTTGCAGATAAGAAAGAAGGTAAACAGTTGGTGGCAGAACTGTATCAGTTTAAGAGCACCGAGGAGAGTATTCTAGATCTTGAAATTTTCTTGGAAGATTGTGGTCTCTCGGGTGACTTTTACATAGAAGGCATCGAGTTCCGTCCCTTGGAAAAAGTAAGCTGACAAATGCCAATTTATCTATCTACATCATTTACTTACTTTGAATAATGGCTAGTGTCTTTCTTCCATGGTCGTGTAATATTGTCCAATATATGTATGCTCCATAGATGGAACGTCAGGTCGTCATAACAAACCAAGAGATTGTTAGGGGTGTGGTTCCTCCTCTGTTCTACCGATTCACAGAAGAAGAATCGAAAGTGCTTCTCTCCCAAGGAGTCCTCCTTAACGGGGGCAAAACGGTAAATAATTAGCTAATGTTGCTGGAGATTTTTTTTATTAAACTTTCAAAATGGTAAATTGTGTATACACTCAACTACATATGTATTTCTACTTATAAAACCAATATGACTCAGTTTTTTTAAAAATAACATCTGAAATGCGTCAAAATTGAGTCATCAAATTTAATCCAATTTCATGTATTTTTTTTATTAAAAACTTAACACAAAACAAAAAATGGATCATTGTTATCAACCACAAAGACTTACCCACTAGACTTGGGCCCAATTCCCTTGACCCAAAGCTAAAAGGTCTGACCCAATTAATGCCCTGATTCTCATATTGTAAACCTAATGATAACTAGTGTAATTCAAGACTTTATTTTTAATTGGATGTGCAGTGGCTGTGTATAAATGAGAAGGGGGAACACATTGAAAGGATTTGCATTCAAGCCTGTGTCTATGAAATTCAAGCCCGCCGTTTAAAAGATCCGTCTGATTTAGATATTGTTAATTCAAGGTCTCTTATTTTATCCCTTTTGCTGGTATTCAGTAACTTTATCCATCCTTTTTCTCTAATTGCTGCCTTTATTCTTCTTTATGCAGATTTCCAGGGGGGATATGTTTCCAATATGAATATGATTTCAAAGCACGTGTGAGAGCTGAATACTTGACACCTCATATCTCATACACTGCCAATCTTGTCTTCCGATATGAAGATCAATCGAAGGTCAACTCATTTAACCCCCTGAGATACAAATTAAATGGAGAGGCAAAAGTTTTCATAATTTACCCTTCTATACATGAGAGAGAAGATAGATGGTTCATTGTTCCATTGTATCACTTTACAACCCAACACACATCTGCTGACCTTCGGTTTGAGTTTGAACTCCGATGGGCCAGATTACTAGTAGCAGGATTCGAGTTCCAACCATCTGAAGAAAAAGTAAGCACTTTATTGTCAATGGTCATGTTATTTATAAAAGATGTCAAAGAAAAAAAAAATGACACTTAATTAACCCGAATGTATAGGTGGAACTTCCAGTGTTTGAAGAGTACCAACACATAATCGAGGCTGCCTCACAATCTCTGTTCTACACATCCCTTGATGAACTTAGACAGATCCTCTCCATAGGAGTCCACCTTAACGGATACAAAACGGTATTCAATTGGCCATGTCTATTTATAAAGATAGTCTGAGTAGAACTAATTCCCAACTTACTAATTATGCAGTGGTTCTCACTTAATGAGAAAGGACAACAATGTCACATGATATCCATGCAAGACTGTTTGATTCCAAATGAAGATTCCACTCCTCGATATGAGTCTCATCACAAGTCAAGGTGACTTGTCATACTCAGACTTATCCTTATTGTTTCATAAGTATATATAAATTGATGCATCATTCTTTGCTTCTTCTTCTTCTTCTTCATGCAGATTTCCAGCAGGCTTTTATCAAACAAACAAAATGGGATTCATGACACATGTGAAGGCTCAGTTTTTGTCCCCATCAGTCACATACACCGTTAACCTTGTATACAACAGTTCCTCAAGTTACGTAGACCTCAAGTACAGATTAAGAGGGGAGGCAACAACTTCTGTTGTGTACCTTGCAAATCAGAGAAGAGAAGATGAATTGTATATGGCTGAATTGTATCAATTCACTAGCGATGGGAGTATTGTTGATCTTGAAATTATTTTTGAAAATTCTGAAACCGAAATATACAGAGTAGAAGGCATCCTGTTTCAACCCCTGGAAATAGTAAGCTAACATATAAAAGTTTATTCATCTTAGTCCTTTTTTATGATAGTTTTAGAATCTAAGATTCTTACAAATGAGGTTAACTGCCAGAATATCGTCAATTACAATTGCCAATAAGCTCATGTTGGGTCAGCTAATATGTCCAAATTGGTTGGGGTCAAAACGGGCCATTTTTCTTAATCATTCTTACAAAACAGGTCAACCACCAGAATATTTTGAAATACAGGTGGCAAATGAAGGTTGGGTTGGGACGGGTGGATTATGAATTGCTAATAGAATTTAAAATTTAGTTAGAAACTTAAAACAAATAAATTGTCAATGGAGATACGGTATTTTTAGAAGTTTGGTGGAAGCCCAACAGAATTAATAGGTTCTTAAGAGGCAAATAAGTACTATTGCATTGTTTATAGCTAAACTTTATATGTAGGTGGAAGATCAATTGTTAGAAGATGACATGGTGGAGCATATCGAAACTATATCAGATTCAGACACGTATTGGGAACAAAAGATACCAAATGATTATGAAGAAACACTCAAATTGTCAAAAGTTAGTTTGGAGTGGAAAACAAAGAAGGAACTATACTCGATTCTTTGCAAAGGGTTCCTGCTTGATACTGGTCATCAGGTATATTTTTAATATGAATGATATCATTACTAGTTTACTTCTCAAAACCCATTTTGAACATAATATTCCTGCACTTACCGTATCTATATCGGTTTATAGTGGTTCAGTGTTGATAAAAATGGGAAGAAATGTCAAATGCTATCTACAAGAGCAGCTGTAATAGACGATAATAACTCAAACTGGGAGTCTTCCAACGAATCAAGGTTCTTCCTTTATATGTCTTGCCAGTTTTTCATTAATAGTTTATATCTTATGCTTATGTTTGCACCAGTTTGCACCTGCATAGGAATAAAGAGACCTTATGAAGAAATGTTATCTATTGAAGAATCTTTCTCTTGCACACAACTGTGATATGATAAATTTTGGCAGAAACATTAGAATCTAGTATGGTAGTGCACTAGTGTTTATCCACCTTATGTGGCAATCCATATTTGAATAGACTAATATTGAAATCTATACAATAAGCAATCCATTCTACACAATCTGAAATCTAAACCATCACTACAAAGTAATGATAAAAAAATCTTACTGGCTTTTAAGAACACAACTATATTGACCCGTGTTTCCTCATCAGAATTCTGAATATTCATGCCCACATTCCACAACTTTGCTACATGGAGGGCTGCCTCATTTGGCTTGACTTTAAAACTCATTAGCTTAAGCTTTATAGTGTCAACAATCCTTGCATACAGCACGTCCCAACTAACTTTCATCTCTGAAATTCTGTGATCTTTTTCGTGCCATATGAAGTATACATCAGCAGCAAGTACGAGTCTTCTAAGTTCTAAGGATGTCCCAAATGTCGTTTATGATCTAGGAGCAAAATCCTAAATAATATCTTGCCAACCCATTCAAACCAATTCAAACCAATCATATCTGCAACTTGACCCATTACTGCACTTATCCCATCTAGCGACTTATTTTGTGTTTGTAACCTTTCTTGAATTGCCATCCATAGGAAATTTGTATGTCTAGGATTACACTGAGAGTACCATGCCAAGGGAAACCACTGCACTTCTGTAGTTTGTCTTTTAATCCAAAAATGTTTATCAGCAAACACGACTTCTTTACCTTTTGAGTTTTTCCAATACCATTACATCTTTTTACAAAGGATTCCAGGCTATGTGTTGCTTGTAACTTTAGGATATATTGTATGCCACTCCAATGGCCACTGAATTGGATTCCCCACTCCTAATTTATGGACAACATGAGAGTTCACTTTATCTCTTGTCTCATACAAGTTCTTTCATCTCCAACTGTCTAAGTTCTCATGTTTAACTTCCCAAACACTCTGCCTTTCTAGTTCATTGTGTGAATCCATTATATTCCATAAATGGGTAATAGTTAAGAAAGACACTTTATTATGCTGCAATATTCCATAAATTCTTGATGATTTGAGTTTCATTCTATTGATCCAAATCTTTCAACCCAAAACCTCCTGGTATGGGTCAATCTTACACAAGGGCCATACAGTTCCTTATTAAAACTACAAGGACCTTTGTGTCATCTTCTAATAGTAAGTTACAGTTAGTATAAAATGATGAAAAATAGTACAGTATGTGTTTAGTATCTTGTTCATTGTGATAACTGAAAAGGAAATAACCTCATCAAAGCTGTTCTTTGTTAGTGTTACGATCTAGTGAGCTGCTATCACTAGATTAGTGTATCAGTTAATGAATAAGAGAGCTCTAAACATTAGATTTTGTACCCAACGATATGCCAAAACATCGTAGGATTTGGTTTGGTGTGTGATGACATGTTAATTTTCCATTGACCAATTCCACTCAGTTTAAATGTTATCACTGTTTGAAGTTGGCATGTGTTATGACCACCTGTTAAACAATAAACAAAAACAACTTATTACATTAGTAGGCTTATACTACTTGAAAACCTTACACATTCCAAATTTAGTACATAAATAATGAGCTTTTTTGTTTCTGCAGATTTGGAGAAGTGCATGTAATAACAGGCAGTGAATTTCAAATTCAGAGGAGAATAGAACCCCAAGACGTATCACCTGAAACATCATATGCAGTTTACCTTGTCTTTAAATTACCACAAGACCAATCAACATTTGAGTCTCCTATTCAGGTGGAGGATGCAAATGCTGCCTTTTACCTTGGATATCCTTGGTTTATCTATTTAGTAAGCCCTCCAGTCACCCCAGTTATCAGACCAAAGCTTGATGAAAATACCTACAACCCACTGAATAGATACAAAGGGAATGCCCTTCCGCAACAGAGGACCGATGGTTGGATGGAAGTCAAAGTATGGCAGTTTAAAACTTACTACTACCAAACAGTTCCAGTTCCTATGGATCTTAAGTTTGAGCATCCTGGTGAAAAGGTTCTTAAGGGGCTCATGGTACAAGGAATTGAGATTAGACCTATTTAGATTATTTTTTGCAATGATTTTGTAGTGGGTAATTTATTGATAATACTGTTTGCACTTTGCATTAATTAATTTTCATAAGTTGGTTTTGTGGGAGATTTTGTGAAAATTGAGCTCCAATTTCTGCAAATTGTTAACCGGGTCAAAACCCAGGTCGAAGGTAAAGAAGATAAGGTTTACTTTTGACAATTCTTTAATGAAAAGTTATAAATATTAGTATTAAAAGACGTACCAAACGTCGTCGTTTTAACCCTAAAAAAAACGCTGTGCTACAGTGCCCACTTGCTACAGTGCTCCCACGCTATATCTACAGTGACCAACCAGACGACGTCGTTTCGAAAGTTTGGGAAAATTGCAAAAAGTACCCCTGAAGTCGACGACTATTTGCAAAAGGAGTCTATATCGGAAGATTTATTAATGGAATTTGTTCTTGGTTTACATCGAACTCAACTTGAAGTGGATTTTGTTTTTGTTGTTGTCGGAAGCTTCTCCAAAATGGTGCATTTTATCCCATGTAAGATGATATCAGATGCTTCACATGTGGCTCGTCTATTTTTTCGTGAAGTGGTTCGTCTATATGGAGTGCCAAAGTCCATTGTTTATGATCGTGATACGCGGTTCATAAGTCACTTTTTAATAACTTTTTGACATATGTTTGACACGTCATTGAAGTATCGTAGTTCAGCTCATCCACAAACTGCTGGACAAAAGGAGGTTGTTAATTGAACACTAGAAAATTTGATTAGTTGCATCTGTTGTGATCGACCAAAGCTGTGGGACTACGCATTGCGTCAAGCAGAATTTTCATTTAATAACACTATCCACAGTTCAATCGGGAGATCACCATTCTCGGTTGTGTATCAAAAGCCTCCACGTCATGTTGTATGCTTGTTGAAACTGCCTAATGTTTCCAATTATAGTCATGTTGCAGCCAAGCTAGCGAATGACTCACAATCTGCTCAAGTTGAGGTTCGACAAAAGTTGGAAGAAACTAACCACAAGTTTAAAAAGGCTAGTGACAAACATAGGCAGGTCAATGTATTTGATGTTAGAGATATGGTGATGGTTTTTCTTCATCGTGAATGATTCCCAATTGTCCGATATAACAAGTTGCAGCCCAAGAAGTATGGACCATTCATGATAGTGTATAAGATCATGATATTGCCTATGTGGTTGACTTGCCTAAAAGACTATGAGTATCTCTAGTACTTTCAACATGCTATACATGTCGCTTTATCATGCTTCTGATGTTCCATTATATCCTGACAACTCGAGGACGAGTTCTTTTTAAGTGGAGGCTAACGTGGGACACAAATAATAGGACCGACCCATTATGCCAATTACTTAATTGGTTTCCTTTTTGCGAAATACTTGATTACTATTTTAGTTATATAGATATCTACCATTTTCCATATTGTCATATGTTGGTGTGCATGAAACTGTTGATATGTAAATTATCTGTCTTCATGTAAGGTAACTACTTTGTTATAGATAGTATTATCGGTTCTGTTTTCTTTTCTTTTAAAAAAAAAAAAAAAAAAAAAAAAAAAAAAAAAAAAAAAAAAAAACATATAAAATTTTGTTCATTTCTCTCGGTTGAAATATGTTGTTACCAAACAGTAGAATCAATAAAAAATCTATATATTAATTTCAATTCAGTTCTCTGGTTCATTTCATTTCTATGAATCTCTCTATCAAACGTGCCCAAAGAGTCTTGCATTAAAAAGAGACTGGATTTATACGGGTCTAAAAGCTCAATATGATACTCCCACTTCCATGCTCACTTTAAAGTTCAAAGCACCAACACAAAATACTTTCTTGTACGTACAACAAACCAATCAGATCCGTGACAAGATGCAAAAAAATGTTACCATGCTGTTTACAGCAAATACGATTCATTAATCATACCACGTGAACAAGAGGATGAATCCGGGTTTTTTTCATGTAAAT
The DNA here is from genome assembly GCA_030686995.1 of Artemisia argyi. Lineage (NCBI taxonomy): Eukaryota > Viridiplantae > Streptophyta > Magnoliopsida > Asterales > Asteraceae > Artemisia > Artemisia argyi. The sequence goes on from CM060684.1 coordinate 188,883,835, forward strand.
TCCAGAATGTCCATCACGAGCAGGAAACATTGTGGGACTATCATCATCATTATCCACATGTTGCTACTGCTGCAGTTGTTTGCAACAAAACCAAAGGATTTAAACAGCTAAACCATGAATGACCTGCAATTATGTCAAACATAACATAACATAAGCTCAAAGAAGCTGATACATTGTAAAAATCTGTTTTGATTCATGACAAAATCGATCATACCTACGAATTCCAACTCAGTTCATCTTCTCCTGCTGTCCCTGTCTTTGTCTCTGCGTCTATCTCTATCATGGTCTCGTTCCTTCTCTCTTTCAGTATGTGAATCATAACTTCTACCCTTTTCCCGATCCCTACTTGATGATTTACGCTGTGGGCTTTCACTGTCATGATGGCTTCGTTGACGCTTTCTTGAAGATTCACGTGAATCATCTCTTTTCTCCCTTCTTTCTGATGACGTCCCTGTGGTTACTAAAACATTATGTGTATTCAACAAAATTACCAAAAGCTTAAACCCTGACAATTTAAAACTCACTCTTGTGTGATGAATCTTCATTATGATCCGTTAAGCCATACTTGTACTGTAATTGTTTTTGATGTGCCGCCACTTTCTTTTCAATTTCTTCTTTCTTTAATCCTCGTTCTTCAAGGGATTCACGGTACTCAATCAAAGACACCTCAATCTGTCTCAACTTTTGTCTGCACGTGTGGGACAATTAAACAACCATGATTATGAATGTAAAGTTATATAAAAAATAAATAAATAAATAAATAAAATCTAGTAAAGACTTATAACTTCAAAGTCGTAATTCTGTCCCTTCCTAAAAATACCAAATAATATCAACTAGATATATTCATTACTCCCCAATAGCAAGTATACCTCTTCGCTTTCAAAAAGTATCAGATTATTTCACTTAAATCTATTTATCAATAAAACCATGAGTAAGGTCTGGATGTGAAATTAAAACTAAAGAAGTTTAAAATATATATATGTTAAATGAAAAATCTGATACACGTGATAATAAGTACATACCTCTTCTCTTCAGTTAAACTAGTATCAGAACTCGTGATAGTGCTTGCGGTATCCATAGCCTCAATACCATGACCACCAGCAGCATTCTCGCTTCCAGATGATGAATAACCCAATCCAAGATCTCTAGTACTTCTTTTTTGTTCATCGTCATTTTCATCGTCTTCACGGGCCCACTTAGAGGCAGGCAATACAGATTCGGGTTTTGTCTTATTAGGGAAAGCTTTTAGCTCAGGTTGTGGGATCGGAATCATTGCAGCTATGGACGCAGAACCTTTGCCTTTTGATATGACACCCATATCATCATCCACTTGATGATTCCTTCCTGAATATCCCACAGGCCCTGTATCGACATTACTTTCCCTTTGATTATGATGGGAATACTTCAAATTATCACTGAGTTCATAACCCCTTTGCTTTTCTGATTCTTCCAAATAAAGCAGACGTGCGACCATCATTTCTCTACCACCAACAAGAGATAATCCGTTATGTCTGCAACGTCTTTCCAGCTCAGCAAGAGGAAGATTTAATAGTTCTTTCATGGCTGCACTTTTGCCGATTGCTAACGCTGCATCTGGATTAATTTTTCCAGAATCGCCAGTTTCGCTATAATTGGACATGTGTTCGGTTTCTGTTGCATCGCCAGAAATGGAATGGAATGAGGTAACACCAGAGTTACTGGATCGAAGAAATGTTGAACGCAACCCGTTTACATATGCATCCGAAAATAAGAACCAGTCAGCCCACACTTGAAGAACTTTCATGACTCGTTCCTGCAGATAAGAGAATGTTACACTTAGAACAGAAGGAAAATAAGCAAAGAATAAGAGTGGATCAGGACTGAAGATACTCATCTTATATAATGTCCATTATATAATAAAACATAATCATGATTAAACCTAAAAATATAATGTAGTAAATACTAAAGCGCTCCATACTCCAAATGATTTGCTCAAAATCACTGAAACCGTCTCTCTTAAAACAAATTGCATAAATGGCCCCTAAGAGGGAATATCGTTGCATATAAATGGTCACTCTAAGGCTCTCAAGAGCCATTTATGCGATTAGTTTCCAAGAGGGACAATTTCAGTGATGTTTACCAATGACCAATGGCTACACCTCTAGCATTTTACCTTTAGGGCCTCAGCTGTGATTCTTCCAGTGATACTCCGATACAGGTCATTAAAGCTTTCAAGTATATCTGGCAAATTTGTTTCAAATTTGGTGCGGTAAGCAGATGCATTCTTTACAGGAGCGCTACTATTGTGAAGAATGTCGGAGACAAGCATGAGCCTTGCAACTTTAGTAGGTATTGGAGTTTCTTTAAGAGTCAAAGACTCTGTTAGAACTTCAACTATCTGCAAAAAATAAATAAAAGCGGATTAAGCAACAAAAAAACACAAAACATATCATAACTAATAACTTTTAGTGTCAGGATACCTCTCCAGCAGCATCAGCATTATCTAAAGCGAAACCCATTGCTTCTTTGATTTGGATTCTTTCTAATGTTAAAGCACGGAGCATATCTTCAAATTCATCTCTTTGTGCATCAGTCAATGTACGTTCAGTCTCCACACGCTGAACGAAGATAATCAAAGGAAAATAAGTACAATAAATAACTTAATTGCACCTGGCTAATGTAAGATTGACAAAAGAAAATAAATAACAAGATTGTACCCTGCTTCTTCCAGCAGCAAATGTAGCTCCCGTCTCCTCATTCTCTGGACTCTTGTCTTTTGGCAGAGCAGGTGGGACCCATCTAGCAAAAGGTACCAAATTTTGTTTTTTAAATCACTGATTTATATAACATATGCATGATATGTAAAGGAAGTATCAAGATATGTTTCCGGCAATTATTACCTCCCACTACCAGTTATCATGATAAAAGGTTCAGTTCGCCACCTATGCATCGTATCACCCTGCATTTGTGAGAGCAAATATTAATCTTTCAATCCACATATATCTCAAGCTGCCATTCCCTTTTATAGGGTTCAATTATAAGTGTTGCTTGTTAACCATGTACCTGAGCAAAGGAATAAAGCCTCCAAACATAATAAGTATGCTCCTTAGAGCCGAGTTCAAACAAAAAACTAAAAAGAGGATTCCCACGGACCCTCTCCATTACAGCTTGCTCGAAAGCACAACCTCCATCAAGAACGTAAAGAGCCATTTTATCAATTACTTTTCTAAGGCGGGCATCCTCAAGCATAACAACTGTTATGTCGGGCACATTGGGAGTAAGAACCTAGTCACCAAGGTTAGAATATCAGTACCTTAAAATAGCTTTTGCTTACAAAGGTAGTGTAAGATATATTCAACCTATACGTCAACTTACCAGCTCAGAGTTCTGGCTAGGAACAGAAGTAATGGGAGGACCAGATGGACCGGACAAGATCACAGTGGCACCCTGCAAACCACAAAAGGTCACTCATAAGACCCGCACAAGTCATTACTGTTTTATATCATCCACTTAAGCTAAAACTCATAGCAAGTTTTTACAAACATATCATAAAGCATACCTCTTTACTCCTGATGGCCATTTGTCCTGGAGGAGGAGCAGGGAGTGATTGAGAAGGGAGAGAAACGGATTTACCCCACCCAATATTCAATTCATAATCATAAACAATCACACCTGAAACATTAAATACAATATTCAGTTATCACTCTTGCTAAGAAAGTTTGCAACTTAGAAGCTCCATAAATGATTCAACTAAACATTTCTAGAACTTCAATTCATATAATCTCCCATCTGTGTGACACGTAAAAGTTGACATTACCGGTATAGCTGGAAAATTTCTACATAAATATACGAATCAGATTGTTGACCTGATGACCTCTACTCTCATTTAAACAAGAATTTTAGCTCTTATACTATTTGGAAGGGCTTAACCTTGCATTTCATCTTTTGCAGCTTGTCCATCTGCACGGTTCATAAAAGCCACAAAACCACAGTTTTTTTGTCGTTTTCGCTCCTCTTCTGTCCTTGGCCACATTATCTTCACACTAGCAATGGGTCCAAATCTTCCAAATGTCCGCAGAAGAAAATTTTCATCTACCTGAAATGTATTGACCATAGAAAGAAAAGGTCAGCTTGCATTTTTTCACCAACTAAAGTACCATATTAGCATCACGATCTTACCTGAGGTGCAAGATTTCCGACATAAAGATTGGTGGTCTGAGGATCTCCATCATCAAAGGAACCAAACTTCGGATCAAATTCATCAGGCAACTCATCAAACCGACTAGATAGCTGAGATAGTAAGATACAAGTATATGTGATTTAGATGAGATTATGGTATTTATATATGAAATCCTCTTTATATAAATGCCAAACAAGGTTGAAAATGTATCACATTAGGGGCAACTCGTTGACTAATGATGAACTTCCTAATAAAATCATATCTTACCGTTGAAGTTGGACGTCCGTCCTGCCAGTTTTCGCGCTCTTGGTTTCTTCTTTCTCTCATTTCTTGTTCATGTTTTAATTCCTCCATGAAATAGTCTATATTCCTCGCCTTCCCTTTGCTTTTCTCTTTTGGCCTCTCTTCGTCCTTCTGTCAGTAGTAAAAATCCGTTACAATCGGCTACAAAAAAAGTCGAACACACAATGCAACTATGCAAAAAGTCAACAAGCTAGTAGCATAGAAATGTTTCAGCAGTTCACTAACCTGTTTTTCATTTTCTTTACCCTTGGTTGCCATGGGAGGGGGTAAGAAAGAAGGAACATACCTGCAGGGAAAAAATATAATACATAATTTTCAACACTTAATTTGTGAGTACTAAACTCACATACATATGCCTATTTATTAATGCTTCATACAAAATATCCCCTAATAGTCAACAACTTTGGACTTCATTTAATTTACTCTGCAGCTTCAAGAAGAAGGATGTGTGTATTCAGATACATTAGCACCCTGCAAACTGCCCACCCAAATTATGAATCATGTATTTATGTTCAGTAAGGTGTAAAACAAAATAGGTAACTTGATTTAGCGATCTAGTCCTAAAGCAACTCGCTCTCACCAATCAAAGGTGCCCAAAAATTCCACATCAAAAACTTAAGGGTTAAGTTTTTTTAATAAAATGATGATATAACCACCTACAATTCAATAACATAGGGCAACTAACTTATATGGTCAACTGAACAAGCTGAACCGAGAAAGTCTTGGCAAGCTTAAAAGACCCTTGTGTACCAAGTCTATGCAAGATATATGGACCACCTAGTAAGTTATATGTTTGAGCGGGTCCTAATTTTTCTTAACAGTAAACGCTTGCATAGTTGCATGTGACTTCACATAAATGATCTAACTTTATTTCATCTGAAGCTGATGTGAGCACATAAATCCAATGGTACAAAAGTAAAGGTAAGAGTCACATTTATATATAAACCCAGACTCAAGCTCTGAGAGTTCAGCCTGAGCTCAAAGCTTCCAAACTTGGTGACTTGCCAGCTAATCACTAGCCTACTGAACATTCTCAAGTCCAACCAACAATTTCATGAGGAAAACCTCATTTCTACCAATCTCAGGCTCATTTGGAAAGCATGCACCTAGTTGCCTATGGTAATTTTCATCACCGTAAAAACAATACCAAAACAAAGTAGACTATACAAAGGACTACAGACTACTAGTAATTGTTAATCAGCTATTGAGCATGTGTGTACAATAAAGTGTGTTAGTATTCGTTTGAATGTGAATAGCATTGGTAGCTTGACACTGGGACTACATATAACAAGACTCCTAGCTCCTTAGTTAGATTATAGACGAGCTACATATAACAAGACTCCTAGCTCCTTAGTTACCAGCCTAAACAAGACAATAGAGTTTCATAAACTGATCGCCCTATAATTTCTATATTCAGAATGCCTTATGATAAGAGCAGTGTAACATATTCAAACCAAACAAAAGCGCTTGTTTACCTACTCCCCTTCTTTGAACCAGACACTTCTTTGGAATTTCCACCTGCGTTCGCGCATGAATAAAAAGGCCCATTTGCTTATTAATGTGTCCGTTGAAAATAAATCATTCATACAACCATATTTATGCACCATTTAAATTAATAACACGAAACTAAATAACAGAAATCGAAAATGCATCCAAGACCTTATAACACGAACTAACCTGCATCAGGTTTCACTTTTTCATCGTTAATTGTTCCTCCTCGAACAAAAGCTTTTGACCCAGGTGTAGAATCCCCTTGAAACGACTCGAGAAACTCAGCATAAAGACGGGCTGTTTCATCCTCAGCCCTCTACAAAAATACATTTTTTTTATTAAACTTTCGGTCAAATTCATACTAAATAGACACAATTGCACACGTCCACAATAGCCGTACCTTTTTCTTCGCCTCTTCTTCTTCGCGATGCTTTTGAAAAGGCGTCTTCTTCCGTGTAATTGAAAAAGAACTCATCTTTTTGCCAAAACGCTTTTACCTGTATGACCAAAAGCATCAAGATAAAACATACACAATATTTTGTGAAAGAATGCAAGTGCTTGGACCTTAGATTTAGTTATTTTGTAAACGAATGCAATTTAAACCAAAACGACTATTTTGTAAGAATTACTATCTAAACCATATGATGGTAAAAGAAGGCTTTTATAGTTTCATCTCGGATAAGCACTTTAAAATAACCATGTACCAATAAGCAGAAATAAACAAAGCAATCCCAAGCACCATCTAACTTGACATCTTTTGTTTACACCATTTAAAATCATTGACGATAACAATTACATTCAACGACACAATCACGCAATACAGCAATTATATACTCTATCCTGAAATTAGAGATCCCAAGTTAACAAATCCAAATCAAAGTACACATAAAAACCAAACACACTACACACAACAAATTAGACCTACAAGACACCTTATCATCTCAAAAGAAGGTTAATATAGGAAATTTAAAAGCATATCCCAATCATGCCGGAGCGGGGTATGAGAATGTCGACAGTCACACCCTTACCCGAGGGTGAAGGAACTGCTTCCAAAAAGACCCCGGCAAGAACGTGTGTAGATAAATAATTAAATACATTCATGAGCAAGATATGTATCATCCATGTGTTGGGTATAGGATAAGAGCATATAAGTATGAGGCGTAAAAACTTGTATAATCTCAAAAGCCGAAAACTAAAAGCTCGATTTTGATCCATAATATGGTGTTTAAATTAGCTCATTTTATGAGCTTATCCGCTTATTAAATTTTGGAGAAGCCGAAAAACTACAAGCTTGATTTTTTTAAGCATATGATCATATCACTTTGATCTTATGGACATAACAAAGCCCATAGAGTTGAGCTTATCGCCTTATCGTCATTTCCAGATTTTAGTATTCCGATAAGCCCATAAAGGGCGTGTTTGTCTAAGGTTATATAGCACGCCTCTAGCTTATTTGGTTTTCATCTTATGTTTCATAAGCTCACTTTTTGTGGCTTATTTTGAAACTTTTCGACTAATAAGCTTATTATGACATGATAAGCTTATATAAGACGTAAAGTTTCAAAACAAGCCACAAAAAATGACCTTATAATAAGTCATTAGCCCACTATATAACCTCAAACAAACGCCCCCAAAACATATATGTGTCATCACATAACAAAGCTCGATTCAAAAAACTAAACTCATCTAATTTAACACCAAAGCTTCTACAATCTACATCTATCAAATTACAACAATCATAAACTTACGAGCATGTCACATTGTGCTTACGCCTTATAGGGTGTGGACTTAATACGCCATAAGCTCAAGCTCATAAGCCCATAAACAATCTTTTTTTTTTTTTTTCCTTAACGGCACCCTTTCAATACAACAGCAAGGCGACCCACTACTCCAACGCTAATTTATTCCGATAAAATAATCTAATCCATATCGCTGTCATCTAATTTAACACCAAATCAAAGCTTTTACATTTATCAAAATTACAAGAATCATAAACTTATGGGGTGTTTGGATCAGCTTATTTAGCTGGCTTATGGGCTTATTTGAGTTTGGAAAAGCCAATAAGCTCACTTATTGAAGCTTATGACCTTGACATTATTGGCTTAAGCCAATAATAAATCTAAACTTAATAAGCTCACTTATTGAAGCTTATGACCTTGACATTATTGGCTTAAGCCAATAATAAATCTAAACTTAATAAGCTCACTTATTGAAGCTTATGACCTTGACATTATTGGCTTAAGCCAATAATAAATCTAAACTTAATAAGCTCACTTATTGAAGCTTATGACCTTGACATTATTGGCTTAAGCCAATAATAAATCTAAACTTAATAAGCTCACTTATTGAAGCTTATGACCTTGACATTATTGGCTTAAGCCAATAATAAATCTAAACTTAATAAGCTCACTTATTGAAGCTTATGACCTTGACATTATTGGCTTAAGCCAATAATAAATCTAAACTTAATAAGCTCACTTATTGAAGCTTATGACCTTGACATTATTGGCTTAAGCCAATAATAATTCTAAACTTAATAAGCTCACTTATTGAAGCTTATGACCTTGACATTATTGGCTTAAGCCAATAATAATTCTAAACATAATAAGCTCTAAAAAGTGAGCTTATCAGCTTTTTCCAAAATCAAATAAGCCCATAAGCCCAAAATTGACACCAAAAGTTTCAAAATTTATAAAATTAGTACTAATTAAAACAACATGTTTAATTTGATGTGATTAAAAAACGAACCCTAATTTTTTGTAAGTATAGAGATTGATGAAAGTTACCGGTGAGGCGGCGATTTGTGATCGGTGATGGTGGTGGTCGGAGGAATATTCCGGTGACCGAACCGGTGGAGATGTGGAACGAATGGTGTTTTTTTATTTGTTTGGGTCTTTTTGTGGTTGAAGAAAGTAGAGGGTGGGGGTGTTCGGTATTTTGCCTATTTTTGTAGGTTTTGTTTCATTTATTGAACCCATAACCCGTGAAGACGATATTGAAAGTTACTTTACTTTACTTATTGTTAGTATTTATTTTATTAAAAAAAAATTGTTTCAAATATTTTCGATGATTTTTTTTCTCTGTTTTTCTTTTACAAGATTTCGTTCGATATCACACGTGATATAAGATTAATTCGTAACTTCAAACACTTAACACGCTATCATAAAATGGGCATAAGTATTCGTGTGAAACTTTAAATGACTAGCCCTGTTTTCCATGAAAATTAGACATTCTTATCTTTTCAATCATATATCATATATAATTTTTGAACCTCCAAATAAATATAATTTATTCATAGAAGTTGGAGAATATAGAAGAATATTTTTTTGATATTCAAACCTTCCTGAATATATAACATTTGATATAACATTAATATGTAAGTTCAATCCGCAAAACTAACAACCTTGAGGCTCTGATACCATGTAGAAACCAACGAAACCAATGCAAAGTATTATTGAATTAATAAACAAAATAGAACATACAACGAGTATATAAAATAGAAGCAAATAGTAAAACCCTAACGGGGTTGTGGAAAACTAGATGAGGTTGAATAGTTTACCGTTTTTATCGTTTTAAATCTATGCTTTCAAAAACTTGCGATTCGAATATATGTGAGATCAAGTAACGATAATATGAACACTATAAAATAATGCAAGACAATATGCAATAAACAATAATAACTACAAAGTATAGAATGCCAAATAATAAAAGGAGTTAGAAAGATCAAACCAGACGACACTGAGATTGATAGTGTCACACCCCCAAAATCGGGTCCAGCGGAAGCATACATGTAGCTGGGGTGTAACTCAATTGGTATTACAACACAAGTTCAAAAATGGTTTTCACTTCAATCATTTAGAATAAAATAGTTAAGTCAAAAATATTGTATTTACATTGTTAAAAGTAGTGCGGAAGTAGGCCCTTAACATAGTTTAAAACGGTCCCCAAATGAAAAATCAAAGTCTTCTATGACCATGCCATGCCCTGCCAAAACCTCCAGTAGCGTGCCATTGGTTAAAACCTGAAAATACATGCTAAAGTGTCAACACGAGGTTGGTGAGTTCATAGAGTCTTGTGAAAAAGAATGTAATGCATATGGATGAAGTTGTCCCAGCAAAGGCATCGTAAATCCACTCAGTTACAAGTCCCGCCATAAGAGACTTGTAACCTGTGTGTTTACGACCCACTGCCAAATGTAATATGTATACGTGAACAAATGTAATACTTGTATCCAAATTCCATGATAAATATAGCAAACGGCTATATAAATAATTCAGTCCAATGAGGTTATATAAACAATGTTGACAATGTCGCCAGATAAACAATGATGATAATCCTGACAATGTCGCCAGATAAACAATGATGATAATCCTGACAATGTCGCCAGATAAACAACTTTGACAATGAGATTATGTAAATGAGTCTGACAATGTCGCCAGGTAAACAGTAATGACAATGAGGTCATATAAACAATATTGACAATGTCGCCAGATAAACAAGGATGACAATGAGGTCATATAAACAAGTAATAATGTTTAGGAAACAGTCACATGAAATACAGGTAATCAAACATACCAATGAAATGCAGGTGATCAAACATATATGTAGGTAAAGCTGAAAATGTTTGAGTAATCAACCATGTAAAGCAAGTAATGCGTTTAAGTAAAACGAGCATAAAGTTGAAATCATGTAATTGAGCATGTATCTCCCCCAAAGAGTTTACAAAACAATTAAAAGAGTAGGGGCTATGACTCACCTGGTGCGATAGCTATGATGACAAAAGTGGATACACAGAAATGAGGTTCGATCTCTAACCGCAACCTAATATGAATGATATGAACGATCTAATTTAGATCATGAAATGATGTTGAAAATGTCCATGCACATGTTTTCCTATACCACTCTTAACTTGAAAAATACTTGTTGATATCAAATAATACATTTTTCCAAAACTTGGGAAAATAAGGCAACTAGAAAATAAAACTAGTCGAAATGTGTGTATATATATATATATATATATATATATATATATATATATTAGTGTTGAAATCCTTGAAATAACGTCTTGTAGCCATAAAAATATACTTGAAATCACTAATACTTCATTTGTTATGAAATTGAGCACTTGGTTAATATTTCTAGAAAATCTAGAATTTAGTACGTAGTGTTATTATTATTATTTCTAAAAGCTGCCAATTATAGAGGATTTTTGCCGATATTGAAACGTGAATATCTTTGTCGTTATTAGTCCGTTTTACTTGTTCTTTATATCCACGGTTACGTCTTAGTATGTAGTAATATATTTTGGAAAGCTTGGCTCATCCGGGTTACGTCTAAAGCCTCTTTTTGACCGACGAAAAACGTCCAACAGCATGTATTTTTCCAGAAAATAGTTTTCGTCAATAAACTTGCAAAAATCATAACTTCTTCGTTATAAACTCTTTTTAATCCGTTCTTTCACCTACGGATTCGTTTTTGAAAGTATTTTCTAAAAATTTTGCCAAAGTTTACTTTGTGTTTACTGATTTTCCTGGATTTACCAAAATGGGACAGCATGTTTATATAGTTGTTACAAAACCATTTCCAAGGTTCAAAACTAGTTTCTACATCAACCAAAACTCTTGCAAACTCCACAAATCTATACTAATCCTACCATACACCTTCTTAGGGTGCCATGGGTTCCTAATGACTAGTAATCAAGTTAATTTAACAAGGGAACACCAAAATCACAATCTAGGGTTTGTATGTTCAAAAAGTATACAAAAATAAAGTGGTATAACTAGTTTGTGCATGAAATTAAGCATGAATACTATGAGATACATATGTTAATTAGATGAAAACATGAAAATAAATTTGAATACTCACTTTGAAATAATAGGTGGTGAGATGATGAGAAACCTTGGATTACTTGTGTTTTTGTGTTATGATTCTTGATTAGGATGATGAAATGAACAACTTTGATGCTTTGTACTTTGGAAAATCATCATTTGATCATGGAGAATGAACTTGGGTCGTGGGTTTTGTGATGGAGAAGAGAAATGAGCACTTTATGATTCTTGAAAATTATGTAAGTTATGTTTTAATGGTTTTTGGTAGATATTTATCTAATTTCAATGGCATTATTGTAAATAAATGGTCAAGTTCAAGTAACATGGATAAGGGGGGGCTGCACATGGTGAGTTTTGGGATGAGTATGTAAGAAGCTTGGTGTTATCTGGGTCACGGAGTCGGTTTTGGTTCCGTTAATCGCAAAACGTAAAGTTTTAAATCGCGAAACGTAAATCCTGGTATCGTAAAAATACGAAACTTGAAAGAATGACTAAACTTGTCAAAATACCCCATAATAAAATATAAAATGAATGGTAAGTTCCATCGGGTTGCATAAACGCTGTTAAAACTGGAAAATCGGGTTAAAAACGCGTAATTTGCGTAAAACGCTGAACTGGAAAACGTAAAATTCCAAAACTTTTAGAATTGTCGTAAAATGAAAGAAAATCATATTTTTATTGTTTATAATGATTTATAGACATATCGGGATGCCGGAAGGGCGTTTAAACCTGAATGTAAATCTCGGACACGGCTTCGTGATTTTTGCAGAAATGATCCGACGAGCGCCAAACTCTCGGATTTCCGTTAAAATAGTTTAACTTACGAGAATATGAAATAAAAATTTCAGACATGAATAGTGTTTTGTGAATAGTAAAAGTAAATAGTAACTTTCCGAGATAAAAATTGGAATTTCGACGTTTGAAACAGGACATGAAATTACGAGTTGTGACATTCTTCCCCTCTAAAAGGAACTTCGTCCCGAAGTTCAGTTAATGTTGGTCTCAGAAGTGTTATTGGTAAAAAGATGATGCTATGTGAGAATTCCAGCGAACTTTCACGGTAGGAATTCGACTTTGCTTCAACTGTTTGACCACACGGTCCATGATTTCTGTTGGTTCTCTTACAAGGTCTGTGATTGTCATTTGGGTTGGATCCCTTCCAATGGAATCATGAGTGACTCATCTGAAAGTCATTTATGGGGATTTGAAATTGTGAAATATGTTGGTATACCCTACTGTTTTCTAACAAGGCTCAAATCTGACGGCCAGTAGGCCTATTCTGTCTGAAATATTAAATGGTCCAGTGTATATCGATTTTAACTTCCCGAATTTTTCTGAATGGTATCATGCCTTTCCTAGGCAGAACATTCAACATGACTCTGCCACTAACTTGGAATTCCAATGGTTTACAACTTATCAAACTTGTAACTGATTCCTGATTTGTAGAAAATTCCTGGTTATATCATGAATGCCTACTGGACTAGTGAGTTGGGCTTTTCCAAATTTCGATCCATCAATGGATGTTGGCACCTCGACCATAGAGTGCTCCAAATGGTGTAGTCTCTAAGCTCGTGTGGTAACTATGGTTGTAAAGGAATCTGATTTATGGCAAATGGTTAATCCAACTATTTCTAGAGTCAATCACTCATGCGATGCAGTTAACCATACCCAATAAATGCAGGTAAATCCATACCCGTTGAATGTAGGTAAATCCATACTCAATGCAGGTAAATCCATACTCGTTGAATGTAGGTAAATCCATACCCAATGCAGGTCTCCTTATGTTTGAATCGTTCTCTAATTCTGACCATTGGTCTGAAGATGATAAGCGGTGTGGTTTCAAAGGAATCTTAATGAAATCGCTAGGAGTTTGAGGTGAATCAAATTCCTCTTAGGAATAATTGGAATGATTATCATGAATCTTGTGGAAAAACTTACAAGGTTAAGTCCGTCAAAGGGTGTTGTTGAAAATAATAGATTAGGATAAGGTTGTGATCCTCCGTAGGATGTCATAAATTGAGTCTTTCTCCACTTACGATGCTTAGTCTCCATTACTAAGATTTTCCCCAAGCTCTATGTCATCAAATCACAAAATCCTAAGTGTATAAGTGATGTAATATAGTGATTGATTTTCAAAGTTTGTTTTGAGATTGTGTGTTTTGTTCATAAACCTTCCCTGAATAAATGAATTTACAACTTTAAGCAAACAGCTTTTTAAGTAACATTTTTCTTGATGTTTCAAAATTTAATAGTTATGCAAGATAGAACTATTTTCAACCTGAAGTAAATAGTATGGTTTGCCAAGGATTGATGTTTAAAATTCCTTAACGTCCAATAGTTTTGTAGAGATTAACCAAAAGGAATTTGCTTGTCAAAATAAGTGCCTCAGAAAAGTATTTCTTACAAGATATATGTTTTGCATAACTGTAGTTTGGAGAAAAATCCATGTAAAAGTGAAAGTATGAAGAGGATAAAATAGCCAGGTAGGTATGTCTGCACAATTGTATAAATGTCTAATATGTTTGAATAAAGTCTATTAGTGAGTCCATGTTCAATTGAATGTTCTACAGTCTTGGTTAGGAGATTGGATTTATCTCTATGGTGTTGTTTTGTGAGTACTCGTATCTAAACGAATTTTGTAATTCAGTCAAGCCAATACTTTCTAGATGATGGAATTTTGGCGATCAGGCCAATGATAGTGGTTCGAATGGTTTTGTGATATCCTGAGATTTCTGTTGAGTTTTGAATGATCTTAATGTACCGAGGGATCCTCCTCCTAGATGGTATGGAAAGTCTTTCCTAAGGAGGTCATTGATAATATCCACTTATCAATATAGGGAGTAGTGAGTGATAAGTGGCATAGGAATCCATAAAGTGTCAGCTAATTCCTTATATATATGGGGATGGGGAAAGGAAATGATAGTGATGGTGAGAAGGGAAGAGACTGTGACAACTGCGACAAAATTGATATTGTGATAAAAGAAAATACTGTGATGTAAGTGTATTGTGCATAGACGTAAATGTTCATGAAATGAAATGATCAATTGACGTGCTTCCAAGCGGCGGTTCACAAAGTGATGAAAAGTATGAAAGTTCTAACAACGAGGGTATACACACACACACATGTAACATTTGGAAAATGAGTAAAGGATTCAATCCAGACAGAATTTTATTATAACCATTCTCAGTGTTACAAAATTCATTTCTGAGTCGGATATAGGTAGTCAGCCTATGTCCCACTATCCCGGGTTGAATATAGATGACTAGTCTATATTCCACCGAGGTTCCATGAATTTTGAAATACTCAGCTCAGTTATACTAATACTATGTCCTTCACAAATACCAAGATGTTCTGAATGACTAAGGCAAGTGACCAAACTCGAGGTCAAATGATGAAACTATGCAAGGAAAAACATAATGCGGTGATATATATAATACGTGAACATGCTTATATGAAAGACAATTATAGAAATCAACTATAATAAATGAATATAATATATCAGATAATGAGACACAAATCTCATCACCTATGTCAGCAACTAACCACAAATGAGGCATCATCTTGGCAGGCAGGCACGTGACGGTCATAGGGTTAAGTTTTCTTGAAAGTAGCTATAGTCTAGGTTTTAAAAACACTTAGTTCGCTATAACCTGGCTCTGATACCAATCTGTCACACCCCCAAAATCGGGTCCAGCGGAAGCATACATGTAGCTGGGGTGTAACTCAATTGGTATTACAACACAAGTTCAAAAATGGTTTTCACTTCAATCATTTAGAATAAAATAGTTAAGTCAAAAATATTGTATTTACATTGTTAAAAGTAGTGCGGAAGTAGGCCCTTAACATAGTTTAAAACGGTCCCCAAATGAAAAATCAAAGTCTTCTATGACCATGCCCTGCCCTGCCAAAACCTCCAGTAGCGTGCCATTGGTTAAAACCTGAAAATACATGCTAAAGTGTCAACACGAGGTTGGTGAGTTCATAGAGTCTTGTGAAAAAGAATGTAATGCATATGGATGAAGTTGTCCCAGCAAAGGCATCGTAAATCCACTCAGTTACAAGTCCCGCCATAAGAGACTTGTAACCTGTGTGTTTACGACCCACTGCCAAATGTAATATGTATACGTGAACAAATGTAATACTTGTATCCAAATTCCATGATAAATATAGCAAACGGCTATATAAATAATTCAGTCCAATGAGGTTATATAAACAATGCTGACAATGTCGCCAGATAAACAATGATGATAATCCTGACAATGTCGCTAGATAAACAACTTTGACAATGAGGTTATGTAAATGAGTCTGACAATGTCGCCAGGTAAACAGTAATGACAATGAGGTCATGTAAACAATACTGACAATGTCGCCAGATAAACAAGGATGACAATGAGGTCATATAAACAAGTAATAATGTTTAGGAAACAGTCACATGAAATACAGGTAATCAAACATACCAATGAAATGCAGGTGATCAAACATATATGTAGGTAAAGCTGAAAATGTTTGAGTAATCAACCATGTAAAGCAAGTAATGCGTTTAAGTAAAACGAGCATAAAGTTGAAATCATGTAATTGAGCATGTATCTCCCCCAAAGAGTTTACAAAACAATTAAAAGAGTAGGGGCTATGACTCACCTGGTGCGATAGCTATGATGACAAAAGTGGATACACAGAAATGAGGTTCGATCTCTAACCGCAACCTAATATGAATGATATGAACGATCTAATTTAGATCATGAAATGATGTTGAAAATGTCCATGCACATGTTTTCCTATACCACTCTTAACTTGAAAAATACTTGTTGATATCAAATAATACATTTTTCCAAAACTTGGGAAAATAAGGCAACTAGAAAATAAAACTAGTCGAAATGTGTATATATATATATATATATATATATATATATATATATATATATATATATATATATATATATATATATATATATATATATATATATTAGTGTTGAAATCCTTGAAATAACGTCTTGTAGCCATAAAAATATACTTGAAATCACTAATACTTCATTTGTTATGAAATTGAGCACTTGGTTAATATTTCTAGAAAATCTAGAATTTAGTACGTAGTGTTATTATTATTATTTCTAAAAGCTGCCAATTATAGAGGATTTTTGCCGATATTGAAACGTGAATATCTTTGTCGTTATTAGTCCGTTTTACTTGTTCTTTATATCCACGGTTACGTCTTAGTATGTAGTAATATATTTTGGAAAGCTTGGCTCATCCGGGTTACGTCTAAAGCCTCTTTTTGACCGACGAAAAACGTCCAACAGCATGTATTTTTCCAGAAAATAGTTTTCGTCAATAAACTTGCAAAAATCATAACTTCTTCGTTATAAACTCTTTTTAATCCGTTCTTTCACCTACGGATTCGTTTTTGAAAGTATTTTCTAAAAATTTTGCCAAAGTTTACTTTGTGTTTACTGATTTTCCTGGATTTACCAAAATGGGACAGCATGTTTATATAGTTGTTACAAAACCATTTCCAAGGTTCAAAACTAGTTTCTACATCAATCAAAACTCTTGCAAACTCCACAAATCTATACTAATCCTACCATACACCTTCTTAGGGTGCCATGGGTTCCTAATGACTAGTAATCAAGTTAATTTAACAAGGGAACACCAAAATCACAATCTAGGGTTTGTATGTTCAAAAAGTATACAAAAATAAAGTGGTATAACTAGTTTGTGCATGAAATTAAGCATGAATACTATGAGATACATATGTTAATTAGATGAAAACATGAAAATAAATTTGAATACTCACTTTGAAATAATAGGTGGTGAGATGATGAGAAACCTTGGATTACTTGTGTTTTTGTGTTATGATTCTTGATTAGGATGATGAAATGAACAACTTTGATGCTTTGTACTTTGGAAAATCATCATTTGATCATGGAGAATGAACTTGGGTCGTGGGTTTTGTGATGGAGAAGAGAAATGAGCACTTTATGATTCTTGAAAATTATGTAAGTTATGTTTTAATGGTTTTTGGTAGATATTTATCTAATTTCAATGGCATTATTGTAAATAAATGGTCAAGTTCAAGTAACATGGATAAGAGGGGGCTGCACATGGTGAGTTTTGGGATGAGTATGTAAGAAGCTTGGTGTTATCTGGGTCACGGAGTCGGTTTTGGTTCCGTTAATCGCAAAACGTAAAGTTTTAAATCGCGAAACGTAAATCCGGGTATCGTAAAAATACGAAACTTGAAAGAATGACTAAACTTGTCAAAATACCCCATAATAAAATATAAAATGAATGGTAAGTTCCATCGGGTTGCATAAACGCTGTTAAAACTGGAAAATCGGGTTAAAAACGCGTAAAACGCTGAACTGGAAAACGTAAAATTCCAAAACTTTTAGAATTGTCGTAAAATGAAAGAAAATCATATTTTTATTGTTTATAATAATTTATAGACATATCGGGATGCCGGAAGGGCGTTTAAACCTGAATGTAAATCTCGGACATGGCTTCGTGATTTTTGCAGAAATGATCCGACGAGCGCCAAACTCTCGGATTTCCGTTAAAATAGTTTAACTTACGAGAATATGAAATAAAAATTTCGGACATGAATAGTGTTTTGTGAATAGTAAAAGTGTATAGTAACTTTCCGAGATAAAAATTTGAATTTCGACGTTTGAAACAGGACATGAAATTACGAGTTGTGACAGATAGTGGTTCGGTAACGAGCTCCTCTTCACCCTACTCCACTTCTCGAGTAAACAACTCGAGAGTTTACTTAACTATGTCAACAAGCTCCCTTTAGGCAGAGAAAATTGTATACGTCGCTTATACCAATTTCTGACACTAAACTAAATGTCGAGTTCTAATCTAGCTAGAACCAATCTCACACTCGTGTATTTTACGGACTAAAATACTAACTCAATCTACACGATCTTCACACAATCAACACAAGCTAAACGATCTACCCCATCAACACATTATCAACACAAGCTACACGATCTACCCAATCAACACACTATCAACACAAGATACAAGATCTGCACGATCAACTCGATCTACCTGATCTCACAACTACACAAGATAGAAGATTATGGAGTTGATGTATGCTAAAATACAACAAGGAAGTAGTCAATGTTACTAATGCACTAACTATATTATGACATTTAGTATCTTGATAAATATAAGTATTTTTCTCTTGCACTTTGGATGTAATGAAGTTTGGATTACTTTGAATGAATTCAAACAAGTTAATGATCAAAGAAATGAGGATAAAGGATGGAAAGAAAGAACATAAAAAAATCAGTGCAAAGAGGTAAGGGAAATGTGAGAAATGATCCACTAATTATAGGCAAAAATCCTAGACGTCTAACGTACAGTTGGTACCCTTAAATACCCACGGTACCCTTAAATATTTAAGGGTACCATCCATAATTAACAGTACTGTCAACACTCCAGTTTTTGTATTTTATTGGAGAAGTTAAAATCTGGTGAAGGTGATTGCTTTGGAGGGAAAACCAAATTTTGAATATTTATTTTGAATAAAACATTTTATAAAAATTAGAAATACTTTGTCTAATTCTTTTGTGTAAAAATGTTTTGTCTCATTTGTATGATTTTTTTATTGTTCATCAAGTTTGATGTTCATTGTTCATACCTTTAGTGGTTTGATGTCGAGATGAAGATTTACGAATAAAAACTTGTTTACGTTAACTTTTACGTAAAATGTTTTTATGTTTTGTTACTATCAAAAAGTAGATGAGACAAAAAAATATAAATAACGTTTTTAGACATTCTTTGTATTAAACAGGGGCATTTGGTTCGTAAATTTCAAAATCTGGGTTTCAAATTTAGAGGGTTTTCAAATTTTTAATTATTTCAAACCCTGAGATTTCCACTATGTTCTTAATGAGTTGTTTTGGAATGAAATGGAAAGGAGGGGGAAGAAACCAACAAATAATTGTGTTCTCCAAAAATAAATCAGGAAAGAAAAGGAGTGAAAGGGGGGGGGGGGGGAACTCATGACTTTTGGAACCAAAACGTCCCTCCCAATTTTGGGCAGGAACCAAGTGAAACCATTGTGGACCCCTCAATTGACTAAAACATCTCTAGATAACCTAATATTATATACAATTATTGTGGACCCCTCACATGAATCTTCACTTCCTTCCTTCTTTCTTTTTGTACTTGAGAACACGTTAAGAAAAATAATTATCTTCCCATTCCTATCCTCTCTCATACCATCACTTACTTTACTTTCCTTTTCTTCCTAAATTTTTTGTCAAGAACACAGTGTTCAAATACTGATACACGTTTGGTTGACAGAAATTCATGAAATTTGAAATACTGTAATCCGTTTGGTTTGCACAAATTTGTTTAAGGATGCTAAATGTTAAAAAGGTAAGTGACGAAATTACCCTATTAGGTTTCTTTAACAATTTCTTTACAACATATTATCAAACCATATGAATGACAAATATTACCAAAACATGTACAAAAAGAAAAACAAAAACAAAATATCCATACATATTTATCGAAGTAGATGATTTACAAAATGGGATGCAACTTTGTGATGGGCTTTTCAAAATACAAAGCAACCACTTGAAGTTAGCTTAACAAAATAACTCCAACTAATATTTATCATGCTTTAAACCCATCGATACAAAGCAACTAAACTAATCTTTCAACAATATATACTTCACCCAACCCTCTCTATCTTCATGATTCATATCGCATTAAGCTTCCACATATCCAATATCATGCCTTATCTTTTCAATTACCTCGTACTTTTCTTGTTGACTAAGTGACTCCATCTTGAAAATCTCATGGGTGTTTTTCTTTTTGAAGTCCTCTTCAAAGTCTATATCTCGGCTAATTGTTGTCACCGCTTTGTTGAGATTGTCACCGAGTAACTTAAATACAGTTTCTAATCCATCAACAAGTGGATCAATTTGTCTTTTCCTCTTATTCCAACGATTGTAGTTTCATCAACCTCAATATTTGTATTGTCTTTGACTTGAGCATTGGTCTTGCACGGTGCATCATGACTACTTTCCATCACCGTCTCAATTTCCTCATCAGATTCTAGCACTTCAATATGTACCTCCTTTTCTACATCACCGCAATCTTTAGCTCCATTTCCATGAGCTTGATTATTTCCAAAAACAGTATCACAAATCTTCATAGTGAGGAAATGCTTTATCTCTCCATTTACCCACTTATTATTATTATTATTATTATTATTATTATTATTATTATTATTATTATTATTATTATTATTATTATATTTTTTTAATCCTATTCAAGTATAAAAGCACCAAATACTAACTAAAGTTATACGAGTAACATAGAAATATTTATTGAAAATTAAAATAAAGAGAATTACCTTCATGTAGTCATTCAAACATCATCAGATGCAGTCAAAGGCTTGTTAATTTCATCCCAACCAAACCCACCGGTGCTTGAACCATTAAACATATCATGAACATTTTGCAAATCCTTCTTCAAGGTTCTTGCCTTTGATTCAATGTGAGGTTTACCCAATTTACCCGAGTTTGGCAATGTTGCTTTCATATTTTTTTAGAGATGTTGTAAATAACCACATCTAAACGCATTGTCCGCTTTATAAAGTCCACTGTTAACCATAATCACTAATTCCTCAACAAGTTTTGCTTCTTCAGGACCCCAACCATCCATTGTAACCTCTGCATTGGCTCATCATACTAAAGCCATTAATATTCTGAATACAAAAGTGGTAAACATAACATCAAAAGCAACATAAGCATAAAAAAACAGTTATACAAGTTGTAAAAATAGCAAGAAAAACATGTATAAGCTCTAAAGATAGCGTAAAAAAAACGTCACTAAAATTCTGAATACAAGAGCAGTGAACATAACATCAAAAACATCATTAAAAGCATTAAAAACAGATAGCCTATACAAAGCTGTAAAAACGGCATGTGTAAGCTCTGAAGATAGCGTAAAAACATTACTAAAATGCTGAATACAAAGGAAGTAAACATAACATCAAAACACATCATAAAAAGCATAAAAAGCAGCATATACAAACATGTATAAGCTGTAGAAACAACATATATAAGTTGTAAAAACTATGGGTAAAAGCTGTAAAAACAACATATCATGTTAATATGGTGAGTGCTTATTCACTCACCTTTTCTAAGCCAAAATTGGACCAAATAAACCAATAATGCCAAAGAATGTGTGTTTTTGTGTTTTTGAATGTGCAGGAACGGATATTTAAGAAAAAGACGAAAAATCACAAGGAAATGACAAAACGAGCACGGGAATTGGAAAAGTGGCAAAAGCCGGAGCCGGGGAAGCTAGTGGTCAAAGTCAAAGCTCAAATGATCATATGAAGCAATTACATATTTGGTCCTCCAAGTTTCAAGAATGTCAAAGATTGGTCCTTTTGAAGATTATTTTGATGAAAATACAAATTTGGTCCCTTGGTTAATATAACAAACACAAACCGGATCCATTGTCCACTTAACCCAAAACATATATAAACCAATCCCACTACACCCCTTAACTGCTGGCCCATCAAACAACACAAGCCCACCTCCTTTTATTATACCAAAACCCGGCCTGCTATACAACCCATGACCCATTCCCATTAATAATAGACCCGGTCAAACCCCCAATCCACCCAAAGTCAAAATTATATAAAAATAACCAAACGCGCTCTTTTAACTGTGTCTCTTCCTCACATCATTTACCCTGCTCCAATCACTTTCACCCAAGATGCTAGTACGAGGTTTGAAACCTTCTGGAAGCCTGCCATGTCAGAGAATGTCCTCATTTATCCTCCCCCGTGGCAGAATCTAGCCCCCTGATTGGACGAGGATGCGTGGCCTCATGATAGGATGGAATCAAACGGATAATAATGAGTGGGATGTCGACATTGAGATATGATTGAAGAATATGTGGCCAAGAATGAGCTTCTAGCATCTTCTAAAAACCCTAGCAGCTCACACCACCTCAGCTATATAAGATCACCTCCTCATTCATGTATAGTTTGTCCATTCTTTCATGTATTTAGAAGGATTTAGACCATTTTCATTATTGTCATTTTAAAATTCTTGTCATTTAAATTCTGTTTTAGTGTAATCTTTTCATTTCCAAGCATTGTAACTCAATTTCATTTTATTAAATCCAAATCTTCTTTTCAGCTTATTATTTTCTTTCTTATTTACATTTAGCTTATTGCTTCTGTCATTAGTTAAAACAAATGTAAGTTTCTCTTCCTGTTTTTCACTTATATTAAAATCCAAAAAAAATAGGAAAATCAGAAAAACAACAAAAAAAAAATATTGTTTACATTTCTTGTTTAAATGTCAAATCAGTGTTGATTTTGCTTATTGATGACTCACATTAGCTAACTAATAGCTTTGTGAGTCATAATCTGTTCTTATCTCTTAAAAAGCTAAAAGTCAACGAAAGTCAACTCAGCTTATTTGAAATAAGCTAAGCTTATTTGGAGTGAAAGGCAGCCATAAAGGTGTCCATTTGGCCTGTCTAAGAGATAGGCATGTATAGTGAACCCCCTCTTTTCTGTTGAGGGGGATTGTCTTTGTAAGTTTTCCGTTTCCAAGTACCTTATTGCATCAGTAGAGTAGGAGTAGCATTAGATCTATCATTATTGTTGATTTCTGCTTATTAGTTGTTTAATTGTTAATCTTAGTTGTTTATTTAATCAGTTTATAGTAACTAGATAGGCTACTGTTTCATTAAGTCTAAGTTGTGTTGGATCTGTGTTGTTCTATTTGTGTGGTAATTCAGTACCTGAGATCTATGTTTCTGAGCTTAGTAGGTATTAGTGGATCATAATTTGCACCTAGGTTAAGTTTTGGTTTGCATTTGATGGGACTGTGGTGAAGTTGTAGTGCAATACAGTCAATATAGGGGTGTTTGGCATTGAATGGTTTGCTGTTATCTTGGGTATTTCAGAGGGTAGAAGTAGGTTAGATTTATTACTTAGGTTGCATTAAGGTTTTATAGATCATAAAATTCAGTAGGCATTACATAAATAGTCAAATTTATACTTCTGCTTCATAACTAGGCTCAAACTTGTGAATTTGCTGTTGAGACTAGTAAGTTAGATAGAAACTAGTTACATTTAGGACAATTACACTTTAAATTAGTTTAATATTGCATTTAGGTTGAGTTATGATCAGATAAAATCCATTTTAGTCAAAGTTATTTGCATATTTCAAAAAGTCAAAATAGTAAACACTCTGATTTGGTCCAAACTTTGTTGGTAGCTGTAGCATTCATTTGAGATTGGAAATACATTTGGTTTGTTGATTTTAGAAGTTTGGGAGTAAGTAAACAAAAATCAAAAAGAAATTTGAGATTCAGAATTCATTTGCTTTTTTAAAAAGGTGTTGGAAGTTGACTGCTTGAACTAGTACTCCCCTGCTCATCAGATTTTAAGCATACTTCTATGGTATTTTTAGTCAATTAGATTGGATCTAGTGTCTGTTTTCCTGGTGAATTTGTGTTCTCAGATAATAGGAGTGTCATTTGCCCCCAATAGTTCACTCCCTTTAGCTTATTAAGACTGCTTATTGGCCTTATCAGTTAAGGTACATTAAACCAAGATCTGTCATTTATAATAGGGCTGCCTTTGTGTTTTAATGCTTGTAATCTGAGGTTTATTGTTCATTTAAGATCCATAGCACTTGTAGTTGCTGTTTCAGTTAAGTTTTGCTTATTGCCTTGTCTTGTTTGCTTATTGCTTAACTCCATTTTGCTTATTGAGCCTGATTTGTTGCTTATCTGTGTTTCTGTGTGTTTTCTGGTCTGAGTACTGTTCCATTAAGCTCATTTTAGTCTTAAAATACTTCTGTTTTTAAGTTTTGTCAAACCTGGGTCAAGTTTGCTTATCAATAAGCACTTTCAAATAAGCAGTTTTGATCTAATCAGCACTTCCAGTGCTTATTTTCAAATTTTTTATATTTTTCCTAGATTTAGAATAATATTTTATAATTTCCCTGAAATTTTCATATTTTTCTGAGTCCATTTGCTATTTTTCTTATTTAATTTTCATTTTTAATAATTTTTAATGACTTTTTAATTGCTGAAAAATCCAAAAAAATTAGAAAAAACCAAGAAAAATCCAAAAATATTTTAGAAAATAGTTTTTAGTTATTTTAGAATTTTAGAAAGTAATTTTGCATTTTTCTCACTTTATTTACATTTTCTTTTAATTATTAAATAGTTTAAAATAGTTTTTAATTCATAGAAATTAAATAAAAAGTCTAAAAAATATTTTTCTTTTTCTTAAAATTTTCTTTTATCATTTTTAACTTTTTAAAATTAATTTGAAGTCCGTAGGATTAGTATAGCTTAGAACTCGCGTTTTATTTCGCGCGTTACGTTTAAATAATCGCGTGTGCATTTCCGTTTTTGCGTTTTAGACTTTAGTGCATTCCTAGCTTGTACTTTTTGTATATTTCTTAATTGTTAGTTGATACTTGAATTATTTGATCACTATTTGCCTTTTTCACCACTTTTCAAATCACGATTACACGAATCAATATTCTTGATTCCATTCACCTTCACTGGGAAACGACTCAGGTGATCCGTATTTCTCGCGGATCATTTCGATACTTTACTACTATACTATAATAAGATTGTTTCTTTCACACGAATCATAATACTTTTCAAAAGTTGAATCCCTTGCTTTTATTAATATCAAGATTGAACCCCTAGCATGTTAAGAGCATTATACATATTATTAAACCATATGCGAAATGCTGCCGTTTTGCCCCCCGGGTTTCCCGCCAAAAAAACTGGGCCTTCTGGGCTATGATTGATCCATTGCAAAAGGTCCAAACACTGCCCAATCCAAATGTCGGTTTAATATAATCCTATAACCAGTGTCAGCTCTAGAAGAATCATCCATCTTCTTCCACCCTCCTCTCTATCTCTCAAACCACCTCTCTCTCAATCCACCATGTTTCAGAATGTGGTTTTTGATCTTGGGGTTTTCGTTGTAGTGATTCTGATCTCACATCGAGACCAGTTCCTTCGTCTTGAGGATGATTGGATGAGGTGTGAGATAGTGGTGGGTTAGGGTTTACTTGAAGTGGTTTCTTTTTTTTTTTTTTTTCTAAATCAAAAAAGGTAGGCGATTCAGTAACAGTTTATCATGGAGAGAAAGTCAGGGTTTCGACTTTTAGATGTATTTGGTGCAGGAAGATTATCAAAAAGGTATGTAGCTGTTTATGTTTGTATTTGTTTGTTTCTAAGTTTTGGATTAATTTTATTGTGGAGTCTACGAAGCTTTGTAGTTGCTTCCCCATCCCCCCTTCTTTTGCAACGTCCATAGTTTTGTGATTGGTTTACATGCCCTCTGCTCTAATATAATAACAAAGTAAAGAACATGTGAATTAAATTTTATAGCATTTCGGTTATGGTTTCTGAAAAGTGCAGATGATTTATTTCAGTAGATCTAAGTTGGGAGAAGCTATCAAATTAGACGGCATCTCCAGTTATGGTTGTAGGGCACTCGAGAAGGTGGAAGTAGTGGTGGATAAGGATCACTCTACTCCTGAGAATGTGGGAGTGCTTGCTGACGATGAATAGATTATGTTATAATCACTTTCTTATACTGATTACTATATTATACTGCATTCACCAAATGTGATAATAGTATGCCTCAAACTTTGTGGGAACAGTTTATTGGTTTTTTAAAAAAGTGGGTCTAACGAACAAAATACGGGGTGTTTGTTTCAGTTATACAGGTGCCTTATGGCTTATTTGGTTTTTGGCTTATGTTTCATAAAACTCATTTTTTGTGACTTATATTGAAACTTTTTGGCTTATATAACCTTATTATGGCATATTAAACTTATATAAGCGGAAAAGTTTCAAACCAAGCCACAAAGAGTGACCTTTATGAAACATAAGACGAAAACGTTCTTTCTCACAATATTTATGCATCACTAAATGCAGTACCAGTGAGTTAGAAGCTCCTTTTTCGCTTCTCAAGTTATTTCGCAAATTCAGGCTCCACTTTTTTCTTTGTTATTCAGGTCTGGGTAACACAAAAAGCAACTAACGACGCAATCAAAAGACGCTGAATAGTGAGTAAGATATGAATATTAACAATTTACCGGATTCTCCTTACTCTCATTTGCAAGGCTTATGGTCGTATGAGATAAAAAAATGCTCACATTCTTACCAGTGCACACATCTATTTTAACTGATTCATATACTTAGACGATTAATGATTCATTTACTAACCTGCTATATTTGTTCAATAACAGGTCAAATAGGTAAATAAATTGGCTAAGAGTGACACAGGTCAACCAGGTATGTCTCGAACGTCACCTTACGTGTCCTAAATTAATTGTCAGGTTGTTAAATCAATTTAATGTGATGCAACAGTTGAACCGAAGTGATTGACACACAAAGTCAAATGGCGATTGTTTGTATGATCCAGTTAGCCACAAAAGGTCTTACGACCAGTTGCTTATGTTGATACTATCTGTACACATAAGATGAAGCTAACCAACTGTATATGAACGGTAACTCTTTGTTTTTGACTTTTATGAATTTATCTTGAAGAGTATTTTTAAAAGTGTTTTTATCTATGTGTCACTTGGAGGAATATACCGAAATCAAATGTTTATCCGAAGTACTGCAGTATCAAATTTTCTACCACATATTCATTGCTGATGACTGTATTTTCGTTGCATGTCACTGAATAAATGTTTGGGTCTCATTAGACACTTTTTGGAATCACTGAAAAAGGATAATATCATTTATTAGTTTTCGTTAGCCACAGTTTCTACTAAAAAAAATACCGTGTTGGAACTTCAGCGAGCTCGACATATTCAGTTGAGGTAGTGCACACTAATATTTCACGATACATGTTACAACTTGGCAGGTGTAACTATAGGCGCTATTAGTTTACATGATCATCCTGTTTTAGCGAATCATACAGCGCGTGCACCAGCTCCAGGTATGTCATTCATTCCAGTATTGGCGCATTTTTTAGGTGCTGGCTCTCTGTATGTGTGTAGTGTAACTGCTGATGCTGATACCGGGTTCATGTTTTCTTCTGTTATGTAGCTGTTCAAGCATATAAGCTTCTTTCTAATGCACATTATCATTTGTAATATCATAAAAAATAGTTTCTAGAAGCGCACTTAGATCTATTGATAAGTAACGACAATAATTATGGATAGAGAAATAAGAGTTCAAACATATTCGCAAACTTGATAGGCTGTTATTAAAGTAAAGCGGAATACTTAGAGAAAGCCCTTTATATAAATGTAGGATAGCGAAACTTTGCTCGATTATTTCAAAGGCTAATTGAATATAAATCATTGTTTCACCTTAAATCTGTATTGACTTCTAAAAACATCTTATTTGATCAAATAAGTTGCTAAGGGAGTGTTTGGGCAAGATTAGTAGAAAGAACTTAATCGTTAAAGGCACGGTCATGACACATTGTGTGGCTATGATTGTTAGTTGACGACGTTGAATGATCTGATTACTAAGTTACAAGTTACAACCAACAATATTAAAGCTCCTTACCATTTGAGTGTTTTGATTTTACCTTTTTCTCGACACTGAAATTGCAGTTATTCATTATAGTGGTTCCAGACCTACACCCCACAACAAGGCGCATACCCGTCCCAGTCTAACGTCAGGTGCAATAGTGTTACAAACCTGCACTTTCCATTACTTTTAATATATTTGCGCGTATAGTTATGTGATGGCTGCAATTTACCAACAACAGCCACTAACCTGCACCCGTACAATGCTCGCAAAAGGATGTTCAATGAGACGTGCGCAGGTCTGTACACATGCTAAGAGATTACAGTTCTAAAATTTTGTACCAACTTCAATTATTAGTTTGTTAACCATTTTATGTTGTCATCATTGTAGGCCCACATGGTTTGTAGAACAGGAATCTAACAGTGGATGACGGACCATCGGCGTCGCCACTACTGGTGCGAAAATGTTAGCGACGTTCCTTCCTATTCTTACGAATTTCATTTAGGTTGTCTAAGGCTCCATATTTTAGCTAGCAAATTGGTAATTCAAATATGTGGTGGATCAAGATTTCGTGATGGCTTTTTAGCCTACGAATACATACAGATTCCAGATGTACCAAAATTTCTCGAATACCTTTTCATTTTTACCGTATCCCGAACATCCAATCCAGCTGTTTGTCAATCAGTTTTAGATTAGTCCAAACCTAACTTGCATAGTAAAATGTATGAATGTGTTTCAGGTATTCTCCTAGGAATTTGGGAATACACAATGTGGACGAGCAATAAAGATTTGCAATGTCTATACAAGACATGAAGTTTTAATTGATCAGCAATGTTAATTATCAAAGTTTCTATGTTCAAGTTATATGATCTTCATTTGCATTCTTACTGGGATGGAATCTTTTGTAAAATGATTCGACATTTGTATTCGAGTATATCTCTACAAAACAATGATAGTTTATTAGCCGAACTTTCTAATGATGTGAATCCTTCTTTGCAGGCTGAGCAGAACGCTACCATGTTGCAGGAACCTAATGTTACAGCTGAGTCCTACAGACCAGGTTTGTTTGCCAGACTTGCTGGGAAAAAAAAACCATTGCCAGGCTTGCTTTGTTACTTTAATGTTCACTGTTGACATAAATAATGTATGAAAACGTTATTTATATTTTTCGATATCTCTATATTTTGACGATCACAAAATGTAAACTCGTCAATCGTTTGATTACTACGTAAACAAGTATTAAGCTAGTCTATATCATTATATCCAACTTAATCACTTAAGGTATGGATAAACAAGTGCTTAATACATCTCATGATCAAAGGGGTATTTAATTAACTAATACAAAGTTTATTTAATTATATAATCTTATTATATATTTTTGAAAAACACTTTTGGTAATAAGGAAAAATGTTTTAATCATACTAAATATATGATTTCAAATATTTAACCAAAATCAGTTAGTTTTTCACCAAATAAACTTTCCCCACTAAAAGACAGGTTTTCTGGCCGTTACAGTTGGGCGGCCCCCTTAATTATAAGGGGCGGTCCCCTTAATTTTAAGGGGGCCGGCCATGCTTTAAGGGGACCGGCCAGGCTCCCCTGTCAGAAACTGTCAGATTTCTTCCCCTATAAATACCACCTTAAATCTGGAATTTTTCCTCACCTTTTGCACGAAATTTTCAGATCTACAATCATCTTAAACCCATCAAAAACCCTTTGATCATTTGTATATTAATCCTTGTTTCAAGTGATTCAATCCCTCATCATCCATTCTCATTCTAAGTGCAAAAGAAGAACTCTCTACAACCAAGTTCAAGAAGTGTTGAAGAGTTGTTGTGTATAGTGTATATATATATTCATTTGTGAATATTGTGTTGTGCTTGTTATTATTTGTTTAGAAGATATAGAAGTTGTGTAGATAGTAGAAGTTGATTAGTAGTGAAGTAGGATAGTTGTGAAGATTGGTGTGTAGAATAAGGTGTGTAGAAGATTGGTGTGTAGAAGAAGGTGTGTAGAAGATTGGTGTGTAGAAGCTTGGTGTGAAGATTGGTGTGAAGATTGGTGTGAAGATTGGTGTGTAAATTGGTGTGTAGATTGGTGTGTAAATTGGTGTGTATATTGGTGTGTACGGTTTTCTCCGCCATAAGGGAGTTTGTTGACATAGTGAAGAAAACTCTCGAGTAGGTGACTCGGGGAGTGGAGTAGGAACAAAGAAGGTGTCCTTGTAGCCGAACCACTATAAATCCTTGTGTTGTGGTTTGATCTTTCTAACTCTTCTCATTACTTATTTATTTATCTTTACTATATTAGTTGTGTTAGTTAGTTACTATACAAATTGATCATATAGTGCAAGTATTGAATTCACATAAACTAGAATCGAAGTTTTTAAAACAAACCTGTACTTATAAATTTTAAAAGGACGTAAAACTATTCAACCCCCCCTTCTAGTTTTCCACAATTGGTACCAGAGCCACGTGTAGCAAGATTTTTAAAATATATTGTATTTTAAAACTTGTAACGATCAATGGAATCTGAAAAATATTTAGAAGGGCAATCTATGCAAAGACCACCACTATTTGAAAGTGATGGATTTTTATATTGGAAAAATCGATTCGAAACTTATGTGAAATCAAAAGATCTAGATCTTTGGCATGTTATTACCAATGGTGATTTTTTACCTATTCAAAATAACCCCGAAACTAAGAAAGATGAAATCGTACCTTTTGAAAAACAAAATGATGATTTAAAAAGAAAACTTGCTAAGAATAATGAAGCAAAAATGGTTATTTATAATGCGCTACCACGTAAAGAGTACGAAAGGATCTTTATGTGTGAAACCGCAAAAGAAATTTGGAACTCTTTATTAATAACTCACCAAGGTAATAATCAAGTCAAAGATAACAAAATAGATCTACTTGTTCAACAATATGAGCAATTCACGATTCCGGAAGAGGAATCAATTGATAATGCTTTTGCTAGATTTAACACTATCATCACAAGTTTAAAAGCACTTGATGAGAATTTCTCTAGTAAGAATTTTGTTAGGAAATTTCTTAGAGCTCTTCACCCAAAATGGCGAGCTAAAGTGACGGCTATTGAAGAATCAAAGAATTTGTCAACACTACAACTTGATGAATTAATTGGAAATCTGAAAGTATACGAAGCAATTATAAAGAAGGACTCTGAAATGGTTAAAGGAAAACGTGAGCAAAGCAAGTCAATCGCCTTGAAAGCTAGAAAGGAATCCAACAACGAAGATAGCTCATCTTCCGAAAGTGATGACGAAGAATATGCCATGGCCGTAAGAGACTTCAAGAAATTCTTCAAAAGGCGAGGAAGATTCGTTAGACAACCACACGATGAAAGAAGAACATCTCAAAAGAATAATGATGACAAGTATAGCAAAAATGAGAGAAAGTGTTTCAAGTGTGGTGATCCGAATCACCTCATTGGAAAATGTCCAATGATGACAAGAGATCAAAATCAAAGAGCATTCGTTGGAGGTGCTTGGAGTGATAGTGATGAAGATGAGAATGAAACAACAAAGGATGAAAAGTGTCTCATGGCCAAATCATCAAGTGAGGTACGTTCCGAATCCGAATACTTTAGTGATGAAAATCTATCATTAGATGAAAAAGATTTAGATAGTGAATACAATAGATTATGTAAAATAGGACAACTAGTTATGGCTAAAAATAAATCACTAAAATACATAAACAACCAACTAGAAAATGAAGTGCTTGAACTAAAAATTAAATTACATCAACTTGAAAAAGGAAAAGAAATTGTTGAAGAATGTAAAACATGTCAAGAGCTTAAAAGTGAAAACAACATACTTAAGGATGAAATCTGCAAACTTGATAAATTTGAAAATAGTAGTAACTCACTTAGTAAAATATTAAGTATTCAAAGAATATCAGGAGATAAAACCGGACTAGGATTTAACTCAACTGAATCCTCATCAAGTGGAGCTAAAAACGTTAAATTTGAAAATGAACCAAAACCTTCAATACTTAATCCTAAACATTTACTCATAAAAAATAAAACAATACCTATCGCTAGTAATGAAGAAATAAAGCCATTTTATAAACCATCTTTAAAAACCGAAGTTGGATCATCTAAATCTAAAACAAGATCTAAAACTCCACCACCTAGGAAACCAAATAATTCTTATCCTAGACCTAAAACACCTCAACCAAGAACAAACCATAATAGACGAAACTTTAACTATAATCAACAAATGTGGAACTTCAATCCTTGGGGAATGTTTCCACCTTACATGCATCCAAGTCAAATACAAAACATGTTCGGACCAAATGACTTTGGACAAATGAAACAATGGGCACCAACGTAAATAATATTCGCCATCCAAACATGGAACTTTTCATTGTCACCTCTTGTCCGATTTACTTCTTGAAGACCCTGAAGATTAACGCATTAAAGACAAAAGGTACACATTTCCTTTTAAGTTCCTTGTCTAGAAATGCATGCTTAGTTTAGTGTGTTATATTTATGTGGCTTTACTTGACTTATTAATCTCTATTTTTTTTTAAACTATATTATAGCTAAATATACATATATACATATATATATATATATATATATATATATATATATATATATATATATATATATATATATATATATATATATATATATATTTATATACCTAGCTATATTTAGGATCTTATAACCTAGGAAATTCATTTGTTGATTTTCTAGAACTAGAGATTGTTCGTTTACGAACATTTCTTTTCCCCATTTGCCTTATTGAACTTTAATGTTCAATCAACACTCATGCTGATGAAGTGAGATGAGTCGAAAAATCTATGGATGAAACAAACTCCCGGCTTCCATTGCATACGTCTCCCTCCTATGTTCTCGTCTTATAAGCCCATACTATACAAAATATATATATATACTTATAAACCTTCCACAACTTTCTCGTGTGCTTGACAACTTGATGAATTTCATCCGAAACGATCAAGAAAATTTTATTGATAAAATGTCTAGTAAAAATGTCAAGTAATTCCTCTCGTGCGTATACTCTTCAACGTATTTTTGATTAAATATAAATCTAGTATATATATATAAATATTTTCTTGTTTGTTCCAGAAACCAAAACTTGAAATATCAAATTTTTAAGGGCGGACCCCTTAATGTTTAAGGGGACCGGCAGCAAATACAAGGGCGGCCCCCTTAATGTTTAAGGGGACCGGCCCTATGAGAGCTCAAGCCCGTTTTTCCCTTTCTTCCTTTTGCCAAACACTCCATTTTTTCATTCCTCTCTTTCCCTGCTCCTGCTGTGACGAAAACCAAAACCCAAAAACCTCTCAAATCAATTCCAAATCACATAATTCGGGTTAATTCGCAAAGGGCAAATTCATCTAACATAATCACCATTACTTATTGTAAGTTTTTCATAACACATTTCATCTAATTTCATCTTATTTGATCATACTCATGATTATGCATGTTTTATAAAATTCGTCAAATTTCATAATTTCTTTCGAATTAAGCCTTAAAACTCCATAACCAAATGCTTCCCCTAGGATTAGGATGATTAATCAACACTAGATACTAGTTATTATAAACTATCATGTCGAAATTTTTTTTTAAAAAAAATTTCATACACTCCTTTTCAAAATTTTTAGTAAGCTCATTGTTGAATAATGATTTGAAAACGTGTTAAAACTAATCACATTATACTTTTGTAACTTATAAAACTTGAAATTACATTTTTCGACTAAGAAAAATTATATTGGTTCACAATATAGGGGTGTTTGGATTATGTCCAAATAATATCAAAACATAGTTTTTATAATTTTTATAAAACTTCATTATAATTATAAACCTTAAAATTGTTTATCGAACTCGTCAAGATATATAATTCATATGTATATTGACGCACTTGAGTTATAAGTCACTAGTTAAGGAAGCGTTTGGTTTATTACTAAAAATGACACTTTTATTAAAAAAAATACAAACCATTTTTTTTTCAAAAACAAATTACATGCATAAGAAACTCGCAAGAAATAGCTAGTTTTACAATCTAATGTAAATCTAGTAAATTTCATGATGTATTAAGATGTTTAAAGGGGCGTTTGGATTTGTCCATAACTAATAATTAAACATCGTAAAGTATATCTAGAACGAGTTAAAAACAATATTAAGGAACATGGTAATCTACTTCTTAGGATTAGTAACGAAGTATGTTTACGTTCCAACATAAGCCTTGACAATAAACATATATTTTTATCTTTCTTTATATTTATTTTGGTCTTTTTGAATTGTTGATGTGTTTAGGTGAAAATGCCCAAAGCAATTACCGAAGATCTTTCTCACACTAAAAACTACATTCCCAAAGTTTCTCAACTCCCTACCACATCTCCTTCCATTGGACTTATCTATCGTCAAATTGAAGATAGAAATATTCATGAGGGACGTGTAGTAGATCTTGCTTTTGCTCAATCCGACTACATAAATCGCGTGTTTACAAGCATCAACTTCAATTGTCTTTATGAAATAAATGAACCTATTATTCCTCGTTTCCTAATGGATTTCTATAGCCAAGTCACCGTCCAAACCAATGATCTTGGTTTCATCACCATCTCCTTCATGATTCAAAATGAATTTATCACTCTCACTCTCGAACAATTTGGTCATATCCTTCAAATTCCTTTTAGAGGTCAAGCCGTTTTCACAAACGAGTGGGACCTCGAATCTCTTAATCGCTATCGACCAACCTTCGGTCCTTATTTCGACGAAATTCCTCATCCCGACGAAATTCGTCAAATCCTTGGTATAGATCGTGCCACCACAAGTCGAAAAATAAAATCCAAAAACGTTCAAATTTCTCCATACCAACTTCTCCTGAAAGAATTAAGCCCACACATGAAGCGTTGGGAAGAACTCATTCGTGAGAATGCGTTTGGTACTGGAGGTCACCGGGACCATCTCCCGGCTAGCCTTGCTCACATGTTGTATTGTATAGCTGTCGAAAAGCCGTACAATTTGGCCTACTTCTTTATCAAACGGATTGAGTGTGCTAGAAAAACTCCCAAAGCCAACCTTCCATATGGAATGTTCCTTACTCGTATCTATCGTCATGTTATCGAGTACTACCCCGATCTTGACAATAGTATTTATGAGTCCATCTACCCCACTCTACGTACTCTCGCTCTAAAACAAGCTCGACGAACTCGAAGTGACAAGGGTAAACCTCGTCGTCATAGCTTTCATGGATCATCCTCAAGGCAAGATGATGACGATGAGGAGGAAAACATCGACGATGCTAGTACCCCTTCGTTTTCTGAGTTCGTTGACAATTTAGAGGATCTTGATTATCCCAACTATTCTACTCCATCTCCAAGTGATCAAACTGAAGAAGTGCTTCATGAACGAACTACCGAGATGCTTAGAAGACAAAAGAGCTTGCACGAAGAAGTTAGAGGTGGCTTCAAATCTATTGGGAAGACTTTGAAGGGTATCTTCGGGAAGAAAAAGAAATGATATGGTCGGATTATGCTTGTTTAACAATGTTTTATTTTTATGACTTGTGTGCTATTTGTCCGGAGTTTATTCGGAAATACTTGTTATTTGAATATGTGTTTAGGATGATAACTTGATTGTCTTTGATATTTTTATGCATGTTTCTCTTGATCTATATATATGTTTGCATGATTAGTTAATGGTTATATAACTATATGACATATATGCTTTCTAATAAACCAAAACAAATGTGAAATGTCCAAATTGAGCTTGCTGCACATTCAAACCAGAACATAACATCTTTCCAGAAAATTTTTGAAAATCTTTGATTTCTGGGTCGTCAGATGGGCGGCCCCCTTAAATCATAAAGGGCGGCCCCCTTAAAATTAAGGGGACCGGCCACCATTTAAGGGGACCGGCCATCTGAAACAGTTTTTACACTGTTTTCTTTTGCATCATGTGATCCCTTTTGCTAGTCCCAGCTATCATTACTCTTAAAAACCAAACTGATTTTGGAATAAAACATTACAATTTCAAAATAATTCCACTTCTAAACATGTTTTCCCACTATATAATCCCCATGCATGTTTAATTCATCATTCATCATCCTCATCACTCATAAACCATCATCATGTCATCACCAAGAACCACTCATTCAAACAATGCCAAGAAACAAAAACTTGTCATTATACCACCCAAACAACTCTTCATTGATCTTACAAATGAAGACAACACCACTCCATCTCCACCACCTCAATGTTCATCTCCTAGTGCACCAAATGCACCCTCAAAAACACCTTCAACAAATGGAAACTCCACTTCCTCCATACCATCCACTTCATCCATAAATGACTACATCAACACCCACTTATCTCCTCCAACAATTGATCAACCATCACAACCTACCAATGAGAACACATCTCTTGCACTCACTCTCTCATTATCACCATTAACACCCCTTGATGCACATTTCTCATCATCTCCTATCAATCCACCAACCTATAACCCCGTCCCATGGAGCTTACTTGAAGCTCATGGAGACACTTGCCTTTGTTGCATTCACAACCGAACAATTGTGTTCGGATTAAGAGATGAGATCCAATACATGTTTTCTCATATTGAAAACATGTTGCATCAACCACCAACAACAAACACAACACCTCCACCACCATCAACAAACACACCTCCACCATCACCATCTCCATGTTCACCATCCATTCCTCCCAATTAAACATGTATGGTGATTCACAAATAAAATTGTGTTAAACCCTTTTGGATGGCAAGCTCTAGAGAGGACTCTCATGTTTGAGACTTGGTTTATTATTTCTATGATGATTGTAAGCCTTTAAGGCTTTTGTTATGTTTGATGTAACTTTCTTTTATATCATTAATATTATGGTTATGTTTTTACTCTTGCATGCTATATCCATATATATATGTTGCTTGCCACTAAATATTTTTGCAAGATATCCATATCCCAATTCCTTTTGGCCTCAAAATGAGGGGGAGTATACTTCAAGGGGGAGCTTCCATCAACTTGGGAAAACCTTTTTGATGCTAACAAAAAGGGGGATAAGTGATATAAACTCACTCTAATACTTGTATATAGACTAATTTTCGACTAATGAGTTTAAATTTTGTAATCATCAAAAAGGGGGAGATTGTTGACATAAATAATGTATGAAAACGTTATTTATATTTTTCGATATCTCTATATTTTGACGATCACAAAATGTAAACTCGTCAATCGTTTGATTACTACGTAAACAAGTATTAAGCTAGTCTATATCATTATATCCAACTTAATCACTTAAGGTATGGATAAACAAGTGCTTAATACATCTCATGATCAAAGGGGTATTTAATTAACTAATACAAAGTTTATTTAATTATATAATCTTATTATATATTTTTGAAAAACACTTTTGGTAATAAGGAAAAATGTTTTAATCATACTAAATATATGATTTCAAATATTTAACCAAAATCAGTTAGTTTTTCACCAAATAAACTTTCCCCACTAAAAGACAGGTTTTCTGGCCGTTACAGTTGGGCGGCCCCCTTAATTATAAGGGGCGGTCCCCTTAATTTTAAGGGGGCCGGCCATGCTTTAAGGGGACCGGCCAGGCTCCCCTGTCAGAAACTGTCAGATTTCTTCCCCTATAAATACCACCTTAAATCTGGAATTTTTCCTCACCTTTTGCACGAAATTTTCAGATCTACAATCATCTTAAACCCATCAAAAACCCTTTGATCATTTGTATATTAATCCTTGTTTCAAGTGATTCAATCCCTCATCATCCATTCTCATTCTAAGTGCAAAAGAAGAACTCTCTACAACCAAGTTCAAGAAGTGTTGAAGAGTTGTTGTGTATAGTGTATATATATATTCATTTGTGAATATTGTGTTGTGCTTGTTATTATTTGTTTAGAAGATATAGAAGTTGTGTAGATAGTAGAAGTTGATTAGTAGTGAAGTAGGATAGTTGTGAAGATTGGTGTGTAGAAGAAGGTGTGTAGAAGATTGGTGTGTAGAAGAAGGTGTGTAGAAGATTGGTGTGTAGAAGCTTGGTGTGAAGATTGGTGTGAAGATTGGTGTGTAGATTGGTGTGTAAATTGGTGTGTATATTGGTGTGTACGGTTTTCTCCGCCATAAGGGAGTTTGTTGACATAGTGAAGAAAACTCTCGAGTAGGTGACTCGGGGAGTGGAGTAGGAACAAGGAAGGTGTCCTTGTAGCCGAACCACTATAAATCCTTGTGTTGTGGTTTGATCTTTCTAACTCTTCTCATTACTTATTTATTTATCTTTACTATATTAGTTGTGTTAGTTAGTTACTATACAAATTGATCATATAGTGCAAGTATTGAATTCACATAAACTAGAATCGAAGTTTTTAAAACAAACCTGTACTTATAAATTTTAAAAGGACGTAAAACTATTCAACCCCCCCCTTCTAGTTTTCCACATTCACTGCTGTCAATATAAAGCATTTGTAATAAACGCGTTCGACAAGTACATTTACACTATTAAAGTGTATGCGTGCTTAACATTTCATGAATTAATAAAGATGTATAAGGTCTTTTCAATTGTTATAGGATACGAACTTTCAGCCTAATTTCGGCAAAAAAATAGGCCCGCCCGCAACGCGGCGGCCGCCGCCATTCTAGTTAACATCAAACCCCAAACATGTATAAACATCAAAGTGGAAACCCTACTTATTATGGCCATACAAAAACGAAACCTTACTTGTTAAGATCATCAAAAATCAAACCCCTTACATATTGAGAACACTAACAATCAAAACCCTAACTTATTAAAAACATAAAACTTGAAACACTAACAATTAAGAACATCAACAGTGAAAAGTTGAATAGAAAAGGGCACCATCACTCCTTGAGAGATATCTTAACCTCTCATTTTTTTATGGGTCAATGTATTTTGAAATTGTTTGTTTAACCAACCAAGCACAAACTTTCAATATATTTGAATATCAAAATCCATGAAAACCAATAAAATTAGGCCAAAAAACAACCGTAAAAGCTAAACAGTCCTTACTGAATGTGGGAAATGAGACGATTGACTTCCCTTACCCACTATGTATTCTACGTAAACAATAATCAAACATATATTTTAAGTAACTTCTTTTTATAGAAAAATAAGGTTGTCTTTTGCTAATCTTTTGCCCCAACCGCTGCATAAACCATATGCCCTAAATGTTTATTTATTTATTTTTTTTTTCTGGACCACACAAAAAAGGTGCTTCATTCCCTTTTCTTTTTATAGGTTGAAAAAAAATTATTGCAAAACACTAAAAAAATACAGCAAAAAACACCACCATGGCTCAAAGCTTGAGACAACGGAATGACATCGACGAAGTTAAAATTACATAGCAACTGGAAAAAGTTTAAATTGATCATAATGCACTAATTGGTAGACATTACTTTTGTTCTAATCAACAACACGGTTAGGAATATCATTTTACATAACTTCTTTTGTGCATGTAAAAATGATGAAGTGATAGTCTTTATGTCATTTGTATCATCAATATAGCGACTTGAAATTTTCATTCACCCATTCACTCAACTCTTGTGAGTCGCCATTTATCTATTCAATTGACATATAATCGTTTTAGGTTTGTTTTACAAATTATTATATTCCAAGATTAAATTTCAAATGTGTGGCATGTTTAGGTACTCTTTTTAGGTTTTGCGATGTCATGTGTAATAAGATCTCTCGTTGGATTGCTTTTAGGGTGTGTTTCCTTTTCAATTAGTCAAAAACTAATTATCCATTACAAAATAGTAGTTAGATTTGTTTAAGTTTACAATAATACTCCTAATAAAATTTATGAAAATCACTTATTAATGTCAAGTCAAAAAGGTAAATCTTTTTTTTTTTACGTTTGCAAAAATTAAAGCCGTAATAAATGTATTTTTTTTTTAAAATTATATGTATTTTTTTTTCTTTCTCAAATTAAAAATACAAGTAGACACATTTCGATTCTAGCTTCTAGATACACAATGTGTACCATTAACTACCATTCATCTCAAATGGATACACATCACCATCTCTCCTCCATTTCTACACAAACCATCAACCACCATTTAAAATTTTCCCCAGATTTCCCCTGTTTTCATAAACCCCAAAACCCAAAATCAAAATCCCTTGAAAACCGCTAAACTCATCATTTCAACTTACAAGATTCACATAATCATCAATGGCATCAATACCCTGTTCTCCAAATTTCATTTCATCCTTTAACAACTTCACAAAATCAAATAAGACCCTGTTTTCACCATGTTGCTCTGTTTCTTGCTGTTTTCGGAATGATTTTGGGAAGTTGAAGATGGGGGCAGCAAATTCAGGGGTTTTTGGGAGTGGGTTTGGTTTGAAGGATGGGAACTCAAATGGGGTTTCGTCGAGTTTTCGGTTTCGGTTTGGGGTGTTTGCTAGTGCTGCTACTGGGAAGAGTATTTATGATTTTACTGTAAAGGTATAAATTTTTTAGTTCTTTATTGTTTTGTTATTTGTGGGTGAATTGCATTCTTTTTTTAAGTTTGTAACATAGCATTTATCTTGTTAAAATAGTACTGTAACTTTAGCTCAAACTTTAGTATTTCACCTAGATTTTAACTATATCTAAGGTGGCCTAGTGGGGGCTCAAATGTTCCAGAAGATACCCGGCTCGCTTTGGGATGACCCGGGAAAAGTTCAGAATAGGCTATGGTAGGCTTAACTTTCTCCGTTCTGGCCGTTGACCCATTTATCCCGTAGAAAATTTCTAATAGTATTTTTACGCTTTTAAGATGCTAAATTGCCAATGTCATATTAGAGTTACAAATTTTGTAGAACATAAAGAAATTTGTTACTTATGTTAGTATGATTTACTAAACAAATTAATAGTACAATGACTATTACTTGAATAATGTTTGTTATAACTAGTTTCATATTATTTCCGAAGTACTATGAAACATGTACATATTATATATTAAGCGTTTTGAAATGGTAAATGTGATGTAATCAATATACGGATGGGGAAGTGCAAAATTTTGAGCTTTTATGTTTGGCAAAAGTAGCTCACGTTACTAGTTGGAGTAGGAGTTTTAGCCTTTATGTTTAGTTGCGAGCCGGAGCGTTGTTTTTGGCAAAATAGTTGATAGATGGAGAGTGTACAATGACGTAAAATGTGTTTATTAAGAGCTCTGACCCTAGAAGCTAATTTAGGTAGCTTCTTTGCATCCGAACACAACTTTTTCAAAATGATAAATATCCTATGCATTCTATGATGAATATATATATATATGCTCAAATTTTAATCCACCTTTTAATATACGCATGTTGTGATCTAGATTCTTATTCATATAGAACATCATTTGATATAAAAATTGTATCTTAACCAAGTCACTTTGTTTTAACATGGTTTTTCTTCGATCCAGGATATTGAACGAAAGGAAGTCCCTCTTTCCAAGTTCAAGGGAAAGGTTCTACTAATCGTCAATGTTGCATCACAATGGTATTTTCTACTTCACAATGCTCATCAAGATAAATGCATGTAAGACGAGTTAACATTTCTAACTTGGATTTAACTTTTTGTTTAGTGGTTTGACATCATCGAACTACTCAGAGCTCACTCAAGTTTATAACAAGTACAAAGATCAAGGTCAGTGGTTATGAAATCCAAAGCTATCGTATAATTCATTTAATATATAGTTTTGATTATTTCCGTTCATATGGTTTACTCGAAACTTATGTTGTAAGCGAAAGTAAATCTTGTAAGTAAAAAAATAAGTTGCAAGTCTCATAACCAAAGTAAACACCTCTACTATTGTTTTAACTTTTTTTAAAACTTGTGAACCTTGTTACAGGACTCGAAATCTTGGCATTTCCATGCAATCAGTTCGGGTTCCAAGAACCTGGTTCAAATTCTCAGATTAAAGATTTTGCTTGTACACGGTTCAAAGCGGAATTCCCAATATTTGATAAGGTTTGTTGAGCTTTTCTCTACTTATTTCCTGTATATTTGACTTTTGAGGTCAAACCACGATATTCCAAATTCGAAACTGATGTGGAATCCTTTAGGTTTTGATAGAAAAGATTAACAGTTTTAGGAACTTAGATGACAGTTGTGACAAACAAACACAATTTTTGGTGTAACAATCGGTACAAATTCCACCTCAATGTTGAAATCTAACAGCACTTTCTTTGACAACTGAAGTCAAACTTGTATCTAGGTAATTAATATTAATTTAGATAATAAAGACTGATATTGTATACATCTCAGATCGATGTGAACGGCCCATTCACCGCCCCAGTTTACCAGTTTCTCAAGTCAAGTAGCGGAGGACTATTGGGCGACTTGGTCAAATGGAATTTTGAGAAATTTTTGGTAGATAAAAATGGGAAGGTTGTCGAAAGATACCTTCCTACAACTTCCCCTCTTCAGATCGAGGTACACCATACTTTCTATAACAAGTTCAAAATTTTGCAATAATGACACTTTGTTTGCAACAAATAACAGAATTCACTTTTGTTCTCTGTTGCAGAATGACATAAAGAAGCTTCTTGCAGCATAATATGATTACACACTCGAAATCTGAGAAATATGTTGTATTCATAAATTATATGAGTTATACCTTTACAAGAATTATCACGTGATTCGGCCCTATATATAGCTCTTGTGACAGAAAACAAAAAGTATGTATAGCAAGA
Organism: Artemisia argyi; assembly: GCA_030686995.1. Taxonomy (NCBI): domain Eukaryota; kingdom Viridiplantae; phylum Streptophyta; class Magnoliopsida; order Asterales; family Asteraceae; genus Artemisia; species Artemisia argyi. The sequence goes on from CM060684.1 coordinate 188,926,840, forward strand.
AACCGTCCGGTTATGTTTCTGGTATTTCTTGGCTAAAACATGGACATAAGATACACCAAACTTTCTGTACTTGATGGATCCATCCTTATAAAAAACTCTTTTAACTATGCCCTTGTTACAATTTTTCAACGATCGTCAATGAAACCTCTGCGCTCCAAGTTCATCTGTTTGCCTCGATGACAATTGAGCTGCTATAATACATGATAAAAAGGAAACAAGTTACTCTGTACGATACACATGCAACATACACGTGTATGGCGTATATAGTTATAAAACCAGTTTAGATATGATTTGAAACGTTATGTCGGACTTTTTGCCGGTTCTAGAAAAGTTTCCACAGCTCAGCGGTAAACTGTAACCCCACGCGTTGTGGAACTATACATATTTCACATTATTTCAACGTACTTTCTAAGCCCCAACGCGTGGTTGAATCACATACGTTTCACACTATTTCAATGACCAAAATGAATGTAAGAATATGTAGCGAAAAGAAACCTAAAAATAGCATTAGTTGGTCAATAAGCTCTTGTTTTGGCAATTTCTTAGTGTGTGAATGAATAAAACTTGTGCCATTGACATTGACTACATCAATAAGTATAAAAGGAGAAAACGTGACTAGATTGTGCATCAACAAAAAGGTAATGGGTCGCAAAGCTATTCAGATTCATAGGTTGTGTTTGGGATTGATTATTTTCTGCTTTTTATAAGCTGCTTAAAATAAGTATTTTTGAAAACAATGTTTGAATTTACTTATCTTTGTACGTAGAAGATTCATTTAATATTCGAAAAAGATAATTTGATCATATGAATTAATTAAAGATTTTAGATTGAATATGATAGTAAAAATTAATTTAAATTTGGTTATTAAATAAGTAATATGAAATAAACAGCACCTTATTTTTTTTTTTATGAAAACTACTTTTCTGCTTAAAATTTAAAAAGAGAAAAAGAGAAAATGTTTATATATAAAAATTGCTTTTTCGCTTAAAACAGATGTTTGGTCTTATTTGACATTCACGAAAAACACACAATTCTCTTTGTTTTACTTTGTCTTCTTTGTCTAGAAACAAGTGCTTTGATTGTCTTATCCGAATAGAGATTTCATGTAACCTAGGCAATAAGGGTCGAAATACTTTACTTTCAAAGTGGATTATACACCATTCAGTCAAATATCTAAGATTATCATCACACCCTAACCCCAATTTCTAACACTGAATATATATGCTCAAATTTTAATCCAACTTTTAATATACACATGTGTTCTAGATTCTTATTCATATAGAACATCATTTGATATAAAAACTATATTATAAGCAAGTCACTTTGTTTTGACATGATTGTTCTTCGATGCAGGATACTGAACGAAAGGAAGTTCCTCTTTCCAAGTTCAAGGGAAAGGTTCTACTAATCGTCAATGTTGCATCACAATATATGGTATTTTCTACTTCACAATGCTCGTCAAGATGAATGGCTTGTATTCACAAATTATATGAGTTATACCTGTACATGATTTATGTGACAGAAAACAAAATGTATGTACAGCCAAGAAACCGCCCGTCTGGTTATGTTTCTGGTATTTCTTGTCTTAAACATGAACATAAGATCTCCAAACTTTCTGTACTTGATGGATCCATCCTTATAGAAACTCTTTTAACTATGCCCTTGTTATGCCTTTTCAACGATCCTCAATGATACCTCTGTGCTCCAAGTCCATCTGATTGCCTCGATGACAATTGATCTATAATATATGATAAAAATAAAACGAATTACTCTGTGCAATATGCTTGCAACATACACGTGTTGAACTCTCGGTGTAGGCGCTACATAGTTGGCTCTCATCCGTAGAGACTACAAGTGTAATAGGAGCATCTGTCAACAAAAGGATTATCCTAAGATGATCATAAAGTAAAAATACCCAAAAATCATAATGAAAAGCGTCCATTGTCTAATGGATAGGACATAGCGTTATAAATATTTGGCATTTTGCATGGCGAAATAGCTACATCTAGTACCGTACCAATGATGTGGGCGATACAGGTTCTTTTGCGTCGCAACCCCAGAACTAGGAGGATTCATTTTGATAATATAATAATAAATAGAATCGAGGCTTTTGAGATAATATTTCTTTCTCTAAACATACTTGAAAAAGACTAGATTGTGTAATGCTCAGCCTAAGAATAATCGAGAATCACCCCCAAAAATTCGGAAAATACTAAAAAGAAAAAATACCAATAGGCGTCTATTATAGAATTCACCCGACCCGATAGTACCCGTTTGTGGAACGTCCAGTGCCAAAGTCACTAAATTGGTAAGTGGCCAATCCCTAAAACGGACTAGTTTACATATGATTTGAAACATTATTAAGTCGGACTTTTTGCCTGTTCTAGAAAATTAGTCTCCACAGCTCCGCGGTAAACTGTAACCCTACGCGTTGTGGAACTATACATATTTCACATTATTTCAACGTACTTTCTAAACCCCCGACGCGTTGTTGAATCACATATGTTTCACACTATTTCAACGACCGAAATGAATGTAAGAATATGTAACGGAAAGAAAGCTAAACATGTAAAAGACTTGTAACATTTGCAAATGGACGATGTCTACAATGACATTGACTATGATACGACCCAGTTAGGGTTGTATCGGGATAGGGCACCACTTCAAGTGTTTGTTGGCTCCTTAAGAAATAGAAGAGAAGAACTAAAGAATTATTGATCTTAAAACTTGATTGATTGATATTCATAACATTATGAAACCTTAAATACTAGTTTATGAGATAACTCTCACAAACATAAGACTTATCCTAACATGAGTCAAGACATACCTAAACAATGACTCAACACTTATCCTAATAAACATAATAAATAAACTACGATAATTATCCAACACGGTCGTATCACTCCCCACTCCTTCAAAATCACCTTGCCCACAAGGTGTTATCTAAAATAAATCTTGATTCCAGGATCCCACGTTCCTCTTTGAATTTTAGCCTCCATTCCCATAGCAACATCCATGTTTTCAAAAGTTACCAATAATAGCAATGTCCTTGATGTGCGGGTCTGTACCCACTTTAAAATAACAAACAAACTCTTACCAATATCAAAAACACCGTCTATCGCGCTTTTAACCTCATCAACACCAATATCTTCATCAACATCTAAGGACCCTTTAATCTCAGGTGAAGCGAATTCACTTTGTAATGATGGAATGACATCTGATTTCTTTTCAGTTATATGCTCTTTCTCCTTCTCTGCAATTGCCTCAAAACGAGTCTCGATTATATGGGCTAAGGAAAAGGCTTCTCCTAAAGTTTTAGGCCTTGCCTTCAACAGTTCTATTTGTAATGTCAGTTTAAGTCCGGAGATATAAAACGATGTAAGTAAAGATTCAGAAATCCCTGTTACTCGATTTATAAGTATCTCAAACTCACTCCCATATTCGGACACTGTACCCATTTGCAATAACTTAGATAGTGCGTATTCTGCGCTCCGATCGTTGCCACTTGATGCCATAAATAGTAGCTCGAGGGAAAAAATTTTTTTGGAACCCTAATCGGAATCCCTCTCAACGAGAGCTCTTAATGAAAGCACCAATTGATACGACCCGGTTAGGGTTGTATCGGGATAGGGCACCACTTCAAGCGTGTGCTGGCTCCTTAAGAAATAGAAGAGAAGAACTAAAGAATTATTGATCTTAAAACTTGATTGATTGATATTTATAACATTATGAAACCTTAAATACTAGTTTATGAGATAACTCTCACAAACATAAGACTTATCCTAACATGACTCAAGACATATCTAAACAATGACTCAACACTTATCCTAATAAACATAATAAATAAACTACGATAATTATCCAATACCGGCGTATCAGACTACGTACACAATGAGTATAAAAGGATAAAACATGACTAGATTGTGCATCCACAAAAGGTAATGGGATTGATTAATTTTCCACTTGATAAAAATTATACTTATTCCGGGGGCTAAATTTCAAGTTAACATAGGTGTAAAATATTATAAGTAATAAAATATTATCTTAAAATCAACGGTGATTAAAAACCAGAATCTATTGCTTAATGTCCGTTGCGAGCAACGAATCTTACGATAGTTATTACCCAAAGACAATCGTTGAGTGAACTGAATCTTCTTTGTGTTAGTTAACCTAAGCCGCACCCTTAATGCCGGGGTGGGGCTCAGCCTCCGAACCGTATGTGGGACGCGTTTCTGCCTCATATAGCTTGGGCCGAAACCCGTGGGAGATTTAGGAGAGATGGAGAGAGCCAACAGCTGACAGTTATGGCGGGGATAAGCTTCCTTCGTCACAAGCTTATCCCTCCCAAAAAAACGACCCGATAGCGATTCCCCGTAGCTTATAACTAATTTGGTAACTATAGATACTTCAAACAACTTGACGACGACTTCTTAACAACTATCCAATTTGTGTATCTTTTTTAACAACCACGAAAATACTAGATTAATGCATAACCAATGAATAGTCTTTGTCTCAGGTGGTTAATTAATCAAGAATTCAAGACATGCATACATGTTCGTGGATCTTGTTACATTTTCTTTCTTGTTTACAACTAACATTGCATTATTCAAAATTATTTCGTAGAAGAAATTTCAATAAGTAAACAAACCATCTCTAAGTTGGTGTATCGGTATCTAAAGGTCTTAAAATCGATTTTGGTTTAATTTTATTAGGTAAACATCTTTAGAGGATCAAATAAAAGTTCTTGAAAAGTGAGTAAAACACCGGTTAAACCACGTATACTATAGCAAGAAAATGTTTTCCTCAAGTAGCATTAACATTGGTACATCTCCATTTACCCTTTTGCATTTCAATACGTAATTAATAAGTTATAATTAGCATTTTATTTCTTGATGATGCATAGAATTGTTTGTTAACGAGTAAGATTTGAGCGACGTGTTGTGGTAGTTTGTTAAAGCGAAACTTCATAGTGGTCACGTAAATCATTTGAAACTATACATATTTCACATTATTTCAACGTACTTTATAGACCCTAACGCGTTGTTGAATCACATACGTTTCAGACTATTTCAACGACCGAAATGAATGTAAGAATAAGTAACGAAAAGAAAGCTAAAAATACGGAGTAGCATTAGTTGGTCAATAAGTTCTTGTTTTGGCAATTTCTTAGTTTGTGACCATGTAGAAAACATGTAAAAGACTTGTAACATTTGCAAATGGACGATGTCTACAACGACATTGACTACGCGATAAGTATAAAAGGATAAAACGTGACTAGATTGTGCATTTACAAAAGGCAATGGGATTGATTAATTTTTTTGTTTCCGCTTGATAAAAATTATACTTATTCCGGGGGATAAATTTCAAGTTAACATAGGTGTAGAATATTATAAGCTCATAGTTATTTAAGAATAGTATAATTACTAGTTATAATGCCAGTGCACGCGCGTTTTTTTTTTTTTTTTATGATATATTTTAATTTATTAAAAAACAAATAATTTAATCTTTGTTTTGTTTGTTTATCATTTTTAATTATAATTTTTTATTATTAAGATAATCATTTATAATGTTTAATCATATTGTTAGATGCATCTTACATATATTTTTTATATTTATCTTCTACTTGTGTAGTATATCAACAAAACGAATTTATAAATTAAAAAATTATAATTAATTAAAATATTACTTAATAAAAAAATAATTTTTTCTTGAAATACGAAAGTTCGGGTTTTGATTTATTATATAAAAAAGATAAGTAATAAAATATTATCTTAAAATCAACAATGATTAAAAACCATAATCTATTTGCTTAATGTCCGTTAGCATACCCAAAGGCAATTGTTGGGTGAACTATATCTTCTTTGTGTTAATTAACCTAAATCGCACCCTTGTTGATGGGGTGGGGCATGTCCTCCGAACTGTACGTGGGACGAGTTTCTGTCTCATATAGCTCGGGCCGAAACCCAAGGGAAGTTTAGGAGAGATGGAGAGAGACATCAGCTCAGTCGGGCCAAGGATAAGCTTCCTTCTTCGCAAGTTTATCTCTCCCAAAAAACCGACCCGATAGCGATTCCCCGTAGCTTATAGCTAATTGGTAACTAGAGATACGACAAACAACTTGACGACGACTTCTTACTAACTATCCAATTTGTGTATCTTTTTTAACAACCACGAAAATACTAGATTAATGCATAAGCAATGAAAAGTCTTTGTTAGGTGATTAATTAATGACATGCTGACATGCTGACATGTTCGTGGATCTTGTTACATTTTCTTTCTTGTTTACTACTAATATATGTTATTGCATTCTTGGTTTAAAATTGCGTTTTACGATCCGATGCGCTAAAGGTTCAAAAAGTCATTGTGTGATGCGCGATGCGAATGCGAGCGCAATTTAGACGCGTTGTGTTTAGTATTAAAAAAAGTACAAAATTATTTATACGTAGTATATTCTTTCAAGTACCAAGTAAATGCAATAAGCTTACGAAATAAGTTACTAAGATATTGAAACTACGCCAATAATTCATTTGTAAAATAAATAATTTGAAAGCACAGCTTGATGTAAAACACTTAGCAAAACGGAAAATACTGTATTTTTGTTATTATGTTTTTTTTGTAAGTCTTTTAACAAGTTATATCTTTAAAATCCCATTTAAATACTTGGATATCTTTTATATGGTCTCTTTTTTACAAAAATGACTTAAATTCTAGATTGCGACAAATGCGGCCATTGCTAGCATTAGACAAATGAGGTAAATTGTGGCCTAATGCGAATGCAATTTGGGATGCCCTTGCATTAGGTCCCATAATGCGAAATTTCAAATGCAATGCAACGATGCGTGCAATTTGTGCAATGATGCGGGGATTTTTAAACCAAGAATTTGCATTATTCAAAATTATTTCATGGAGGAAATTTCAATAAGTAAATAAACCATCTCTAAGTTGGCGTATCGGTAAGATGATCCAAAGGTCTTAAAATCGATTTTGGTAATCTTATTAGGTAAAACATTTTTAAATGATTAGATGAAAGTTTTAAAAATATAAGTAAAACACCAGTTAACCCATGCAGCATATTATAGTGCTCCATCCGTCCCAAATTATAAGTCCACTTTTAACTTTTCAAAGTATTTTTCTTCAGATTTTGGCCTGTAATTGGTTTTTTTCGTGTTATATAATATTTGATGCAAAATATATAAATAGATTTGTATCTCGAATGTATTTTCATTGATATACTTTTCATCAAGTATCATATAGCACGAAAAAAAATAATTACGGTCAAAGTAAAAAAAAAAATACTTTGAAAAGTCAAACATGCACAGATGCACTTATATTTTGGGACGAAGGGAGTAAATTTTTTTTCCTCAAGTAGCATTAAGATTTGTGCATCTCCATTTACCCTTTTGCATTTCAATACGTATTTTTTTTGAACGACTATTAACACTCTAGCAAGAAGATAGAGGAAAGAAAAAAAGAAAAGAAAATGAACATACAGTTAAGCTACAAGTGAATAAGGATTAACTATCCAATCTAACCAACCGGAAATCGGAGTGTTTATCTTATGAATAATCCACGAGTGAGATAATACTTTGATTTCTTCGCTTAACGCATTTCAATACGTAATTCATAAGTTATAATTAGCATTTATTTCTTAATGATACATAGAATTGTTTGGTAATTTCCACAAATAATTAATTAGGTTAGGAGCAAGGACTCAAGGAATACTAGTACTGTTTTCCTCAACAAATAAATGTCAGGGTTTTTAGGGACAAGTTTCCTCACGTATAAAGAAATGTTTTTTTCTTCGAAAGAGTACGTGTAACCTAGTCATTTAATAGATAAGATCGCATTTTCTTTTTACATGTGTATTGTCTTATAGTTTGTAACAACTATATGGTATCGAAAAAATTTTAAATTGTGTACCCTACCTTATGGTTACTTTAAGCTTACCCGTTGATTATTGGTTGAAAGCATCATTAGTGCCATCTTATGTCATGGGATGATGAGTAGCTAGTCGATGTCATATCATTTGCTTAGTTTATTAATCTCTTATGTTAGGTGCTATTAGCGGTGTTTTAAAAGGCGCGGCGTCGTTAAGGCCAGGGACGGAGCCAAGGGGGTGCCCGCGGGTGCACGTGCACCCCATGGATTTTTTTGATATAGTGTTAATTTTTTTAAAAAATTATCGATTTTACTTAAATGTATCTTAAATGCACCCGGTGCATTAAATGTGTATCTAGTATTATTTAGTTCGTATACTTTAAATATAAAATTTTGTAAACGCCCAAAGATAAAACAAGTTTAATAAATTAAAGTACAAAAACCCAAAGATGAAATAGGTTTATTAATGGAACAAGTTTATTCATCATCCTAACAATTTACAAAATCCAAAATTTAACCAACACACAAAGATGAAACAGGTTCATAAGACGTAACATATACCTTTCATTTGTTTATTATGTCTTTTAAAGTTTTCATGTTTTGATTTTTTGTATGAAATCTTGACTAATTTGTTGGTTCCGTATATTATATCATTATCAATAAGGGCTTAGGGCAATAAGAATAAGTGAATAACTATACAATTTCTATTAAGACAAATAGGGATAATAAGTTTAAGTGATAGTCAACAATATATTAGAATATGAATAGCACCCCAATTGTGTTGTCATGGGGCATTTTTATTGTTGTCGTAGTTACAATATATATGAAAAGTAGTGCTTAATTGAAGTTGGCTTTAGTCTTGCCTGTTGCTACCGCTACGGTTGAAAGATGTTTTTTTATTTATTTATTATTTAATGAAGCTCATTAAAACAGATTTGCGAAATCGGATAGGTGATGATTATTTTAACGACGCTTTAACTTGTGTGCTATAGAGAAAGAAAAACTTATTAATATTAAAAATGGGGGTGCACGTAAGTGTTATTTTGCTAAGGGAGATCGTAGGATCACTAATTGGAAGGTAATATGTTCATTTATTTATCGTTTTAATGAAATCTTCGTTTTAATTCACGTTTTAACTCTATTATATTACAGTTCAAAAAAATTTGTGCACCTGGTCACATTTCTTTCTGGCTCCGTCCCTGGTTAAGGCGTGAGACGTGACATTCACGTTTCGATCAAGACATCAGCTATACGCGTGACGTGAGATAAGGTGTGAAAAAATGTGATAAGAAGCGGGACATGCCGTCGTTTTTGAATTCAACTACAATAATTTTTTTATTTATTTTTTTTTTTTTTAGAAATGAAAAAATCACATGCAAAGATAGTTTATTGACTTTATTCCTTATATATAACACTTTTGTAAATTCGATATATATGAAATATGATATAAACATATAAATCTATAAATATTTCAAATCTGTGCACTTTACATTACGTTTTAAAAGACATTGTGTCTTTATCATGACTTCTAAAATGTAAGGCTTGGCTATACTATCACGGTACACCTCACGCTATTTATAACCTTGAACATTAGTGATGTAAGTTTTCTTTTGGTAGCTTTATGCCTTTATCTCGGTCTTGGCCCTATTGCTTTAGAAAAGGCAAAATTTAAAGTTTTTTCCACAAGTCATCTGGAGCCTATTAACATAGCGCAACTTGGAACTTGCAAGTACATATGACATGCAAAAGTAGCACGCATTAGTAGAAAACTTTAGTTCTCATTGGACCGCAGTCTAGCGATCAACATCGTCTAGAAGGCAAATCATAGTAGTTCTAAAAAGTAGAAAACGATAGGGCTTAGATTCAAATTAACTTGAGACGTTTATGTCTTGTGTTACATGGCTCGACAAGGTGATTCTTAGGAGAATAACTAGTCCGTTAGAGAATCATCGAGATACATAGATTTTGTTATGAACATGACCGTTTTTGGGATTTGACCATATGCAAATATTTTGTAACCAATAATATTGAAGCCTTCGGATTAAACTTGTTCATTACAACAAAATTGACTTTTTGTGATTGAAGTTTTTGTGACACAAAAAATTGTCACTACTCTAACTTCTTAGCGACACAAAGTATGGGAAAATAAATCAAAATTTTGAGATTTATGAACTGTGTCACTAAAAGGCAAAAGACTTATCATTACATTTTTTGTGTCACTATAAATAAATTGTTACATACTTCTCTTTTCATACACTTTTTTAAGTGTAGGAAGAACATCTAAAATAATTTAGTAACATACCTTAGGAAGAAAAAAAAAAAAAACAAAAAAACAAAAAAACAAAACTTTTGTTGACATTTTTACATGTAGCGACAATGTTTTTTACTTTAAGTGGCACCTTTTATGTGTCACTAAACAATTCTTTATTGTATTGGTTACTTAAAGATGTATCGTATTCATTAGTGCATAGACTTTTTGGCAAAGCTTGAAGTATATTTGAAAATTACATTGTTAAATATAAAGTCTTTCATTGGTGCGTAGACTCTGTGCGTAGACAAAAGGCATATGACACGATGATTTGATTATGTTCTGATTATGTTCGCTAGAGGCAATATTCAGTCGGCTACGGAAGACTACAATTGTGTCAATCAATTATGTCTTCCATGCAGGTGTATTGGGTTTATGTTTTTATTCTTCCGGTTGGTATTATAAGCGACATTGAGCAATTGATGTGTGGTTTTTTATGGTGCCAAGGATAGATGAAACGTAGGAAAGCGAAGGTAGCTTAGGATGATGTGTGTTTACCAAAGATTGAGGGCGGTTTAGGCATTCGAAAGCTTGAATGTTATAATATTGCTTTGATGTCTTCTCACATTTGGAAGATCCTTACTAACAAGGAATCATTGTTGTTACGTCCCAAACGACTCAATTATTATTTTTTTTAACACGAGAATGTTACTGACTTTGACCTTCTGTTACTTCTTGAGTATTCATTTATACTTCTAATAAGAACTAAACTTTGAAATTATTTTTAGGCAAAATTGCATATATATCTCTCCCAAAATGAATAATTGCATATATATCATTTGTACAAGTTTTTTATGCACATAATACAATAGTTTTTATGCATCCTTTGGATATATATGCAATTATGCATTTTCGGAAGGATATATATGCAAAAACCCCTTTTTTTTAAATGAAACTAGATTCAAATACATTCAAAACGACGGGTGATACGACTTCTAACAACTTATGGTTGATTTTATACAAAACATACAAAAACAACAAAACCGAAAGTGCACTATTACACCTCTTGTGCACTAAAGGACTCCTCTTATGCACTAAAAAACCCTTATTGTGCACTATTTTTCTCAAAATGACCTGTAACACCTTAAAACGTGAAATCAACACTATAGATATATATTTAAACACATGTAATCCACATCAGACTAAAAACATACCATATACATGGTTTTTCGAAAATCTTGACCCGTTGACCCAAAATGGGTTAAAATGGACTTTGTCCTAAACACCCATTTTTCTGCATACCCTTTTTCTGCACTTTTGACCTATTTTTCGGAAAACAACTTCTATAGCATGACATAACACAACATAAAACACATAAAAATGCATAAGCATGGTCTCTAAGACCCGCAGAAATGTACTTTGCAAACTGACGGGTTTTATGCCAAATACCCATTTTGACCCATTTTGCATACAACTGATAAACAAAACACATGACATATGATTAACCAAATAGAAAACATCCCATTCATTACCATAACTATTTAGAAAGATATTCACGAGGTTTATTACCCATAACATTCAAAATGGGTAAGAATGGCTAGTTGCCAAACACCCTATATTGACCCATTTTCCTAAAATACATACACAACATACATAAATTACTCAATACAAGACACAACCTAGACATACTACTTATAAACCGTGTTTATTATCCATTTTCAAGACTTTTAACATGACACTTATGACTGGTGTTTACCAAAATATGTTGACAACACTTTGGGGGCTTCCAAACTTTAACCGAGCATAGTCCAAGAGCTTACTAGTTGTCTATAAGCAAAATGAGCAAGATCCTACTTCCACATATTCCATCCTTAAGCTTTCTCCTTAACTTATTTGGCTACGTTGGAACCTAAAAAAATAGCACAACTAAACATGTGAGCGAAAATGCTTAGTAAGTGATGGCATAACAACTACAATTTGCAAAACATAAAATCTTATCGTACTACATGACAAATCTATCGACTAGCTCTACGAATGGTATAGAAGCACTCACCTCACACCAACAAAGTTGGCCTACATGTTCATCCGAAAGGAATGAACGTACCATAGTTAGCATAAAAACTAACCAACTACACCTAGTAATGGATCCAAAACTAACTACCTCGCTTCTATACCATACACATCAACATTATCACAAAGATATATGATAAAGCTACAATTTATTTTATAACTAATTACTTACCTTAACACCACAACTAGTCTATTAGCCAAACGCCAATCCTCTAACACCTCTAACACTTGATGCCTAAAAATATTATAAAGATGCATTAGCATACTAACTCAAACATTTCATGATTAGGGATCATTAATGAGTTCTATTCCATAACACTCTAAAATATTCATATTATCATCAATAGTGATTATTTATAAAAATCCTCAATTCTTCAATTTAGGTAAAAAGATCATAATTTCATTATAATTCACTATAGGGACTTCATCCCTCATCTCAATTACAAATCAATTTCATACAAACTTACATTTACCCAACACCCATATCTACAACTCATGAACCCTAAATTCAAAACACAAGATTACTTCAAGATAGATACACTTACTTATGGGGATTGTATCTAAGATCAAGTCTCTTGATTATCTCGCAAACTCTTGAACAAGATTTACTCTTAATCCGGTCTTTCTCCATTTTCTCTCTTGCTATATTCTACACACATATGCACACCAAACATAAGTCTGGAACTTATGAGACGGTTAACAAGTCAACCATTTCTTTAGTTATAGAATTTCTGGTGGGAGTTTGAACTCTTGGCAGTTTCAGCCTCTCTCTCTTTTTTTGTGATATTTGTGACACATTTAACTTTCTAAACCCCCATTAACATAATACAATAAATTTATAGTGGACTAACAGGTTTGACTAGCCAATCACGTAAAGCGTTCAAACTTATAAAAGTCGTAGTCAAACTATTTCAATGGAATTCTTGTAATTAAAATACCTAAACCGGTTTCGGGGTGTTACAATTGTGCGTTCGGTGAATTCACTCCTACAAACTTAAAATAGGAGTTTTTGAGATGTCAAACTTGTGGCTAATGTGAGTTGGGATGGCGTAAGCTGCTACAAATTTGTAACATTATTCGACCACGTATTTGGTTTATCATTTTTAATCTCATTAGTGACTACTCGTGCAATTCATAATGCTGGAATTCCCATTCACGCAAAGGTGGCTGATGTAATTTCAAACGACGCATGGTCATGGCCTGGTAATTGATGGATTGCATTATTTTTCTCGGTTAGCACTGTTTGGAAAACAATTAGGGAATGGGGTACTGAAGTCCAATGGTCGTATATAGTGTGGTCTCAATATTGCATTCTACGACACGCTGCTCATTTGTAGCTTGGAGTCGTGTTGTGCAAATGACGGATATACATTGTATTTCGCCAACATGGAGTGATATTATGGGATGGATTTTGCCCATTGCATTGAAGAACAATGTGATTAGTATTGTGGGCCGGCTGATTGTCACTGCTTCTTCCTATTACATATGGCAAGAAAGAAATAATAGGTTGCATTCAAGTGGTGTTAGGGCTGTAGAGCACTTGGTGAATGTTATACTTAGAGATTGTGAGACTTTAGCTTGTGTCTAGCATGTATAAGAGGAATGCTAGAGTTGTTAAATTCAAAACCACATGGAATATTGCTACTGATTGAGCTTCCTTGAAACTATTGGGCGTTTTGATTAGAAGCACTACTTTAATTGATTTATTTTCAAGTTAAGTCTTCTAATTAGCGGTTGTTGTGACTTTGAGCTTGTTTAAAGCACGTAATTTCTTTCCTTTAGAGTGGTTCATAACCATTCACTTGTGTACCGAATTTCTTTATTAATATATTCACTGGTTATAATCCCTTTACCCAAAAAAGTCAATTGCCCATTTTCCACACCCTTTTATATAACCTTGTTTGTGATGGTGAGTGTTCATAAAATGTCGTCATATTTCAAACCAAATTGATATGAAGGACTCATTGATGTGGAATCAACGATAAGATGAGCTCCTTCCATTAGAATCTTGAATGTTATTTTTTTTTTTTTGGTTTTGAAAGAAGATGAAGACCCTATACATAGACTAATTATTTTCGAGCATGGCACTTAATTCTAGTGTATCAAGATATCCTTTCAAGGTGATTGGGGTACCGAGTTTTTCGCTGCTTAATTAAGTCTAACAGATTACTTGAGTTATTAATCGTGTTAGTCGTATTTTCCTATGTGGTAGGCCCGATTATTGTCATGTATGTTAGGCCCATTGTACTAGGTTATGTTGTGTATATATACTCTGTGGAAAACTAGAAGGGGGGTTGAATAGTTTACCATTTAAAAACTTTAAACTTGTTGTATCAAATGTCCATTTTTAGCTTGTTCTAATATGAAAGATGTTACTTGTAGTTTATGGCTAACATAACTTAAAACATGTTATCACACAAGTACAATCAACAAGTCACAAGACAAACAATCACATAATGCAAACATTAAAGTAAAGCAATAAGTAAAAGGAAAGTGCAAACCGAACACGAGGATTTATAGTGGTTCGGTTACGTATCTCCTCTCCGCCCTACTCCACTCCTCGAGTACCAAACTCGAGAGTTACTTCACTAGATCAACAACCACCCTTCTCGGCGGAGAAAACCTTACAGTCGTCGCTTACACTTTATCCGGTACAAAGCTAGATACCGAGTTCTTTTACAAGGTACGACTACTCCTATCGTCGCTTATACAAAATTTTCGACACTAAGCTAAATGTCGAGTTCTTTACCAAGGGTACAACCACTCCCGCTATGTTTTGTGGCCCAACATAAAAACCTTGTGTTTTATGGCACAAACACATAAACCATCTAATCTATATTGTGATGATACAATGATGATCCATGACATAAAAGTCTAATGGATATGCATGCCTAATCTACATGAACTTCTTGAATAAGGAGTCCTCAACCATTGAGGATGTCAAGTGCCCTTGAATCTTCATATATTGGAATGCTTTAATGAATGATGACTTCAAGATCTTGTGACCTTCTTGGTGGATCATGAAGTATGATATTCTTACAACAATGATGAATGTTAGAAGCATTATGATCATTATGGAAATGGTGACTCATGTGTGTTTCTACATGGTTTCCTATATATCTATGTGTGTGTAGTTTTTCATCAAGTTTGCAAGTAAACTATGAACTCCTATTTATAAGCAAACTTACAAAGGGGTTTTCCAAAACCATGTTCCAAAACTAACAAAGATAAAACCATGTTCCAAAACCATGTTCCAAATATATTTATCTTTAGTCAAATCAAGATCTTCCAAGTCAACACACAATATGTCAAATCAAGATCTTCTAAGTCAACACACAATATGTCAAATCAAGATTCTATGACATCTCATACAAGATGTATGACACAATGTCTTTCTATATTTATGTCTAGTCTAATCAAGATCTTTCCAAATTTAGTTTTCCATTTTATGAAAAATACATTTAGACAAATGTATATACTTACTTAAAAAGGTAAGTTACTTGTATAAAAAATATATTAGCTAGCTATATAATATTTAGTAAGTTACTAAAAATGTTTTATGCACTTATGTTGTTATAAGACACATTTTTATATATTGTAAACTTACTAATATTATCTAGACACCTAATGTGGCACTTATTCTATTTAACACCTAAAGTGTACTTTGACACCTAAAATACTTAAAGACTCCTAAAGTATTTTAGTCATTCTAAATGGTTGGTCAAGGGGTTTGATCATAATGCTACATAACAAACATGTACGAACCTGTGTTGTAGCATACGGCGACTCGAGACGTTGAGAGGTGTTGAATGTATGTTAAGACAAACTATGATTACAAGTAACTTGTACATTTTATGTTATGTATCAAGTTATACGTTTGTCATCAATCAAAAAAACATGACTGTATAGATTAAATATCGTAATATTTGCACTAACATTCTCCTCCTTTTTTATGATGACAAAATATGTAAATGTGATAGAACACAAAATGTAAAAAGTTACTTGTGTCCGTAAAACTTACTTGTATCCGCAACACCTTCTACATTTCCTTCTCCGTTTACACTCTTCTCCCCCTTTTGTCGAAACAAAAAGGGGTGTGTCCTTGGAGTTAACTTAATTTCTCCCTGAAATGGCGAGCTTGCATCATCCCTAGTGAAGTTAATTCTTCAACTCCAATTTCCTAAGGTTGTTGCATCCCTTAGGTTGTTAGCGGATCCATGGATCATATTAAGTTCCTTGACCTACATCAAGGTTAATGTTGTGTAACATAAAAATTATACGAAAAATGCATGGTGAATAAAATGCATGTTGGACTATGTTGACTTATCTCCTTCTTTTTGTCGAAACACAAAAGTGTGTCGAAGAATGAGAATAAAGATAAATGCGTGCATGCTTCCCCTAGATTGTAGCTCCCCCTTGATCAATACTCCCCATTGCTAGGGTCCCAACGTATATGACACAAGAAATAAGAAAGCTACAAAAACAAAGGTTAGTGCATGATTAGCTCCCCCTTGATCAATACTCCCCGTTGCTAGGGTACCAACGTATATGATGCAAGGATAAGAAAGCTACAAAAGAAACAAAGGTTAGTGTATGATCGACTCCCCCTTGATCAATACTCCTCGTTGCTAGGGTACCAACGTATATGATGCAAGGATGAAGAATCCTACAAAATAAAGGTTAGTATAAGAAAATAATTTTCCTATGCTTGACGGAAGCTCCCCTTGTTTTAGGGCGTCAATATGAACCTACAAAACAAAAGTTAGTATAGTGGAAATTTTGTCTTTAGACAAGCATGTCGTCTACAACAACGTGTATAGAAGATGCAATATGAGTGCTTGATGGATATTCCTCCTACGTCAAGAAGCACCTATAATGAAAGAAGGAAAATATTCGATGCAAACATCATCCTTAGATGATTATGCTATATACGATCGAGCGTATATAATGGTGAACCTACAATGAAAGAGTTAGTGCAATATATTTCATTTCAAAGAAAAGTAAGATGTAAATATATAAATGATATAAGCGACTCAAAGTAGAGAACCATGAAACCAAAAAATCTCATGAGGTGTATGCTTCTAAAAAGAAATGCAATCATAAGAAAAACGTGAATATAATATGATAGGAACCTACTAAGCAAAGCCTAGACAGAAGACATGAGGTTGAAATGATTAAAGAGGATGGTGCTAATGGTGGTGATGGGTAGACAACTATTTAAAGAATTAGAAGCTCGTGTGTATAGCAAATGTTCTAACGAAAGATAAAGATAGAACATATCGACTCATGCAATCCTAAAATTTACAACTCTAGGGATAAACAACGAATATGACTTTATCATCTACCAAAGATGATGTATCTTGCCATAGTACATGCTTGAATGGAATTGAAAGGAAGTGAGGACAATAAGCACCTAGGAACAAGAATTCCATATGAAAAGAGTAAAAAAAAATGCTAAATACCTATATGAGGATGAGAATGGCAGCATATGATGCGAGAGTGTTGGTTAGACCAACGTGTTGAGAAAGTGTTGGGAATGATGGCTTTGATTAATATATCGTTTGCACTGACAATGACGTGCATGTATGTGTCGAGTAAGAAGAGGATGAAATCCTATGATGGTGTTCTTGAAAATGAGGTTTTGAAGTCCTAGTTTTGAGAAAAGAATCCTAGACTCCATTTGGTTTAGTTTTTGGTTGTGGAAGTGAATAACTTTGTCAAACACATGATGTGTTTTTCACTTGATGAGATATTGGGGGTGAAAGAGGCTTGAACTATTAAAAAAGAGAAAAGGTCAAAGGCTTGAAGCACTTGTTGTTTTGTGAACCGACTTTAACTAAATGGAGTGTACATATGTGTTGGTATTTTAGGGTGTAAGAAACATGAGTAGATTTTCTTTAAATACAATTTGACAAAATACAAATATGTGAATGAATTTCTCTCCTCTTCAATAGGTGGACATCCAACATATTGTTTAGTGCATTGTATAAAGAATGATGATGAAGTGTTTAGGAGGTTATAGTTTAATGAAAATGATGAGCTTGGTAATGTTTTTGCGGATGTTGGTTAGCATACAAAGAACTTTATCCTTAAAGTCATGTAGCTCTTCTCTATCAATGCGAGATGATCGCATGACGAGGCATGTGGTTTTCTCAAAGGAGGTGGAAAGTATTAGAGTATTGTTATCAAGGTGATTTTGGAAAGCGGAAGCAATAATGCGAATTAGAAAGAGGTTGATTGAAAGATATCCAAACACAAATTTCAAATCTCTAAGACTCAATCCTATTAGCTATAAAACTATATGCAAGTGTAGGGGTTCCATAAAGCATATTACTAATCCACGTAGCAATAAAGGGATTATAGTTATGCTAGATGAGCATATAAAAGCTAGAACGAAGTGAGATGGCAAGTGATTAGTTCTCAATCCAATAAAACACATTTGTTAGTGACAAAAGATGTCAACAAGATAAAAATCTAAAGACATTATCTAATACAAACAACGCATTCGACTACTAGACATAAAGTTACCACATAGCAACAAATAATTATACTAAGCAATAGCATGACATTATTTAAAACACTTCATTGTGAAATTGTTTTGTTGTTAAGCTTAGACACTTAAGCATATAACAATCTATGTGATAAATTTGTATGATAAAACGTCTTCTAAATGTTTATCATACCAAGAGTACTTCTACAAATAATAAGTGCACACGAAGTGAACAAATAGTGTGACAAAGTTACGAAAGAGACAAGACGAAAAATTTATGCAACCCATGTTTAAACGATAACACTTTGGAGGAATTATTATATAGATCATCCTAAGCATGGATCTAATAAATGACAACAACATACACAAGCTTTCAAATATACGAATATCATACAAAAGCATCATGTACCAAAATGACATATCATGAGTTAACAAGTAACATGTTAATCATGCAAAACATCATATAAATAAAGAATGAAAATATCATACAAATCATGTTGATATATAGTAACACGAAACATATAAGCATGCAGGCATCATAAAGATATAACCAAGATTTATACATGAATCAATCAAATAGTTATCATGGTTATGTTAAGATGTCCAATCATATCAAACAAATAACATGTAATCGACACATGTATGTGTAATGCAAAAAGATTTTAATCTTTGTGTTTGGAATCTATGGTTGAATGATCTAAAGAGAGACATCTTTTATGTTGAGTTTGAGTATGTGTTATGAGAGTGATTTGATCATCAAAGACCAAGAGATGTGTTTGTGTGTGATAATGGAATATGTTAAGAACGTCCTCAAGAAAGCTCTTTGGAATAGGAATCTAAGTGAAATTACTAAATTCAATAGATCTTGTGTGTGCTATAGAGATGAGTAGAATAGGCATAGGGTTTGAATTGGGTTATGAGCAAGATTTGGTTATGATGAACACTTGAAAGGAAATAGAAACATATGGTGTCTTTCAATAAGTAGGGTTATCACATGGAATAAAGTCACCATGCTTATGAAAACAAGAATGACGAGATGATGAGGAGGCTCTAGATCCTAGAACTTGCAGATGTTGATTTGAGGTTTAATGAGACATATGCAGAAGTTAAAAGTATTGCTAATACTTTAATAACTTGTGAAAGTGATACTACTTAAACCTAGTGTAATTGAATGTGTGCTTCATGCTCATTTGATGGTGAAGTATCTAATCCTATAGGTGGTAAAGTATGGTTGACGACCGAGAGTGGATATGTGAAATGAGGTGGTGATTGCTTGACAACACTTGAAGCTTGGATATCTTCTTTGTGTTCTTCACTTGCTAGAAAGTGGAAAAGACGCATTTCATAATGAAATTCACTTGACTTTTGACGACATAGACAAATATGTTAATGAGTGTATGGATATGACAATTGCCCTTTGTTTCAAAGAGCGACACAAGGGTGAACATAGGTTTATGTATCATGAAAAGTGGTTTAATCTTAATGGGTTAGGTTGTAGTGGGGATGACATACTTGTTTTGTTACATTGTGGAATCTTCTTGTGAAGATGACTAGGTGGAGTTATTGGTGAAGATGATATTGACTCTTGGTTTCTTTGAGGGCATGGAAATGGATGACTCGATATTGATAGGACAAAGGATAACTCGGTTTCTCATTTCACATTGGTTGTTTGAAGTTTGAGTGATGAAAGGTTATGAGGAAGATGCTTGAAGTTTTGCTCATGTTTGTGAAGCTTATGGGTTGAGATATATCACAAGGTGAATGTGATGAGATGATGGTGAAAGAACAAGTGAACTTAAATGCTAAATGTTTAAGGATGAAAACCTATTGACATTTGTTTTTGTTCCTATTGATTGGGAGAGTACTATAATAAGTGTTCTAGTTGTGATGAGTGTTTTAACAAACATTGTTAAACTACTTGGGTGTTGAATTTCGGATATGAACTTTAATGACTATGGTAGTAAGTCAAGTTTACTTGAATATTTCGAACGAAATACTTAAGTTGTCAATCCTACTTACTTGAGATTGGATAGCATAAAAGGATAGCAAGACTCGATAATACATCTATAACTTAAGAGTAAGTTATAACTCGATGTAAATCCTTATCGTCTTGAAGGATGACACATTATTTTTATGTTAACCAAGTGAGGTAACATATGTAGATACAAGACAATATCTATAGTCATAAGTTGGACTTGTGATTCTGATATTGTATGTAATCTTTGCAAATAATGAGTCCGGATTTGTTAGGAAGTTGTCAAGTCACCAAATAAGTGAATGAAGGATGAGTTAGGGACGGAAGAATGTAGTGAATGTGTGTAGTGATCATAAATACTAAGTGGTTCGAGAATTGCAAGGAGAAAGTTTCCGGATTCCTTCCTTTAAGGAGAAAGGTATCTTGGATCATTTTTGCGAAATTTAGAAAGTGTTATTACAGATGATTATCCTATAGGTGTAAGTGAGAAGTCTTAATCCTAATAAGAGTGAACATCAGTGAGAAGAATCCTAGTGATGAAATTGAGTGATCTTAAGTGAGGGTCTTAAATGAAAATTTAAGAAGGAAGATGCAGGATTGGCGGAACCATACGAATACACAGACGAAACCCAGATTTTGGTTCCGCCTGGTCCGTTGGGCCAAATTCTGGAGTAACAAAAAATGCACTGGCGGAACCCAATATTTGGTTCCGCCAGTTCCGCCAGGTCTGAAAAAAGTGGCAGTCCACTATTTTGACCATCGAGACGATTTTCAAATTTTTCGAAAACTCCTAAAAACAAACTTTATACCATATCTGATTAGGAAATGCAAGAAATGGATGTAGAAACACTCTTACCAATAGACTTTGACCGGGGGCTAGCAAATTTCACTATACTTAGTGAAATATCCATAAACTTGAAAATTTGACAACATCCCAAATGTTGTCTACCTGCATATCCGTTAGTATAAGACAATGTACAAAGATAACAAAATATCCTAGAAGTACATATATCCATGAAACACATTATTTAACTACCAAATAGTTCAAATTTTAAGTAGTGCCAAACACTCCTTAACAATGGATATTTATTGACTCCCGAAACCTGTTCAAGTATCCTAATAATACTTGGAACATATGCACCTAATTAGATGTGATATATTAAAATCAAAAACACACATTCTAACCCATGTTAGCATATAGATTAAGCCGATGATTATGAGCTTACCATAAATGGAAATTAAGCCAAACATGGAAAATTGATAAAAACAAAGTGTTATCATCCAAGCATGATACGGTTAGTTTACATGATCAATCAAAGATAAGTTTCTATCTTATAGCACGACACATTCATTAAACATCATTGTAGAAGCATGTATATCATACACCATTTTACAAGAATACTACATGTTTAAAAATGTAGTGACTCATTTAGACGCGTGACCATATTCCAAGATATTTAATTAGTATTACTTAATTCTCATTCCTAAGTGAATTATGCAAAATAATCACATAACATATGCAAGGAAGAATATCTAAATCAATAAGCAATACAAACATAAATTTTCAACTTAGTACACACAATAGCAAATATCCTATTGTGTATAAACATGAATTAGACAAACAAGCAAATGAATATCATGACAAGATTGACACTCATGAATCACAAATAAACAAATGCAATCACAACTTTCAATAAGCAAATACCATATATGCATACAACTAAAACAAGTAGTCATTTAGCATAACATAAAAAGAAATATACTTTTCGTCACTTTGCGTTTAAATATGACGATGTATGCCAAGCTTGATTAGTTTCCTTTGTATATATTAATATCACAAAATTCTTTAGTTTCAAAGAAAATAATGTCAATGTTCAAAGGATACTAACTTATATTGCCCAACTCAAAAGTTTGAGTTTCTACGTTTAAACGAAACTTGATATTTTGAACACATTGAAGTATTTGGTTTAATCTTTTGACTTCAGTTTAGATTTAGGCCATAACATCATTTTTAAAAGAAAGTAGACACAATTCCCTTCAAATTGATAGGTGGCGCGACTCCTACGGACTTACGGTTAATTAGTTATGAATTTTTGAAGTTTACAAAAATTTTTGACTGTGCAGCCAAGGAACCCTCGTCCAAAGTGCAAGGAACCCTTCTGAGGGTTCCGCGGGATCCGCGGGGTCTGCTATAACAAATTTTCACAAAATGCTAAAAACATGTATTTCACAAAGCGAGAATATATAGGACTTACTAGATTTGTTAGTAAACATATAATACACCTATTTTAACATTATTTCTTCTTATGTGACTCATCTAATCATTTACGGAGGTGATTATTCAACTAAATTTTTGGTTATCCCAAGCACTCCTTTTAAAACCGTATTTTACGTACATTAGCTCTAACCACATAATTTGATTCTTACAAATTATAAAAAATATTTTCTTTTATTTTTCAAGGACACATTCAAGCTTGTATACAAAGTAACATTTAACAACAAAATTTCTAAGTATACTTAGCGAAACATTTTTCATATTATATTCCGCTTCAATGGTAATTTGATACATAGATCATACTCCAGTTTAAAAACCATTTGTTTTGAAAATAAGAGCTACGAGGCTCTAGTACCAATTGTGGAAAACTAGAAGGGGGGTTGAATAGTTTACCATTTAAAAACTTTAAACTTGTTGTATCAAATATTCATTTTTAGCTTGTTCTAATATGAAAGATGTTACTTGTAGTTTATGACTAACATAACTTAAACATGTTATCACACAAGTACAATCAACAAGTCACAACACAAACAATCACATAATGCAAACATTAAAGTAAAGCAATAAGTAAAAGGAAAGTGCAAACCGAACACGAGGATTTATAGTGGTTCGGTCACGGATCTCCTCTCCGCCCTACTCCACTCCTCGAGTACTCAACTCGAGAGTTACTTCACTAGATCAACAACCTTCATTCTCGGCGGAGAAAACCTTACAATCGTCGCTTACACTTTATCCGGTACAAAGCTAGATACCAAGTTCTTTTACAAGGTACAACCACTCCTATCGTTGCTTATACAATATTTCTGACACTAAGCTAGATGTCGAGTTATTTACCAAGCTCTCGCTATGTTTTGTGGCCCAACATAAAAACCTTGTGTTTTATGGCACAAACATATAAACCATCTAATCTATATTGTGATGATACAATGATGATCCATGACATAAAAGTCTAATGGATATGCATGCCTAATCTACATGAACTTCTTGAATAAGAAGTCTTCAACCATTGAAGATGTCAAGTGCCCTTGAATCTTCATATGTTGGAATGCTTTAATGAATGATGACTTCAAGATCTTGTGACCTTCTTGGTGGATCATGAAGTATGATATGCTTACAACAATGATGAATGTTAGAAGCATTATGATCATTATGGAAATGGTGACTCATGTATGTTTCTACATGGTTTCCTATATATCTATGTGTGTGTAGCTTTTCATCAAGTTTGCAAGTAAACTATGAACTCCTATTTATAGGCAAACTTACAAAGGGGTTTTCCAAAACCATGTTCCAAAACTAACAAAGATAAAACCATGTTCCAAAACCATGTTCCAAATATATTTATCTTTAGTCAAATCAAGATCTTCCAAGTCAACACAGAATATGTCAAATCAAGATCTTCTAAGTCAACACACAATATGTCAAATCAAGATTCTATGACATCTCTTACAAGATGTATGACACAATGTCTTTCTATATTTATGTCTAGTCTAATCAAGATCTTTCCAAATTTAGTTTTCCATTTTATGAAAAATACATTTAGACAAATGTATATACTAACTTAAAAAGGTAAGTTACTTGTATAAAAAATATATTAACTAGCTATATAATATTTAGTATGTTACTAAAAATGTTTTATGTACTTATGTTGTTATATGACATATTTTTATATATTATAAACTTACTAATATTATCTAGACACCTAATGTGGTACTTATTCTATTTAACACCTAAAGTGTACTTTGACACCTAAAATACTTAAAGACTCCTAAAGTATTTTAGTCATTCTAAATGGTTGGTCAAGGGGTTTGATCATAATGCTACATAACAAACATGTATGAACCTGTGTTGTAGCATACGACGACTCGAGACGTTGAGAGGTGTTGAATGTATGTTGAGACAAACTATGATTACAAGTAACTTGTACATTTTACGTTATGTATCAAGTTATACGTTTGTCATCAATCAAAACAAACGAGACTGTATAGATTAAATATCGTAATATTTGCACTAACATACTCGATTGATTATCAACAATAAGATACGAACATTCTTCACTATTCTACATGGTATCAGAGCATTTAATAGATCTGAGTCTAAATTGGGTGATGATGGTGATCCGGTTGTTGATCATATGTTATACGGAGTCTTGCTGGTTCCCTTCAGTATCTCACATTTACTAGACCTGATATTTCTTATACACTACAGCAGGTGTGTCTTTATATGCATGATCCTCGGGAGCCTCATTTCTCGGCTCTTAAACGGATTTTGCGGTATGTCAAGGGTACCTAAGACTATGGGTTACAGCTATTTTCGTCTTCTACTTTATCATATTTTTTTGAAAGGCAAAATATATATAAAGCGCAATAGCGCAACTAAATACAAACCGAAGCATCCACCAAATCAACAAGATGATTAAAAGTAGGGGACCCTAAATTAGAAAATTACAACAACAAAACCTATGTTATACAACTAAACACACTTAATGACACAAGACACAAACAATACATACCACAAATGACATGCTACAATCCCACGAAAAATATATAGACATTACCTGACCCACTAATCCAAAAACAATATGACTAAGAGGTCCACCCATGACACAATCAATGCAAACCAAAAATTAACTATAGCTTTGAACACTACTGTCATCAAACAGCCAATCACACCATAAGCCTTAAGTTGCAGACCTTAGGATCTTTCCACTTTAGTACCACTGTAGACTGGACTTCAATACCACTGCAGACTGCATTTTAGTATCAATGTAGATCATAGAACCACTGACTTGCATACCTTAGAATCTATACCACACTGACTTGGAGACTTTAAACCACTGAATACCCACTGTAACATATTTGTATAAGTTTTCAGATTTGACATTTTAACGGATCAAAAAGCCAATGTTGCCAATTCATCACACTTTTCTTTGGTTGCTTATTCGGATACTGATTGGGCTGGTTG
This sequence comes from Artemisia argyi, assembly GCA_030686995.1. Lineage (NCBI taxonomy): Eukaryota > Viridiplantae > Streptophyta > Magnoliopsida > Asterales > Asteraceae > Artemisia > Artemisia argyi. The sequence continues at coordinate 188,952,737 of CM060684.1, forward strand.
CCCTACTACTCGAAGATCAACTTCTGGCTACTGTGTTTTTCTTGGCAACAACCTCCTCTCATGGTCTCTAAGCATCAACCGACGCTTTCTCGTTCTAGTGCAGAAGCTAAGTATCGTGGTGTTGCCAATGCTGTTGTTGAGACCTGTTGGTTGTGAAACCTGCTACGTGAGCTGCATACGCCTTTGTCTTCCGCTACGCTTGTCTACTGCGATAATGTGAGTGTTGTATACTTATCTACTAATTCGGTTCAGCATCAACGTACTAAGCATATAGAGATTGATATTTATTTTGTACGCGATTTGGTTGTTGCTGGTCAAGTTAGAGTTCTTCATGTACCATCAAGATGTCAGTATGCATATATTTTTACCAAAGACTTACCAAGAGCTTTATTTGAGGAATTTTGAACTAGTTTGAATGTTCGGTGTCATCTCGCTCAAACTGCGGGGAGTGTTAGTCGTATTTTCCTATGGGCTAGGCCCGATTATTGTCATGTATGTTAGGCCCATTGTACTAGGTAATTTTGTATATATATACTCGATTGATTATCAATAATAAGATACGAACATTCTTCACTATCCTACAAATCGATCTTCATATATATACGAAGACCGAGCTTAGTTTTCCTATTATAACAAATTAAACCCGAAATTTCACATTTCAAATTTATAAAATAAGCGTATAATTTGCTGACTACGTCAAGCAAGGTTAACCCTTGATATTACAAGGAAAATTTCTAGTAATGCTAAGAGAAATAATACACATCTCCACTTGAACGAAGTAATACGAAAAAACTTACAAAATAAGTTTTTTCTAGCAAAGCCTCTTGTTTGATATTTATTGGCACTTACGTATACTACCTACAAGTAGTTTTCTAACAATAATACTCGTATTAAATGAGAGCTTAATTATCATTTGCTTGTTTCCTAGAACTTGCACATGTACATCCCCACAAGAAAAATATATAAAAAACGACCTTGACTTCTTAAAAATATTTCTATAAAAACTTGAATCCATCTTGGGTTCTTCATTCGCTTGACTAATACAAGACTTTGTTAATAACAATTGTCTGTGGAGTGTAGCATTGCTGGTTATCAAAGTTTTGCAAGACTTGGTTAATAACAATGGTCGAGACTTCTCTTGGCATTGATCTTAACGCCATCCCAATCCACAAAGCAGATGATCATACCCCGGTAAGTAGTACAATATATCATATGTATATATTTGGTTATATTAAGTAAAATCAAATAAGAAGATATAAAATTATGAGAAGTGTAGTGATTTAAATGATCATTCACTACATTACATTATTGAGCAGGTTTAAATTTTATTTTTTTTAGAACGGCTAGTTAGTAGTTAATGATTCGAGTCGTACAGTACATCCAAGCCGGCGGTATGCCTTCCTCGAACCTTCGCCTTAGGGGAATAAATCCCACTCTTTTTTCGCTTCGCCTAGGAGGAAAACCCCATTGGCAGGACTCGAGCCCGATCTGAGACCTCCGAGGCAAAGGAGATGCGCTAACAGTTTAATTTTATCTGACAATGTTGGCGAGTTCACTATATGTATATGTGTGTATATATATATATATATATATATATATATATATATATATATATATATATATATATATATATATATATATATATATATATATATATATATATATATTATATCTTATCTTTTACATTTGTAACAGGATAGCAATGATGATAAGCTAAACCAAATGAACTTGGAGAACAAGAAGCTAAAGCAGATGCTAACACTTGTTTTGGACAAACATAACTCACTTCAAAACCATGTTAGCAAATTAATGCAAGACCGTAATTTATTAACATCTAGTCCAAATAAAAGGAAGTCTGGTGAGTGTGATGAGTGCAACACAAGTGCAAGCACTGAGAATCATCATCAAGGATCGTTAAAAAGGCTAAACAACGGCAGTACAAGAGTTTATACAAGAGTGGATCCATCTGATAAATCCTTGGTACTTTACACGGCTAGCTATCAATCTAATTTTAAGAACTAAACATTCTGAATGAGCTATGGAACTGAATTTAGGGTTTGTTAAATGTGTTTTAGGTGGTAATGGATGGATATCAATGGAGAAAATATGGGCAGAAGGTGACCAGAGATAACCCTTCTCCTAGAGCTTATTACAAGTGCTCTTTCGCACCATCTTGCCCCGTAAAAAAGAAGGTGATCTATCTTTGTATCTTTAATGAATTATTGAAAAACTAAAAATTAACGCTGTTCCTAGAATAATTGGTGACAAAAACGACGAAAATCCCTTGCTAAGTAGTACTTTAATTCAGCAATGAATTTGGTGGTTATTGATTTGGCATAGGCTAAATGTGACAGACTAGGTTCATAACTGAGACTAGCTAGAGGCCTTTGGTCTAGTGGTATGTGAGTTGTCCACCAACTTAGTAGTTGTGGGTTCAAGCCTCGCTAGAGGCATTTGTGAGCTAGGTGGTATATGTGTGAAAAAATTGGCGTTCTAAAAAAAAAAGTAATCATCCTGTAAAAAATCGGCGGGTTTATAATTAAAATTACGCTGACTTAAAGAAAAACTTTTAAAGGATTAACTAAATCTAGCTCAGCTGTTTTATGATAATTAAAAAGATTATCATTTGTACTTAAACATTTTTTGGAGTAATACATTTACCGGAGAAACCCTTTACCCAAAAAAGATTATAATTAAGCAGCACACTTGTAACAATTTATTTCACTTTGAGGATCAAGCAAAGCAATATCTACCACTACTTTAGCTAATTTTGTATGCTTCATATTCAGGTACAAAGAAGTTTGGATGAACCCGATCTCCTAGTCACCATTTATGAAGGCGAACACAACCATAAAAGCACCGACAATGAACACGAGACTCAGACTAGTAAAGCAAGGTTCAACTCTCCAATGGAGTTGGGAAAATTTGATGATACATTAGTTGAACAAATGGCTAATTCTTTAAGAAGAAATCCTGATTTTATAGAAGAGCTTGCTGAGGCAATATCCTCCAAGATTTTCGAAAATGATTTGCTTTAACTATAATGATTTCAAAATAGTTACGTTGTGCACATATACTATACCTCAACACATGTTTATGGGTTGTTCGATCCATATGTAGATAACTTAACCTAACGATATCATATACTCGTCTTGGTAAAGTTCTTCAATATGAGAGACATTTTCACATTATCATTAGATAAAAATCACCAAAACAACTATATATATGAATATTGGCAAACTAGTTGTATCTGTTTTTATTAAGACCATCTATGGTAAGAGCATCTTCCACGCGTGAAGACCATGGCGTCACGCATAGTGCTTGTAACACACTTGAAGGTTCATGCGTGGTTGGTGGTTTTGTGTTCGTGGTTATCTTCTCTGAACCATGATGAGGCAGGCTTTTTGTTTGTCAGTGAATTATACGGGGTACATTTGCGTTTTAATGTGGTAGAATTACTAGTGAAGTTTGGTGGCTGGTCTAATGTTAAAAGTACGTGTATGCTTATATGACGCTAATATATATATATATATATATATATATATATATATATATATATATATATATATATATATATATATATATATATATATATCATATATCATAGGACCACATGCACCACCTTGCTACTTCCGGTCTGAGTAATAGCTAGTGTGTAATCGTCTATATGACTTCACCACAAAAGATTCGAATGCAATAGGAACATAAATTTAAATAATGCACGATTAAGTACCTACAATATTATTTTTCTATCTCTTAGTCAAGACTTTGTACTTTTAAAACATATCTTTCTCTAAAGAAAATTCAAAAGGGGAACATATCATTACATTCTAACTAACAAATGATATGACGTCAACATTGCTAATTGCAATGACAACATAGGATGACATACGACTTACGATAGTTTATAATAGCATAGTTAACACCCAAGAGGCACGAAAAAAATGTTTTAGAAATATATACATGACAGGTATTATAGTCACGTACTTACAAGAATTTTAACTTTCGACGACACCATAAATTTAAAAAGGTGTCATTAGGCCCACTATTTCCACTCAGTTTTTGTCAAATGTTGATTGTGGGACCCATTAGTTTTAGCGACTGTCGTCACTAAATTGTTTTTCAATTTATCAATTTTCTTTTTGTCATCAACACTTGTTAAAATTTTGGGTTTTTAAAGTTTGGCGACAACAATGTTGTCGCTAAACATATATTCCAATTAAATTATTTTTATTTTGTCATAGAAACATTTAGAAAAAATGAAACACTGATATTTAATTTTGTCATAGATTTAAATATACCAATGTATTTATGTATTTATTAATTTTGTAATTTCCTAACTTATCACTAATTTACAAAACATTATATATTGATAAAGCCTTTGACCATTCCTGTTCCGGAGTTAAACCGTCCATTGTTATTTGTGATTTGTGAATATTGACAATCGGGTTTTGTGAGAATCAAGAATGTATGTGTAAAATGAGACAGGAATGATTTTGTGAGAATGATTTTTGTGAGAATATTGATAAGAAAAAAATGTGGGGACATAATCCCGTCGACGGGAAAAAACAGGCGGGAAAAATCCTGCCACTTTATTGGCCAGTATTTTATTATAAATAATTAAATAACCCTTACCGTCGACATGTCGACGGGAATTTATGGCAAAAACCATAATTAATGTTAATTAAACATTAATTACACTAATATTATTGATTAATATTGTCCCGTCGACATGTCGACGGGACCATATTGGCGGGACAAATTCCCGCTCGAGTTTTGGCAATTATTGAGGATGAAAAGTTTGACCAATATGGTCCCGTCGACATGTCGACGGGATCATATTAACCCGAAAAATTCAACGCACTTGGCCTCGGTCAATCGGATTTTTTGTCGTTTACTGCACTGTCCCGTCGACATTGTGTCGACGGGAATACCTTTGTCGCCTGTTCTCCTGTTTCTTGTAGTGAAGATGAAGACCCTTGTATGCTAGTTATTTTCGGACATGGCTCCATGTATCATGATTTCCTTATAAGATTATCGAATTTTTGGCTGGTTAAGTCTATGAAAGGATTCAGCTTACCGATCGTCGTAATAATGAGGACTGAGCTAAGTTTTCTTACTGATAATCATCTAACAAATAATATTTTGTATTTGATGTAGCGAGTAGCTACAGGTTAGACAATTTGTGATACGTATTGTCGGACGTAGGATTGGCATAATATGGTTTACCTGACCAGAATGTTGAGAAGAACAATTCTCGACTCTTTTCTATTAAAATTCAATAATCAAAACGTACATCAGAATGTGAAAAGTATGCTCTATTTAAAGGAGAAAATAGGTCGGTCCTATAAATTGATAAAAGGAAACTAAAACCCTGTAATTAAAATAAAGACTCCTTATATAAAAACTCCTAATTAAATAAAACTTGGGCTTCAAGCTTATAAACTTGGGCCGCAAACTTATAATTCGTGTACTGCATCAGTATTTATAGTGGTCACTGTAAAGTTATGTTAACCCTTTGATTTGCAATAAAATTAACTTCTAGTACTGTCAAGAGAAATATAATACACATCCAATTGAATCGAATGAATATGAAAAGCTTATTAAATAAGTTTTCTCAGACAAGCAATGCGTATACGCAACAACATGTATATTTCTAACAATATATATTAAATGAGAGCTTACCATCGAGCTTCTTTCCTCGAACTTGCATTGTGTCATCCCCAGCAAAGGAAATTTAATACAAAGACCATGACTTTCCTATCCATATTTCTATAAAAACTTGAATCCATCTTGGGTTCTTCATTCTCTTGATTAATACAAGACTTTTTGTTAATAACAATTGCGCTTCGCTTGTTATCAACGTTTTACAAGACTTGGATAAAACAATGGTTGAGACTTCTCTTGGCATTGATCTTAACGTCACCCCTTTCCACATAACCGATGATACCCCGGTAAGTATATCATATCATATGCACAAATCTGGTTATATGAAGTAAGATCAAATAAGAAGATTACTATACGTTGCATTATTAAGTATCACAGATAATGTAAATCGTTTACATTATCGTGTTATTTTTGTTTTCCACAAACTTGATATGTAGTTTTGTACTTGATCCTACGAGGGCTCTACACTATATGTATATGCTTCTTCTAGCAAAACGTTGATAGCTGACAACGTTGACTTGCTCACAATATGTAATACTATATATATCTTACCTTTTATGTTATCAGAAAAACAATGAAGATAAGTTAAACCAGATTAACTTGGAGAACAAGAAGCTAAAGGAGATGCTAACACATGTTTTGGACAACCATAACTCACTTCAAAACCATATTGGCAAATTAATGCAAGACAGTAATTTCTTAGCATCTAGTCCGAATAAAAGGAAGTTTGGTGAGTGCGACGAGTGCAACACAAGTGGGAGCACTGAGAATCATCATCAAGGATCATTAAAAAGGCCAAACAACGGCGTTACAAGAGTTTATACACGAACGGATCCATCTGATAAATCCTTGGTACTTTACATGGCTAGCTATCAATCTAATTTTAAGAACTAAACATTCTGAGTGAGCTATGGAACTGAATTTAGGGTTTGTTAAATGTGTTTTAGGTGGTAAAGGATGGATATCAATGGAGAAAATATGGGCAGAAGGTGACCAGAGATAACCCTTCTCCTAGAGCTTATTATAAGTGCTCTTTCGCACCATCTTGCCCCGTAAAAAAGAAGGTGATTTATCTATGCACTTTAAGAAGTTATTGAAAAACTAAAAATTAACGCTGTTCCTAGAATAATTGTTGACAACAGCGACGTAAGTCCCTTGCTTACTTTAGCAATGAATTTGGTGGTTGTTGATGTGGTATAAGCTAAAAGTGGCCGAGTTGATTCAGAACTGAGAGTAGCTAGCACCACAAGGAAAAGTGGGACGTGCGACGAAGGCTTTGGCGAGGACATGCATGTCCTCACTGAAAGCCGTCAAACGACAAAAAATCCAAGTTTCTGGCCTTGCCCATCCCAAAAAGTGAAGAAAATTTGACCAAAAACTTTTGGCGAGGACATATCCTCGCCAAAAAGTTGACTTTATTTTACTTTTTTTCTTCTTTTTCATTTTCATTAATTATTTCCTCATAATTTTTCCCGCCAAAAGTTTTGACCAAAGTTGACCACTTAATCATAACTTAATAGCAGTTGTTGGCTATGAACAAGTGACATGGCTTTGCCTTTAGTGAGGACATGTCTTCGCCAAAAGCTTTGACCTAATGTTGGCCTTATTTATGGTAGCTAACGTTGTGTTTTTAAGAGGAAAAAAAAAGTAAGAGTGAAAAAAAGAGAAAGTAAAGTAAGATAAAGTAAGTAAAATGACTTTCACCACAAAAGTCGGGTGAAATTTTTATAACTAAAATATCACCACTTTCACTCACTTTGCTTCCTAAGAAAACCCATAGAACACAACTAAAGTCACTTTCACTTTCTTTCCTCCCTTTTACTTAACTTGAGAACGCAGTGTAAACAAATCAGTCGAGATGATATTGACTACACAATCTTATTTCTTCAAAACGATATCAAGAATGTTAACAGTCAGACTAATGTGGGTCTGTCCCGAGAGGTTGAAGTTGGAGACGAGTTTCAATATCATGTTGCGCTCGCTTTGATTGATACGATAATGAAATGGGTAAACCAACTGCTTAATATATTATGGTGCTAACAGGATCAATACAGAATAAACTTTAAAAGGGTTCAACTAAACCTAGATTGGCAGCTTAAGATACATAAAGATTATTAGCAACCCACTTATACCCAATATTGAACTTCACATACCATTAGATTATCTAAATTTGTATGCTTCGTATTTAGGTACAAAGAAGTTTGGATGAACCCGATCTCCTAGTCACGATTTATGAAGGCGAACACAACCACAAAAGCACCGATAATGAACATGAGACTCTGGCTAGTAAAGCAAGGTTCAACTCTCCAATGGAGCTTGGAAAATTTGATGATACATTAGTTGAACAGATGGCTAATTCTTTAAGAAGAAATCCAGATTTTATAGAAGATCTTGCTGAGGCTATTTCCTCCAAGATTTTCGAAAATGATTTACTTTAACCATATGACAATTTTAAAATAGTTAAGTTGTGCACATGTACTATGGGAGGTGATTTGCATACTCTCATTTTTTATTTGCATATATCAACATGTGCTATAAGTAATTGTACATTTATTATATGCTGCTTTTACAGATTGTACATTTGAGTGTGCAAATAAAAAATGAAAGTGTGACAATCAACTCCCATATACCTTGACACATTTTTATGCGTTGTTCGATCCATATATAAATAACTTAACCTAATGATATCATATACTCGGCTTGGTATATTTTCACATTATCAATAGATAAAAATCACCAAAAAAAAAATTGTATGAATAACGCCAAAAACAAATTCTATATGTTTTACCATCTTTAGTAAGAGCATCTTTCATGCGTGAAGTTCATGGAATCACGCGCCATGCTTGTTACACACTTGAAGGTTCTTGTGTGAGTGGTGGTTTTATGTGTTGGTTTCCTGGTGGGTGATTGTGTTGGTTTTGTGGTTAGCTTCACCGAATCGAATAAAAGTAGTGAAGCAGGTTTTTGTGTGTCTGTGTACTGTAGGGTGTAGTATGATAATGAAGGTGTTAACTACGTACTACGGAAGCAGGTACTTGTGTTTATGTGTGGTGTAGTATGATAATGAAGGTGTTAACTACGTATTACGGAAGTTTTGTGGTGGGTCTGATGATGTTGGAAGTGTATATTGATATGACGCTAATATATGATAGGACCACACCACCTTGCGTCCTTGCTACTTCCGGTCTTGGTAATAGCTGGTGTGTAATCCTCGGATAAGGATCATCTCTAGTCAACCTCTCTTGTTGATCATGTTCAACAAATTAAAATAATAATAATAATAATAATAATAATAATAATAATAATAATAATGAAATGTACGACCACTTTTTTTGAACTTATTTTACGACCACTAATAATTAAAACAAGAACCCATTATTTTACTTATTGTCACAATACTAGACGAATACTCGTACAAAACGACGTATATAGTAGCAAAGAATTATACTTGCGTACTTGTGGTTCATGTGTGACCCTTGATCAGGGACGTCCCATTGATTTCGAAGGCATGAGCCATAATTACAAGTATGTACGTAGCATTACTTGAAAATTTTGAATACATTCACTAACGGGCCAAAAGGTAAATTTTCACATAAGAAATACTGACGTTTATGATATTGTGATTTATTGCATTCTAGTAATGAATATGTTTAGGTAGTTTGAATATAAATTGTTGTATTAGATCTATATGATAACATTTGTTTACAATTTTATATGGTAATTAGTTAAGATTTATTAAATTTTATATGGTAATAAGTTGCATTAATTTTTTGAAGTTTTTAAGATTTCAAATTTTCAAAGTTCAAGAAAAAATTTATGCCATTTGTATGAAGTAAAGATTAATAACATGAGCGAATTAAATATGAGAGATCAATCCATGATCGTCTACATGACTTCCTATAAAACAGTTGAATGCAATAGGTACACAAATTTAAGTAATGCAAGATTAAATATTTTGGTGGGTGAATAGTCATTATCATAGACAGGTACAAAATCAATTTTCTATCTCTTAGTCAATAGACTTCATATCTATAAACCCAATCTCTCTCTCTAAAGAAAATTCAAAAGTGAAACAATTATCATTACATCATAACTAACAGATGATATGACATCAGCATTTTTTATTGCAATGACATGAGGAATTGAGGATGACATAATTTGGTTTAGCAGGTTGCAAAAACTTAAAGCAATTGTGAGTGGTTTTACAGGAACTTTTTTAAATGGTTTACTAAAATGACCAAAATATGTCACAATCAACCTTTTAACTTTGCATTCGCCCATATTATCGCCCAAATCTTCGCCCAAGACACTCCATGCTAACTACCAAAGTGGTTTCAATATTTTTATTTTATTTCCTTTTTATAATATTTCATGAAGTATATTAGCATGATATTGGCCGAAAGCCCTGTAACATTTATGATCTTTACATGTACTAAAACAATGTGTTGTCTTGATCGAATGGTGTGTTTTTGTAGTGGGTTAGTTCTAGTTTAATAATTTTACTCTTTTGTCCTTTGACTTGCTCCATTATTAGAGTTAGACAAGGGATGCTTTAGTCAATTGGCAACATGCACTACTTTATTTTTTAGCAAAAAGATTTACAGTATCATACACGTGTTAGTTGTTACATCACATGCCACCAACACTCATGTGAGTATCTGCTATATATAAAATGGTGTAGAACTTTTACTTTTTAAAGCCCAAGACAATTTAGATTTTAGACCTCGCATGGGCCCTCGTCCAAAACCAAAATACTCGCCCAAGAAAATTTGGAGCTCGCCCAAATACTCGAATTAACCCCTTCTCGCCAGATCCTCGTTCAAAACAATTTTGACTCGCCTTACACCTCGCCTAGGCCTCGCTCTAAACCCTCACCTTGCCAGCGCCCATCTTTCTGAATCACATGTATATTGATAAGTCTCGCTTATCTTTCGCCCAACACTCCTTTTATACACGTGTACGGGTAGAAACTAATCTAGTAATAGATCTAACGGATAATATCTAAAAAGTTCATTTTGGATAATTTTGTGTGCGAGTTTTATATCCGTAAAGTAGTTGTATAAAAAGTTCATTTAAGTAATTTACTCCAAAAACTTTCTTTCTGGTTTGTTCAAATCGGAAACACAGTCTTTAAATTTTAAAAAATCAGACGCAATTTAAGCGTGAAACTTTTTTATATCATCCGTTATCAAATTGAAATGACTAAAATACTATAAAAGTGAATATCAGAGAGGAAGAAAACCCAAGGACGGTTTTGTAATTTACTCTCAAGTTTATCGCATACATTATTCCCAAGAGGCAATACAAAATGGATTAGAAGTATACAAGATAGAGATTATAATAAAATCAACTAGGAGTCCTTATGATTTCTAATAGTACCAATGTACTTGGTCCCAAATTATGTTAAGTTACACTAACAAAGACCAAAAGCCAGTCAAGATTATAATCTCTTATTATGCATGCTTACCTATTGTTAGTGGAAAAAAGTGATGCAAAAGATAGATGCTAATGATAGTGACTGGACTAAAGTTAACAGTTTGGTCACATCCGACATCTACATGACCACAAAAATATGTTTTTAGCATCTGTTATAGTTAGGATATAAGTTTAGGGGGCTAGTTGTAGTTTAGCTCAAAATTAAAGAGGTTATTCATGTATTATGAAAGTTCCTAACCTCCTCAATTGTAGATTCCTTGTTCACCAAGGATTATGTTTCTCCCCCCTTATTCTCTATAAATAAGGATGAGGGAGCGAGGTTTTATTTGTACTTTCTTTTCTTGCTCTCATTTAATAAATTTTTGAGTGTAAATATATTTTGTGTGTGTTGGTGCCACTCGGCATTAAGGGATCATAACCCTTTGTCGAGGTCTTGTTGGAGTAGTTCTTGATTCGTGATACCGCTCTAGAAACAGGTTTGTTGGATTTCCTCCAACAATTGATATCAGAGACTTGTTCGAAAACAACGAATCACACATCGTGTAGAAAACTGAAACAAGAGAAACGACTAAACAAGGTTTGGTTTGTCGGTTTATGCGCAGTCATGGGAGAATTGGCGATGCGGGTTCGTTAACCGTTGGATTTCTACGAAATTCGAAGTGTAGGTTGAAGACACATAGATCTAGGATCTCACCCGAGGGATCTTGCATCAGAGCTTCCAGGAAGGAGAAATAGCTCACCGAAGTTACTGATCTGGTTGGCCTCTTGTTTGTCAATTTCGGTTATTGTTTGGCTATCGTTATGTAGATTACAAGGTTCAAGGTTTCTAGGTTTGCAAGTGAAGATTAATTGGGTAGCAAGTTTCTTAAAGTTGTCTTGCAAGGAGGTGGATCGATTCTCCTAGGGTTATAGGAAATCATTTTGTTTTGTCACAAGGTTCTTGGAGTTTCGGTTTTGAGCTTCAAAGGTAACAAGGTTTTACAAGAAGTTTCAACTTCAAGTTTTCGATTTCTTAGAATTCAAGTCTGGTGGTTCTTGGAAGACAAGTAAGGTTTAGCTTTATCTTGAGATTCAAGAACAATGATTACTTGGAGTACAAGGTATATCAAGGCTGTAGACTTGAGGTGAAAAGATCGAAGCTTTAGATTTTTCTAAAGATTAGTAGATCAATTATTACAAGAAAGTGGATTTAGTACACAACTTGTGAGACTTGTTGGTAAAGTTGGTTAAAAGCAACTTGACAAGGTTTGTAGCAAGGTTAAAAAAGAATGGCTAGTATGATTACTAGGTTAAACATCAAAAATATCGATGGGAATATTGTACAAAGATATGGAGGTTTAAAACAAGTTGGGTTCAAGCAACTTGGTCTTGGTGTTAAAACAAGGGTCCATGGAGTACATGTTCAAAAGTGTGTTTGGTTTGAGGTGGAAGTGCAGGGAGCTCAAGAAAATCATAAAGCTGATGTGATTCAGGTTAGTAATGATTATGCTGTCAAAGAAAGTTGGAGGCTAAACAACTTGAAGGAAAGACAAACACGAACTGCTTGGTAAATAAGCATCTAAAACTTGGTGCAAAGGTAGGGGCGGTCATTCTGAAAACCGGAGTACGTGGTCAAGAGGGTGTAAAGGGTAATGATGTTGAACGGTGTAGAGGTGACAGTAATATGGTTGCTTCAGGAGTTGTTAGAGTGATAAAAGAATATGCACATGAGTCATTGACTTTCAGGGATGCAGTTGCTTGTGAGGTAATTTCCAAGTGGATGGCTATAATGAAAAAAAGATATGGATACTAGGTCTGGTATATGTATGCTCAGCAACAGTTTCAGATGAAGTAGTGACAACAACTTCATATATTACTGGAAATATGCACCAAGTTTGTTCATATATCTATTCCTCTATATAGATTATATGGGGTTTACTTGTGAAATCAAGGATGAGATCTGGATTACCAAGGGTTTGTTGGATGAACCAAAGGAAATTATACTTGGTATGGAGATCTTCAGGACTCAGAGTGTTAATACTCTGAGGGTGTCAAGATTCAAATTTTCCAATGGGATGTCGGTTCGGATATTGTTGGGGAGACACTCTAAGCTGTCGTTAGAGGGTAGTCTGTCAAGGAATCGTGATGAAGAAAAAAAGAGTAAGGGGTAATGTATATATGCAGTTGGAAGTCATAAGTATCAAGTGGTCTTCACAAGATCTGACATAGAATTTACAGATGTGGGAATGTTGGATAGGTTTGATCGTGGATTACAGACTGACATATAGGCTTTTGTGGATTATGACTACGCCATAGATATATCGATTACTGTCATGGGTAGATGATGTGTATTTTCATCCTGCTTTAAATTTATAAACTAAGACATACAAGGATTAACACATACTAACGGGCAGAGAACCTAATCAAATGTAGTAAAGCCTAGGTAAATCTGAGTGTCATCCCTAAAAGCTGTTGGGAAAAGAACTAAAGTATTTAATTTAGATAAAAGGTTTGATAAAAGATAATTATTAAATCCTAATATCATAGATTCATAATATAGGAATAGGAAGTAAGAAGATAAAGTCTTCATTAAATTATCAAAGTATGTATTCAGATTTATTAAACTATATCTAGTGGCCTAAAATTCACTGAGAATCGTAGGGCAAAGTTGTCTTAGCCTATCTTCCTGAATATCCTCTACGGAACCAAAGGCACTATTATCTGTAAGTAAGCGGAGGTGGGATACTTGTTTGAGTCATTAAGTGCCAAATCTAATAGATCTCATTTGTTAGAAATCCGACCTCTCGAATCTTAGATTTCTCTAACTTCTTAAATACCTCCACTTGCTAGGTGATAATGTGGTCAATTCCTACACGAAGTATGGTTGTACTATGGCCAATTCCTTCTATTCTTCACAATCTAGTTAGCTAGGTTCATGTCGTCAATTTCCCTAGTTCACTAGATACTAGCAAGCTCATAATACTACCGAACCTAGTGTAATGAATGGACAAAGAATATATCTATATAAAGAAATAAAAGAGAATAAATAAGTTATCTAAACTTGAATTAATAACATGAATTCGTCGCATGATTACTAGAAAAACATAAGAGAATCCAAACTCGAATACAATGATTGTAGTATATGAGAACTTCACTCTTCAAGACTCCTAAGCCTAGCTTTTTCTTCTGTAATTGCTCTCCCCAAAACCTAGTTCAGGTTTGGGAAAGGGGAGATGGTTTGTAAATCAAAATTCGTCATGTATTTATAGGTAGGACATGGCTATGGTGTAACCTTATTAATTAGTTATGCCATAGCCAGTGTTATCTTCATATCATTTTATCACTTCGTTCTAGTTACAGCGTAACTAAGTTGAGAGGTTACACCGTAATCTTTAGCGGCAGCAGCTACGCCGTATCACAGTGTAGGACTACATCGTAATCTTCTAAGGTTGAGATTAGGTCATAATCCTTGACATAGCTACGACGTAATCGACATAAATTAAAAGGGTCAATACTGTGTCTTTATTACGTTGTAACCCCATTGTCTGGTTACGACGTAGTCTTCATGGTGTTGGAGTGTTTCAAAGTCTTAGATCAATTACGGCGTAACATTATTACTAGTTACGTCGTAGTCTTCATAATGTTGGAGAATGTCATTGCTTAATTGGTATAGAGTCCAAATTCGTCCAATATCACTCCATACGCTATTAATAGTCCTGAAACGAAATATGAAGAAGTAAGGCACTACTACTAATAATTTTAGGCATAATTAGCCAATATATTGGCGAAATTGACACTTAAGAAATTAGATTATTTGATGTCATCAAATATCCCGCCACTTAAACTTTACTTGTCCTCAAGTAGATCTTATTATAATAATTAAGAAGATATTCTCCGAATACCAAGGGAAATTAAGAATTTCCGGTGCTAGAATAATCAAAAGCCAAACTCCTCACGAAATGGGGAACAAAACACTCTCACACTCAATGCTACACTAAGTGTTCAATTTTGGGGTGATCACTCAACTGCACAGTCATAGTACGTATTCTATCATAATCTTAGCGGTTACACAAAACCCCACCACTAGATTATGGTCAAGATAATCCTAGAAGGCAATATAGGGTTGTTATGATGTAATGGTTTAAGGTATATTTTCGTTACTAACATACTACTGTGAAGGTGACATAGACCATCGATACATGACCAGAACGATAGCCAAGACACCAATGACTGCTCGACAGTCACCTAAGCATGATTCACGAGTAAAAAGGTAGAATAAGACATGGGATGCACATAATGGGTGAAAAATGAAAAATAAGAAGCAAATAGTCTTAGCATATAACCAAGTCGTCACCACCTGCCATCCATCCAAAATCCAAGCTTCAACTCGTGAAAATCGGATCATAATATAACAAGCTAGTGTGCCATAAGTGGATGTCGTATAATGATGAGCACCCTGATAAGGATTTATTTGATACCTTTTTAGGGGGTCATTTAAGCCTAAATTCATGATTAAATGATCAAATATTGCCTAAAATCGTTTCTTTTTGCATTTTAGATACTTGGGACGTGAATTCTGGAAATTGGAGCTTTTTGGATGAATTTGGCGAAAAAGTGAAGAAAACGACAAAGTCATAAAAAGCTTGTCAGAATTGCATGCCTGACGGCGTCACGTTCTGCTTTGTGACACCGTCACTTACTATTTTGAAGCTAGAAGAATTAACACATGTCGCTTCAAATACCAAAGTGAAATTAACACCTGATGGCATTAGGTTATACTAAAGATGAGTGCCACACTTTAACATTTACAAGTAACGGACAAAATGAAGTATAGAGTGAAGGCGTCAGCCTTGAGCTGACGGCGTCAGAGTGATGACTTGCACAAGATGAAACCCTAGTGGCAGCGAGCTAACGGCGTCAGGACTCATAACATGACACCGTCGCCAATGTAAATCTATATATAGAATTCGATTTTTCTTTCATTATGTCGAACTTTTTATCAACTTTTGGGAGACACACACCCTAAGACGATTTTGCACTTCATTGTAAGGCTTTTACAGCTTCCTATCTTCCATTTTCAATTAAAGATAAGTAATCGTTTAATCGTTGAATATGTCTATATATTGTTTGATTATTTGTTCTTCGTTTCTTTCTTTTAACATGTTAGCTTAAATTATCTAGTGTTTTCTTAGATCTAGTGAAACCTAGTTATTGATTATTTATGAGTTGTCTATTGTTTAGTTGATTGATTCACGTTAGGTTAAGAAAACTGGTTGATCTCCTTTGTGTAACTAGCTTAAACGTCTTAAAAATGAAATCGTATGTGCACTACGGTTTTTCTGGTTGTATTTAGCGCATGAATTGAGATTAATGATTCTATGATAGTGTACTTAACGTGCGGTCATAGGAGAAATTGATATTCATAGAGTTGGGAAAGTTAGTACACCCCCACGACTGGTATCAAGGAATACAACGCTTAAACTAAAACAACTGCACTGTGACATTCAACAAATCAATAAAAGATAAATAGGGAGTAATTAAGTCTAAGTAAACATGTTTGTCTCCTCATAAGTAGTTCACCACTTTTATTTTCTTGTTATTTAATTTTCTGTTTATTAATTAGATTTTAGGTTAGTTGATTAGGAACTAATTCCTCTCACTCTTTCAAAAACCGAGATTTTTAATTGCTTTTATAAAATATACAAAAGATACAAAAAGAATTATCCCTCATCTTTAGGCTTATTCGACATATACTTCAACCTAACGACACTATTTCCTTAGAGAACGATCAATCCCTCCGACATACCTATACTACACTTCAACGATCAGGTACACTGCCTGAAGGATTGCAAGCTTCTCAAGATCCCTTGAGAAGTAAAACCTTTTGCGAGGGTTGGAACCCACGCATCAAGTTTTTAGCGCCGCTGCCGGGGAATAGTTATTGCTTAGGTTTGATTTCTATTTCGTTTAGATCTACTCACTAGAT
The DNA here is from genome assembly GCA_030686995.1 of Artemisia argyi. Lineage (NCBI taxonomy): Eukaryota > Viridiplantae > Streptophyta > Magnoliopsida > Asterales > Asteraceae > Artemisia > Artemisia argyi. The sequence goes on from CM060684.1 coordinate 188,969,805, forward strand.
TCCTATCAAGTGAGATTTTTATTTTCTTTTTCGTAGCCTTCTTTAGTCTATCCTTTTCTTTGTTCTTTTGTTCGTAATCTATATCATTCACCATCATGGAGGTAATAATATCCTTGACCCCATCATCCAACAGCAACAAAACCACCAAAACCCACCCAAACAACCTAGAGCCCGCACTTTAGGGGAATTCTCCCGACCTAGCCACCAAGGCTATCGAAACACCGTTGAGCTCAACCAAGGAGCCAATGTGTCTCCCTTGCGATCCGACACCATCTGGTTGGTGCAAAGCAGATGTGCATTCCATGGACTTTGTTCCGAAGATCCAAACCAACATTTCAATGATTTCCTTAAAATCGTTGACTCCATAGACCTTGATGTTGACACTCGAGAGATGACACATTTGCGTCTCTTCCAATTCTCTCTACGTGGCCAAGATAGTCAATAGCTTGAGCGTTTCCCCGCGGGATCCATCGCCTCGTGGGATGATCTCACCTCTCGTTTCCTCGCTCAATTTTTCCAACCGGGGAGAACTACGAAGCTAAGGAATGACATCTTGATGTTCCAAAAACGTCAAGGTGAAACTCTTTATGAAGCGTGGACTCGTTTTAAGGACTTGCTTTAAAATGTCCCTCATCATGGCAACGATCTTTGGATCAAAGTCCAAATCTTTTACGATCATGTCAATCAATCCACAAGGCAAACCATTGACCAAGCAGCTGGTGGTAAGCTTCGTGACAAGAATGCGGAAGAATTGTGGGGAATCATAGAAGATCTTGCTCTCTATGACAAAGAATGTTTGAATGACCCCCTTGATTTGAACAAAATGGTCAAGGAAATATATTTGTCTTCGAATAAATCAAGCATTCCCATTCTTAGGATCATGGAACTTGAAGACCAACTCAAGTTTCATATGAAATCTTACGAAGCTCCTGCACCTCCAAGCCAAGTGAACAAAATCACTTCTTCATGTGAATATTGTAGTGGTCCTCATGACACTCGTGATTGCATAAAACTCCCCGAACAAGCTTTTGCGGACTACGAATCCTCACGTACCGATGGAGCAGGAGAAAAGTGGTTCACTTTGAAGCCCGAACCAAACACTTATGGTGATTCATACAACCCCTCTTAGGAAAATCACCCAAACTTTAGGTGGAAACAAAACCAAAACTCATCTCAAAACAATTCTTCCAACCCACCTAATCGTTTCCAATCAAACGGTTCATCCTCAAACCATACTTTCAACAATGATCCTTCCAATAATTACAATAGTTCTAACAAATTTGAATGATTAATGTCTAAATTTATGGCATCTCAAGAAGCTCGTTTGACCAAGTTTGAAGCCGATTTCAACCAACAACAAAACAAGATGACCAACAAAATTGAAAATTTGATAAAGGCTCTTAACAACCAAGGAATAACCCCATCAAGTAAAGCAATTAGAAACTCTAGTGGGGGAAGTGAGATTAAAGACCCTTCATCATTCGAACACGTCCACTTTGTCAACGTCATCACCATTAAGCCGCCAAATAGGAGTAGTGATGATGAGGATAATGAGAATGTAGTTGAGGACAATAGTGGCCCTAAGGAAGAGATTGAGAAAGAGGATGAGAAGGAAGTAGAGAAGGTAGATGAAAATTACTTTGACAAGTTCCCAACAGATGAAGAATTAGTCTGGCACAAATACTTGTTGCACGATCTTCGCCCATTCTTCATAAGAAGAGTTCCTATCATAGCATATGGTAACCCTCGAAATATCAACATATCATGCAACATAGGACACCTTCACGTATGGAAATCCTATATTGACCTCTACTCCCTTATAAACATAATAACTAGGACACACTATAATTGGATAATGCAAAAGCAACTCTTACCTAGGCAAGATCCCGAAAACCCCAATAAGAAGAGTAATCTCATTAGGAGAATTAAGGGGATGCATGTGTTTGTAGGAAATTTCACCTATATCACGGATTTTGTAGTATTGGAAGAGATCAGTTCAGTCATCGACCCTTGTTTGTCCCATGTTGTTTTTGGAAGGCCATTCGTAGACGTCTCTAAAATGACTTACAACCCATCATTAGGGATAGTTAAGTTTGAGGATGAGACCGATGAAATTGCCTACCAAATGCCATATAAGATAGAACAATTTCGGTTCATGCCAAACCTAGAAAAGGAACTTAAGTAGTTGGTCTACTATAGGAATGAAGAGGATAAGAGGGGAGGAGTTGACTATGTGATGAAAAAGATATTTGGGTTTTACAAAGAATGTTAGCAACTAAGTTCGGAATATAAAACCAAGATAGAAGATGACCTTGAGGACGTGACGGAGGATGGAGTCACATAATAGGGCACGACTTCTAGTCTAGCTACAAGACTTGTTAATAAAGAAAAGCGCTTGAGGAAACACAAGCTTTTAGTTGTTTGTTTGTTTTTGTTTGATTTCATATATATGGTTCATCTCTTTTTGTTCATTGTTCATGTCTCAAATAAATTGTGAAAATGCTTTATTTTGCCTTTAACCTCGTCTTAATTACATATAAAGGTATTTTGCAAAAAGATAAGTGTAGGGAAGTACATATTTGTTTTAAGAACAAATTGAACATGAACAATAACAAATAAAGATGAGCATATATATTTGTGTTTTTTAGAATCAAATGCTTGTATCGAGTCACAATGAATGTTTTATAGTTTTTACGGGTTTTAAAACTTGAATTTTTCTAGAAATTTTCCATAAACAAAATATAAAAATTATGTTATATTATACCTGATGGTGTCAGGCCTCATAACTTGACGGTGTCAGGCATTATATCTGCACAATTTTTCCAGGTTTTGTTTTTCCGCCGGAAATCCTATAATTTTGAAAAAAAATTAATTTTAAATTTACAGGAACATGTAGACATTCATTTTGCAAGCATTATATCTTACTTTCCTTTCTAGGATTTAATTTTATATGTAGATTTTACCGTCAATTTTATGCGAGGTTTCGTGTTTTGTTTTCTTAGTTAATTACATGTTATATTGCACAAGAAGATAAAAAGAGGAAGTTGGAAGTGCGTTGATTGCATTTTATTTTCTTGGAGAAAAATTTAACCATATTTCGCATCGTCCATGCCTAGCAAATCAGGGGAGTACTAGTTTCTTTCTTTCCTTCATCTTTACTTTTATAATTTTTATGAACATTGGGGAGAATGTTTAGTTTAAGTGCAGGGATGGAAAATGGGAAACCCTAGAAACTATAATTCCACTTGATTTTTGTTTTGTTTAAAAGTAAATGTGTAATAAAACAAAGAGAAATATTTGTTAGGGAAAATTTAGCACCAAATTTAATTTTTTTTACAACATATAGGAGTGAAACTTTAGTCTTAATAAGCGTCTCATGGATAGGAATTTTATGACTAACACAAAAAACCGTACCAGTCAAAAATTTCCACCCCAAAAATGTGAGGTTCGCCTTTAGATTATTAGGAAAAAGCATTCACTTTTGATGCTTATGAGTGTACCGGTATAGATTCTAGAACTTGCGTTTGTGATGCATCCCGAGGCCCCTAGTGAGACTACATTCGTGTAGTTAGGATTTACTAGATGATAAAAGGCATTAGGATAACTCATGTTTTAAACTTGTATTATAATTACTCATTTTTAGTACATGATACCTCTAGTACACCCCTAAGAGCCTATCTTTTTCGTTTCTAACTTTAAGAATACTAATTAAAGGAAGAATTTGTTACAATCCACCCACAAATGTACACCCAAATCGCCTTAGCCTACCTTGTATGCACTCATCTTTTTTGCATTATTGTTACATGTTTAAACCTTTTGATAATTGTCTAATCGATTACATGGTTGCTAAGTCGAGTCATATCTTGTAAATACAGTTTTGGGATGATTGGGACTCATGCGTAAAAGTACTAGTCGTTACAAAGTGAAAGGGAAATCATTACCCTTATATACGTTAATGTTTTAAAGTATTCCAAGTGTTTTAATTTTCTTAATTCGGGTCATTAGAATAGTTGTGTGCAAAGTATGTAAAAGTTCAAGTGTAGGGAGGATGCAAGCTCCCTTTGATTTATTATTTTGGATGGTAGGGCAAGAGTTTATTAAAAAAAATAATAATAAATAAAAAAATAAATCAATCAATAACGGGCTACCATCTGCGTTTTTATTTATGTTTAAGTCAAATTAGTGTCTAAAAAATATATATAAAAAGAGTTGTAGTTAGTAGCATAGTTGAGTCGAGTCTTGGCTTAGCAACGCCTCTTTGTACATGTAATTGACTAAGACGATTGACTAGCCACCAGTAAAAATCCCTTTATCCAACAAACCGTGTTTCCATACCCTTACACCTAACGTTACAACCCTTTTAAAAGATCTCTTTGATAGCTTATCATAGGTGCTTACGCCGAAGTGGTGGTGGTTTGATCCTTTCCCAAGCCTATGGTAATCTATGTGCTATGACAGGTAGAGTGTGTTACATTTTTCCGTTTTCATTTGTGATATATAACTTTATAACACCCGGGAGATGAGAGAATCCAAACACTTATTGTGAGGTGCTAGTGTATAATTTTCGTTCTTGTTTTGACTAACGTTGAACAATTATGTGTTGTAATTACTTTTATATTAATGCTAAATGAACCCTAACTTGTAAATTAATTAGTATGAAAGCTAATTTACTTGAGGACCAGCAAATCTCAAGTTAGGGATATTTGATAAGGATTTATTTGATACCTTTTTTCGGGGGTCATTTAAGCCTAAATTCATGATTAAATTATCAAATATTGTCGCAAATCATTTCTTATTTCATTTTAGGTACTTGGGACGTGAATTATGGAAATTGGAACTTTTTGGACGAATTTGGGCCAAAAAGTGAAGAAAACGACAAAGTCATGAAAATACTGTCAGAATTGCATGCCTGACGGCGTCACGTTCTGCTTTCTGACGCTGTCGCTTACTATTTTGAAGCTAGAAAAATTAACACACGTCGCTTTAGAGACCAAAGTGAAATTAACACCTGACGGCGTCAGGTTATACTAAGGATGGGTGTCACGCTTTGACATTTACAAGGGATGGTCAAAATGACGTATAGAGTGAAGGCGTCAGCCTTGAGCTGACGGCTTCAGAGTTCAAAGAGTGATGGCGTCAGAGTGATGACTTGCACAAGACGAAACCCTAGTGGCGGCGAGCTGACAGCGTCAGGACTCATAACCTAACGCCATCGCCAATGTAAATCAATATATAGAATTCGATTTTTCTTTCATTATGTCAAACTTTTTATCCAACTTTTAGGAGACACAAACCCTAAGACAATTTTGCACTTCATTGTAAGGCTTTTACAGCCTCTGATGAGGCGAAAAATGAACCGCTTTTAGAGGGTCACTTAGGCTCGGAATTGAATTTATTTGATCAAATATTACCCAAAATCGTTCCTTTTGTGATTTTAGGTACTTTGGGAGTGAAATCTGGAAAAGGAAGCAATTCGGACGTTTTTGGAGCATAAAAGTGAAGAAAACGCCAAAGACTTAATTTTCCATGCTGAGAACAGTACCTGACGGCGTCAAGAGGAAGACCCTGACAGCATCAGGAGTAAAAGTGGTGACGACCCAGTGCAAACCTGACAGCGTCACAACAAGGGCGTCAAGAGTAAAATCTGTGACGGCCTGCATAAGGTGTACACATGACGGCGTCAGACCCAGATCTAGGCAGTCCGAGGAATTATTTGGTGGCGAGATGACGGCGTCAGCCCTTTGTTCTTGACGTCGTCACCTTCTAAACTCTATATATAGTTTTCTAATTTTCATTCATAGAGGGGAACTTGTGTGGAGAAATCCTAGGGCCGAACTTTGTGAACCCCAGCTCGTATTTTACAGTATTTTCAAGGGTTTTCACCCCTTGAATCCTTTCATGTGCTATTGAGATAAGTCTTCTCTTAATTCAATCAATATGTCTATGTGTTGGTTGTCTATATTTTGTGCTTGTCTTGATTTCAACATGCTAGGCTAGATTTATCTTGTGTTTGCTTAGATCTAATGAAACCTAGATGTTAATTATGTGTTGATTACTTGTTTATGGTTGTATTGGATGAATGATTTCAATGTTAGGCTTAAGAAAACTGGCAGATCTCCATTGTGTAACATGCTTGAACGTCTTAGGAAACATGAACCGATGTGTACTAGGTTTTATTGGTTGTATTTAATGCATGAGTAAATTCTAATGATCCCATGTTAGGAGCTTCTTAGCCGGCTCGACATACGAGTGAATTAGGTACTCATAGGATTGGGAAAGTAAGTACGACACCCCATGAATGGTATTAAGGAATACAATCCGTCATCCACGCAACTATAACAAGTAATTAACGTGTAAAAGATATCTAGGGAGTAGTGAAATCTAAGTAAACACATTTCTCCCACATATTGCTCACAACCTTAGTTTAATATAGTTTATTTTCATTTTTAGTATTTTATTTTGATTGCATCTTAGTATTGGGTTAGTTGACTAGCAACTAATTCCGCCCAAATCCTTCAAACCTGAGATTTTTACTTGCTTTCTAAAAAATACAAAAAGAATCATCCCTCATCTCTAGACCTAGTCCTTAGGTTTTCTAATCCTAGCAACACTGTTCCTAGCTGAACGATCAATCCCCCGGTACTTGTCATTAAACTATACTACATCGATCAGGTACACTGCCTGGTGGGGGTTGTAAGCTTCTCGAGATCCCTTGAGAGGTAAGGCCTGATGCAATTGATTGGCTCCAAACGGTCAACCTAAACTGACCAGGTGATGGTCAACAAGGTCAAAGGCTTAGAGTCAATGCTCCGCGGAATATAGTGTTTCCCCGGGTCGTTATGTCCCGACGAGGTGTGAATGGCTAACAAACGGTTATTTGATCGGGTAAAATTGGACAGGAAAAGGTTTTGAGTGATTAGAACTAAGGAATATACTAGAAAATAGCTTAAACAAGCTATTTGAATAAGACAAGAAAGTGGGAAAAACCAGAAACGATTTAAACCTAAAAACGCGTACGTTACGTTTAAATAAAACGTAAACGTAAAAAATAAAAAGTAAAAACTGAATTCTGAAAACACCCAGGGGGTGAAAATGACTTTTTTACAAACTTAAAAGTAAAAGAAAATAAATTTTTACACTATTTAATTATTAAATATTAATTAAATACTATTTATTACTTATTATTAATATTTAAAACACTTAATTATAATATAATATTAATTAAATACTAAAAAGGTGAAAATAAAATTTCTAAAACTATAAAATAACTAAAAATAAGTTTTAAAAATAAAAATAAGTGTTTTTGTCTTTTTGTGCTTTTTATATTAATTAATTACTTATTAATTACTAATTATCTAATTAAACTATTTTAAATTAAGAAAAATACTAAATGAACAGTAAAAATTCTAATAAAATTTCTAAAATTATTTTATAACATATAAAAGCTATAAAAAAATATAAAAACTAGGTTTTGCTTAATAAAAACTAATTATGCTATTTAAAACTAATTATTAATTAAACTAAGATTAAATCTAATAAATACTTAATGACCAAATAAAAATCTGAAAAATTTATTATAAATACTTTAATATATGAGGAATTTAATAAAAATATAAAATAGCTAAGTACTTAATTAAAATTTAAAAATGAAAATTAAAATTAAATTACATTAAATAGAAACTATCACTTAATATTAAATTTGTTTTTTCTTGATTTTTCTTTTACCAACCTATTTAATACCTTAAAACTAACAACTTTTGTAAAAACAAGTTTTTAGAAAATCAAAAATAAGCCAGAATAAGCTAATAAGTTGTGACAGTTGACTTATGTTGACCCAAAGGGAAAATAAGCTAAAATGGCTTTGAGTGGGACCCACAATGGTTTAATCTGGTTCAAACTAGTTAATAGAACATGAATAAGCTAGAAAAATCCTTTGGGGACCACAGATTAAGCTATAAGCTTCAAAATAAGCACATGAAAACTTATTTCAAACCAGAAAATGGGACAAACTTCATGGACAATTTCAAGTGGGGTCCACTGGGTTAGGGGTCAAACTATTTGTCAAAGTATCAAGCCAGGTAGGAGGGGGGATGGAAGGAACCAAGTATGGTGGCCTGGGGCCCACTGAGATGGCTGGAAACCACCACCAAGTGGTGGTGGTGGGTGGTGGATCTGTGCAGCAGAGCAGAGCTGAGCCTGCAGTTGTGTTTGGGGCAAAGTGGGGCCCAGCAGAAAAATCCCAAAAATGAGTGAACTATGGAACTTCAATGTTGGGCTAGTAGACTACAATTCGGAAGAAATCACACCCTCTAAAAGCAATCACAAAAATCAAATTAAATTCTTGAAGTTTGGGAAAAAACTGAAAACATAAACTTTGACTTTTGAAGAAAACTTGAGATTTTGACTAAAATCAACTTTGAATGCCTCTAATAGGCTGAGAATGTAATTATAAGCTAAAAGAAGGATAAATTAGGTTATAATACTAGCTTATGCAAAGATATGAGGGCCTTGGATCCTAAATTCCTCAACAGTTGACTGATGGGTGAGATAGGTTGTGATTTGACTTTTTGAAGTTAAAAACTTGGATGTAAAGGTTTATTAAACCTTACTAAGCCTAATGTAGTATTTCTACATTAAAACAACAACAAAATAACACCTAGAATAGATAGTACATAGTTGACCCAAACACTCCTTTACCTACAATCTGTTTTTGATTTCCAATGCTTAATATGAAATTGAACCTTGAAGCTGATTCAGACTCATACACTATGATTATATAAGCTTTAAATGAACATATGATTGACAAAAACAACAATAAAACACTAGCACTCAATAAAATCTAAAATGACAGTCAACATGAGGTTTTGAGCAACTATGTATTTCACAAAACAATGAATTGATTTTAAACAATAATATTACTTAGTTATACTAAATAAGCATACAAAGCAAAGGTACAAGCAATATCAAGCTGTTCTACAGTATAATGCTAAAAAGTGGAATTTAGCTTACAATTGGATCCAATAGAGAATCAAGTATCCAGATACTGAAAACCATTCCTAAAGCCTCCCCTAAGGCTTCTAAACCTCTGCAAACCAAAATCAATCTTGCTTCTTTACTCCTTCTTCCTTCTCACTGATTTTTGAATTAAAATCTATTTTTCTAGTGATTTTTGAGAATTTTTCAATCAACTAGGCTAGACTGATTTAGATGCTTGACAGCTTTGAAAAACTTATAATTGAGCTTACTTGAGTGGTAATGAACATTAATCAACAACTTTTGACAATATTTAAGTTAATATGAATCTTTCATTAATTTGGTACAAACTGAGTTAAACAAACAACTTTGAGACTATAAGTAAATAAACTTTGATAAACACTGAGAATAGTTAATACAATTGTTAAAACTAAGAATTATAACTTATACATGAACCTACATTGAAAACGACATAATCTAAATTTTACTAAACACTAATACTACTCTCATGCCTCTGCTTCTTCTCTTTCTCTTTTCTTTTATAGTCCTGGAGACCTTCACTGACTTTCCCACTTGTTTCTTGGACCATTGGATACTTGGAATCAATCCTAGCCGTCTATGAAGTTTTGGCGGGAAAAGCAAATTTAACCAGTTTAGTGGTTTAGGTGAGCATTAAATGAGGAGGGGGGATGAATGGGTGTAGGTGAGTAATATTTAATGGAAAGGTGAGGTTTGGTGGAAAAGAGGAGGGGGGAGGTGAGACATGGAAGCTGGAAATGGGGGATTGAGGATGGGGGTGAACAGTGGTACGGTTGGGGTGTGGGTGTTGACCAGGGTCAAAACGGACCAGGTTTATTAGTTTCGGGGATGGGCTGGATGTGTTGGGCCTGGGGTTTGGTATTGGATCAGGCCAAAGGGTGTGGGTGGATATTGGATTGGATTATAATAAAAGGGTCAAATTTGGTTTTGTAATACACAAGAACCAATTATGTATTTTTGGAAAACTTGGGGACTGAAAATGGACATTGCCCAAAGTACCCACAAGGGTGTAATTTGCCAAGAACCAATAACACAAGGACCAAATTTTTATTTTTCCATTTTTCAAAAATTCCCGGGGACTAAAAATGGCATTTTTCAAAGTTAAGGGACCATTCTTGCCAATTTGTGAAAAACTTTTATCCAAGGATCCATATTGAATATTTTTAAACTTCCAAGGATAAAAAATGGTTTTCCATCCAAAAATATCCCACCAGGGACCAAATCTGCCAAAATCTGAAACTCCAGGGACCAAACTGTAATTTTCCAAAACTTTTCCAATTTTTCACCAAAGGACTAAATATGACAACTTATGATTTCAAAAGGACCTTTGGTGATAATTTTTCATATTTTGAATATCCAGGGACTAGTTTTGTCATTTTATGAAAGTTGAGGGACTGAAACTGCCAATTTTGCAAACTTTGTACGTTTTTCGTTTGTTTTTACTCGTTTTGCATCTAAAACATATAAAACACATTTTTGAAATATTTTTGGTATTTTGATGCATTACTGAGTGTTTTTGTATGTTTTGCAGTTCAGATTAGACCAAAAATGATGAGTGTTTGAGCACTCATCAATCCCCCACACTAAACTATTGCTAGTCCCTAGCAATACTGTTTTGAAAACTTGATGGATTTTAAACTCTTTACCAAAAGCCATCACTTCTGGAGTAGCCAGGTGTAAGAACTGTGGCACACCTGATAACCGTGTGATTTTGAGCAAACCACCAGCTGTCAACGGATTTGATTTGTCTTTACCAGAAGCCGTTTGCTTCTGGACTAGCCAGCATCTTGATGGACCTAGTCGACATCTTGGTGAGCTGATTACCAATTATGGATTTTCCACGGCCTTTACCACAAGCCATAATCTTGTGGGCTAGCCAACTCATTTGTTTTTGGGGAGTTGAGGAACCATACAATTTTGGGTAAATTGCAAGCCATAAACGGATTTGAGATGTCTTTACCAAGAGCCGTTTGCTCCTGGACTAGCCAATCCCTTTTGTCGGTTAGACAAGGCGGACTGATTACCACAAAAATTTTGAAGCACCAGTGAAAAATTTTTAAAATTTTTGAAATTTTGGCTAAAACGGGGGTATTATATAGTAAAATGTGATAAAATTCGCTAGAATAGCGAAATACCCCCCACACTTAGCATGAATATTGTCCTCAATATTCAGAATCCCGGCTATTATGCCGACATTTTGAACGTAAAAGGGCAACATTACAAGCTAAGCGTGGAAAACACCATTTTGTATTTTCACTTCATAAGTAACCAGAGCATGGGGGACTCCCCCACACTTAGGGTGAAAACCCTATAAGCATGCTACTGTTTTTGTTTACCGAGTCGCTAGCTTGACTCGACCCCGAATTCATTTGTCCTTGGGGATGCATGATGTGGAAGAAAAAATCTCAATCGGACTTTCATTCAAGATGTTTGGACAAACATTTGAAGCACATGAAAGTTCCACACCGATGAGATAAGTATCCGGCTCAAGATAATGATACATGAAAATGCCGGGATCAAAGATGGTGTCTTCATTCCCGAAGGAGTGAAGAGCCGGAGAAGTCACCCGATAGGTGAAGAAGGGTAGAAAGATCTTGATGACAATCAAGATTGATTCATCATCATCAGAAAGAGAATTCATGATTGGTGTATCATGAATCTCATCAGTAAAGCTCATATGATCTAGACAAATTATGGGTGGGAGGGTTGGGATTTTGATATCAATCAAATTCTCAAGGTTGAGAATATTTCCCTCCGGAAAACAAAGATCAACTTTGTCTAGATCAAAGTGAAAGTTATCATACTCCGGTGGAGATATGATATGAGTGAGTTCACCGGAGCACTCCTCAAAAGTGAATGAATCATAATCGGGGAGAGAAATTTGAGAATGAGAAGTGGTACTGTCACTAATCTTCTCTCCCATATGATCAAAGGTAAAGGCTTCAAACTCCGGAATAAAATCATCGGAGAAAATGTCACTATCCTTTATGGGGATAGGAGATGAAATAGGTTTCATTTTGAAAGCCTCTATTTTAGAAATGAGGAGATCGACATTCAATAATGTTGCACGAAGTGCTTCATCTTTGATTTCAGTGTCAATCTCGTCATTCTCTTCTTCTAAACTAACTAGCTTAGAAGGTAATTCTTCCATATAAACGATGTCTCCACAAGATAATGAGTTGTCATCAGTAGAATCGGAGAACATCTCATCATGATTAGATGGGAAGAATAGAGGAGGAGGAATATCACACATATGGTCAAAAGTCCCCTGTGACTCTCTCGGGATTGAGACAAGGATCTCAACACTAGACTTTATTAATTCGTCCGATTCCTTATTAGGAACAGTGCTAAGATGCTCATCCCCCATGATCAGAGAGTGAGTGTGAACTTCGGGTGTGATAAGAGTGGGTTGAGATGGAATCTCAACTGATGGAATCTCATCTGATGAACTTGATGAATCTTTATAAAATCCAAGGATATCAAGTGTATCCTCATCATCACTGTCATCAGGAATGAAACGGAATCGAGAGCTAGACCTGGCTGCTTTTTCTTTTGCTATTGATTCCCTAATAGATCTTTCATAAGCATCTTGGGAATTTATTTTAGCAGCCTGTTCGTCAGCTAACAATTCTTCCATCGATTTTTGGTTTGGATTATCTGGGGTATGTGTCATTCCTCTCAAGTCTTTCACTAAATCTAAAAGATCAAGGAGAAGACTTTGAGGAATTGGTGGAGATGGAGGTTCGTCATAATACGATGTGTCAAAAGTGTTACAAGGAAATGGATTCCTTGTTTGACAATCTGAGCTGAAGTGTGGACCACCACAGTACTCACAACAGTAAAACTGTTGAGACTGATGGTGTGGTAGCTGGGGGAATAAATCAGTCGTGTCATGGTAAGAATAGGGATCTGGGTTATAGACAGACCCGTTTCCTGACTCTACCATGCCACAACCGGGGCAATTGCCACCATTATAAGAACTACCACACCACTGGCAAACCAGAAAGTGTGGATGAGACATAGAAAGAATCAAATGTGTATAGAGGGTGAGGAAATGAGAATCAAAGATGTGAGAGGGTAACGGTGAATGTTTTTGGATTTTTGATTAAACATTTTATACAAAGGATAAAGAAAATGTTTTTGTGTTTGTTTAAAACTGAGTTTAAAAAGTTTTCGAGAATGGTTTTGTTTTGATAAAGGGAAAATATGAACAAAGGATGGATAAATGTACAATGGAATGAATTCCAAAGACACTAATCAGAAAAACCGTTTAGATACGCACACAACCTCCCCGGCAGCGGCGCCAAAATTTGATTGGCTCCAAACGGTCAACCTAAACTGACCAGGTGATGGTCAACAAGGTCAAAGGCTTAGAGTCAATGCTCCGCGGAATATAGTGTTTCCCCGGGTCGTTATGTCCCGACGAGGTGTGAATGGCTAACAAACGGTTATTTGATCGGGTAAAATTGGACAGGAAAAGGTTTTGAGTGATTAGAACTAAGGAATATAATAGAAAATAGCTTAAACAAGCTATTTGAATAAGACAAGAAAGTGGGAAAAACCAGAAACGATTTAAACCTAAAAACGCGTACGTTACGTTTAAATAAAACGTAAACGTAAAAAATAAAAAGTAAAAACTGAATTCTGAAAACACCCAGGGGGTGAAAATGACTTTTTTACAAACTTAAAAGTAAAAGAAAATTTATAGAAAAAGAAAATAAATTTTTACACTATTTAATTATTTAATATTAATTAAATACTATTTATTACTTATTATTAATATTTAAAACACTTAATTATAATATAATATTAATTAAATACTAAAAAGGTAAAAATAAAATTTCTAAAACTATAAAATAACTAAAAATAAGTTTTAAAAATAAAAATAAGTGTTTTTGTATTTTTGTGCTTTTTATATTAATTAATTACTTATTAATTACTAATTATCTAATTAAACTATTTTAAATTAAGAAAAATACTAAATGAACAGTAAAAATTCTAATAAAATTTCTAAAATTATTTTATAACATATAAAAGCTATAAAAAATATAAAAACTAGGTTTTGGTTAATAAAAACTAATTATGCTATTTAAAACTAATTATTAATTAATTATTAATTAAACTAAGATTAAATCTAATAAATACTTAATGACCAAATAAAAATCTGAAAAATTTATTATAAATACTTTAATATATGAGGAATTTAATAAAAATATAAAATAGCTATGTACTTAAATAAAATTTAAAAATGAAAATTAAAATTAAATTACATTAAATAGAAACTATCACTTAATATTAAATTTGTTTTTTCTTGATTTTTCTTTTACCAACCTATTTAATACCTTAAAACTAACAACTTTTGTAAAAACAAGTTTTTAGAAAATCAAAAATAAGCCAGAATAAGCTAATAAGTTGTGACAGTTGACTTATGTTGACCCAAAGAGAAAATAAGCTAAAATGGCTTTGAGTGGGACCCACAATGGTTTAATCTGGTTCAAACTAGTTAATAGAACATGAATAAGCTAGAAAAATCCTTTGGGGACCACAGATTAAGCTATAAGCTTCAAAATAAGCACATGGAAACTTATTTCAAACCAGAAAATGGGACAAACTTCATGGACAATTTCAAGTGGGGTCCACTGGGTTAGGGGTCAAACTATTTGTCAAAGTATCAAGCCAGGTAGGAGGGGGGATTGAAGGAACCAAGTATGGTGGCCTGGGGCCCACTGAGATGGCTGGAAACCACCACCAAGTGGTGGTGGTGGGTGGTGGATCTGTGCAGCAGAGCAGAGCTGAGCCTGCAGTTGTGTTTGGGGCAAAGTGGGGCCCAGCAGAAAAATCCCAAAAATGAGTGAACTATGGAACTTCAAAGTTGGGCTAGTAGACTACAATTAGGAACAAATCACACCCTCTAAAAGCAATCACAAAAATCAAATTAAATCCTTGAATTTTGGGAAAAAACTGAAAACATAAACTTTGACTTTTGAAGAAAACTTGAGATTTTGACTAAAATCAACTTTGAATGCCTCTAATAGGCTGAGGATGTAATTATAAGCTAAAAGAAGGATAAATTAGGTTATAATACTAGCTTATGCAAAGATATGAGGGCCTTGGATCCTAAATTCCTCAACAGTTGACTGATGGGTGAGATAGGTTGTGATTTGACTTTTTGAAGTTAAAAACTTGGATGTAAAGGTTTGTTAAACCTTACTAAGCCTAATGTAGTATTTCTACATTAAAACAACAACAAAATAACACCTAGAATAGATAGTACATAGCTGACCCAAACACTCCTTTACCTACAATCTGTTTTTGATTTCCAATGCTTAATATGAAATTGAACCTTGAAGCTGATTCAGACTCATACACTATGATTATATAAGCTTAAATGAACATATGATTGACAAAAACAATAGTAAAACACTAGCACTCAATAAAATCTAAAATGACAGTCAACATGAGGTTTTGAGCAACTATGTATTTCACAAAACAATTAATTGATTTTAAACAATAATATTACTTAGTTATACTAAATAAGCATACAAAGCAAAGGTACAAGCAATATCAAGCTGTTCTACAGTATAATGCTAAAAAGTGGAATTTAGCTTACAATTGGATCCATAGAGAATCAAGTATCCAGATACTGAAAACCATTCCTAAAGCCTCCCCTAAGGCTTCTAAACCTCTGCAAACCAAAATCAATCTTGCTTCTTTACTCCTTCTTCCTTCTCACTGATTTTTGAATTAAAATCTATTTTTCTAGTGATTTTTGAGAATTTTTCAATCAACTAGGCTAGACTGATTTAGATGCTTGACAGCTTTGAAAAACTTATAATTGAGCTTACTTGAGTGGTAATGAACATTAATCAACAACTTTTGACAATATTTAAGTTAATATGAATCTTTCATTAATTTGGTACAAACTGAGTTAAACAAACAACTTTGAGACTATAAGTAAATAAACTTTGATAAACACTGAGAATAGTTAATACAATTGTTAAAACTAAGAATTATAACTTATACATGAACCTACATTGAAAACGACATAATCTAAATTTTACTAAACACTAATACTACTCTCATGCCTCTGCTTTTTCTCTTTCTCTTTTCTTTTATAGTCCTGGAGACCTTCACTGACTTTCCCACTTGTTTCTTGGACCATTGGATACTTGGAATCAATCCTAGCCGTCTGTGGAGTTTTGGCGGGAAAAGCAAATTTGACCAGTTTAGTGGTTTAGGTGAGCATTAAATGAGGAGGGGGGATGAATGGGTGTAGGTGAGTAATATTTAATGGAAAGGTGAGGTTTGGTGGAAAAGAGGAGGGGGGAGGTGAGACATGGAAGCTGGAAATGGGGGATTGAGGATGGGGGTGAACAGTGGTACGGTTGGGGTGTGGGTGTTGACCAGGGTCAAAACGGACCAGGTTTATTAGTTTCGGGGATGGGCTGGATGTGTTGGGCCTGGGGTTTGGTATTGGATCAGGCCAAAGGGTGTGGGTGGATATTGGATTGGATTATAATAAAAGGGTCAAATTTGGTTTTGTAATACACAAGGACCAATTATGTATTTTTGGAAAACTTGGGGACTGAAAATGGACATTGCCCAAAGTACCCACAAGGGTGTAATTTGCCAAGAACCAATAACACAAGGACCAAATTTTTATTTTTCCATTTTTCAAAAATTCTCGGGGACTAAAAATGGCATTTTTCAAAGTTAAGGGACCATTCTTGCCAATTTGTGAAAAACTTTTATCCAAGGATCCATATTGAATATTTTTAAACTTCCAAGGATAAAAAATGGTTTTCCATCCAAAAATATCCCACCGGGGACCAAATCTGCCAAAATCTGAAACTCTAGGGACCAAACTGTAATTTTCCAAAACTTTTCCAATTTTTCTCCAAAGGACTAAATATGACAACTTATGATTTCAAAAGGACCTTTGGTGATAATTTTTCATATTTTGAATATCCAGGGACTAGTTTTGTCATTTTATGAAAGTTGAGGGACTGAAACTGCCAATTTTGTAAACTTTGTACGTTTTTCGTTTGTTTTTACTCGTTTTGCATCTAAAACATATAAAACACAATTTTGAAATATTTTTGATATTTTGATGCATTACTGAGTGTTTTTGTATGTTTTGCAGTTCAGATTAGACCAAAAATGATGAGTGTTTGAGAACTCATCAGCAATCCCTACGCATCAAGTTTTTGGCGCCGCAGCCCGGGGAATAGTTATTGTCTAGGTTAGAATCTCTTTTTATTAGGTCTACTTGCTAGATTCCTTTCTAGTAAGATTTTATTTTTATTTTTAGGTTCTCTTTAGTCTATCTTATTTCTTCGTGTTTTTGTTCGTAACTCTTCACCACCCGACATCATGGACGATGGGAACATCTTTGAACCCGTCATCCCACCACAACAAAACCCACCACTAGAACCTCTTAGGCCCCGAACCTTAAGAGAGTATTCCCGACCTAGCCACCAAGGCTACCGAAACACCATTGAGCTCACCGAAGCCAATGTGACCCCCTTGCGATCCGACACCATCCAGTTGGTGCAAAGCGGATGTGCATTCCATGGACTTCGTTCCAAAGATCCAAATCAACATCTCAAGGACTTCCTTAAAATCGTAGATTCCATAGACCTAGATGTTGCAACTAGAGAGACAACTCGATTACGCCTATTCCAATTCTCTCAACGTGATCAAGCTAGTCAATGGCTTGAGCGTTTACCCGCGGGATCCATCACCACATGGGATGATCTCACCACTCGTTTCCTTGCTCAACTTTTCCCACCGGGGAGAACTACCAAGCTTAAAAATGACATCTTGATGTTCCAACAACGTCAAAATGAAACTCTTTATGAAGCATGGACTCGTTTCATGGACTTACTCCAAAAAGTCCCTTATCATGGCATAGATCTTTGGCTCCAAGTCCAAATCTTCTATGACCATATCGATCTCTCCACGAGGCGAGCCATTGACCAATCGGCCGGTGGTAAGCTATGTGATCTAAGTGCGGAACAATCATGTGAACTCATAGAAGATCTTGCTCTCTATGAACACGAAAGTTGGAATGATCCCCGTGATTTGAACAAAACGGTCAAGGCAATATCTTTGCCTTCGAACAACTCTAGCACTCCCGACCGTAGGATCATGGAACTTGAGGACCAAGTCAAGTTTCTCATGAAATCTTACGAAGCTCCTAAGCCTTCAAGCCAAGTGAACAAAATCACTTCTTCATGCGAATTATGTAGTGGTCCCCATGACACTCGTAATTGTGTGGAACTCCCCGGAACTGCTTTTGCGGACTACGCATCCTCGCGTACTGACGAAGCGGGACATAAATGGTACACTTTCAAACCCGAGCCAAACCCTTACGGTGATTCCTACAACCCCTCTTGGAAAAATCACCCAAACCTTAGGTGGAAACAAAATCAAGCTAATTCTTCCAATCCGCCTAATCGTTACCAACCAAACAGTCCACCCTCCAACTGTACTTTCAACAACAATCCTTCTAACGACTATGGTAGTACCAACAATCTTGAAGGATTGATGTCTAAGTTCATGGCATCTCAAAAAGCTCGCATAGCTAGGTTTGAAACCGAATTCAACCAACAACAAACGGAGATGACCAACAAGATAGACAACTTGTTGAACGCCCTCAACAACCAAACGTCAACCACACCTAGGAAGGACACTAGGGACACCAATAACGGAATCCAAATTAAGGACCCCTCATCATCCAAACATGTCCACTTTGTCAATGTTGTCACCATTAAGCCAATAGATAAGAATATGGAAGAAAGTGACAAAGATGAAGTTGAAATAGAAACCGAGACTAGGGATGAAATTAGGGAAGTTGAGGTTAATAAGGGAGAGGAGTTAGAGGAAGTAGAGACTATAGAAAAGTACTTTGATAAGTTGCCCACCAAGGAAGAACGGGAATACCATAAGGATTTATTCGATAGTCCCGAGACACCATATATCCTTGGCACACCCCTTATCAAAATGGGAGACCCCTCTAACATCAACATACCATGCAACATCGGGCATATGCATATATGGAAAGCTTACATCGATCCTAGATCTCCTGTAAACATCATGACTAGGACTTATTACAATTGGGTGATGAAGAAACAACTTGATTATAGGATGATGCCTAATAAGAATTTGATAAGTAATTTTGTAGGAAGAGTGAAGGGATTGCATGTGATTATAGGTAATTTCACCTATGAAATCGATTTTATGATAGTAGAAGACACTCTTCCGGTGATAGATGATTGCCTAAGCCAAGTAATATTCGGAAAACCATTTGTTGAGGCCACTAGGATGAGTTATGATCCGACTTTAAGGATAGTTAGGTTCAAGGAAGAGAATAATGAGATTGCCTACCAAATGCCCTACAAGATTGAGCAATACCGCCTTCTTTTGAATATAGAAAAGGAACATAAACAAGCGGCATATTATAGGAATGATGAGGATAGACGTAGAGGAGTAGAGTATGTGATGAATAGGATGCTTGGTTTCTACAAAGAATGCTTGCAACTAGGTCCAGAATACAAAACTGGCTTAGAAGACGACCTAGATAGTGAAACCAACGATGAGGTCACTTAGTAACTGATTCGCCTTAAACTAGTTATCTTTTATTTCTCAACCACTTGTGAATGGTCAATAGTAAAGTCAAACTAATCAAGACAAATTCCGTGAAACACAGTGTTTTCCCGGGTCGTAATGTCCCAACGAGGTTGTGATGATTAAAAACGAATCTGTGATTAGTGAATATGAACAGGAAATGGTATAAGTGTGTGTGTGTGATTATACTAAGGTTTTATAACTTAAAATAACTTAGGTAAGCTAATGGAATGATTACGTGAAAGCTAGGTATCTAAAACGTTAAAACGTACACCAATTTAAAATCAGACGCGACTGCGTACTGAGAAAAAGGTGAGTTTTAAGAAAAATAAACTACAAGGGTTAAAAATGAAAATCCTACAAACTTAAACTTAAAATAAAATTAAATTAAAAAGAAAACTATTTTTTAGATTATTATTTTATTTATTATTAATTATTTAATTAATAACTATTTAACTATTTAATTAAAACTAATTTATATCAAACTAAAAATTATAAATACTACAATTTAAACTAAAAACTTATAAAAATATTTTCTAAACCTAAAATAGAACTTGAAGAAAGTATAAAAAATAAAAATAAATCTTTTTGTCTTTTTGTGAGCTTTTTATTAATTAAAAACTATTTATATTAATTAAACAATTTAAACTAATTTAAATTACAAATATTATTAAACTAACTTAGAAAATTATGAAAAAATTTATAAAACTATTTTATATTATTTAGAAGCTAGGAAAAATATAAAATATAGGTGTTACTATATAAAAACTAATTATGCTATTTATAACTTAATTATTTATTAATTATTAATAAAACTATTTTTAATTCTAATAAATATCAAATGACAATATAAAAATCTAAGAAAATTATTTAAATTACTTTAACCTATAAGGAAATTAATAAAAATATAAAAACACAAATTACTTAATTAAAATCTAAAAATGAAAATTAAAATTAAATTAAATTAAATAGAAACTATCACTTATTTTTATGTTGTATTTTCTGGATTTTTATTTTACAAAACTAATTTATATATAAAAACAAACAACTTTAATAAAAACAACTATTTTATAGCTTATTAATAAGCACTGTGGAAGCTTATTGCTTCCACAGTTGACTTTGGTTGACTAAAATGAGAATTAAGCTCAAATGAGCTTATGTGGGACCCACCTTGGTTGAATCTGAATCTAATAAGTTATTTGGACTAGTCAAAGCTTAATTTGATCAAATAAGCTCAGTAGATAAGCTGGTAAATCAAAATAAGCTAATCCAAAACTCAAAAGCAACACAGAAGAGGGACAGACTTGAGAGCTTATTCTTGGTGGGGTCCACTGAGGCACAGGTCAAACAAATGGTCAATATAAGTTCCCTGGTAGGAGGGGGTTGGAAAAACCTAACTAGAGGGTGTGGGGCCCACTGTGGTGGTCACAAAACCACCACAAAGTTGGGGTGATAACCTGAGCTGCTGATGCAGGGCAGTTACCTTGCCCTGCAGTTGTGTTTGGGGCTGTGTGGGGCCCACTAAAAAAAATCCTAAAAATATAAGCTAAGTGAGAACTTATACTAGAGCTGGTAGAGTATAATTAGAAACAAGTTTCAGCTCCTCAAACCTTCTCCTAAATTCCAAACAAATGTTTGAAGATTTGAGAAAATCTGAGAAACAGATTTTGACTTTCTTACCTAAACTACTTAGTTTGACTATTGTGAGTTTCTAATTACTACTACTGATTTAATAAGCTATAATAAGCTATAATAGACCTAAAATAAGCTAGAGATGTGAGTTTTGATCAAATGAGGGGGGTTTGAGACTTAACTGTCCACACAGTGGACAGATAAGTAGGATTTGTGGTATGGTTTTGACTTTCTTCTCTAATGACCAAGTTTTTGTTGTTCCTAAGACCTAAGTTACACTTAAGAAACATGTAGCAAAAGTAAACAACACAAACAAACACCCTGAGCACAGAGGTATCTATTAAACCAAACACCCTTGAACCTTTGACTGTTTTAAGTTTTCAAAGCATATGACTATTTTAAACCATGAAACTGACTCCTAATACTTGATTATGATGAACTAAGATCAGATAAACACTATTACACAGTAATTAACAACTATAACCTATGAATCACTACTAAGCTAATTTTGACTGAAAATATGAAACAATTAGCAACTATGATTTTTAACTAACAACCTACTAATTTTACTTTATATTATCACTAACTAACAACAACTAAGCATAAAACAAGAAAGATTAAGTTAAAATAAGAACTAATACGGTAAGATGTTAAAAATAATGAAAATGCTTACAATTTGGAAATGAGATGAACACACAGAACCAAGGACTGAGATCAACCTAACAACCTTCCACAAGGTTACTAATACCAGAACACTTCAAATAAAACCTTGCTCAGTCCATCTTCCTTTCTTTCCTCTATTTTTTTTATTTTCTATTTAATTATTGGAATTTTTGGAATTTTTAGTATTTTCTGAGTAACTGAATACTAAGACTTTTAAAAGCTTATATCAGCTATGTCAAGAGCTTATATAACTTTATAAGTCCAATACAACAAACAAAAACAACAATCAAGCTTTTTGAAAATTTTGTAATAAAAGTAAAATTGCATAACTGAGATACAAGCCTAGAATTTGAAATTGATTATCATAAACAATCTTTAGTACACTGAGAATGATAAAAAAACAAGCTTTTAATTAAAGATTACAACTGAAAATGGAATTCTACTACCTACGATTTAATTAAACTACTACTAATCTAATAATCTCTCCTCCCTGCTTCCTTCTTCTTTATAATGGACTTTTGAGGTTCCTAGAAGCTTTCTGACACAATCCCACTTTAATTTACGGCCTTTGGATTACTGCAAATCATCCTAGCCTTTAAACTTGCTTTTCGCGCCAAAAAAGTCTTGTGTCAGTGGGGTTGTGTACGAGGGTTTTACGGGGCATTAATGGGGTTTGGTGAGACGTGGAGGACAAGGGTAGACAGCTGGGGTGAGGTGGTGGTGAAACCACTGAGGTGGAGGTGGTTTGGGTGATGCAGTAGTGAGGGAGGGAGAGGAACAGTGATGGTGGTTTTTGCCCGGTTTTATTTTAAATACAAAGGGGTGGGCTGGTGTTGGTTTTGGGCTTGGGTAATAAAAGGTGGGTGGGCTGAATTAGTTTGTAGTTTGGATTGGTTTTGGATTTTAATAAAATTAGGTCCGTTTGGTTTATAAGGAAATTACAAGGACCAAAAGTGTAAACTTGAGAATCTTGAGGGGCCTGTTATGTAACTTTCCAAATTTATTTATAAGGACCATATTTGCCAATGTTGAATAACCCAAGGACCTAAAATGTAATTTTCCAATTTTTAATAACCGGGGACCTTTTCTGTCAATTTACCAAACTTCAGGGATCAATTATGTCATTTTCTGATTTTGAAGGGTTAAACCTGTAAATATCAAACAGTTAACAAAAAGGACCAATTTTGTCATTTATGAATAGTATAAGGTTTATTTTTCACATTTTCCATTTTTCAAAACCTTAGGGACTATTTTTGACACTTTTCAAAGTTGAGGGACCAAAGCTGTAAATTTGTGATTTTAAACTGGAAAGGATAATTTCTTACAACTTGTGAATCCCAAGGACCTTTTATGATAATTTTACAAGTTTTGAGTGACCAGGGACTAGTTTTGCCAATTTATGAAACTTGAGGGACTGAAACTGCCAATTATGCAAACTTTGTACGTTTTTCATCTGTTTTTGATTATTTTGCATTTGAAACATATAAAACACAGTTATAAGATATTTTAAGTATTTTGATGCATATTTAAGTGTTTTTGGATGTTTTGGCAGTTCAGATTGGTATAAAATGATGAGTATTTAGACACTCATCAATCCCCCACACTAAACTATTGCTAGTCCCTAGCAATCTATTGAGAAAAACTTAATGGATTTAAAAAACTCTTTACCAAAAGCCATCACTTCTGGAGTAGCCAGGTGTAAGAACTGTGGCACACCTGATAACCTTGTGATTTTGAGCAAACCACCAGCTGTCAACGGATTTGATTAGTCTTTACCAAAAGCCGTTTGCTTCTGGACTAGCCAACTCTTGATGGAATAGTCAACATCTTGGTGAGCTGATTACCAATTATGGTTTTTCCACGGCCTTTACCACAAGCCATAATCTTGCGGGCTAGCCAACTCATTAGCTTTTGAGGATAATGAGGAGTTGAGGAACAATACAATTTTTGGCAAATTGCAAGCCATAAACGGGTTTGAGTTATCTTTACCAAGAACCGTTTGCTCCTGGATTAGCCAATCCTGTTGTGGGTTAGACATGGAGGATTGATACCATTTATTGCGTTCTAAGTGAGAAAAAATTTTAAAATTTTGGCTAAAATGGGGGTTCTTGATGGAACATGTGTTTAAATTCGTTAGAATAACGAATCTCCCCCCACACTTAGAACTGAATATTGTCCTCAATATTCAAAGTACCGGGTGTTAAACCGAACTTAGAACGTAAGAAGAAAATATTCCATAGCCTTTATTTAAGATGTGTATATACATACAATTATTTATTTTTTTAAATAAAACTTCTTAAATAGAAGCTATCACTATATGTACTTTTTTTTTTTTTTGAGGATATATATACAACATGTGGGGCATTCCCCCACACTAGGGTGTTGCACACGGGTGACAAGCCCATGTTTTTGCTAATGTTTTTGATTCCCGAGTCACTAGCCGGACTCGACCCCGTATTTGATTTCTTTCCTCCCAAACTGTCAGGTTTATCACGCAAGCTAACCGCTTGTGAACGGTTAACTGTAATAAATAGGTCCTGAACAGGCCGGGAGAAAAAGCAATTTAAAAATCTATGGGGAAGTAAGTGGAAGAGACAATCTCAATCGGACTTTCATTCAAGATGTTTGGATAAACATTTGAAGCACGTGAAAGTTCCACACCAATGAGATAAGTAACCGGCTCATAATTTATAAATGAGAATGCCGGGGTCAAAGATAGTGTCTTCACTCCCGAAAGAGTGAAGAATAGGAGAAATCACCTGGTAGGTGAAGGAAAGTAGGGAGATCTGAATAGCAATTAAGATAAGAACTTCCTCCTCAAGAAATGCATATTCAAGTGGAGGAGGCAAGTCCTTAAGCTTGATCTCAGGAAATTTATCAGTTTCCTCAACTGATTTGATTTCCTCATTATGAAGTTGTGGAAGAGGGGGAAATGGATCTTCGTTTAACAAACTTTCTAGAAAAAGAATGTCCCCCTCTGGATCAAGATAATTATCATCAACTTCGTATGAAATTGAACTATCTTCATTCATAAAAGCCTCGAATTCGTCCAAATCATTTTCACTTTCCGGAGGAAGTGGTTTGATCTGAGTGAGTTCAAACGCAGGATCATGAGTAGGTAAGAATTCTAACTCTCTCAAATCCGCTTCAAAGTCAAAGACTTCATTTTCATCCCTTGGTGGGATGGGATCCATATGAGAGAGTTCATTAGCGAACTCTTCAAAAAGATAGTCATCATAAGACTCGGGAAGTGATGCATCAACAAATTCGATGTCTCCATAAGATAAACAATCATTACTGGAATCAGAGACAGTCTCAATTTGTTCATTTGGATTATCAGGGGTGAAAGGAATATCACACATAAGATCAAAAGTTCCCTGTGACTCACTTGTGATTGGAACAAGGTTCTCAACACTAGACTTTATGAACTCGTCAGATTCCTTTGCAGGAATTGTGTCAAGATGCTCGTCCCCCATGTTCAGAGAGTGAGTGGGAACCTCGGGTGTGATAACATCATACAGAGGGAGATGAGAAGGACTAGCAGTAATGGAGTCTACAAGTTCCATTATTTCTACTGCTGGTGATTCAGTTATATTATTTTCCCCCTGTATATCCATGGAAGGAGTCTCAACTGATGAACATGATGAGGTATCATCACTTTCATCATCCTCATCGAGAAGAGCAGCATTTTGAAATTTGATACGTGTTATAGCTGCTTGTTCTAAGACTAGTAATTCTTCCATGCTTCTCTCGTCTCTAGCAGCATGTTTTTCAGCAAGTAATTCCGTGATAGATTTATCACGAGAATATTGAGTGAGTGGAAACTGTGGGGGTGTGGATGTGTCAAAACCAGAAGGTTGACATTGATCATCATTATGAGGACCCCCACAATATACACAAGAAGAACTTGGTGCATTGTGAGACGACATATTAGCCAACTCCTCCTTAAGATCTTTGAGTTTCTCAAGAACCTCTATATAAGGGTCTTGCTGGATGTGAGGAGTAGCTTGAATTTTTTGGCACTGTGGAGGTGGGTCTTGAAACGAATAGTCGTAATTGTTACAAGGAAATGGATTCCTTGTTTGACAATCAGAACTAAAGTGTGGACCTCCACAGTACTCACAACAGTTGAACTGATGTGGCTGTGAGTCGTATGTGTTTGAGTCATAATTGTTATTAGGAACCTGCTCATAGACAAGCGTGTCTCCTGATTGACAATCAGAACTGTAGTGTGCACCACCACAATACTCACAACAGTTAAACTGTTGAGTCTGGTTTGGTGTATTTTGATACGAAGCATCATTGATATTTGGATAATATGATTCTTGCTCGTATGAATGTGATGGGTAGTTTGAAAAATTTGAGGAGTCGTTGAATGAGTTTCAATTAGGATCATAAGCAAATGAATTACTCAATCCACAAAACAAACAACTCCCGTTTTGAATATCATTACCACATTGTTCACATGTACACCAACGACATGGAAAACCGAAAAGCGGCTCACCACAACCTACACAAGGAACAAAATCTGGAGGTGGGACAAGTGGTGTGCTCTTAGAGCTAGGAATTTCCACCACTTCCGTTATGGTCTCGGGTTTTGGTTCTTGATAAACGTGAAGGTTAGGTAAGTCGTTCTTTTCAGTAATTGCCCTAAGCTCTGTACGTTTGCTTGACAAACTTTTAACCGTAAACTGTGAAAGATCAGGATTGATTCTTAAAGGTTTAGGAGCATTTGTGAGCTCAGGTTTTTGGACAACCGTGGTTTGGACGTAATTAGCACCTCCATCGTCAGAGGAAAGTACAAGGTCCTTTGTCACCTCGGTTTCATGATCTCTTTCCCTCACCGGAGAGGGAATAGGAATCGAAGGTCCATCATAATCAACATGACATCTCGATATTTTTGACAAGGCCATAAGTTTTTCAACTTCGCTTTTAAAGGCCCTTTGTTTAAAGAAATCGTCATCGAGAGATGCCATTAGAATCAATTATGAGATAAGTGGAAGAATGTAGAATCAAAAGGTTTTGGGGATGAGAAATGAAGAATCAAATAGGTAGGGGTGTAAAGGTGAATATTTTTGTGTTTTGTTTTATAAAAATATGGATAAAAGATGGTAAATATACAATGGATGTATATCCAAACTCACTAATACGCAAAATCGTTTAAAATAAGCGCACAACCTCCCCGGCAGCGGCGCCAAATTTTGATTCGCCTTAAACTAGTTATCTTTTATTTCTCAACCACTTGTGAATGGTCAATAGTAAAGTCAAACTAATCAAGACAAATGCTTCCGTGAAACACAGTGTTTTCCCGGGTCGTAATATCCCAACGAGGTTGTGATGATTAAAAACGAATCTGTGATTAGTGAATATGAACAGGAAATGGTATAAGTGTGTGTGTGTGTGATTATACTAAGGTTTTATAACTTAAAATAACTTAGGTAAGCTAATGGAATGATTACGTGAAAGCTAGGTATCTAAAACGTTAAAACGTACACCAATTTAAAATCAGACGCGACTGCGTACTGAGAAAAAGGTGAGTTTTAAGAAAAATAAACTACAAGGGTTAAAAATGAAAATCCTACAAACTTAAACTTAAAATAAAATTAAATTAAAAAGAAAACTATTTTTTAGATTATTATTTTATTTATTATTAATTATTTAATTAATAACTATTTAACTATTTAATTAAAACTAATTTATATCAAACTAAAAATTATAAATACTACAAATTAAACTAAAAACTTATAAAAATATTTTCTAAACCTAAAATAGAACTTGAAGAAAGTATAAAAAATAAAAATAAATCTTTTTGTCTTTTTGTGAGATTTTTATTAATTAAAAACTATTTATATTAATTAAACAATTTAAACTAATTTAAATTACAAATATTATTAAACTAACTTAGAAAATTATGAAAAAATTTATAAAACTATTTTATATTATTTAGAAGCTAGGAAAAATATAAAATATAGGTGTTACTATATAAAAACTAATTATGCTATTTATAACTTAATTATTTATTAATTATTAATAAAACTATTTTTAATTCTAATAAATATCAAATGACAATATAAAAATCTAAGAAAATTATTTAAATTACTTTAACCTATAAGGAAATTAATAAAAATATAAAAACACAAATTACTTAATTAAAATCTAAAAATGAAAATTAAAATTAAATTAAATTAAATAGAAACTATCACTTATTTTTATGTTGTATTTTCTGGATTTTTATTTTACAAAACTAATTTATATATAAAAACAAACAACTTTAATAAAAACAACTATTTTATAGCTTATTAATAAGCACTGTGGAAGCTTATTGCTTCCACAGTTGACTTTGGTTGACTAAAATGAGAATTAAGCTCAAATGAGCTTATGTGGGACCCACCTTGGTTGAATCTGAATCTAATAAGTTATTTGGACTAGTCAAAGCTTAATTTGATCAAATAAGCTCAGTAGATAAGCTGGTAAATCAAAATAAGCTAATCCAAAACTCAAAAGCAACACAGAAGAGGGACAGACTTGAGAGCTTATTCTTGGTGGGGTCCACTGAGGCACAGGTCAAACAAATGGTCAATATAAGTTCCCTGGTAGGAGGGGGGTTGGAAAAACCTAACTAGAGGGTGTGGGGCCCACTGTGGTGGTCACAAAACCACCACAAAGTTGGGGTGATAGCCTGAGCTGCTGATGCAGGGCAGTTACCTTGCCCTGCAGTTGTGTTTGGGGCTGTGTGGGGCCCACTAAAAAAATCCTAAAAATATAAGCTAAGTGAGAACTTATACTAGAGCTGGTAGAGTATAATTAGAAACAAGTTTCAGCTCCTCAAACCTTCTCCTAAATTCCAAACAAATGTTTGAAGATTTGAGAAAATCTGAGAAACAGATTTTGACTTTCTTACCTAAACTACTTAGTTTGACTATTGTGAGTTTCTAATTACTACTACTGATTTAATAAGCTATAATAAGCTATAATAGACCTAAAATAAGCTAGAGATGTGAGTTTTGATCAAATGAGGGGGGTTTGAGACTTAACTGTCCACACAGTGGACAGATAAGTAGGATTTGTGGTATGTGTAACAATTCACAAATTCAGGTTAATTTCTATTTTCGGAAAATTTTACTATTCATGTTACTATTCATTTCTACTATTCATTTCTTTCTGAAATTTTCCCGAAAGTTGATTTTTACTTTATATTCTCGAGTGATAAATCATTTCCATGGCAAATTAAATGTTTGACACTCGTCAGATCACTTTCGTGAAAGTTATTAAGGAATTACACAGAATTACACGTTTTAGGGTAAAACGGCAATCAGAAATTCTACGCACAACGAAATTTGACCCCGTCAGGTGACCCCACATCAGAAAAATGTTTAACACACTCATGATTTATTTGAGAATAAATCATGACAGAGAAAAATCATGGCCAAAATAAACTTCGGCCGTGAAAAACTGGAATTTTCAGTTTTAAGCAGTTTTACTCAGCCGTAACCCTA
The DNA here is from genome assembly GCA_030686995.1 of Artemisia argyi. Lineage (NCBI taxonomy): Eukaryota > Viridiplantae > Streptophyta > Magnoliopsida > Asterales > Asteraceae > Artemisia > Artemisia argyi. The sequence continues at coordinate 188,999,237 of CM060684.1, forward strand.
GCCTTTACCTGCACCGCGTTTCTAAGATGATTTGAGCTTTCAACTTATTAAAATAAGTCAACATATTATTCCCTCCTCCATTGACCAAAAATCATCCCTTGATGTTATAAGTCAGTTCGTGATTTTTAGGCTTCCGGTTTGATGTCTAAAAGACATTTAATACCAACCGACACTAGACTGAGCCCAGTCTAGACATTATAAGTCATTTTAAATCATTTTTATCATATTAGAAAAGTAACATTTCACTTTTCTCAATTTTACGCAATATTCGTACATTTTACGTATTACGCGTTTAGACCCGTGTTTCCAGCTTTTAGCAGGGTTTTACCACCCAAATGACACCTACCACTCATTTTATATTTTATTATGGGACATATGGACATGTCTAACAATACTTTAAAGTTTCATAATTTTACGACACCCGGTTTTACGTTTTGAGGCCTAATCATTTACGGTTGGCATTTCCCGGAGTCAAGTTTCATCCAAATAACCAAGGATAATACCAAGCCAAGCCACCTCCCCTCCTTATCCCTTTTGAACCGCCACAAGGGGGGGGGGAGTCACACCCTTGGGTGGCTTGATCTCATGCCTTGTGATCTAGGATGCATACATGTGTAGATTTTGATAAAATATCTCAAGTATGTAACCTCCTCATTAGGGTATAAATACCCCTCTCCCTCTCTTCCTTGGCCGGCCATCCCAACCCACCAAAACCTCTCACACTTAGCTTTAAGTCTTCTAATTTGTTGCAAGGTTCAAGTGAAGTTCAAGTATAGAAACCCTAGTTAGCTTATTTTCACCAAAAATCTTCCAAACCCTAACATACTTGGTGTTTTCTCTTGAGTTTAAATCCACTCAATACACCTCAACTTTCATTACATATCTTTCAAGAATACCAAGGGTAGAAAGGTTGCTTGAAGTGAAAAGGGTTGAAGCTTGTCTATCAAAGTCCATTTCCTTACTAGTTACTCCTTTCTTTAATTAGAAAGCCTAAAGTTGTAAGCCTAAACCTAACATGCTTCTTGTTTATTTATCATGTTCATCTCATTTATATGTTATTCTTGCTATATTATGTGTTGTAATTATGTCCATGATGAATCATGATGAGTAAAAGATGTTGTTGTAATGACTTATTGAAACAAGTTACTAAAACAAGCAAACTAGTGAATATCTTGGTATAACCTGATCAAAATGGTAAAAATTTTATATTGGATTATTACATATTACAGTAGAGGACTTAACAAGTAAACCATAGCAATTTGAACCACCTAAAAAGAGTAAACGAGTCAAAAGTTATGGCGATTTGAAGTTACCAAAGATTTCCGGCAAAACTGCCTAAAAGTTTCTGTGACAGAACCTAAAACACGCAAAAAGAGGCCTTTCTGGTCCGATTCATGAAAAAGTTAAAACACGAAAGTTGTCCGGAATCACGTTTTCCTTCAGGAACAAAGAGGCTTGAGCCTTGAAAACACTTTCTGAGTAAGATATTTCACAATTTCTTAACAGCTATTTACATATTTCAAGTCACTATACTATTGTTATACTTTCAAAGGAATAAAAGGTCTTATGACCTATAAACAAGACCACCACCATGTCTAGAACCAAGGTAGTGTCTCATGACCATGGAACAAGGACCAAAGGTCATGGCTAGGCCATGACGAAATGACCAAGCCAACTTACAAAGGCGTAAACATGAAACAATGAAATTGGCGATAACATGAACAAGCAATTTGTATCTACTTCACCTAAAAGGAAACCATGAGATTTTACCAAGACAAATGGTCATACAAGACTTATAAAACTACCCCTAATAACAATCTTCATGTACTATAAACTTTCCTAAGTTTATACAAATATCGGACATGTAACTTTTTCGGATCAAAACTTATATCTATATACTTTATCAACTACTACAATAGTAGGGAGCTTCATGTGAGGAGTTCATTATGTAAGCCGTCGAGATGAGTTGTGGATTTACGAATTAAAGTGTCCTGGCTCCTCGAACGCTTACTAACATGACTTCTGAAATATGTTAGCCCGAACGGTAGTAAACGATATACCAAAACATACATGTTCATAAATCTTTCTTACAAAGACTTACAAATATACATCATACCTTATCATGGACTAATTGCAAGATATGTATATAGGCACTCCGTTATATTCTTTACACAAATCCTAAGTCGCAACATTCTATTCTAGGTTGCTCGTAGAAACCTACCCGATCCGACTATCACGTTCATTACTTGCTATCGTACTTGAGGTGAGTTCATAGCCCCACCTTACATTACTTCAATGTTTTACAAACCCTTGGGGGGAATACATGCTACTTTTAAACCGAACACAATGCTTTGAAACTGTATGCTGCCTGATTGTTTTATTATTACTAAGTACCTACCTTGCCAATCCTAGGCCCCATCATGAACCATTTAATCACTAGTATTAGTGAGCGCGAGTATTGTGAATAGGCCTATTGGGATTGACGAATCCCATTTGTTTGAGCAGTTAGTTCAAACGAATGCACTATATTTGAAAACATTAAGTATGACGGCAAAGTACTTACCGGGGCAACATAACCGCCGATTGATATTGGTACCCGTTAACGTCTTGGTTGCATGAGCTTAGTACATAATAATAACTGTTTTGTTTTCTAACATGAGTATGAGTCTAATTAACTCATTACTACCAACATATTGTGTTCAACCTTAAACAAACTCTATGAATTTCACTCAACCTTTGTGTTGACCTCTTAAGCATGTATTTCAGGTCCATGATAATCAAGAATGGAGCGGGAAGGGCACGTACCGAAGGAAGAAGGCTATAAACTATATTGTCATTCAATAAAAACATCATAGACTTTATATTGATGTGTTTTGAAACCATGGAACATTTTGGGACCTTACTATGTAAACTTTGATACATTTGAATAATATGAATGACAACTCTTTTTTATTACGATTCGTTTAGAGATCGTTTTCTATTATTATGACTGTTGTGCCGTCGAGTAACACCCAAGTTGAATTCCGCTGCATCATGAATTGGGGGTGTTACAGATTGGTATCAGAGCCATGGTTATAGAGAAACGGGTCTAAGTGAGACCTAAACTATAACTACAATAACAAGCAAAAACATTTTTATAGCCTTCCGCTCTTCGTGCCTTCCATCCTTCAGAAGATTATGGACTTATTACACATGTTATGCTACATGAACATATTTGTATATTGTTATATGCACATTGCCATAGTTTGAGCATTTTCCATAAGCATTTGATTTATTTTGACATCGAAATACTAATTGTAGACATCATGTCCGCACCTCCATCTCCCGATCATCTTCCTGCTATGCCCGAGTATTTACCTATCCTTCCCGGACCCGATGATCCTTACTTTGAACCAATTGACTACGACGATGAGGAAGAACCTTATGAGGATCTAGATATAGATTCGGACGAGGATCCTGAAATGGATTTGGACATAAACATCGATGATTACGAAGAGGATCATGAAATGGTTAATGACATTGAGGAAGCGGAGGAACTATTAGTAGTGCCACATTTATCACCATTGACATCTCCACCTCCGGTTTCACCAATTTCATCCGAATCTAACCGTACCACTCCAGCTCAAGTTCCGAAATCTACTTATCAAACCGGCGGAACATCTACATCTACACATATGTTCGCAAACTCAGCTCAATACGAAATCTACTCTTTGAAACAAGCTCTCAACCTAACCCAACTCAAAGTTAAATGTATGGCAAGTCAAATGCACGAATGTATGTCCAAGGTAAATTCTGCTAGAATGGATGCCATGAATGCTCGAGACGACCTATATTGGTTTAAGCTTGACATGAGCTACGTGAAGAGTGACTCGACTCATGTTGGGGAAGAAGTCTTAAATCCTTTGACTGGCTTGGATAATGTCAAGGATAGACTCACTTTGGTTGAGAGGGCCCAAGAACAGGATGCGGTACAAATTCATAAACTACTTCACCGCCTAAATACCGCCGAAATCCGGTTAGATGTTGCAAACTTTGACAGGTATCAACTTAGGAATGATTTGTGTGGGATGCAAACTCAAATGAGTTCCATACAACAAAGGTTATACCGAAAGGATGTCAAAGAATATCGCCCAAACGAAAGTGTAGATGTGTTAGCAACACGCGGAAATAATAATCCGACCGGACAACAACAACCTCCCAACCAACGTTAGACTAGTGTTATAGTACTAGTTAGCTTTTGTACAACGTTGTAATTACTAACTGAAAGTATCAGTTAGTAAGTTTTGAATGAACTTGTAATAAGTTCGATTTTGTAATCAACGTTATATAAATAAAACTCTTGTTTTATATACTATCATGTGTTATGTTTTTTTTTAAGTTTCAAACATTATTATCCTATCATTCTTATCAAAAATTGTGCTCATCTCACAACTCTCTAATTACAACGTATCTTTTGAACAATAGAATCATGGCGCCCAAGAAAAAGACCCCATCAACGATGACGCAAGCCGCCATCCGCAAACTGGTAAAGGACAGTGTCAATGCAGCACTTGTCGCAGAACGAGCAGCCGTAGCTGCAGCAGCTGCAGCAGCTGCCGAAGCCGCCACAGCTGCTGGTGCTACTGATGCTGCAGCAGCCGCTGAGGCTGCAGCAGCTGCTGAGGCTGCAGCAGCCGCGGAAGCCGCCATTGCTGAGGAGGCTGCTATAGCTGCAGAGACTGCAAGACTTGCTAGTCTTAACCTTGGAGGACCTACCCCTCCGGTGACCAATGTTACTACAGTACCAAAGGGTTGCTCGTTCATTTCCTACCTGAAATGTGAACCCCTCAAATTCAAGGGTACTGAAGGGGCTGTAGGTTTGACCCGTTGGTTCGAAAAGGCGGAGTCGGTGTTCATTGTTAGTAAATGTATCGAGGGGGATAAAGTTCAGTATGCCACAAGTACTCTTTTGAATGAGGCCTTGTCCTGGTGGAACTCAATTGCTCAACCCATGGGCATTGAGAATGCCTACAAAATTACTTGGGCTAATTTGAAACAAATGATGATTAAGGAATACTGTCCACGCAGTGAGATACAAAAGTTGGAAGTTGAGTTCTGGGATCATACGGTTAAGGGAAATGATATCATGACCTACAACCGTAGATTCCAGGAACTGAGGATACTTTGTCCAACGATGGTTTCCCCAAAGGAAAAGATGTTGGAAAGGTATATTTGGGGACTTCCCTCAAGCATACAGGGGAATGTGACTTCGGCAAATCCCAAAGAACTTGATGAGGCTATGCGGATGTCCCGTAGTCTCATGGATCAAGTGGTACGTATGTCGGAAACCCGAAAGCAAAACAACCCCAACAACCCCAACAACACCAACAACACCAACAACAATGCCAACAACAGCAATGCCAACAACCCCAACAATTCCAACTACCGTAAGAACAACAACAACAAGCGACAATGGGATGGTAACCGTGGGAATAACAACAACAACAACAACAACAACAACCAAACCCGAAACAACAACCACCACAATCAGCAGAACAGGAGACAAGAAGCCGCGACGGCTTATGTTGCTGCACCTGCTGGTGGTAGGTACGTGGGTAATCAACCACAATGTACCAAGTGCAATTACCATCACGAAGGTCCTTGCCCGGCCAAATGCCACAAGTGCCAAAAGCCCGGACATCTTGCCAAGGATTGTAGAGGCAAGGGTATAGCTACTGGGGCTAACACACAGCCCATAGTTACATGTTTCGGGTGTGGTGAAAGGGGACACTATAAGAACAACTGTCCTCAAAACCAAGGACCCCAAGGCGGAGGTGCTCGTGATAGGGCCTATGTCATAGGAAAGGAAGAACCACACCAGGACCCGAACGTGGTTACCGGTACGTTCTTACTCAATAATATTCCTGTTAAAGTATTATTCGATTCTGGTGCTGATATGAGCTTTATATCTACTAGAATTGCGCCTTTACTTGATATTCCATCAATCACTTTAACCACTAGTTATAATGTTGAGCTAGCTACCGGTGACTTAGTAAATACCAATACCGTAATCCCAAACTGTACCCTTAATCTCTTAGACCACCCCTTTGACATCAATCTTATGCCAATTGAACTCGGAAGTTTTGATGTAGTTATTGGCATGGATTGGTTGTCTAAACATCAAGCTAACATTATTTGTGGTGAAAGAGTTGTGCACATTCCATGTGACAATGAAACTTTGATCATTCGTGGTGATCAAAGTGGAACTCGAATAAACATCATCTCATGTATCAAAACCATGAAGTACATTGAGAAAGGATGTTATGCTTTCTTAGCCCATGTAACAGAAAAGAAAACCGATGAAAAACGTCTCGAAGATGTTCCTATTGCCCGTGAGTTTCCTGAAGTCTTTCCAGAAGACTTACCCGGACTACCACCAAATCATCAAATAGAGTTCAGAATTGATTTAATACCAGGAGCGGCGCCAGTTGCCCGCGCACCATACCGGCTAGCACCTTCAGAGATGCAAGAGCTATCAAATCAATTACAAGAACTTGCGGACAAGGGATTTATTCGACCTAGTTCCTCACCTTGGGGAGCTCCAGTGTTATTCGTGAAGAAGAAAGATGGGTCATTACGAATGTGTATTGACTACCGTGAACTAAACAAATTAACCATAAAGAACCGATACCCACTACCAAGAATTGATGACTTATTCGATCAATTGCAAGGTTCAACCTATTACTCAAAAATTGACCTACGATCAGGTTACCACCAAGTTAGAGTTCGTGATGAAGACATTCCAAAAACAGCCTTTAGGACACGATATGGTCACCATGAATTCCAAGTGATGCCATTTGGGTTAACAAATGCACCGGCAGTATTCATGGATCTCATGAATCGGGTGTGTAAACCATATTTGGACAAATTCGTGATTGTATTCATAGACGACATTCTCATTTATTCCAAAAACGAAGAGGAACACAAAGAACACCTTAGAACAATTTTAGGACTACTCAAGGAAGAGAAATTGTATGCGAAGTTTTCCAAATGTGAATTTTGGATTCAAACTGTACAATTCCTTGGGCATGTGATTGACAAGACCGGTTTACATGTCGATCCTGCTAAAATTGAAGCTATCAAAAATTGGCCAACACCTACCACCCCTACAGAAATTCGTCAATTTCTGGGTCTAGCTGGGTATTACCGAAGGTTTATTGAAGGATTTTCCTCAATAGCAAAGTCTTTGACTAAGCTAACTCAGAAAGACAAGAAATACGTGTGGAATCAAGACGAAGAAAAAGCTTTCCAAACCCTCAAACAGAAACTTTGTAGTGCTCCTATCCTAGCATTGCCCGATGGGATCGAAGATTTTGTAGTCTATTGTGATGCGTCGCACCAAGGGTTAGGTGCCGTGTTGATGCAACGCGATAAGGTCATGGCTTATGCATCAAGGCATGTTGGGATTCTTGATTTGATGTGACAAAAATAAATAAAAGAATGAAAACAAGAGGGACTTAATGTGACAAAGGATGAAACTTCAAATGCAAGAAAAAGATTACTACGGATCTTTTTATTATTTAGAATATATCCTTTGTAAACCTAATCCTCTATTATATAAAGAGGATACAGGTCGTATGTTTTATTATGTCTTTCACAATGTAAAATACAGGAAAGGTGTGTGTGTGTGTTCTAGGGCATATGTCTTGTAGATGCCTAGAACTTGTTTGTGTTCGAATCCTCTAAGGTCTGAGAGTTCTTAGATCCTTGTTACAATTGGTAACACGTATTATTCTGATCAAATAATAATTAGAGGTGATGTTGGTGAAAAACTTTGTGTCAATAACTTTGATTTACTCTTAATTCCGCTGCATATATTGTCATTGTTATTGTTAACCCTAGTGCTCAAAACGGTCCAAGGAGTCTATCAAACTCCACAATTGGTATCAGAGCTTGGGGAGCTCGTTACCTAGGGATTCACAAGGTTTTTAGTCGAAGAATGATGCTGAAAATCGACTTTGGGTTCAATTTTCGTAATTCACTGCAGGTCAGTTTTCAAGGCGCGATATCTCCTTCGTTAACCGTTGGATCGGGCTGAATTTTTTACTGGAGGTTCTCTATATGACAAGGAAGAGTTCCACCGGAGGGATCTTTGATCTGAGCTCCCAGTAAAAAGATATGATTTTTCTAAAAAGCTGCTGCAGAATAGTAAGTAAGTCGAATTTTTAAGGGTTTTCTTTATATCAACTTCTTTGATTTTGGTTTCTATTGAATAAATTCATCATAGAAGTTGGTTATACGATGTTTGGTATTGAAGAATTCATGAAAGAAAGCAGTTCTGGAGGTGTATGAGTGATTTTTGGTGAATTTAGGGTTTTCGCGACACTTCAAAGTGTTGTCTTTATACTTAAAAAAAAAAAAAAAAAAAAAAAAAAGACGACTATGATTCTGATTGTAAAAGTCGCGTTATTCACTAAACCCTAATCGCTATTAGTAGTATGTTATTCTCGAAATACTCTGCTGCTGAGAATTCTGATTTTGCTGATAGTTATTTGATTTTGCTGCTACGTTATTCACTCTGCTGCTACACGTTTGACTCTGCTGCTAGCTTTATGATTCTACTGCTGTCGTATTTTACTCTGCTGCTCTCATTCTGCTGCTGGGAATTTTCAATCTGCTGCTAGCTTTAGTACTCTGCTGCTAGCAAACTGCTGCTCATTATATATTGTTCCTACTGCTGCGTTTTGATGTTTTAAGAGTAGTGAGGGGAAGTACGTATGTTTGATTGGTTTTGGTTTCACACACAAGGAGTTTGGTTTATTTGTTCTTAAAAGATTAAAGGCTCGTTCTTATTGTTTAATTGATTACGAAGAACGGTGAATATCATTTATTTGATGTTGTAGTTGAGTTTCACAGGTTTGTGTTCTTATCATATCTCAAAGTGGGTGTTACACTTTGAAGATAACTTGTCTGTTTTAAACGGTGGTGACAACAGCTTGATAAATCTAGTTTTCATAGGTTAAGGGGAGGATGGACGAAGACCTAGTTAACTATCACTTGAAGGAGTTACGTTATTGTGCTCAGTGTCTCATTGAAGATGAGGATTTTGTCAAGAGATTGCGGTCTACTTATATATTCAGTTTTGGATATAAGTTTGGAGTCACATGGTTAGTACAAGATATAAGGCACAAGTTTGGAAAATTCAACTTTTTCATCAAATTCGTCATACTCAGTTTTCTTCATCAGTGATCATTATATAAAGCCTACAGATTTGAAGAATCATTTTATGTACATGCATCACTCGAGGGGAAGTTTCTACGGTTTATTCATTCTCTATTTGTTGATAACAAAAAGGGGAAGAAATATTGTGGTGGCATGGCATGGATTAAGGGGAAGACATACTTGTTTCATTCAGGGAGATGTCTACATCTCAACTTCTCTACTTCGCCTAGGGAAGTTCGTACACGACTTTGTTTGTTTTGTCATCATCAAATAGGGGAAGATTGTTGGGATTCTTGATTTGATGTGACAAAAATAAATAAAAGAATGAAAACAAGAGGGACTTAATGTGACAAAGGATGAAACTTCAAATGCAAGAAAAAGATTACTATGGATCTTTTTATTATTTAGAATATATCCTTTGTAAACCTAATCCTCTATTATATAAAGAGGATACAGGTCGTATGTTTTATTATGTCTTTCACAATGTAAAATACAGGAAAGGTGTGTGTGTGTGTTCTAGGGCATATGTCTTGTAGATGCCTAGAACTTGTTTGTGTTCGAATCCTCTAAGGTCTGAGAGTTCTTAGATCCTTATTACAATTGGTAACACGTATTATTCTGATCAAATAATAATTAGAGGTGATGTTGGTGAAAAACTTTGTGTCAATAACTTTGATTTACTCTTAATTCCGCTGCATATATTGTCATTGTTATTGTTAACCCTAGTGCTCAAAACGGTCCAAGGAGTCTAACAAACTCCACAAGGCAACTCAAGGTTCATGAGGAAAATTACACCACTCATGACTTAGAGTTAGGAGCTGTGGTCTTTGCACTAAAAATCTGGAGGCACTATCTATACGGTACTAGATGTACTGTATACACCGATCATAAAAGCCTACAACACATTTTGGACCAAAAAGAACTAAACATGAGACAACGTCGTTGGTTGGAATTACTAAGTGATTATGACTGCGACATTCGTTACCACCCAGGAAAAGCCAACGTAGTAGCCGACGCCCTAAGCCGAAAGGAACGGATTAAACCATTACGAGTCCGAGCCTTAGTTTTAACCATAAATTCCAACTTTCCTACTCAAATCCTTCACGCTCAAGCTGAGGCGGTGAAACAAGAAGACATCCAAAAGGAGAAATTGGATGGCATGATACAGAAGAAATTCGAAACCCGTTCAGATGGAACTCTATGCTTTCAAGGTCGAAGTTGGTTACCACTTTATGGTGGCCTACGAGACTTGATCATGCATGAATCACACAAATCCAAATACTCCATACATCCAGGATCTGATAAAATGTATCACGATCTTAAGTTACTCTATTGGTGGCCGAACATGAAAGCCGACATTGCAACATATGTTAGCAAATGTCTTACCTGCTCCAAAGTAAAAGCCGAACACCAAAAACCATCCGGTCCATTGCAACAACCAGAGATTCCTTCTTGGAAATGGGAAAGAATCACTATGGACTTCATTACCAAGCTCCCAAAGACATCAAGCGGTTATGACTCCATCTGGGTCATAGTTGATCGTCTCACAAAATCCGCACACTTTATACCAATCAAAGAGACTTACAAAATGGAACAACTAACTCGACTGTACGTCAAAGAAATAGTCTCAAGACATGGTGCACCAATATCCATCATATCCGACAGAGATGGTAGATTTACTTCCAATTTCTGGCAGTCACTCCAAGACGCCTTTGGAACAAATCTAGACATGAGTACAGCGTATCATCCTCAGACCGATGGTCAGAGTGAACGAACCATCCAAACTCTTGAAGACATGCTTCGAGCTTGTATTATAGATTTTGGAAAAGGATGGGATACTCATCTACCATTAGTCGAATTTTCCTACAACAACAGCTATCATGCAAGTATTCAAGCAGCTCCATTCGAAGCACTTTATGGTCGAAAGTGTCGTTCACCTGCTTGTTGGGCTGAAGTGGGAGAAGTTCAACTCACTGGACCAGAACTCATCCGTGAAACAACGGATAAAATTGTACAAATCAAAAATCGACTACAAGCCGCAAGAGATCGACAGAAAAGTTCTGCCGACACACGACGCAGACCCCTAGAATTCCAAGTCGGAGATAGGGTTATGCTAAAGGTATCACCTTGGAAAGGCTTGATACGATTCGGCAAACGAGGAAAACTAAACCCAAGATACATCGGACCATTCAAAATCCTAGCCAGGGTTGGCCCTGTGGCGTACAGACTTGAGCTTCCATCAGAACTCAGTAGTGTACACCCCACTTTCCATGTATCTAACCTAAAGAAATGTTTGTCGGATGAATCACTCGTGATTCCACTCGACGAAATTCAACTCAATGATGATCTTCAATTTGTTGAGGAACCTGTAGAAATCATGGACCGAGAGGTCAAACAACTCAAGCAAAGCTGTATTCCAATTGTCAAGGTTCGTTGGAACTCACGACGTGGTCCTGAATACACATGGGAACGAGAGGACCAGATACGTAAGAAATACCCACATCTTTTTACCAACGAAGCTTCTACTTCTAACGTTAATTGATCTCCGGGACGGAGCTCTCATATGGGGTGGAGACTGTAACAATTCGCAAATTCAGGTTAATTTCTATTTTCGGAAAATTTTACTATTCATTTCTACTATTCATTTCTTTCTGAAATTTTCCCGAAAGTTGATTTTTACTTCATATTCTCGAGTGATAAATCATTTCCATGGCAAATTAAATGTTTGACACTCGTCAGATCACTTTCGTGAAAGTTATTAAGGAATTACACAGAATTACACGTTTTAGGGTAAAACGGCAATCAGAAATTCTACGCACAACGAAATTTGACCCCGTCAGGTGACCCCACATCAGAAAAATGTTTAACACACTCATGATCTATTTGAGAATAAATCATGACTGAGAAAAATCATGGCCAAAATAAACTTCGGCCGTGAAAAACTGGAATTTTCAGTTTTAAGCAGTTTTACTCAGCCGTAACCCTAGCCTTTACCTGCACCGCGTTTCTAAGATGATTTGAGCTTTCAACTTATTAAAATAAGTCAACATATTATTCCCTCCTCCATTGACCAAAAATCATCCCTTGATGTTATAAGTCAGTTCGTGATTTTTAGGCTTCCGGTTTGATGTCTAAAAGACATTTAATACCAACCGACACTAGACTGAGCCCAGTCTAGACATTATAAGTCATTTTAAATCATTTTTATCATATTAGAAAAGTAACATTTCACTTTTCTCAATTTTACGCAATATTCGTACATTTTACGTATTACGCGTTTAGACCCGTGTTTCCAGCTTTTAGCAGGGTTTTACCACCCAAATGACACCTACCACTCATTTTATATTTTATTATGGGACATATGGACATGTCTAACAATACTTTAAAGTTTCATAATTTTACGACACCCGGTTTTACGTTTTGAGGCCTAATCATTTACGGTTGGCATTTCCCGGAGTCAAGTTTCATCCAAATAACCAAGGATAATACCAAGCCAAGCCACCTCCCCTCCTTATCCCTTTTGAACCGCCACAAGGGGGGGGGAGTCACACCCTTGGGTGGCTTGATCTCATGCCTTGTGATCTAGGATGCATACATGTGTAGATTTTGATAAAATATCTCAAGTATGTAACCTCCTCATTAGGGTATAAATACCCCTCTCCCTCTCTTCCTTGGCCGGCCATCCCAACCCACCAAAACCTCTCACACTTAGCTTTAAGTCTTCTAATTTGTTGCAAGGTTCAAGTGAAGTTCAAGTATAGAAACCCTAGTTAGCTTATTTTCACCAAAAATCTTCCAAACCCTAACATACTTGGTGTTTTCTCTTGAGTTTAAATCCACTCAATACACCTCAACTTTCATTACATATCTTTCAAGAATACCAAGGGTAGAAAGGTTGCTTGAAGTGAAAAGGGTTGAAGCTTGTCTATCAAAGTCCATTTCCTTACTAGTTACTCCTTTCTTTAATTAGAAAGCCTAAAGTTGTAAGCCTAAACCTAACATGCTTCTTGTTTATTTATCATGTTCATCTCATTTATATGTTATTCTTGCTATATTATGTGTTGTAATTATGTCCATGATGAATCATGATGAGTAAAAGATGTTGTTGTAATGACTTATTGAAACAAGTTACTAAAACAAGCAAACTAGTGAATATCTTGGTATAACCTGATCAAAATGGTAAAAATTTTATATTGGATTATTACATATTACAGTAGAGGACTTAACAAGTAAACCATAGCAATTTGAACCACCTAAAAAGAGTAAACGAGTCAAAAGTTATGGCGATTTGAAGTTACCAAAGATTTCCGGCAAAACTGCCTAAAAGTTTCTGTGACAGAACCTAAAACACGCAAAAAGAGGCCTTTCTGGTCCGATTCATGAAAAAGTTAAAACACGAAAGTTGTCCGGAATCACGTTTTCCTTCAGGAACAAAGAGGCTTGAGCCTTGAAAACACTTTCTGAGTAAGATATTTCACAATTTATTAACAGCTATTTACATATTTCAAGTCACTATACTATTGTTATACTTTCAAAGGAATAAAAGGTCTTATGACCTATAAACAAGACCACCACCATGGCTAGAACCAAGGTAGTGTCTCATGACCATGGAACAAGGACCAAAGGTCATGGCTAGGCCATGACGAAATGACCAAGCCAACTTACAAAGGCGTAAACATGAAACAATGAAATTGGCGATAACATGAACAAGCAATTTGTATCTACTTCACCTAAAAGGAAACCATGAGATTTTACCAAGACAAATGGTCATACAAGACTTATAAAACTACCCCTAATAACAATCTTCATGTACTATAAACTTTCCTAAGTTTATACAAATATCGGACATGTAACTTTTTCGGATCAAAACTTATATCTATATACTTTATCAACTACTACAATAGTAGGGAGCTTCATGTGAGGAGTTCATTATGTAAGCCGTCGAGATGAGTTGTGGATTTACGAATTAAAGTGTCCTGGCTCCTCGAACGCTTACTAACATGACTTCTGAAATATGTTAGCCCGAACGGTAGTAAACGATATACCAAAACATACATGTTCATAAATCTTTCTTACAAAGACTTACAAATATACATCATACCTTATCATGGACTAATTGCAAGATATGTATATAGGCACTCCGTTATATTCTTTACACAAATCCTAAGTCGCAACATTCTATTCTAGGTTGCTCGTAGAAACCTACCCGATCCGACTATCACGTTCATTACTTGCTATCGTACTTGAGGTGAGTTCATAGCCCCACCTTACATTACTTCAATGTTTTACAAACCCTTGGGGGGAATACATGCTACTTTTAAACCGAACACAATGCTTTGAAACTGTATGCTGCCTGATTGTTTTATTATTACTAAGTACCTACCTTGCCAATCCTAGGCCCCATCATGAACCATTTAATCACTAGTATTAGTGAGCGCGAGTATTGTGAATAGGCCTATTGGGATTGACGAATCCCATTTGTTTGAGCAGTTAGTTCAAACGAATGCACTATATTTGAAAACATTAAGTATGACGGCAAAGTACTTACCGGGGCAACATAACCGCCGATTGATATTGGTACCCGTTAACGTCTTGGTTGCATGAGCTTAGTACATAATAATAACTGTTTTGTTTTCTAACATGAGTATGAGTCTAATTAACTCATTACTACCAACATATTGTGTTCAACCTTAAACAAACTCTATGAATTTCACTCAACCTTTGTGTTGACCTCTTAAGCATGTATTTCAGGTCCATGATAATCAAGAATGGAGCGGGAAGGGCACGTACCGAAGGAAGAAGGCTATAAACTATATTGTCATTCAATAAAAACATCATAGACTTTATATTGATGTGTTTTGAAACCATGGAACATTTTGGGACCTTACTATGTAAACTTTGATACATTTGAATAATATGAATGACAACTCTTTTTTATTACGATTCGTTTAGAGATCGTTTTCTATTATTATGACTGTTGTGCCGTCGAGTAACACCCAAGTTGAATTCCGCTGCATCATGAATTGGGGGTGTTACAGTATGGTTTTGACTTCCTTCTCTAATGACCAAGTTTTTATTGTTCCTAAGACCTAAGTTACACTTAAGAAACATGTAGCAAAAGGAAACAACATAAACAAACACCCTAAGCACAGAGGTATCTATTAAACCAAACACCCTTGAACCTTTGACTGTTTTAAGTTTTCAAAGCATATGACTATTTTAAACCATGAAACTGACTCCTAATACTTGATTATGATGAACTAAGATCAGATAAACACTATTACACAGTAATTAACAACTATAACCTATGAATCACTACTAAGCTAATTTTGACTGAAAATATGAAACAATTAGCAACTATGATTTTTAACTAACAACCTACTAATTTTACTTTATATTATCACTAACTAACAACAACTAAGCATAAAACAAGAAAGATTAAGTTAAAATAAGAACTAATACAGTAAGATGCTAAAAATAATGAAAATGCTTACAATTTGGAAATGAGATGAACACACAGAACCTAGGACTGAGATCAACCTAACAACCTTCCACAAGGTTACTAATACCAGAACACTTCAAATAAAACCTTGCTCAGTCCATCTTCCTTTCTTTCCTCTATTTTTTTTATTTTCTATTTATTTATTGGAATTTTTGGAATTTTTAGTATTTTCTGAGTAACTGAATACTAAGACTTTTAAAAGCTTATATCAGCTATGTCAAGAGCTTATATAACTTTATAAGTCCAATACAACAAACAAAAACAACAATCAAGCTTTTGGAAAATTTTGTAATAAAAGTAAAATTGCATAACTGAGATACAAGCCTAGAATTTGAAATTGATTATCATAAACAATCTTTAGTACACTGAGAATGATAAAAAAAAACAAGCTTTTAATTAAAGATTACAACTGAAAATGGAATTCTACTACCTACGATTTAATTAAACTACTACTAATCTAATAATCTCTCCTCCCTGCTTCCTTCTTCTTTATAATGGACTTTTGAGGTTCCTAGAAGCTTTCTGACACAATCCCACTTTAATTTACGGCCTTTGGATTACTGCAAATCATCCTAGCCTTTAAACTTGCTTTTCGCGCCAAAAAAGTCTTGTGTCAGTGGGGTTGTGTACGAGGGTTTTACGGGGCATTAATGGGGTTTGGTGAGACGTGGAGGACAAGGGTAGACAGCTGGGGTGAGGTGGTGGTGAAACCACTGAGGTGGAGGTGGTTTGGGTGATGCAGTAGTGAGGGAGGGAGAGGAACAGTGATGGTGGTTTTTGCCCGGTTTTATTTTAAATACAAAGGGGTGGGCTGGTGTTGGTTTTGGGCTTGGGTAATAAAAGGTGGGTGGGCTGGATTAGTTTGTAGTTTGGATTTGTTTTGGATTTTAATAAAATTAGGTCCGTTTGGTTTATAAGGAAATTACAAGGACCAAAAGTGTAAACTTGAGAATCTTGAGGGGCCTGTTATGTAACTTTCCAAATTTATTTATAAGGACCATATTTGCCAATGTTGAATAACCCAAGGACCTAAAATGTAATTTTCCAATTTTTAATAACCGGGGACCTT
Source organism: Artemisia argyi (assembly GCA_030686995.1). Lineage (NCBI taxonomy): Eukaryota > Viridiplantae > Streptophyta > Magnoliopsida > Asterales > Asteraceae > Artemisia > Artemisia argyi. Next base: position 189,016,009 of record CM060684.1, read on the forward strand.
TTCTGTCAATTTACCAAACTTCAGGGATCAATTATGTCATTTTCTGATTTTGAAGGGTTAAACCTGTAAATATCAAACAGTTAACAAAAAGGACCAATTTTGTCATTTATGAATAGTATAAGGTTTATTTTTCACATTTTCCATTTTTCAAAACCTTAGGGACTATTTTTGACACTTTTCAAAGTTGAGGGACCAAAGCTGTAAATTTGTGATTTTAAACTGGAAAGGATAATTTCTTACAACTTGTGAATCCCAAGGACCTTTTATGATAATTTTACAAGTTTTGAGTGACTAGGGACTAGTTTTGCCAATTTATGAAACTTGAGGGACTGAAACTGCCAATTATGCAAACTTTGTACGTTTTTCATCTGTTTTTGATTATTTTGCATTTGAAACATATAAAACACAGTTATAAGATATTTTAAGTATTTTGATGCATATTTAAGTGTTTTTGGATGTTTTGGCAGTTCAGATTGGTATAAAATGATGAGTATTTAGACACTCATCAGTAACCCATGACCTTGAGTCTAGCTACAAGACTCGTAAATAAAGAAAAGCGCTTCTTGGGAGGCAACCCATGTTTTGTGTGATTTTTATTTTGTTTGTTTGTTATTTGCTTCCGTATGCATGCTTTATTTTTATTGTTGGTAGATCATGTTTCTAAACTAAATAGTGAAAATACTTTATTTTGTTGTTTGGCCTAGTCTTAACTTCATCCAAAGGTATTTTTGCAAAAGATAAGTGTAAGGGGAAATCCCGAATATGTTTTTAAGAAACAAAACCGATCATGATTCTCCACAATATTAAATGAACATGTATATTCGTATTTGTTAGAGTCAAATGCTTGTATCGAGTTATAATGAAGTTTTGCAGGATTTTCCAGGAAGTAGGACCAAGTTTTTCCAGAAATTTTCCGGAAACTTAACATAAGAATTTCTGCAGGTCACTTCTGACGGCGTCATGAGTTTACTCTTGACGGCGTCACGTGCAAAAATCTGGAAATTTTACCAGTTTTGTTTTTCTAACGGAGTTTTAAAGTTTTTGTTGAATTATTAGTTTTATAATCTCCAGGAAATCTGCAAACATCATTCCACAAGCATTATATCTTATTTTGTTTTCTAGGATTTATTAGCATATGTAGATTGCCGCCGATTTTATGCGAGGTTGCCTTGTCTGTTTTCTCAGGATTTACAGGTTATGTATGACAAGAAGATGATTTATTTTTCTGGAAGGGAAGCTTTGATTGTTCATTTTCTTGGAGGAAGATTTAACCTGACCACCTTATTATCCATACCGAGCGAATCAGGGGAGTATTTGATTTCATTCGTTTTACTTATTTCACTTTTACATTCTTTACTTGAACATTGGGGACAATGTTCATCCTAAGTGTAAGGGGAGGGTAAAATGATGATACCTTACAGACACACTTTCGCTTGAGTTTGTTTGTTTGATGGTAGATGTGTAATAAAACTATGAGAAATACTTGTTAGTGTAATTTTAGCGCCAAATTTAAATTTTTTTACAACATTTAGGAGTGAAACTTTAGCCATAGCAAGCGTCTCATGGATAGGAGATTGTATGACTAGCACAAAACCGTACTATTCAGAAAAATTTTCCACTCAAATATGTGAGGTTCGCCTTTAGATTTGATAGGAAAAGCATTTACTATTAGTGCTTATGAGTGTACCGGTAGCATTTAGATTCTAGAACTTGCGTTAGTGATGCATCCCGAGACCGCTAGTGAGACTACATTCGTGTAGTAGGATTTACTACATGATAAGAGGCATTGGGATCACCCTTGTGTTAAACCCGTATCATAATTACTTGACCATTTAAGTCATATTACTTGGCTAGTTAAGTCAATTAATTTTTCCCACACCATTAGCGTTGTACTCATTTTTAGTACACGAAACCCCTAGTACACCTCTCCGAGCCTATCTTTTCGTTTCTAACTTTAAGCATTTTACTTAAAGGAAGAATTTGTTACACCCCACTTAAATGTACACCCAAATCACCTTAGCCTTCCGTGTATGCACTCATCTTTAGTGCATTATTGTTATTTGTTAAACCCTAAGTTAATTATCTAATTGATTACATGGTTGCTAAGTCGAGTCATATCCTTGTACATATTGTTTTGGGACGATTGGGATTCATGGGTAAAGTACCTGTGTTATGGAGTAATGGGGAAGAACATCATTTATTACCCCCATATGTGCGTTAATCTTAAAAGTACTCCAAGTGTTTTGATTTTCTTAATTCGAGTCATTAGATTAGTTTATTGTAAAGTATGTAAAAATTCAAGTGTAAGAGGAATATTCATTCCCTATGATGTATTATTATGGATGGTAGGGTAAGAGTGTATGCAAAAATAAATAAATAAAAAAAAAATGGAAGAAATTAAGAAAAAGAAAAGAGAAAAAACATACGGACTACCATCCCTTTTCATTTTATGTTCATTTTATGTTTTTGTTATTTTTCATTTATTAGCTTAAGTCGAGTCTAGTCTTGGCTTAGCAACGCCATATTGTACATGTAATTAACCAAGATTGTTAACTCGCCACCAGTAATGACTGCCTACATCCAACAAAACCGTGTATTTCATATCCCTACACCTAACGTTACAACCCTTTAAAAGACCTCTTTGATAGTTTATCCTAGGTGCTTATGCCATGTGGTGGAGGTTTGATCCTTTCCCAAGCATATAGTAATCTATTTTGCTATGACAGGTAGTAAGAGATGTTTTCCATTTCCATAATGTGATATTACTTTATTACACCCGAGAGATGTGAGTATCTAAACACTATTTGTCAGGTGCTAGTATATGACCTCCGTGCTTGTCTTTGGTCTTTAGTGAAACGATTATTTGTTGTAATTACTTTTATATTAGTGTTAAATGACCTCTAACTTATATTTTTATTAGAATAAAAGCGCATTTGCTTGAGGACAAGCAAATCTCAAGTGTAAGGGTATATGATGAGGCGAAAAATGAACCACTTTTAGAGGGTCATTTAAGCCTAGAATTGAATTTATTTGATCAAATATTACCCTAAATCGTTCCTTTTGTAATTTTAGGCACTTTGGGAGTGAAATCTGGAAAAAGAAGCAATTCGGACATTTTTGGAGCATAAAAGTGAAGAAAACGCCAAAGACTTAATTTTCCATGCTGAGAACAGTACCTGACGGCGTCAAGAGGAAGACCCTGACGGCGTCAGGAGTAAAAGTGGTGACGACCCAGTGCAAACCTGACGGCGTCACAACAAGGGCGTCAAGAGTAAAATCTGTGAGGGCCTGCATAAGGTGTACACATGATGGCGTCAGACCCAGATCTAGGCAGTCCGAGGAACTATTTGGCGGCGAGATGATGGCGTCAGCCCTTTGTTCTTGACACCGTCACCTTCTAAACTCTATATATAGTTTTCTAATTTTTCATTCATAGAGGGGAACTTGTGTGGAGAAACCCTAGGGCCGAACTTTGTGAACCCTAGCTCGTATTTTACAGTATTTTCAAGGGTTTTCACCCCTTGAGTCCTTTCATGTGCTATTGAGATAAGTCTTCTCTTAATTCAATCAATATGTCTATGTGTTGGTTGTCTATATCTTGTGCTTGTCTTGATTTCAACATGCTAGGCTAGATTTATCTTGTGTTTGCTTAGATCTAATGAAACCTAGATGTTAATTATGTGTTGATTACTTGTTTATGGTTGTATTGGATGAATGATTTCAATGTTAGGCTTAAGAAAACTGGCAGATCTCCATTGTGTAACATGCTTGAACGTCTTAAGAAACATGAACCGATGTGTACTAGGTTTTATTGGTTGTATTTAATGCATGAGTAAATTCTAATGATTCCATGTTAGGAGCTTCTTAGTCGGCTCGACATAGGAGTGAAGTAGGCACTCATAGGATTGGGGAAGTAAGTACGCCACCCCATGAATGGTATTAAGGAATACAGTCCATCATCCACGCAACTATAACAAGTAATTAACATGTAAAAGATATCTAGGGAGTAGTGAAATCTAAGTAAACACATTTCTCCCACATATTGCTCACAACCTTAGTTTAATATAGTTTATTTTCATTTTTAGTATTTTATTTTGATTGCATCTTAGTATTGGGTTAGTTGACTAGCAACTAATTCCGCCCAAATCCTTCAAACCCGAGATTTTTACTTGCTTTCTAAAAAATATAAAAATATAAAAAGAATCATCCCTCATCTCTAGACCTGGTCCTTAGGTTTTCTAATCCTAGCGACACTATTCCTAGCTGAACGATCAATCCCCCGGTACTTGTCATTATACTATACTACATCGATCAGGTACACTGCCTGGTGGGGGTTGTAAGCTTCTCGAGATCCCTTAAGAGGTAAAGCGTGGTGCAATCCCTACGCATCATCCTCCTATCTTCCATGTTCAATTAAAGATAAGTAATCGTTTAATCATTCAATATGTTTATGTATTGTTTGATTATTTGTTCTTCTTTTCTTTCTTTTAACATGTTAGCTTAACTTATCTAGTGTTTGCTTAGATCTAGTGAAACCTAGTTATTGATTATTGATGAGTTGTCTATTGTTTAGTTAATTGATTCACGTTAGGTTAAGAAAACTGGCTAATCTCCTTTGTGTAACTAGCTTAAACGTCTTAAAAACGTAATCGTATGTGCACTACGGTTTTTCTCGGTATATTTAATGCATGAATTGAGGTTAATGATTATATGATAGTGTACTTAATGTGCATTCATAGGAGAAATTGATATTCATAGAGTTAGGGAAGTTAGCACACCCCCACGACTGGTATTAAGGAATACAACATTTCAACTAAAACAACTGCACTGTGATATTCAACGAATCAATAAAAGATAACTATGGATTAATTAAGTCTAAGCAAACACATTTGTCTCCTCATAAGTAGTTCACCACTTTTGTTTTTTTCTTATTTAATTTTCTGTTTATTAATTCGCTCTTGGGTTAGTTGATTAGCAACTAATTTCGCCCACTCTTTCAAACACCGATATATTTAATTGCTTTTATAAAATATAAAAAAATACATAAAGAATCATCCCTCATCTTTAGGCTAATTCAACATACACTTTAACCTAACGACACTATTCCCCTAGAGAACGATCAATCCCCCGGACATACCTATACTATACTACAACGATCAGGTAGGAGGATTGCAAGCTTCTCAAGATCCCTTGAGAAGTAAAACCTTTTGCGAGGGTTGCAATCCACGCATCACACCCTAACTTGGTCTTCAATAAACTAATTGGTGTAGATTCGTCACCAACTCATATTTTGAATCAAATATGATTGAGGTGGTCTTCTCGATACTAGTCCAATAAGCTCCATAATAACTTAGGATTAGCGCTTATAATGTTCCACTATCCCTCTTTAATATATATATATATATATATTAATTTTTAATAACTATACAACATAATATCACCCCCCCCCCCCACTTGAGATGAATCATATATGAGAACTTGGGGGGTCTTCAATGATCTTAAAAATGTGTCTTTAACATAGGAGTGATTCCCGAATCTCTCTACTTGGGCCTTAAACTTGAGCAAACGGTGACTTCCCAATCATGAGCTAAGACTACACGCTAGGCTAAGGCGAATAGCTGTAACGAAGCAAAATATGTAGTGGGTTACAAAACGAAAGGAAAGGCTCGGAAGGGTGTATTCTAGGGGTGTCTTTCACTAAAGATGAGTGCAACAAAAGGGGTTTTTAACACGGAGGTCGAAAAGTCGAGGCGACTATTCAATAAACGAACACAAATACACACATAAGGGCTATTTTGGTGTTAATCCTAAAATATTGCCTTCTTGAATTAAGTTTCCCAAGTGAATCAAGTAAAATCAATACACTACTCGTCTATGGTCTCGTAATGATGTAAAGACCAAGTTCTAAAGTTTACGAGATTACCGCCACACTCAATTTTGGGTGGAATTTGTGGTAAATAATAGGAAATGGGAATGCTAAATCTAACCATAGAAATTAAGGGTTAACGTGTGCTCGGCCAAGGTCTATTCTAGTTAGGTTTAAGAAAAACATGTCAAAAATTTTCAAAATGACACAATTTTTCAAAGAAAATCAACTAGAAAAACTAAGGGTAAGTAAGTTAAGTATAAAATTTCAAAGTTTTAAATCATTTATATTTCCTATCCCCCCCCCCCCCCACTTAAGTTGTACAAAGTCCCTATCATTAGTTACACCGTAATTAGGTCCATCAGCAAGAAAATCTACACATAATATAAGGAAATTGTACCCGAGGGTACTTTAAATAGCTTAGATAATGCAAATCCAAGATGTTAAGTTACTACAGACGATAACAAATGTAAAATGTTTAAGAGAGCCATAGAAATTGTTCACGGATAACCATAGGAATTGTTCTTGAAATGATGGGGATTTCACCCTTGAAAGTGATCATGCTCCATTGGGGACTGAAACTGGGTGCCTTCATATGGGGTGCTGGAGGTGCTGCTAAGAAGCTGCTGCTAAGGGTCCACAAAAACCACGCCATGCTGGACTCTGATGTTGGGGATGTCAGGGATGTACACATATGGCGGCCCGTTCCTTCTGTCATGACTTAGGTGCATGCTAGCCATCACCTTACTGGTGCGATAGACATTCCATTAGTTGTACGCTTGTTGTTGAGCCTGCATCTGCCTGTAATCACTATAAAAATTGTCCAACTGCGCACTCATACCAAAGATTCCCGATGCCATCTCATCCAAGTCATCCCTATATTGGGTCATGGTAGTCTCTATGTGACCCAATCGGCCATCTGAACCGGTCTGTGATGCTCATAGTTGGATGGGTCCTCACCATCTCCTCATCAGCCCTAGCATAACTCCCACTAGCCTGGGTGTCACTAGCTCCAGCATCACCACCCGAAACCTCGGGAATTAAATCACCACCTCCTAAACCATTGGGCTTGCAAATGTTGTACTCAATAAGCTTACTTATCCTAATCAAGCTCGTGCCCTTAGACATGGTCACCCTAGCCAAATTTTTAGGAGTCATCAAATCAAGACTCCTTGCCAATCTTCCAATGAAATGGCTCCTTGAATCTTGCTCTTTTTCTAGATTCCCTTAGCCCTAGAAGACAAAAACTTGGCCAAGTGCCAAGGTATATCAATCATTCGACCTCCATCCATGCCCTCCAACAAGTACAAATCATCCAAAGTAACTTTCTCCCTAGCTGAATGTCTTGCCTTCACCGAAATTGCAATAAGCCTATGCACTAATCGAGGGATTGGGCTCTTGATCAAGTTGTAGGAAGGCGGGTGCTTTGAGTTGTAAGCAGTAGTAGTAGAGATGTTACAAAAGTAGTGAGTTGGGTCATAGTTTTCGGGTCTTATTCTCCAACAATCTTCATAAAAATCCGTAAAAACATGCGAGTCCATCTCATTCTCGATGTACAAACCCATTGCCAAGATGAATTCCCTCATAGTCATGGTGTTTCTGATCTCCTTAAGCTGAAAATAGAAACAAGGCTCCGTAATGCTGAGAACCTCATCAAAAAAATCAACACTAGCCAATAACTCCTGAACATATTCCGGAATCACCAGCTCGACTATCTCGAACATCCTCAACCAAGCGTAACAGGTGAAACTCCCACTATTATTAGTGAATTTAACCCTAAAAAATTTCCTCAACTCCCTTATGGCCTTAAAGTTGCTCACCGTTTCAAAAGTTGCAAAGTCCAGGGCCTCGGGCTTTTCAATCTCCTTCTTGTAGAGAGCTTCATAGTCCTTCAAACATTCTGCCCTTCCACTCTCATTGTAGGCACAAAATTGAATCCATGTTGCGGGGTTGTTGTTGTTGTTTCCTGAAAAGATACAAAAAACATCAGTATTCTATGCACTAGCTACAGTGTAGCTTCATCACTTGGTTACATTGTAAGTACTTAATATGAAGGCTACGTCTTAACGTTAATTAACGGTTACACCATAATTCAAATATTACCCAAAAGTAAAATTCATTAATCCAGACACAAGCTATGACGTAACTTCATACTTGGTTACGCCGTAACTCCTAACTGACGGCAAAAGTCATTCATAGGTTACGACAAGTGAAAGTTTTATTACGCCGTAACCATAAAATTTACCCCAATTCAATAAAGTTATCTAATTTTACTTATATTATCGTAATATCCTTATGTCTAGACCATCATACTCAATCGACTACTAGATCCCCAATTCAATCATTTCACAACCAATGATCAAAAGGAAAACTAATTAAATAGCGGGAATCATAATTAATACAATCAAAGAATCAATTAACATGGCTAATAACATAAAACAAACCCTAGATCCCCAATTTTTATAAAACCCTAATTAAAAAAAATTGAAAATTAGACAAGATTAGGAACAATTACCTGCCATTTGATGATCTAGGAATGCTTAGAAACAGAAAAGGAAAATTTTATCGAAAATTATTTTTACTATAGCAATTGCGGTGAAAGTGTGTGGTAAAAATAGTGAAATACGTCGTAGGTCGTATTATACTAGCCTTGAGCTACGGCGTAGTTGGGATTTTAGAGTTACGCCGTAACCAATTTTAATACACGAATTTTTATTTAAAATAAAATAGTAGATAAGCCGTAACTAATGGTTAAGTTACGCCGTAATTGAAAAAAATAATTTTTAAATTTTTATAGGATATATCCAAATTAAAAGTTGTAATACGAGAGAACGGATTACTTACCTAAGTTTCTTTTGTATAGTACAACCGTCTCATAAAATAGTCAATAGATAAACTTACCTTAGAACTTTTCAACTAAACTGCTCCCCGGCAGCGGTCATCCTGCTTTAAATTTATAAACTAAGACACACAATGATTAACACATACTAACGGGCAGAGAACCCGATCAAATGTAGTAAAGCCTAGGTAGATCCGAGTGTCGTCCCTAAGAGCTGTTGTGAAAAGAACTAAAGTATTTAATTTAGATAAAAGGTTTGATAAAAGATAATTGCTTGATAATTATTAAATCCTAATATCACATATTCATAATATAAGAATAGGAAGTAAGAAGATAAAGTGTTAACTAAATTTATCAATGTATCTATTCAGATTTATCAAACTATATATAGTGGCATAAAATTCACTAAGAGTCGTAGGGCAAAGTCGTCTTAGCCTATCTTCCCTAATATCCTCTCCGGAACCAAAGACACTACCATAAATTGATATATGTCTATATGATTATATCAAGCTCTTAACTTTGATTATGTCCTACTAATCAATTACTATCCATAGGTTAGACGTAGTAATCACAAAGGCGTAAGTATAATTGACAAGCATATAAATGATCATAATCTGGGTTAGGGTGTGATCATAATCTTAGATATTTGACTGAATTATGTATAATCCACTTTTCAAATAGAGTATTTCGGCCTTATTGCCTAGGTTACACGAAATCTCTATTAGGATAAGACAATCAAATCACTTTGTTTTTAGGCACATAAGACAGAGCAAAACAAAGAGGATTGTGTGTTTTTTGTATCTATCAAATGAGACCAAACATCTATTTAATAACATATGGTAGTTATGGCAGTTAAAGTGGTTGAATCCTAACAGTCATGACCATTGGCCAACAGTTTTGTCGGTTGGTTTTGGTGGGAAAAACAGTTAACTCATTTGGAGCACCAAATATACTGTTTGGGTCGGGACGCTACCCCAAACCCTAGCAAGGAGTAGCTTCCCCTCGACCTCCGCTCGCTCACTTGGGAGCGGGACCCCAACAAGGAGTGTTGCCCCCTTGACCTTGCAAGGGACGCTGCCCCTTGACCCTGCAAGGGGGCGCAATCCCCTTGACGTACCACTGCGTCTTCGTCATGGTCGAAAACATATTAACTCAAATGAGTGTACTCCACACTTCGCTTACTCATATCCGAGCTTTATATGAAATCACATTATTATCTAGTAAATCACAATTACATAAAATAGTTGATGACATAAAAATCACCAAATCAATACCATAATTAAACTAGTAAAACATGTCATTAATTAATCAATGACATAACTTGGTAAACACAAAGGGTAATTAACCTATAATTCCATAAAACATAGATAAGATACGAAAAATGTTATTGAGAATCAAAGACATAATGAAAAGATAATAATGTAAAGATAATCAATGTCATACGGGTATGTTAACGATGTTTGGAATGGCTTCGTTCACTTACTGCAGCTTTAAAAATGATGGAATTTGGGTCTTTTGTCGTCCAAAGTCAGCTTACTGATAGATCGTCATAAAAATGAGCACTGAGCTAAGTTTTCTTACTAAAAATCATCTAACGACTCAAACCCAAGATTTCTTATTTTGTATTTATACAATAAGTATATGATTTGGTGATTACTGTAAAGTTATGCTAATTAACCCTTGAAAGTACAATAAGAACTTCTAGTAATGTCAAGAGAAATATGATACACATCCAATTGAATCGAATGAATACGAAAAGCTTATTAAATAAGGTTTCTCAGACAAGCCATACGTATACGCAACAAGTAGCTAGTTTTCTAACAATAAATATTAAATGAGACTTTACATCGAGCTTCTTTCCTCGAACTTGCATTGTGTCATCCCCACAAAGGAAATTTAATACAAAGACCATGACTTTCTTATCCATATTTCTATAAAAACTTGAATCCATGTTGGGTTCTTCATTCTCTTGACTAATACAAGACTTTGTTAATAACAATTGTCCTTCGCTTGTTATCAACGTTTTACAAGACTTGGTTAAAACAATGGTTGAGACTTCTCCTGGCATTGATCTTAACGTCACCCCCTCCCACAAAACCGATGATACCCCGGTAAGTATATATATCATATGCACATATCTGGTTATATGAAGTAAAGATCAAATAAGAAGATATATATCCATATATGAGAAGTGCATGTAATTAAGAAGCGATAAAATGATTCACAGCGTTGCATTATTAAGTATTACAGATGATGTAAATCGTTTACATTATCATTTATCACGTTATTTTTGTTTTCCACAAACTTGATATGTAGTTTCGTTACTTGATCCTACGAGTGCACTACACTATATGTTTATGCTTCTTCTAGCAAAACGTTGATAGCTGACAACGTTGACCGGCTCACACTATGTAATACTATAGTATGTATCTTATCTTTTATGTTTATATCAGAAAATCAATGAAGATAAGTTAAACCAGATTAACTTGGAGAACAAGAAGCTAAAGGAGATGCTAACACTTGCTTTGGACAAGCATAACTCACTTCAAAACCATGTTAGCAAATTAATTCAAGACCGTGCTTTATTAGCATCTAGTCCGAATAAAAGGAAGTCCGGTGAGTGCGACGAGTGCGACGAGTGCAACACAAGTGAGAGCACTGAGAATCATCATCAAGGATCATTAAAAAGGCCAAACAACGGCGTTGCAAGAGTTTATACACGAACGGATCCATCTGATAAATCCTTGGTACTTTACACGCCTAGCTATCAAGTTAATTTTAGAACTAAACATTCTGAGTGAGCTATGGATCATTGAATTTAGGGTTTGTTAAATGTGTTTTAGGTGGTAAAGGATGGATATCAATGGAGAAAATATGGGCAGAAGGTGACCAGAGATAACCCTTCTCCTAGAGCTTATTACAAGTGCTCTTTCGCACCATCTTGCCCCGTAAAAAAGAAGGTGATCTATCTTTATATCTTTAACGAATTATTGAAAAACAATTAACGCTGTTCCTAGAATAATTGTTCACAACAGCAACGTAAGTCCCTTGCTAAGTACTTTAGCAATGAATTTGGTGGTTGTTGATGCGGCATAGGCTAAAGTGACCGAGTTGGTTCAGAACTGAGACTAGCTAGCACTGCAAGAAAGGTGGGACAAGCGACGAAGGCTTTGGTGTGGACACGCATGTTCTCGCTAAAAGCCGCTAAACGACAAAAAAAATCCAAGTTTGAGACTTTGACTATGCCAAAAAGTGAAGAAAATTTGACCAAAACTTTTGATGATGTCCTCGCCAAAAAGTTGACTTTATTTGACTTCCCCTCTTTTTCATTTTTGTTAATTATTTCCTCTTAATTCCCTAAGAGTAAGGTTAGATCAAGCGGTTAACACCCTTGCCTCTGGGGACAGAGGTCAAGGGTTCGATCCTGACCCCTTGCAAGGCTGGAGGTCCTTTTCTACCCTTGGTAGAACCGGAAACAGTCTCTCTACCATAGATATGGGTAAGGCTGTCTACGTCTCAACCTCCCCCACACACCGTGGAAGACGGTATTGGAACCCATAACCCGTGGAAGACGATATTGGGAGTTACTTTACTTTCCCTCACCCCCAAAACTTTTGGCAAAGATATCTCATCGCCAAAAGTTTTAACCAAAGTTGACAAATTAATTATAACTTTAATTAGCAATTGTTGGATATGAACCGGTGATGTGCCTTTGCCTTTGGCGAGGACGTGTCCCCGCCAAAAGATTTGACAAAAAAAAGTTGATCAGTTATTTATGGTTGCTAAACAGATGAGTCGAGATGATATTAACTACACAATCTTATTTCTTCAAAATGATATCAAGAATGTTAATAGTCAGAACAATAATGTGAGTCTCCCAGAAGTTAAAGTTGGAGACAAGTTTCAATATCGTGTTGAACACGCTCTGGTTGTACTATAATGAAATTGGTAAATCCGACTGCTTAATATATTCTGGTGTTGGTGGGGTCACTAAATAAAAAACATTAAAAGGGTTCAATTAAACCTAGCTCGATCGGTAGCTTATGATACATAAAGATTATAAACAACACACTCATAACAAATATTGAACTTCACATACCATTAGATTATCTAAATTTGTATACTTCATATCCAGGTACAAAGAAGTTTGGATGAACCCGATCTGCTAATCACGATTTATGAAGGCGAACACAACCATAAAAATACCGATAATGAACACAAGACTCAGACTAGTAAAGCAAGGTTCAAGTCTCCAATGGAGCTGGGAAAATTCGATGATACATTAGTTGAACAAATGGCTAATTCTTTAAGAAGAAATCCTGAATTTATAGAAGATCTTGCTGAGGCTATTTCCTCCAAGATTTTCGAAAATGATTTGTTTTAACTATGACAATTTTAAAATAGTTAAGTTGTGCACATAAAAAAATGATTGAGAGACCTAAATTATGTGCTTAAATTTATGACTAAACATGTGTGGCATGATCATAACAGTTTGTGAAAATGTGGGTCCCTCACTGCAGCCATCAGGATGATGCCACATAGGCTTAGGCATGAATTTAAGCACATCTTTTAGACTTCTCAATCACTAATTGTGCACATATACTATACCTCGACACACATGTTTATGTGTTGTTCGATCTAACGATATCATATACTCTTCTTCAATATGAGAGACATTTCACCTTATGATTAGATAAAAATCACCAAAACAATTACTACGTATATGGATATTGCCAAAAACAAATTGTATATGTTTTTAGGGTTTTGCTAACCACAACCGTATGAGTTGTCTTTAAGTCTCATCATTTGTGTAAAATAACATTTAATGAACTGTTATTTTCATACTTATACTTGTTTGATTATTATAATTACAGAATGTGTTGTTAGACAAAGAATATGTGATGTTAATTAAGTGTTGATTTTTCAATTAAGGAAAGCTTAAACACAACCCATATGGTTGTAGTTAGCAAAACCCATGTTTTTACTATATATAGTAAGAGCATCTTCCATGCGTGAAGTCCATGGAGTTACGCGTTATGCTTGTTATACATTTGAAAGTTCATGCGTGGTTAGTGGTTTTGTGTGTTGGTTTCATGGTTGTTGGTTGTGTTGGTTTTGTGGTTAGCTTCACCAAACTAAATAAAAGAAGCGAGGCAGTTTTTTTTTTTTTTTTTTTTTTTTTTTTTTTTTTTTTTTTTTTTTTTTTAAGAGTACTTGTGTACTATACGGATATATTTGTGTTTATGTGTGGTATAATATGATAATAAAGGTGTTAACTACTACGGAAGTTTGGTGGCGGGTCTGATATATTGATATGACGCTAATATACACCACCTTGTGTCCTTGCTACTTCCGGTCTTTCTAATAGCTAGTGTGCAATCCTCAGATAAGGATCATTGCAAGTCAACCTCTCATGTTATCATGTTCAACCAATTGAAAACAAGAAAATGATGAAATGAGACCACCACTAAGTAAAGAGGATTGCTACATCCACATACATTTTATAAAATCAAATCCACACAAAGGAGGTGGCAACATGCGATTGGTGTATTTTGATACACTTTCTCCCTATTATCTTTCATCACACCAATCACATGTTACCACCTCCTTTGTATGGTTTATTTATTATTATTTTTTATTATTTTTATTTTTTTTAAATATATGTGGATATAGCAATCCTCTTAATTAAAGCAAAGAACCCATAATTTTACTTATTCTCACACTATTAATAACATGAGTAAGGGCTTGTTTTTGTGTGTGGTTTTTTTTTTTTTTTTTTTTTTTTTTTTTTTTGTTTTTTGTTTTTGTTGTATGGGGAAGGAATAGTAGGGTCCACATTTGTATTAGCATCTTAATGGAGAGAGATTAGTATTTTTTGGCTTGTGAGCATAGATGAAGTAAGGGAAAACTAGTGGGTCCTATTTAAAAAGAAATATTATTAAATGTTATGCACCATCTCCTTTAGCTAAAGGAAAAAAAAATAAACACAACCTAAATTAAATATGAGAGGTGTCAATCCATAATTGTCTATTTGACTTCACTTATAAAAGAGTTGAATGAAATAGGAACACAAATTTACATAATGCAAGATTAAATATTTTGGCGGCTTAATAGTCATTACCAAATTAATTAGTTCCATATAAAATTTTTAATTAGCCTCTTATTATTTATTTATTTCTTTTTTTTAACGAAATTTAGCCTCTTATTAAGGAGAGAGAAACTTTAATGTTTTCCTCAATTAAGAGTCATTAAAGGTTTTGGCCCATGTTTTTTCCTCATTAAGAATAAAAGAAATAACACCTTAGTCAATAGACTTTATATCTATAAGAGCATCTGCAATGGGTAAAACAATCAAAAGTTGTTTACTATTCTATCAAGTCTTTGTAAGAGCTTTTTTGCATTGTAGTATAAGGTTTTACAATAACCTTTTAAAGAAGACTTAGCTAACTTCAAGTCATTAAATGAGTTATGCATTAAATACATCAAGTCGTTAAAGACTTTATGCATCGTACATGGCTACATGCTCTAAACCCGGTCTCTCTCTAAAGAAAATTCAAAAGTGAAACAATATCATGTGGTATGACATCAGCATTTTTCATTGCAATGACAATATGAGGATGACGTAATTTAGTTTAGCAGGTAGCAAAAACCGTCTTTGTGGTTTGTTCAAATCGCAAACACAACAGTCTTTAAAATTTTTAAAAATCAAACGCAATTTACGTGTCAAACTTCTTTTTATATATCGTCCGTTATCAAATTGAGATGATTAAAATACCTTTACTTAATTAAGTGAAATCAACCAGGAGTATACAAAATGGATACAATATAGAGATTATAATATAATCAACTAGGAGTCCTTATCATGGATTTTTAATAATGCCAATGTACTTAGACCTAAATTATGTTAAGTTATACTATAACAAAGACCAAAAGCTAGTCAAGATTATAATATCTTATCATGCATGCTTGCGTTTGTCTTTGGTTATTGTTAGTGGAAAAAGTGATCCAAAAGATGCTAATGATAGTGACTGGACTAAAGTTGACATGGTCTCATCCTATCTACATGACCACAAAAATGATGTTTTTGGCACCAGTATTATTGCATCTTTCACCAAAAAAATCGCATTAATAGTTACGTTAGGTTGGATCATATGGACTATAGCCGAAAGAGGGCTGATCGGGTACTCTTCGGATGATGGAAGATTACGAGTGATCTAACATCCGAACACACGTAAGCAAATATAGGTTTCTTTTGACTTGTTACTCAACCCACAAACATGTCGAAATATACCATGCTTACAATAACTAACACATGTTTTTTCGAAAAGCTATACTTGAGCATTGACCATGCTCAAAGATCAAGCTGGCTTAGAATCACTCCTATATGTAACAAAACCAACAAACGACACTCGATTGTTGTGCAAAGGATCGGAGACTGCGTAGTGCGGTCGCCTTGCTAGATTGGTACCCCCATAACAAACTTGTGTGCTAGTGTACATGTTCATAATCAACTGGATACATGTAGACCGTTTAGAGTGACATAAAGGCCACATTAACTCAAAACTCACACAAACAAAACTAAATGACACCATAGAAACCAAATCAGATTTACACCATGGCAATGTTTAAACTTTTTTATTTAACCCAAAGATGCCTCCGTCAAGCAACAGATAAATTAATGCCAGCGGCCGCAAATCATATTGATCTCTATCAATAAATCAACGTGGAAAGAAGAAACGATGCTTAACACTCATGTCTCCCAACATTATATTTAGCTTCTATTTTGAAAAGGTATGTATCTTAAAAGGCCTTTTGTTGGCTATAACGTCGAATACCATAAACATCAACTATACCAGGAGGGAAAACCGGATCAACAGCCCCTCTAACAGCAACTTTTGCTACAGCTTTAACATCCACAGGAGGTGTTAAGAGTGGACCTACGACAGGGACCTGATTCAACGACTTTGTGTATTGCATAACCTGTGTTGTTCACGATAGAAATTAGTTCCAAAAGATATAATTGAGGTGGCAAGTTTGACTCATTTTGGGTCGTGTCTATCTTAGACGGGTTAAATAGATATGTAGCTAAGCTCATTAGGGAATGGATCAAACGGTTCAGAATTCACCGAAAGTGGATTTAAAATGCATACAACCTCCCAAATCATTTTGAGAAAATCAACTTTATATATAAAAATTTTTTGTACAAAATAAATTACACAAAGATATTGTTTGACCCGTAGACTAAATTTGCTTCCAACACAAGTTGACCTGTCACCCAACCCAAACCCATCTAAGCCAAAAGAGACGATTTGCGTACTAAAACATTCATTATTTCTACAAGAAAGAAGAATTGAGCATGAATTCAACTAAAGCATACATACCATCTCTAGTGGAGAACCGATTACACCGAGAGGTAACTTCATGCTGCCCACTCGACGAGTTCCATAAATGAAACCAGGTCTCAAAATCACATCTATAAAATAAAGTTTACATGTTATTGTGAATTCTAAGGACTCAACTCCAAAACCATACGAACACATTATATTGGTTAGAAGGTGACAGAATACTCACGTCCATACGGAAACTTTGTCAGCAACTCTTGTTCAGTAGCTCGCTGCATATAGAAATTCATAGGTGATTAGACAAAACTTAATAAGTTACAGATGCAAGTATAACAGATGTAAATGGTTAATACGTACCTTTCCATCATAATATCCTTGTATCAAGTAATTAATCACACCAAAATCTGAAGCAGATATGTAAACAAATCTTCTAATTCCTGCAACACAAACAATCAAGAACATATCATACACCGGATACGTAGCGACATTAGAAAAATTACAAAATGAAGCGGATAGAGGAGGTTAATATCATGAAAATACAATTTGATTCGGCTCAACCTTTTTCAGCTGCAGCATTAACTGCATTGATGTTTGCAGTTCCGTTGATCTTGAACATGTGGGAATTTGAACCAAAACCACCGACACAAGAAATCTGAATGTTTATGTCAGAAGATTAGAAAAAGTGATAGCTATCAACTATCGGATACAAAGGACGTATTTATATATTTTCTTGTTTACTGAGCTATTAAAAAGATAATTCATCATGGAAAATTTAGAACATACAACAGAAGTGACTCCATCTAGTGCTTCCTTCCATGAGTCACCAGACAGCAAGTCACCTATCATCCCACGAAACAAAAAGATTAAGTAATTTCGCTCTGTTGTTCAAGATTTTATTTCAAATGAGTTCGTCAGTTGAGTATAGTACCTTGATGCCAACTCACGTTATTAGCCCATGATTCTTGGATAGATGACTTGCCAGATCTGCGACAAAAAAAATTAGCAAATACATGTAAAACTCAGCAGCATACTAAACTATTGATGATATTTTATATTTGTCAAACTATCTATCGTATGGTCTCTTATCACTAAGACTTACTCTTTTTTTTCCAATTTAACTCTTAATGTAAGAGTGATTAATCCACGCGAGTTATAACAGTGCATGTGACACAAGCATAAGGTATTATTTAATAAAAATGGGGTCAATGAACATGCTTTGGACCAAACTCTTAACAACATGAAATTGAATTATAGATGATGTAAATCTAAACTATTAAACGTACCTGCTAAGGCTTGCAACCGAAAAGCCACGATCCAATGCTTCTTTGCATATGTGTGAGCCAACAAACCCATTTCCACCCAGCACAAGTAACTGATTACAAAAAAAATTTACAATTATTTGAATGTGAGGGTATTTGGAATTGCTTATATTAAAGTGCTTATCCACTTAAAATGAGCATAAATCAACCTACTTATTTTTGAATGCCAATTTCTAAGTAAATAAAGCGAATAAGCAACTTATCCAAACACTCAAACTGCTTATCTGCTAAAAACTTACTTAAATAAGCAATCCCATAATGATATGAAACAATTATTATGTTGAAAACGCAATAATCAGATAATCAACAAAACAACCAAGTAAAAAAAAAGATCTTAAAATACCTTTTCTGTAAGAGGAGGTGTAGTGTTTACTGTTTCAGCTTCCTCGACTTTAGGTGATTCGTCAATCTTATTAGATTCTGTTGACAAATATCTTCCTCCTCTTCCAACAGAACCCAATGTATTGCTTCTACAAATTAAGAATGAAAAATCAAACACGAATAACCTGATTGAATCCCTAACTGAGCTTTCGAAATTGTTTACCAAAACCGCATATGTACTTATTAAATTCTTACACAGTAATATAGCAGATGAGCAGTTTAAGGTGTTTGGGATTGATGATCTAAACTTGCTAGTCAGACAATTCCTAAGTGCTTGTTGTTGCGGATAAGAAATAAATATAGCAACAAAAAGATACACGGTTATTAAGGGGTGTTTGCCGTTTGGGATTGCTCGTCTAAATTGCTAGTCTCACAAATGTAACCGGTTGTTTTGCATAAGCAGTTTTATGATGTTTATTCCGAAGTGCTTTTTGTTAATAAAATGATACAAATAAGGCAACAAACAGAGAAGCGGTTTCAATGGGTGTTTAACATTGCTTATTAAAACTGCTTATTTCGTTAAATAAGCAACCATCTCAAGGTGGCCTAGTGGTAAGGTAGCCTAAAGGTCTCAAAGAGACCTGGGTTCGATCCTCGTTGGGTGAACATCTAGGGATGGCTGCTATAAAGTCCGAAAACGGCCATTGGATTACCAGTTAGGCCACCTACATTAGGCCCAAAAAAGCTCGACTTTCCGCGGGTAGTCTAAACAAGCCTTTTATCATTACTTAATTTACGCGCAAATAATCAGACAAAAAGTTTGGGACAACCAATACTAAAAACTCTAAACACTATTTATCCATTACATCAAAACACAATAAGCAATTACAATAAGCAGTTCCAATAAGCAATCCCCTTCATCACAACCATCTCATTAACCCTATAAATCACTCAAAAATGCATAAAAATCAAATCTTTTTTCAAAACAAAAACCAACCCATTTCATATCATCCAATTTCACATCTGGGTCCAAAAGGGTTTTCAATTTTATGCAGAATTGAAAGACTTACAATAATCTTGATGGTGATAATCTTGAATATATGATACGAGACATGGTTATTAAAATGATGGTTTTTTGGTTTGATTTTGTTTGATTGTGAATCAGAGAGTGGAAAGTGATAAATTGTTCGAAGGTTGGAGATGAAGGAAATTAGTGTGACACGTGGAGAGTGGGAGATGATGACACGTGTGATGTGTATGTGGAGGATTTTGGTCCTATGGAAAGATAGGTGTAAATTTGGTCCCTTGATTTTGTACTCAATTTGCAAATGTGTATATAAGTTTTTAAAATGACACTTGGGTTGGATGTTTGGTTATGTTAATTTTTAGTTTATTTTAGGCTAGTAGGCAAGGTTGTATTTTTTTCACCATGCACATTAGCGCCACGTCAGTTTTCTCTTTCCTCTTACTCCTCTTCACCACTTTTCACCAATTAGTGGCCAAGGAATATTTTTTTTCACCTTAACTCTCATTTTGTTTTAATACTTACACAATAAAAAACATAAACGTAAATATATAAATACGTAAACTTCAAATTTAAAAAATACAACGTACGAAATTAAAACGTTACATAAACTTCATAAACTACGATTATTAAAGACGCAAACATACGAAAGTAAAACATCACATATCCTATCTATGTACGAGTTAGGGTGACCCTAGAATTGGTTAAAAGTGTTTTGTTGGTGTTGCAATGAGAATTGGTTAAACGATGGTGGTTGTGGGTATGGATTACGGTATGATAGGTTTGGGTAGGGTTGGTTATAATATAATGATTGTGGTCGTAGGTTGAGTTGTGGGTTTGACGGGGGAGTATTTCCTAGATTGAAGGTTCCTTCGGGTGTCGGGGGATTGCTTTGATTATTTCTTCGTTGGGTACGATTGTTGTTTCGGTGAGTATTTTCTTGTAACATTTTTATAAAAAGGATGAAGTAAATAAGTTGAGAGTGAGTTGAGAGTGTTGATTTGAGATTATGTTAAAAAAAATGAGGTTTGTGAGTATTTATATATAAGAAATAGTGAGGTGGTATGATATTTTTTTTTCTTTTTTTTTAGTCACAACGGATAAAATGCAACGTTCGTTTTTTTTTAAACGTATAGATATTGCTTTTTATTTGTATGTGGGTCCCGTTTAAACAAAAAGTAACCAGTGGTCAGACCACCAAATTTGTACTTGGAAAAAGTGTCTAGGGCGTGAAGGAGCTTGGTAGGCAAGGAGGATCAAGCGTGGGTGGGCTCATTTGGTGAGGGTTTCATGCCCTTGCCGAGTAGTCTTATCGGAAAACAACTAATGATCTCACAATATGTAGGAAGACTTTCTAGAGCCGTTTGATTGAGGATCTTCTCACACAATAAGAGATATGTATGTTCTGACACAAACTAGTTTTGTCAAAAACAATGAGTATGAGTCATATATGAAAAGGTCAAAAGTGTAACGAAACTCTCCTATAAGGATGATTCTCGTGGAAATTTTTTAACGTAAATCATTCATGATATAAAATTTTGTTAGACTTTTAACAATTTATTCAAGTCATTTTTAAATGTAAAATTTATATAATGAACAAACCACAATGATCATAACAGAATTTGACCGGCGCGTCTTGTGCCTTGTTGGCACCTTCACCCACGCGTCAACAGTAACAGAGCAACCTCCCTTTGACGGGTTTGGACCATTTTTTTTAGCACAAGTCAGTTGTCTGAACGACCGCTTCTTTTTCTTTTGTGTGTGTGTATGTATTATGAGGTATGTTTGCGTTTAAGTGTATGTTTTTGTGGTAGTTTCGGTGGTGATTTTATTGATGTTGGTGGTGTTGAAAAGATGTTGTACGTGACGCTGAGTTAAGGATTATGATCGAGATTACTGCTGCATATCCAGTCTTAAATTTCCTCATTATAACCGGTACGTGTTCAACATATGTTGAACAAAATATGCTACTACATATAAAAAGAATGTTTGATTTTTAATAATGACACTCATTTATACTTTGATTCCATGAAGATCAATCTATTTATTATGGCTATCCTATTCTAGTATAGAGAATTAGTTGCAAGCCCAAAAAAGTTTACATCTCAAATTTAATACAGAAATTCATCTAATATACAAATTAGTACTAGCAAACACATAACCTAAATACATCATTGATCAGCAACTGGTGAATCGGATTCTAACGAAATCACGGTTTCAAATGCACCAACTAATGCGCTCACTTTATTTTTCCTCTTTTGTCTAAGCTTATTTACAGTTTCTTCTATAACATTGTTATATGCAGTATTATCTTGGTTTTCAAGACCTACCCCTACCTGGCTTGATGCTGCCACCATGTTTGCGGTAAAATCTTTGTCTTTCGCCACCTTTGCATTGTCTTCAAGACCTGCCTCTAACTGGCTTGACGTCGCTACATTGTTTGTCGCCGATTCTGTGTCATTTTCCAGCTTTTCGTTATCCTTTTCCATGTGTTTGTCTTCTTTTTTCATATCTTCTAATAGTTCATCTTTTACCTTTCTAGTTTTGAATAATGACTCTTCTTTCTTATTTGGTTCTTGTTGTTCTTGGGCCATTTCCAAGAAACGACTAGCAATAAGAGCTATCCTTGGCTTTTGTTTGGGCTCTGGTCTCGGGTTCAATTCAGGCTCCAGTTTTGGCTCTGGATTATGCTCCACTTCGGGCTTATCGTTTTGCATTAGCTCGGTGTTCGATTGTGGTTCTGGTTCTAAAATTGGCTCTGGCGTACGCTTTATTTCGTGCGTCAAATCTAGATTTGGCTCTGGCTCATCCTTCATTTCGAGAGTAGGCTCTAAATCTGGCTCCAATTCATCCGTTATTTTGGGAGTCGAATCTAGTTCTAAATCTGACTCCAAGTTTTGTTTTAGGTTATCCTCCAACTTCGGGCTCAACACTGACTCTAGCTCTAGTTTTGGCTTTAAATTTTGCCCATCTTTTGGATTCAGCTTAGGTTCTTGTTCTAATACTGGATCTGGTTTATGTTCTACTTCGAGACCCTCTATTTCTTGCTCCACTTCTGGTTGGCACTCTATTTCTTGATCCACTTCTAGGTTTTGGAGTAGTTCTTTCTTCGTTTCAAGTTCTGGATCTACTTCTGGTTCTAATGTATCCTCCGGCTTATCCTCAACTTCAGGTATCAGCTCTTGCTCCAATTCTTGATCCATTTCTGGCTCTAACTCCAATTGTAGCTCCGACTTATGCTCTGGTTCATATATGTGTGTTGATTCTGGCTCTGATTCTATTTCTGATTGATCTTGGAGATCCCTAGTTTCTTCTCCATTTCCTATTTCGTGACGTTGAAAACTTATTTCAGATCCATCACGTGACATAGGGGTATCATGATCATCTTCTAAAGCTACCGGAGACTGCTCTGAATGTACGGTTTCTCCACCATCTTCAAGCTCCACATCAGTATCATCTCCGTCTTGAATCTTTTCAATATCTTTCTCACTTATCATACTATTTTTACCATCCTTTTGTTTTGAGTTTGGAGCAAGCTTTGTTGGTTGTTTAGTTGGCTTCTTAGTACTTGCAATGCTAACCTTGTCCTTCTTAACATTTGTAGGGCTTTTTGTAGTTATTGGTTTAGGTACAGGTGGAGATTTCACAACCTCTTTAGATTTCGTCAAATGGGTTGTTTTCAACGATAGAGATCTTGATGTCTTGGTGTTTGGAGAAGGACTACGCAACCGATTAGCATTTGGAGAAGGACTACGTAACGTGTTAGTTCTTGGGGATGGACTACGTAATTTATCTTTAGTATTTGGAGAAGGGCTACGTAAAGATGTTGATGCTTTAGTTGAGACTCGAGAAGGCGATGGTTGTACTTTTTTGGTGCTTTGATTAGAAGAAATGGGGTTTGATCGAACCTTTTTGGTTTCATTTGGCAATGAGGTTGTTTTCTTTGTTGAAAGAGGACTTGTGGTTTTCTTTTGTTGCGTAGATGTAGTTGCCGTTACAGGTTTACGCGTTGGTAATGTTGAAGATGTTGGTTTCTTGTCCTTCGCTATTTCTCTTGATGCCATTTTTCAAGCCTACAACAAAATGCATGAAATTTATGATTGTACTAATATGAATTCTTGCTCAAGCTTTCAAAACATGAGCTCAGCAACAAAAGAAACTAGTTGAACTCAAAATATGGTTTGTGATATGATACCTTCTCAAAGGGATGAAATATTAGAACATCCAAGACTTGAAAGGGATCCTAGGAGGTGAACAAAGATTCAATGTTCATTCTTTTTATTGTTTATTTCCTTAAAAATTGGATTCATGTAGTTTTCATTGTAATGGCACTTGTTGTTTTGTGATATGTATCAGAAGTTAAATTTGTGATGTTCCATGTAAGTTGGCATGGTTTGTGGGACATCAAGATTGTCTTCATATCATCAAAACAAAAAAGTATATATATACACGAATTCCTATTCATATGGAAATATTGATGGTCACTCCAAGTAATTATAGTAAATTTAATTATATTATTTCTCTTGTTTGTATAAATAAAATCTCAAGGAACTATTTTTTTTAAGCAAATCACACAAGTACGTAATTCAAAAGAATTTAGAAATGTCATTTTATGTGGGAAAAGATAATGTATTTATGTCCAGCTTTTCTCATATGTTAGTCATTGTGCAATTAATTTATGGTTTTTCTTTCCACAAAACGTAAAATGTCTTTACTTGGGATATAATTAATTACTACTTTAAAGATATCTTTTTTATCACACAAAGATGCTTAAATTTTGTTTACAACTTTCTTCTCAACCAAGTAATGTTGTGGAGTCAATGACTTCCATTTTAAAATATGAGTCATCACTATAAGTTTGTCCAATGCACCTAGAATGCCATTCAATTGTATCAAATGCAAAGGAACATACTTCGCTTCATTATTTAATTCAATGAAATATATAAAAGTTGATAACATACAATGTAAATAGCACATACTAACTTAAGTTATACATTAAATATATGTAGAAGAAAAATAATATTGATTATGTACACATTTGCTCTAGGAATGTGGGAAGAACACTAATGGAGGTTTATTTTGATATAGTGTTTTCACTATTAACCTAACATGTACTTTATATAGGTTTATAGAGAAAACAACTAAACAAGGTTTATACTTATAAACCGATGAAAGAGAAACTATTTTGAGTAAGTTTTTATAAAAGAGAAGCGATTGTGATATACGGAGTATTTAATAAAGTAAATAGTATTTAGATGGGTCTCGGAAGGGTGTACAATAAGTGTTGTGACACAGAGCTTCCGAGACCATATTTTTATTAGATTTACATATAAATACGTATAATATTAAACACATATGAATCATATAATTCAAATATATATGCAATTTCTCTTTATTTACAAGTGTAATAGAGCCTTTTTGTTGTTAGAGATGTTCTCGCATGTTGATGTTGTAACTTGTGCTTACAACAAGTACTTGTCGAGTCATACTCATACTAACGGATAGCATAGAATAAAAAGTATCGTTAAAAATTAGTTCGCTCCACATTACTAGCAGAAAACTAGCCGTTTAACCAAATAAATAGAGTTATATAAGAGTTTTATTAGAAATACGACATGTGAGAAAATATGAATATATAATGATAATTTATCAATCGATTTAAGGGCAATCCTTGTTAGCATCTACAAATGCATAGGTGCTCTCTGAATATGGACTTGTGTTTCAGGAATAGTACGAACGGTTAAAGAGATTAAGCTAAACTGATTTCTATTTCAAAACCAACTGACAGTTAAAAAAGTAACCCATCAAACTTATATATAAAAGTCTAATATAAGCTCAAATGGTATATTTATGAAACAAAGCACAGTAGATGAAGTAACTCGTCAAACTATGCAAACATATATTTTATCTTTTTTTCACGGTCAAAGAGTTATCAAGCTTGATCGAGGAAAGGACTCTACATGTGGAAAGTGATGGTCAAGAAACGCTTTAGAACAAGTTAGTACCTAAAAAAGTAAACATTTTCGTGTGGAGAGCAATAAAAGGAAGACTACCGGTACGTGTGGAACTTGATAGAAGAGTCATCAACTTGGATTCGGTTCTTTGTCCAAGTTGTAATAATGTGGCGGAATCATGTGCTTATAATTTGGTTACTTGTGACTTAGCTATGAGTGTTTGGGATAAAATCTATAATTGGTGGAAGATGGGTGCGTTAATGCTTTCTCTATTGATGAATTTTTTTTCATCATATGAAAATGTTGACGCCCCTACCAATATATATCTAAAATTTGGCAAGCGGTTATTTAGACTACCAGCTACTTCATTTGGAAAGAAAGGAACGCTCGTGTGTTTGGAAATAAAATATCTAGTACTAATAGAATCGTTCAAGACATTCAATTAAAAAGTTACGATTGAATTGTGCGAATATCAAGTTAAAATAAAGGGATAGATTGGCAGCTTTGGTTATTTGATCATAGTAAGAGCATTGGGTACGGTGGCGGGTGGCTTAAGCCATCACCGATGGCGCGACCCTGAAGGCGGGAGGACCACACCAGTGGCTGGCTGGTAGCGGCTGGCGCCATGGCCATCAGCCCACGCGATAGGTTTTTTATTTATTTTATTTTTATTTTTTTATTTTTTATTTTTTTTAGTGGGTAGTGTGTTTTTGAGTGAGGTTTTTTGTTTGTAATAATTGTGTTTGTGTTTATAAGTTTGTTGTGTTTGTGTTCGGAAATTTTGTTAGTTTTTTTTTTTTTTTTTTTTTTTTTTTTTTTTTTTTTTTTTAAGAAAAAAGTTGTATGTTCGCAAGGAGGAAGAATTGTAGTTGACTTTTTATATTATTTTTTTTCACTTTAAACCTTATTGTTATATAAGTTTACATTATTTGCTTTTGTTAGTGTTTTTCTTGTATCGTTAATCCCTATTTTGTTTACATCGTTAGTCCTTCTTTATGTAATGTCTTTTTTTAGTTATATATTTTTTATATTTAAATAAATAATAATAATAAAAAATTAAAATAAAATCCAACGGCACCAGAAAAGTGGTGTTATTGCTAGGGAGGGGTGTTTTTGTGCCATAGAAAAATATGGTGCTATGCTGAAGTGGCACCACTTTTTTCACGGCACAACCATGGCACCAACTGTACCTATAGTGCTCTAAGTGTCATCTGATGTGAAGATATATTTTGTGTGTCTATTCTCTGCTATAGCTCAATAGTGGTCTGCTATAGCTTCGTTACAATATTGGGGTCCCCTCTACATAGTTTGACTCCATCGAGTGCAATCCATATTTTATGGGTTCTTGTCGTATGACATTGCCTTGTGGGGTATGTGATTAATCTGTTTTGTTTTTTCTTGGCTATTTAGTCCGTGAGTTATTATTCCTTTGTTTTGTGTTGGTTTTATATAGTGCAATTTCGTCCCAAGTATTGTATTGTTGTTTGTTAGTTTAGTTCTTTGTATTGTTTTCTTTTTCGGGTTCCTCTCTATTTAATCTTCTTGTTTGGAGTGGAGAAAGGCCGTTTGTTTGTATCGTTTATTTTGAGGTAATATATTGCTGACTTTCTAAAAAATATATATATATATTTTCTCTTTTTTTTATGTTAGGTTAGGTTAATACATAAAATTGAGACTGATAATGCGTATAGATGTAAATGTTTGTTATATGTATACTATATCACTATCACCTTCCAAACAAGAAAGTGATAGATAAAGAGACTGAAAATGACATGTTCATATTAAAAAACACATGCATGATCATTAAACAAATGGTTATGATTGATTATGCAGTTAAGGTTATTTAAATGGTTACAATATTTTAAGCATAATGTTTTGTAGTTGGACACACACGTCTAGTCCATAATGAGCAATAATTTAGAAATCATAAAGTCATCTAATGGTCTTTGGTCCATTTTTGTCAATAGTTTTATACAAGGGAAATAATATTTCTTCCTAACTTGTGTTTATAAATATTCCTCTAATAGTATGTTTTGTGTATTGATTGAAATATGATAAAGTGGTTACTGTCAAGTGGCATTAAGAAGATAATTAGAAATGTTTTTATAAGGATACAACATTACTCTTGGATGTGTTTAGCAAGAATAGCAGTAGCAGTGAGCAGTAGCTATATTTTTGTATAAAAACATTTAGTAACGTAGTTGTAGTTATATTATAATGTGTAAAACAGCTCTTAAATGCTCAACGCTCCTAATTAATGCTACTTCATGGAGCGTTGAAAAAAGAGCATTCCGAAATAATAGATAAAACTACTTGTTGCTTACTAAACGAGGATTAAAAATCACAATACTCAATGCTCAGAACACATAAATGCCCCTAAACGTTATGCACCAAACACACCCTTTATATAACTCTTAAGTTTTTTAAGCCTTTAAGCTATAGAACATCATATCAGCTTCTATGTAGCAACATATTGTTAGAAAACTTATAAATATATACTGATAACACAAACTACTAACAAAGCCAATTAACCTTCTCTATGTGTTGTTGTGCCCGAAATCTAGCAAATGTTCTTATGGACATTATATTTTTTCGAAAAAACAATTGGAGGGAAAACCATAACCTTTTTTGTGCACATTGTCATAACAAGTTCTTGTAACCTATTTTCTCAAATGTATATCACACAAATCTCAACTTAGGAATCTTTTTTTCTTAACAAAGTTAAAGATTCTTAAACACATATTAAATTTGTTTGTGACACACACTTGTCAGAAACACATTTAAGTGTTGTACAAACTATATAGTATATAAATTGTTGTTCAATGCACATGGTCTTTTAAGCTTCAATTCTTCACATGGTGTCTCTCACCACATTCTCAATGCACCACTCTTTGTTTATTCATTGACTGAGTATGATTTCCATAATAACACTTTACAGATCTACACACAAATTAAGGATGAATAATATGATTAGCAAGGTGACTTTTTTTTCTTTTCTTTTTCTTTTTTCCAATTTGCTAGTATTTTCTATCATTTTTAAGCTAACTGTCAGAAACTAATAAGATTATGGGCAGAAATAGTTGGTGGGCTTCAATCATTTAAAGGTAGTTTTCAGCCATGTTTGCAAAATATTGAAATATTGAATATATATTATTAGAATGGGGTCCCCTGCATTGATTTTTTATACAAATCTAGGAAATTTTTTAACTTTTAGCTGAAAAGATTCTTGGGTTCTAAACATATGTTAACAAGTTTTGTGGGTTTTTGGCCTTTTTTACCAAAAGATTGAACAGCATTGAGTTCTGTAGTTTCTTTATTAACCATTATTTAACCTACATTCAGATGAAATAGGTGTTGCCTGATGATCATATGCTGATACTATTTGCATGGTTTTGGTTTTTCTTTTTTCACAAAAGATTGAGGTCTTCAGTTTTTGTTATCTGGATCAACCCGCATTTCTTATGTATATATTGGCGATTAACCAAATTTTGCCTATAATAATCGTTGGGTTTTGACCATTCGTTATTAAGTTTTGTGGGGTTTTGGACATGTTTTTAGTATTTTGAGCTATCAAGATTCTTTGTTTGATGGTGTTCATGTTCTTCTTCAAACGCAGAAAGAGTTAGAGAACTGAGGATTTGCACATTTTGTGTCGAGACTTTATCGACCGGTAAGTTTTTGATTAGATGAAAAAATTATCCTTTTCAATTTCATTATTTTGGGGTGGGCTTATGAGTTAAAAACTTCATCAACGATCTTAATTATTTTCACTGAAAAACAAATTACTGTATTGACATGAGATTCTTAGCATTTAGTTGATCATATATGGATATACATAATGATTGTGTTGAATTCTAACGCCTATAGCCTTGTGCACTTAATATACTGGTAGAGTAAAAAGACGGCACCCTTTTGACTTTCTGTATGTCAAATGAGATATGTACTCTATAAGGTTAAAACTGATAATGAACACTGTATTTCTAACCTAAAATATTTATAACTACGTTAGAAGAATGAATGTAGGTTATAAAGAGCCATTATGGTCTTAAGAATCAAGGAGTTGGGTAAATTTTGAATTTGAAAATTACCGAGTTTGACCTTTAAAAGTCAAAGTGGACTTTTTTGGGACAAAGTGGGTATGTTCTGATTTATGAACATTTAGTAACTTTTTACTTCATTCTTTTTTCAGAATCAACTAATATATATTGCTCACGTATGCTGATACCTAGAAAGTCACTAACTAATACAAATCCCAATACCAATATGAAAACCGAGCTACTCTAAACCCCAGTTTAAAAATGGAAGATGACAATGCCGAAGATATGGAGGTTGAAGTCTTGTCTTCAATGTGGCCTGAAGACATTGATGCAGCCGGAAAAAAGTTTAATGTGGAAAAAGCAGGAGCTGATCAAGACTTATTAGAAGATGTGACATTCATTGAAGAACCAACTATAGTTGACTTTAAACGTCTACTTGAACTAACAAATTATAGCGAAAAAGGGTCCTCTCAATTATCTTATCTTGTAAAAAATTGGGAATGGAAACAAGAAAACGCAGTGCGACTTTTAAGGGAAGAACTCGAGAATCTAAGCAAGCAACAGCATGAATCTGAACTGAAAAAATTGGAAATATTGGAAGAACATCAGTTTGAAGATGAAATTTATGGATGTGATAAACGTCCGGTTTCTATATTGGATGGAGTTGATGATATCTTTCAAGATGTTCCTAAGAGGCGAAATGATGTGATTATCCAAGATGAAAGATTAGAAATAGACGATGAATGTGATATAAATACAGTTAAGTATTGGAAGCAACGTGCTTTGCATTTGGAGAAAATGTTGGAAGCAAGTGTCCAACGGGAGCAAATATTATTGGAAAAATTGGAGGAAAGCATTGAAAATCTCGAGAAACAATCATCACCTGTTGAAGAACTTTCACAAATCTTGAAAAGAGCGGATAACTTCTTACATTTTGTTCTTCAAAATGCACCGGTTGTCATTGGTCATCAAGATAAAGAGTTGAGATATCGCTTCATATATAATCATTTTCCAAGTTTGAGAGAGGAGGTAATGTGATCACCAATTAATTATATGCTTTTTATTTATTTATTTATTTATTTACATAAATACCAACATACTTTTTTCATTGCATCTATTACTGATGAAGTTGATCTTTTAACATGTTTTAGGATATTATTGGGAAAACGGACGTTGAGATATTTAAAGGTGGTGGTGTTAAGGAATCCCAAGATTTCAAAAGGGAAGTTCTTGAAAAAGGAGTACCAGGAAAGAGAGAAATTACGTTTGAGACCGAGTTATTTGGAGCCAAAACATTCTTGATATACGTTGAGCCTGTTTTTAGTAAAGCAGGTGAAGCAATTGGTGTGAATTATATGGGAATGGAAATAACTGATCAAGTAAGAGTCACTCGTTATTAATTTAGACGTATCATTTTGAACCATTATGTGTAAACAGACCAATTTGAATATTTACTCTAACGGGTCAAATCGGCTTTTTAAGAATGTTCAAAAGTAGAAGTATTAGTATTTTCTTTTTGCAAGAGTAACACAGCATATGTATGAAAACTTAAGCAAAAACGAGACAGAATTATTTGTGGGTTGGCCCGATCCAACCCGACCCGTTCCAAAGTTATGTGTTTTGACCCATTTCCCAACATACTTGACATGCCCTTTTGCCACTATGTTGTCATTTTATCTCAGTCAAGTATGCTAAAAGTTTGTACCAGTCATAGTGTAGGGAAAAGACGTAAAGTATACTTACATAAGAAGCTTGCATTATTAGGTGAAAAGAAGAGAAAAGATGGCAAAGCTGCGAGAGGAAATAGCCGTGCAAAAGGCCAAGGAGACTGAACTCAACAAGACTATTCATATAACAGGTTTAGTATTAGCTTTCTTTCTTTTCACATTATCGCAACAATGACACACCGTGGTTTCTGACCCCCATATGCACCACCATTATAGAATACTTTTTTGTTAGATTAATGCACATGGTATACTATAAAGGTAATTAAAGTTTTATTTTCTGTAGAGGAGACAATGAGGGCAAAACAAATGTTAGCAACAATGTCACATGAGATAAGATCTCCTTTATCTGGAGTCGTTAGCATGGCGGAAATTCTGTCAACTACAAAGCTGGATAAAGACCAAAAACAACTCTTGAGTGTCATGTTATCATCGGGTGATTTAGTCCTTCAACTTATTAACGACATTCTTGACCTTTCCAAAGTCGAATCAGGTTGGTATTTGGTCCTTTGTTTGTATCGTTTTACTGCAACTCTTCATATTTTATGTTCTTTAATGTGTAATGCTTGTCCTTAGGTGTTATGAAGCTTGAAGCTACAAAGTTTAGGCCCCGAGAGGTGATCAAGCATGTACTCCAGACTGCTGCCGCATCACTAAAAAAGAAGCTAATTTTGGAAGGGAATATAGCGGATGATGTCCCCATTGAGGTTATTGGCGATGTTCTTCGGATTCGACAAATCCTCACAAACTTAATCAGGTACGGTTATCTCGCTTGTAGCTTCAAAGGGTGCTTTTTTATGCATCTCTCCCAAAAAAGTATGCATTGCATAGATGATTAGCATATAATCCAGTATTTTGGGTTAAAAAGTTAAATTGAACGAAACGCTTGTCGAGTTTTTTGCAAAAACACGTAAAGTACCTCACAAAAATGATACTTCTATCCAAAATGTTATTTTTAGGTACAATATGTAACGTTTATACATAATGTTAAATATTATGTTTTTATATAGCAAGTCCTTTTATCCGATTTTATGTCGTATCCTGCAGCAATGCTGTCAAATTTACCCATGAGGGGAAGGTTAAGATAAATCTTTATTGCACAGCAGACCCATGTCCCGAAAGAAGCAACGTTTTGTTAAACGAACACGAGAAGAGCGAACCACAATCACAAGAAACTGTAGTGTGGATATGCTGCGATGTTCAGGATACTGGAATTGGAATCCCAGGTGCTTATTTCTATCTTCCTAAATCCTCTCAGTGAACCATTTTTTTCTTTTTAGCTCATATTTTCGTCACTGTGAGGAAACAGAAACCGCATTGCCATCACTGTTTAAGAAGTACATGCAAGCTGGTGCTGATACGGCTCGGAAATATGGTGGGACAGGTTTAGGTTTAGCCATTTGTAAACAACTGGTAATTTTTCTTAAAGATTGCATCTGCTAACTTTTGCCATTTTCTACTACTAAATTTAATAGTAGACATAAAAAAATGACCTGTTTTAACCTGTCAACCAACACCACTAATCACATGACATGGTTTCGTGCTAATATACCATAGGTTGAGCTAATGGGTGGACGTCTAACAGTATCTAGCAAAGAACATCATGGATCTACTTTTACTTTTGTTCTACCCCACAAAGTGCCAGACTTGAGTGAAAGTTCAGATGAAACCGATGAATATCAAGATATGGATGATAACGAATCCATGGAAGATGATAAAACTTGTGGCTTTTTCCAGTTCAATCCACGAACTTTAGGCTCACTTTTCTCTTCTAATGGATCACGTCAAACACACGAGTTACCACGAAATGTACATGGTTTTGACAAGGTAGATAGATCAAGTATTCTAACTGATCAAGGTAACACAGACCATGATGATCAAGATCGTCCATTTCATAATCCTTGTATCCAAAAAAACCGACCCTCAGATATGGGTTTGACAAGAGACTTGATGAGGGTAAATTCTGGTAAAACCTTGGGGAGCATTTCTAGCAATACCCTTGAAAGATCTAAGTCAACAGAAAGACGTAAAGTTCTTCTTGTAGAAGATCATGTTGTGAATGTGATGGTAGCGAAGCGGATGATGAAACAATTGAATCAAGACATGGATGTTGTGAATAATGGTGTTGAAGCTCTGCGTGCTGTTCAACGCTGTGATTATGGTCTCATTCTTATGGTATTTATTTCATGTTCATCTATCATGTCCCTATCAATATACCTTGTATATGATTATTCTTATGCCGCTAGTCCATAAAATTCCTCACTCACAATTTCGTTCTAAAGTAGCTACAAAGTCAAAATGCTGGTGTGGCTGCCTTCGAAAATGCTGACTTCTTTACTGTGATGATATAATGTTGCAGGATGTATGCATGCCGGTAATGGATGGTCTTCAAGCTACAAGGCTAATCCGGTCGTATGAGAGAACTGGTAACTGGGATGAAGCACGGTTGGCTGGAGTTGAGCAAGACAATCATCCTTCCGCTGATCAAATATTGGAGCCAAGAAGAAGAATTCCCATCATCGCTGTAAGTACCTCAAGATTATGTGTTGTGCAGCATTTAATTAACAAAATTCACATTGAAGGGAATTTTAGTTATTTTCATTATCTTTAACTCGGCTGGTTTTTTGCAGATGACTGCAAATGCAATGTCGGAAAGTGCAGAAGAATGTTTCGCCAATGGCATGGACTCATTCATAACGAAGCCAGTTACTCTTCAAAACTTAAAACAATGTCTAGAACAATATTTGCCATTGAATAATAACGTGTAAATACATATCCAAGTGCATTTGTACAGTGAGTGAATACAAGTTATATAGGGAAGTTATGCTATCATTCAAGTTAGATTATTGTCCTCGAGATTCATTTTTAGAGGGGTTGAAAGGACATAGGTTGAGTTGCACCTTAACAAAATAAGCTACTCAAGTGATTTCAAGGTGTACCATCGAGCAGTTATTTCATATGATTTCAAGGTTTATTGATATTTCCAGGTCCATTAGTTGTACTTTTGTGTACTCGTACTTCAGCTAGAGGATGGAAATGACAAAGTATTTGGAACTATAGTTGACGAGATCACTTTGGATATCCGTTGAATCTTAGACTTCAAGACTAAAATTCTTGCTCGATATAACTTTATGAACATCGTCTATTCAGAGAATT
Source organism: Artemisia argyi (assembly GCA_030686995.1). NCBI lineage: Eukaryota > Viridiplantae > Streptophyta > Magnoliopsida > Asterales > Asteraceae > Artemisia > Artemisia argyi. Next base: position 189,050,591 of record CM060684.1, read on the forward strand.
TTAAGTAAAGATTTAAGAAAATGTGCAAGAGAAATTAAGCGGTTCATTTTTGGTTTTGACTTGAACCATACCAAACTAAAAAGGATCCAGCTTAATCATATTTTGAAGAATCAACAAACTCATAACTTCAGAGATACTGTTCAACTGGGCGTCGTTTGGTTTGGTTTGGTGGCTTGCGCATGTTTCAGTTTAGTTTCCTGGTTTCTGTAGCCCTAAATTGATAACATGATTGCCAGAAATTATTTCTATAGTGCCAAACACCATTTATAGACATCATTTTCATGGAAACCACACGAAGTCATTGAGAATTCAGTAATTACTTGTCGATTCGGGTGTACACATACTAAAGGATGAGACTATTAATCATTTCTCTCTAATCTTGTTACTGGAATTTAAAAAGTTATGTAGGACAATGCATGAATCTAGAAGTATATAATAAAGGGGGAAAACTAGTTTGAATATACTTATAATAAGGAAAAGTACCACTTTCTCTAAAGGCTCTTTAGCTAAAATTCAGGAAAAATTGAACCACAGATAGTATTGAAATACATTGCATTTTCACTACTAACAAACAATACCAATTACGCAAAATAAACATTCAGGTCCATGCTTTAATAATTTACGAACCAACCACCAATATGTTAACAGTTATGTTTGTGGCCTCAAATGAATAATCAAACAAAAGCAGATATATTTTCAATCTTCAACACAAACAGAATCACAGATCAGAGAACTCTGATGGCATGCGGATGCAGAATTAGAATGAACAGTCGGTTACTTATCCTCATACGACCCGTTAAAACAAATACATACAGTACACATACGTAACTAAGCAGACACGTATGGATGTTTTGTGTATGCATACATACATGCCGTGAAACCTACTGATCAACTACAAATTTGGCTACACCCACATAAACAATAAGTTGTATATTTAGTAAAGGAAAATTACAAGACTAACAGGATGCTCAATTTGTCCATATGTAAAAAACACCAAAAACCATGTTAGAATGAAAAATAAAAGTGATACATGACAGAAAAATATTATTCCCATGGAAGTTGGTATCTTTAAAAGTACCATGTAGCAGCATATAATCTATTTCAAGATATAACGGTACAATGAAAATTATGGAGCCAGAGCTCTTCGTCGCACTTTATACCAAAATAATTTTACACAAGAACAATACTAAATGTAACCTTACTGGCTGCTACCCTATTAAATAAAACCAATAATTATCAACTCAAAACAACAATAAATACTTATGAATTCAGCATTCTACCAACCTGAAAAACGGTTAACATCATTCCTTCATAATGTAACTTCAAAAATCTGAATATGATTGCTCTTCCTTTACATTTTGAGTTCCTCAATATGTACAAAGGAGCGGTTTTCACGCTGATGCAAGGGTAGGCGTAGGAGAAGAGTACTGATCTTCTACATTGTTGCTGAATTTATTACTGTTTTGTCGGATTTTGAAACTGCCATGTCTCATGGGTCTTGGTACAAAAAGAGCCGTGAGCATTTTCTCCAATGATTGAGCTGTGAACTTTGCGTACTTGCTAGCACTTGAATCTTGTTCAACTAATGGCCCGTAATTCTGCATGTAGCTTCGATAAACAGGAACAATTGCTTGAATAATTTGCTGACATGTCTTCTCCCTTAAATCCTTATCCATTAGTATCCAAGTGGAGTGCTTCTTGTATATGTTATCAAACGCTTCGTTAAAAGCTTTCAACCGTTTTTTCACGAGGTCACGTGCGGTGGCTCGACCACCAGAAAATAGAATCAGGCCTTCTCGGCTTAAATGTGATGGAAGTTTTCCCCAACTTTCCCTTATAAACATCGTCGAATAGTATTCGGTGTAGTCTTGGTGTTCTCTTAACCACTGATCACCCAATAACGCTCCGATTTTTGTGTTTTTCAAATGTTTATAAAGATGCCAATGATTGTTCATCAAGAAAACGTACGAAAGTATGGTATCGTTATATGCTTTTGACCATACATCGAGATTCAATTCAATGGCTCGGATTAAGTTAATAAGTTCGTCATGAAGAAGACTTTCTTGAAACTTTTCATGCTTCCAACTTCGTTCAATGGCTAAAACTTGGTTCAAGATTGGTTTATAGTCGTTTCCAAGTAACCTATTACAATAATCAGTAATAAAACTCACCAGCCTTGGAACACTTCCATCAGGTGGAGGCGGGGCTTGTCTTTGCAGCTCGACTTGAAGCAAAAGCTCCCAGAAGATTTCCGAAGCACCTTCAATTACTCTTTTAATAAGATCCCTTGTGAGGTTTTGAATCTCGGCACACGCGGCCCCACCAAAAAGACGGTTAAAATCCAGTCTTAACCTATTTAGAGATGCAAAAATGTCTAATAACTTCAGTAACTTAATGGGATCTTTTTTACTCTCGGTGACCGTCTTTCCAAACTGAAGGAAAGCGAGCATACCCGCTTGAGCAGCTATATTTGCAAAACAGTCCCTCCAAACTTTCACTCCCAAACTCTCGAAAACGTCATTACACAGCTTATATTCAGCTTCAAATAAATGCTTAACCGCAAACTCCAAATGCTTACTCCACTTAGATATATAACCCTCGATACTTTGCACATTATTGAACTCCGATACTGATATCTCCAAATAATCCAAATTCAACGCCCGTAAACTTGCTCTAACAATCGAACTCCGAACCTCGACATAAATAGATTTGCATTTTTCAAGTCTGTTATTAGCAATCAAGCTGTTTAAAATAGCTTGCAGCTTTTTAATAACAGGAACTGGTAACTGAGACGGTGAAATACACTGCTGTTCATCTTTCAGTGGAGACGAAGACATAGGCAACGGGACACTATTCTCAGTCAAAAGCCGACGAAACTCGCCTTCCAACCTATCTAACGCCGCTTCCAAAAGCCCACCATCAAGCCGACCTTTTTCTTCTTTACTTTGCAACTCTCTAAGATACTGCAACGCATTTTTCAAACTAGACGTATACCTAACATCCGCCACATTATTATCCTGCAAATACTCAACAATATCATCTAACCACTGAATCGCCATCTCACAATTATCAGACAAAAACCTCAACGCTTCTTGCAAATTCTTCAACACCGAAATATACCCATTTAAATCCGCTTGAGGATCCGATAACGACTTTTCCAACCCGTGAATCGCGTCAAACACTTTCAGCACAGCCGTAGCCGGAACTACGGCTTTATTAATATTCCCACCAACTTCATCAAGCGCATCTTTTTGCGCACGTATAGGTCTCACCGCAGCTTCTAAACACGGTAGCCTCTGATTAATCTCCTCTAACCTAGGCCCCGCTTTTCGCAGCGATGCCGATAACGCTTTCGATTTATCTAAATTCGCTATCAATAGCTTCCTAGCAGACACCAAATTCTCAATTCCTTCACTTTCATTCCCCATCTCAAAAACCCAAATTCCCAAATTTTTCAAAACCCCCTAAATTTTCCCCAAAACCCTAACCCTAATTTACACAATAACAGATCTAAAACCCTAATTAACCCAAATTAACCAAATTAACAAAAACTAATCAATACCCATTACTCAATACACCCTAAAGACCAACTAACATAACTAAATTAACAAACTTTATAACAAAAAAATCCCCAATTTAAAAAACCCTAATTTCACAGTAAACAGATCTAAAACCCTAAATAACCAAAATTAACAAAAAGTACTCAATACCCAATACTTAATGGACCCTATTGAGTAACTAACTTAACTAAATTAACAAACTTTATAACAAAAAATCAAATGGGTCAAAAATTGGGTCAATATTTGACCAAATTGGGTGAAATTAAGTGCGATTGAAAGGTGGTAATTGAGATTGGTGTGAATTTGAGGGTTAATTTGAGTGTTAATTTTGCTAATTTGAAGTGTTTGTGTGATGATTTGGGGGAAAATTTTATTAATTAACAAAAGCCCTAGATACGGTGGTGTAGTGAGAGAATACAAAAGGCTTTTTGTTTTGTTTTGTTTTGTTATTGTTTTTTGAAAGTTTTTCTTTTTTTGTGCTTTTTGGGGAGATTGCTTTTTGAGTTTTCTGTGTTTCTCTTTTCCTGCTTTTTGGACTTTTTTTTTTACTTTTTATGGCATGAATTAATGTTTATGTTTTGGGGTTTTTTTTAAATATTTTCTGGACAGTGGGAATGTATCATACGTGTAAAGGAAATTTTTTGCTTTATATATAATTTGGGTTTTGGTAACTATAGTGATATGTGGGATGATTAAACTTACCATAACCAAAGTAATCATTAATTAACATTTAAGTTTTTCCCGTATGTTGGAGAGAAAAGATTAAAAATAATAATAATAATAAATTAATTAATTAATTAATTAAAACCCAGCTGCCAGGCTAGTTGGGTATTCTTTCCGGTTTGGTCTTAACTAATGGTGCATTTGGTACGTTATTCGAAATCAATAAATGTATGGTTTTAATTAAAGGGGTGCATGAGATTGGGGATATTAATTTCATTATTGTTGTTTGGTATAAAATTTTATGTATTGTTGTTATCACATTAAGTCTATTTAAATGCTCATCTAAGGGGGAAAATTGGAGATACAAACAAGTGGGATCACTGGAATGAGCATCAAAAAGTCACCTCACCCCACTACTATGGTTCTATGAGTGTGCTATTATTGTTCGATTGCTAGATATTCAACCAACAATTGAAATCACTATGAAAGTCATTGTTTGCTTCCCATTAACGTACACCAAACGCACCCTAAACACAACCACTTTATACAAATCTTTTTACACACAAACACTTTGCTCTCATTCTCACTTTCATATTTTTACACATAAACTATATAAAAAATGCCTCAGTATACTAATAACAGTCCGTTTTTAAACAACTCTATCGGGATGTCACAACATCCAAACTCGTCATCTTCGTGAAACCCTACGATACGTTCATCTGCAAACTCAATATCTTCACATTCTCAATTTACCCCGTTCGGTAGCCAATACACTATGGAGACTTACACACCCGAACAATTATATCAGTTTGAGCGACAACAAATACTTAACTAACAATTACAACCTGTTGGATCGATATACTCTGACCAAACTACTTTGTAGCTTGTAAGGATTTAACAATACTGAGTAAACTCAATACTATTAATATTGAAACACTGTTTGACCTTGTAAAGTATGCGGAATCTACTAACGCAAAGCTTAAGAAGAACTTTTATATTAACCAAACTTTGAACCTGCTTTGTTACACAGATTCACTAACAATCCCTAACTATTTAACTTGATCGACTTCTAACTTGTAAAACTTATAAAACTTCTATCGACCAATACCTCTTAAGGCTCTTTATATAGATAACCTTAAGTCGGTTTACAACATCTAATTCTTGAACGACAAGTAATTATCCCTAACTAATTCTAGAATAATCATCTAATATTACACATTAATCCTTATCTAATATTGCATATCAGTCCTTGTTTACTTCGAAGTACTTTTAAGCATTCTTCATATCAGCAGTACTTTGACTTTATTCTTCAGCAGTACTTTGACTTTATTCTTCATGCGGCAGTACTTTGACATCCAGAAGCACTTTGATATTTCATATCCCAACAATCCTCCCCTAACTTGAACTCTACTTGCTTGATTTCAAGTTTCTTTGTTGTTTATAATCTTCAAATCTTTAATCATACATTGAGGTTGTTTCTTTATTCCTTTTCTTCTATCTGTCATCTGTCAAAGTACTCTTCATCAGCATCATATCTTCCATAGCATCTTTTCAGCAACTCAGCAACATTTAGGTACAAAGATCATCAAATCGTAAAAGTTTCATACTATTCTCATCACTTCCAGGTGTGTTAACTCATGTGAGAGGTGAATCATTGAAAATTATGATTTTTAGCAAATCATCAGCTATCAACGGATTTGATATGTCTTTATCATTAGCCGTTTGCTATGGACTAGCCAACTCTTGATCACTTAGATGTATGGTGAGTTGATAACCTAGTTTTTGGTAAACTATCAACCATAAACGGATTTGATTATCACGTCAGAGCCGTACCCTCATGATGTGTCAAACTCTTTCTTGTTTGTTAAACATGGTGAGTTGATTACCATTTGTTGTGTAGTATAAATACTAACACCATGTGTTTCTTTTCAAATCCTCTTTCCTTTTCTTTTAAACATCAAAAACATTTATTTTTATTTTAAAGAACTTATACTGGTTTATATCAGCAAGCAGTACTTTGATAAAGTATTGTTTGTTTTTGCAGTACTTAGAAAAATACTTTAACTTTACAAAACAAATCATACCAGTATTATGCAATATTACTCTTCAGACTTAACCCATCTGATAAATAGCTTGATAACATCCAAAGCTACTTCAGATTCCTCTTCAAGTTCCATTCCATGATCCAGCATTCTGAGCATTATTTCCCTAATCAATGGATATCTCCTCTCAGCCAACATATGAATCATGGTACCATCTTCCATCTCTAGTGTATGAACTCCTGATGACTCAAAGAATCTCCATCTTGTTATTTCCCAATTCTCTTGATCATTCCAGAGAGAATCAACACTTGTTTCTTCAGTATCCCAGATGGTAAATAAGTCTCCAAGCAGAACTAATCCCACTTCTGAAGCTTCATTCACTGAATAATAAGTCTGCACTTGCACATATAAGTCATAAAGATCTGCTCTTGAAATACAGTGCAACAAATCCCATAACATATAAAATGTTGTGAAGCTTTCATCTTCTCTGTGGATCATAAAATAATTTCCCTCTTTAGATTCAACCACAGAAAATGAGATTATCTTGGACTTCTTTTCAGAATCATCAATCTTTTTGTTCTCAAAGTCAACAACTCTTAAATAATTTCTGAGTTCATCAACTGTATCATCATATACTAACTTCAGCCTTTTTGTCAATTGATCATCTTCAGCTAATTTCTTCCTTTTCAATCTCCTTTGCTCAGCTTGTTCCTTCCTTATATCTTCTAATTTCTTCTTTCTATCAACTTCCATAGGCACAAAGTTTTCTACTTCTCTTCTGATATCTTCTTGTACTTTATCCCACAGAGCTTTCACTTCAGGATACCTTTTCAAGTGCAAATTCTTGTATCCCTTCTTTCTCAAGAACTGTATCATCCAATTCCTTTCCTGAGCTATGGTCATTGGCTTCTTTGTAATTGGCCTGCTAACTTCTTCCAAATACTCAGCATCATATTCAGCTTGTTGCTTTCTAGCAAGCTCTAAATCTTCTGCAATCTCTAATTCTCTAATCTGAGCAATAGAAAATTTCTTCTTCTTCTTCTTAGTATCTTTCTGAACCATTATACCTTTCCCTTTATCTTTTGGATCTAGTTTCTCTGATTCAGAAGTACTTTCATCATCCTTTTGTGCAGGCTCAGATATATGTATTCCTCCAGTAGGTCTTCTTAAATTCATCATAACCTGAGCAATTGTTTCATCATCACTAGCAGTATGTACTCTTTCTTCTTCTTGCTGTATAAAAGTAGAAGGACCAGCTTCATCTGCATAATTCATTGTAGAAGGTCCAACTGCAGTGACTTCACTTTCATCAACTTTTCTGGAAGAAGTACCTTGCTCAACAGTACCTTGCAGACTTATGTTTTCTGCAGCAGTACTTTGAACACCAGCACTTAGAATGTTCTGTGCATCTTCATCCAGATTAACAATCTCTTGCTCATTCTCTTTTTGCTCATTCTCTTTCTCTTGCTCAATATTCTCATCTTCTTGTGTAATATTCATATCCTCTTCAACATAACTTTCTGATATAAGAGTCTTTGGACTTTCTGGATATTTCCACAAATGAGCATCTTCTGAAACTTTAACTTCAAAATCATCTTTATTCAAATTCTCATCTTGATTCCTCCCCAATTTGGTAAATGATGATTTCCTATGCCTCCTCTTAGACTTAGACTTTTTCTGTATAGATTGTTGCTTCTGAGACTGCTTCTTTTCTTTCACAAAAAGCCTAAAATGCTTAATAAGAGGCCAGACAAATTTCTTCAATCTTCTGAACTTCTTCCTTAACTGTTTGATTTCTGCAGCTTGAGTATGAACAGTAGACTTGAGCTTCTCCAATTCTGTAGCCAAACCAGAATGACCCTCAGTACCTGGAATTCCCTCATCTTCTCCAGGTGTTTGAAGCCCACCTGTGAAAGTACAATCATTGGGATGAGTTATTGTGGAATCCTCTGAAGCAGTACCTTGTGGATCAGTACTTTGTGGAGAAATACCTTGAGCAGAAACAGATTGATCCAAAGAAGCTGTAACTGAGGGAATTCTTTCATCTGAAACAGTATGTTGAGAAGAAACAATAGGTGGTGTGGGAGTATGTACTGAATCAGAATGCTCAGCAGAATCAGATGGAGCATCATGATCAGAGTGTGCAGAACCACTATTGTCTTCTTCATCCCTAACAGCTTGAGCTACCTCTAACATATAAGCATTAAGAGGTGTATTCCTACCCGAAAAATTAACTCCCTTATGTGACATAAAAGTGAAAACTTTAGGTGGCATCCTATTGGTAGGTACATAATCCTGAGGTTTGGGTACACCATCTAATGAATTTTCTAAAAGCAATTGAACAAACCTAGGATACATAAGAAACGGTTTGCCAACCTTAATATGAGTAAGCATACCCTCAAGAATCATGTATGAAAAGTTAAAAGGTTGATTGGTAATAAGACCAACAAAAGCAGAAGCTATGGAATGACTGAATTGATCCCAAGCAGTACTCTTTGGACTTAAATAATGTAGCAAAACATGAATAAGGAATTTCCAATGAGGACTAACCATAGCCTTCTGAAAAGTAAGCTTAGTCAAAGAACCTTCATACCCAATATCTCTGAGTGTATTCCAAACTTCTTGTTTCCCAAATAAAACAGAGCCTCCTTCATCATCAAATAGCAAAACCTCCCTAATTGAAGCTTCTGTAACACGTATAGCTCTCCCAGCAACTGTAGCAGTAATAATATCCTCTCCATCTTCAACATGTGACTGAGCTGTATCCCAAAAAAGCTTGAATCCAGGGTCCAATAATTTCCGGGTTGACAAGAATGGAGTAACAGATGTTTGAACCAGTGAGAAAATCAAGAATTCCATGAAAATCAATGTTTGCTTGGGTTTTCACAAGGTTTGCAATCATGTTGTGTTTGGTGTTGGTTGGACGATGAGCCATGATGATTAGGGTTAGAGTACCAAAAGTGATGAGCGATTGAAAAGTAGGTATGAGTTTATATGGACGTGTAAGGTGAATAAAAGGAAAAGATATGAGGGTTATATACGGATAAAATTACAAAAAAATCACGGTGAATTAATGACTTTACCGTTATTTTTGGAAGTAAATATCCCATATCTTTCGAAAGGTTGTTAGCCGCAAATCTGACCGTTGGAACAGTATCTGACACGTCAGCGAACCCTTTTAATCACACCAAGCAGTACTTTCCATAAAGAATGGAGAAGTACTTTCCAAAGTACTGTCTTACTCAAAATTGCAAGAATTGACCATTTGACCAAAAAATCTTAAAAAGTCAATACGCATTAATGACTAACACCACATTAAATACCAAAACAACCAGGGTAAGTGAACTTCAATACACTTCAATAAATACCCATTAACCTTCACCTTGCTTATAAAAGCAACTTCACCAATAACTTTGAAAACACCAAATCTTCTCAAAACACAAACAAGTAATCAGAATGAGTGACATACCCATTGTTAACATCTCTTCAGACTCAGAAGGTACCACAGACTCAGAGATAAGGTACTACTCTGATTCTGAGTTTGAAGATCCAGGATGGTTAGACTATTTTCCACCTCATGTGCAATGGATGGGACACCAAGAAGCATCATCAACAATGAGTGCAGCCAACTCTACCATAACTAATGCAGGCAGTACTTCCATCAAAAAGCCCAACAAGAAAGTTGGTTCTGGTTCAACTTTGGCTAAAGAGCTTCCACATGCATTGACTCAGGCCTTAGAAACAGCTATCCAGAACATGAAGTGGCCTGAACCAAGAAAAGAAAGACCTCCCAAACAGGTACTTGGCCTGGCCTGCCCAAGAAAACAGACTTCTTTTGATGACAAGAGAAGGACTGCTCAGAAGGGAAAGCAAAGCTATGAGGGCAAGGGTAAAAGGCCAATGGAGTAGGATGTGGAGCTTGGTAGTAGGTGGATGTAGTCTTGAGTTTGTGTTGTGTTTGTTGTGTTTGTGATGTCTGTGTCTTGTACTAGAAAGTAAGATTGTGGTTGTACTTCTGAATCATGAATAAAATTCGTACTTTGGAATGATACATGTAGACTCCCCTCAAATAATGACTAACTAATAACTACTTGTGCCTCCCCTCAAAAATAGCTTACATATTAATCATGCCAATACTCACAACTAAGAAAGTAAATCTTGAAACATCAAAGCCTTTTGTGAGTAGATCTGCTACATTATCATCAATATGAACTTTAACCACATTGATAAGCCTTTGTTCATAGCAATCTCTTATGAAGTGATGTCTAATCTGAATGTGCTTGGTCTTGGAATGATAGACTGGATTCTTAACAATACAGATGGTACTCTCATTATCAATATTGATAGGAGTATTCTTGAAATTGAATCCATAATCTAAAAGCTGATTCTGCAACCAAAGTACTTGTGCACAACAACTTGCAGCAGCTACATACTCTGCTTCTGTAGAAGAAGTTGCTGCAATTGTTTGCTTCTTACATTGCCATGACACTAATCTGCTTCCAAGGTACTGGCATCCTCCAGTTGTGGACCTTCTGTCATAGTTATCTCCAGCATAATCACTATCTGAGAAGGCATGGAGATGGAAAGGTGAATCTCTAGGATACCATAATCCTAGCTTAGGTTGTTGCCTAAGATACCTGAAAATCCTCTTGACAGCATTCAAATGAGATACTTTTGGAGTAACCTGATGTCCTGCACATAAGCTCACAGCAAAAGTAATATCAGGTCTTGATGCAGTTAAATACATAAGACATCCAATCATAGACCTGTATAATGTGACATCAACATCTTCTCCATCTTCATCTTTTCCCAAAGGTTTGTTAGTATCCACTGGTGTAGATGTAGGCCTAACAGTTGTAAAAGTGAATCTCTTAAGAATATCTGCAACATACTTATCTTGACAAATATAAATCCCACTGCTTGACTGTTGTACTTGAAGGCCTAAGAAAAATGTTAATTCACCCATGGAACTCATCTGAAATTCTTTCTGCATAAGATCTTCAAATTCCTTCACCATAGATTGCTTGGTAGCTCCAAAAATAATATCATCTACATATACTTGAACAAGCATAATATCCTTCTTATCTCTCTTAATAAACAAAGTCCTATCAATAGCTCCTCTTCTGTAACCATGTTGCAGTAGAAAGTTGGAAAGCCTTTCATACCAAGCCCTTGGAGCTTGATGAAGACCATAAAGAGCTTTTATTACCTTGTAAACTTTGTTTGGATGTGCAGGATCTTCAAAACTAGGAGGCTGTTTGACATAAACTTCTTCTGTGATTTTGCCATATGGAAACGCACTTTTAACATCCATCTGATATACAGGAAATCCCATATAAGATGCAAAAGCCAAAAATAGCCTAATGGCTTCAAGTCTTGCCACGGGAGCAAAAACTTCATCATAGTCTACTCCTTCTTCTTGTCTATATCCTTGAGCCACTAACCTTGCCTTGTTCTTAATCACATTTCCTCTTTCATCTCTTTTTACTCTGAAAACCCATTTAGTTCCAATAAGTTTCTTTCCATCAGGTAGATCACATAATACCCAAACTTCTTGAAGTTTAAACTGTAGAAGTTCTTCTTGCATAGCTTCCACCCAACTTTCTTTGGATAAAGCTTGTTTGATATTCTTGGGCTCTTCCTGAGATAGAAAACAAGCAAATAAACACACCTTCTGATCCTTGTGATTCACCCTGTTTTGCTTGTAGATAAAACTAAGTAAAGAAGTATGTTGTTGAGACATATTCTTAGCCTTAGTCCTTGTGAGCACCCCTGATGAAGAGGGTCCAATAATATTGGTAGCAGGATGAGTTTTATGAATTCTGAGAGTTGGAGTTGGTGGAACTTCAAGATTATCTTCCAAATTAGTGATATCTGGATCTTTATTAGAATCTGAGAAAATGCCTTCTTGATCCAATTCATCATCAGTATCTTCTAAAGTAATGGTGTTTGGATCAGCAGTATCTTCTAAGTCAGGCATATTAGGATCATGAACAACATCAGTATTTAGCCAATTTGAAGTATTCAATGGCTGAAAAGTACTTTCAAAAGGATCGACAGTACTTTGGGTTAAAGTACTGGCTGTTTCTATTGCCTTCTTCTTTTCTGCTTCATAAGCTCTCCTTTGTTCATCATCATACAACTTAGCCATTGTTTCTTGAAAAAGCATCCATGAGAGTTCTTCTTGAATAGCCTGATCTTCTGCAGATACTGGTATCTGTGGTGGAACAGTACTTTGAGGATCAACAGTACTGTTAGGTTGAGAAGTATCTTTCTTCTCATTATTGGCATTATCTTTTGGCTCATCTTCAGATCTTAAATTAACATCATGAACAATGTACTGTGCTTCTTCTTCAATGGGAGTTACTTGATATTCTTCCCTTACAGGTACATAATTCATTGATGAAGACATTAAATCAAGATCAAACATCCAATCAGGACCTTTACCTTTAGAATTCTCTTGTTCTTCCAAAAAATCAACATGAAGACATTCTTGAACCTTCTTGGTAGCTCTATTGTACACTCTGAATCCTTTGCTATTTGTACAATATCCCAATAAATATCCTTCATTTGACTTCCCATCAAATTTTCCCAAATTATCAGCAGTATTTAAGATTGTGAGGGGACATCCAAAAGGTTTCATAAACTTGATGCTTGGCTTCTTTCCCATGAGTAACTCATAGGGTGTCTTCATTTGAGGTTTAGTCACTGATACTCTATTCAATATATAGCAAGCAGCACTCACAGCTTCAGCCCAGAATGGAACAGGTAGTTGAGAGTCTGCAAGCATAGTCCTTGCTGCTTCTATAAGAGTTCTATTCTTTCTTTCTGCAACTCCATTTTGTTGAGGAGTTCTAGCAATACTGAATTCTCTTTTAATTCCTTTCTTGGCACAAAATTCATCCATAAGCTGATTCTTGAACTCAGTCCCATTATCGCATCTAATGCCTCTAACCTTGAGCCTTAACTGATTTTCTAATGCTATAATTAGGTCATGAATAGCATCAAAAGTTTCATCTTTAAAACATAAGAAAAAGACCCAGCTAAATCTACTGCAGTCATCTGTTACAACCAAACAGTACTTCTTCTTGTTCAGACTGACAACTGAAACAGGTCCAAACAAGTCCATGTGCAGCAATTCCAAAGGCTCTCTAATAGTCTTCTCATCAATCTTCTTACAAGAGGCCTTGTGCTGTTTACCCTTCTTACAAGCAAGACATGTGCGATCATTCTTGAATGTCTTAGAAGGTAAACCTCTAACTAAATTTCCTCTGACCAGCTTATTGATGTTCTTGAAATTAACATGTCCCAGTCTTCTGTGCCATTGATGTGCTTCCTCTATAGATGCTCTTGCAATCAAACATGTTGCTTTTTCAGCAGAATTCACATTCTTCAAATCTATGCTGTACACATCATTAGTTCTTGGTGCTCTCAGTAACACCAAATTTCTGTCTTCTAACTTGAAATCAGGAGAAATTATGAGACATTCTATGTCAAAGAATAACACAGGGTACTTCTTATCACAAATCTGAGAGACTGACAAAAGATTGAATTTTAGCTCCTTCACATATCTAACATCTTCAAAATCAATGTTTCCTGCCTTGATTGTTTCTTTGCCAGTAATTCTTCCTCCATCAGGATCATTCCCAAATGCAACTTTTCCTCCATAATAAGCTTTAAAATCTGACAAGAGCTCCTTTTCTCCTGTCATACTGCCAGAGCAACCACTATCTACAATAAGATGATCTTTAAGCTCCTCCTCTGGGTTGCCCTGCATTTACATGAAAAGGTTAGTTATTTTTAGGAACCCAAGCCATTACTGACTTGTGTTCCCCTTGTGGAGTGACATACTCAAAGTTTTTGAGTATGTAATCACCACTGTCTTTGAAAGCATGATCAAGAATTAAGGTTTTTGTTTCCAAAACAGTTTGTTTTTCATGATCAATTTTCCCTTTTTCACCATTAACCTCTGAAAGTACTGGTTTTTCCCCAGCAGTACTTTTTTTCTTAACCCATTTAGTTGTAACTTTAGGAGTTGGGTTCTGTGTCCTAGCATCTTTACTTGTGTTGTAAGTATTTCTAGGGTTGTAATGACTGTAACTCCTAGGTCTTACACTTGAGTGTTTGCTAGTACTTTGTGAAGGTACTGATGGTTTGGAGTATGGCCTTTTTTGATGAGGGTTCCTATAGTTTTTTGAGAAGTTACTATGGTTAACCCTAATTGTGTAATTCCAAACTGATTTTGACAGGAAATGAGTTCTGAGAAACTGATTTTGCTAACCAATCAATTTTGTCAATGATATCTCTTACATGGAAATCTTCGGGAAGCTCCAAATCTTCTAAAATCTCTTCTATTCTCTGAAGAGCAGAATCTTTAAGAAGAAAGGACTCTCTCAAAGCAGTTGCTGAATTCCGAATGTAGGAGAGCTCAGATTCAAGAGCTTCCATGCGCTCACCAGCTTCAGAATAAGTTTTGAGCTTTGTTTCAGTTTCTTGAAGTGTGGCATCTTTTAACTGCAACTCGTGCATGCATTTCTCGAGTTCACTGGAAGTTGCTGTAAGACTCTGTTTCAAACTGTCTCGCTGTTGAATTAATCCTTTCCCTTTTGAAACAGCGATGTGAAGCTTTTCTCTGAGAGTAGATACACGTTGCTCAGACTGATGAAGCTCGGCTTCTTTTAATTGTGTTTCAGATTGAATGGTAACAAGCTGCTCCAATGAGCTCCTCAGACTCCCCTTAAAAACTTGACTTTCAATTTCATATGGAAACATTGTGAGGGTTAAGTTGTCTATTTCATTCTGCAACTCGATTGATTTCATTTCATTAAACTTCAAATTCCTAATGAGAAAATGAATTACAGACTCCAGGGAGGATACAGGTTCATCTAGTCTGATCACAACGCCGTCTAGTGTGACCGAACACTGAATATCTTCAAACAGCTTGGCAATAACGTCTGGATAAATACATCTTTTATTCAATTCCTCCATATCTTTCATTTTCCGCAACAATTCCAAGTTGTACTCTCTATTCTTGGATTCAAGTTGTGCTCGTTCATGCAAAATCATTATCATTTTTTCAATAAAGACGTCATAGTTGCTGAGTTCCAGATGATCCAACTGCTTACTTGTAGTATCTTCACTTTCTTCTGTAGAGGGTCCCGAATCACTCACAATTTTCTGAAGGTTATCAAAAACTTTATGTATAACACTGGAAGCCAATTCATTCCTCTCTTCTAAATCTTTCGTCTTCTCCGTCAAATCCTTGTAAGAATCGGAAAGTAAGTTGTGGTTCCTAAGAGCATCATCAAGCTTCTCCTGCAAATCCTGAATCACTGCAACAGCTGCATCAACAGAAGTAGCTACACGAGTACTTAGATTCTGACCAACATCAGCTTCACTTAGGTGAGTGCCAGAAATGGTGCCAACAGTTGCATCCAGTTTTCTGTGATGTGTTTCCAGGTCTTTGCTGAGAGAGGCCATATGGTCTTCATGTTGTTGTAGTCCATCCAATTGTGCCTGCAATTCACTGATTCTTGATTCACAGATGAATAGCTTTTCTGTAAGCTCAGAGTTCTTCGTTTCAGCGATGATCCCTTCATGCCTCAAGTCTTCAAACAGATTCAAAAGCTCAACCTTTTTTGCTTCAACAGCGCAAACATATTGCTTCATAACTTCATCCAATATCACATGTTTTAAGAACGTTTCCTCCAAACTATTACTCTGCTCTGAAGAATCTTTAACTATTGTTTCTTGAAGGGATTTTTGCTCAAATTCACGAATCTTCGCTCTGAAAGCATCCAGAGTAGTACTAAGAGTAACATTTTCTTCAGTGAGCTGTTCAAGCTGTTGGGCTTTGACTTTAAAGTCAATCATAGACTTTTCAGATTCCACCTGCAGATCATTTATAAGAGCTGTGCAGTTTGTTAATTCTGTTAGAGCATCTTCCTTTCCAATGCTCAAACGATTCATCTCCTCTACAGACCTGGTTCTCTCTTCTGTCACTAAATCAAGATTTTCGCTTAATTTAGCAATTTCTGAACGTAAACTTTCCACCAAGTGCTGTGATTCAGTTAACTCCGCAGAAAAGTTATTATTTTCTTGGAGATAATGCTCATTTGCTTCTTCAAGTTTACTTCTTTCCTCTTTTTCTGACAGATCTTTCTAAAGTTTCAGATTTAAGCTTTTTCCTAAACTCCAGATTATCTACACCATAACAATCAACATCTTTTCTAGGTGGTTGAAAGCTACCTGGGGGATGTGGAACTGCATTATAACCTTTTTCTTTCTGAAATACAGGAGGTGTGGGACTAGGGGATTCCTCATCACTAGAAGTGTTTTCATCTAGACTTATGAACTCTTCATTACTAGTGGAGGTATCAACAGTAAGATTAAGTTCCTTGCTCTTAAATGGAATACCTTCATTACTATCATAGCCTAGGCCTGTCTTAATGTTAGATGTTCTTTGCTTTTCAACAAATTGAACATGTGACACACCTGCCTCATTCCATACAGCAAGTTTTTCTAACAACTTATCTCTTTCAGCAGTAACCTTTTCTAGTTCAGACACCTTGCAACCTAGTTTCCATTCATTTAACTTAACTAGGTAATCCTGTTGTTTATAATTTTCAAGCCATGCTACTTCATTGTTTTCATGTGTAAGAATTTTGGCTTCCATTGACTCTAAAGTAAGTTGATAACCTGTTATCTCAGCCCTAACTTTTTGAAATTTATCTCTTTCAGCTACATACTCAGTAAGTAACTTTTGATACATATCATTACACTTAGGGCATACCTCAGAGTTAGTGGTTGAACTTGGTGAAGCAGCTACCATTGCAAGCTGAACAGGTGCTTCTTCAAACTCCATGCTCCAATCAAAACTTCCTAACTCATCTCTTGACTCCAAAGCAGCATATCCAGGCTATTCATCAAATGCTGTGCTCCAAGCTTCTAATGCAACCATTGAATAGGTTACAGGTTCTTCATCAAACTCATTGGACCAATCAATCTCTGACAGATTCTCTTGAGCAACCAAAGCTTTTGGTTTTGGTTCAGTTATTGGAATCTCTTTTCTTTCAGGTTTGGGTGGTTCAATCATCTTGTTTGCTTGATACTTTGCAAACTTACATTCTCTTGCAAAGTGACCAGTCCTTTGACAGTTGAAACACTCAATCTTGGACTTGTCAAATGTTATTCCTTGTTTAGCTCTGAAGTTGATGCCTTTTCCTGTCTTGTTCACATACTTCTTGATCCTTGCAGTGAGCATAGCAACTTGCCATCTGATATCGATTTCTTCCAAGGCATCATCATCAATTTGCAGTACATCTTCTTGATAAGTGACTGGCATAGATGCTTGTTGAGCAAAGAATGAACATAGAACATCATCTGAGGTGGGGGTAACTGATTGTGATGAGTTTGTGGTGACCATTGTTGTGCATGGAACCTGTGTTTCGGTCACAGTACTTTGAGCAGGGTAAGCAGTACCTTTGTTGGAAGTACTGCTTCTCTTTTCAGAAGAGACAAAAGCAATATTCTGTTGAGTGCTTGATCCTGTAGTACCATTCATCTCATGCTCATACACCTTCAGATTGTTGTAAAGGTCATCAAAGTCCATAGTATCTAGCCCTGATTGTCCTCTGATCATAGTAGCAACTACATGCCATGCTGATGGCAAACTCCTTAGAAACTTCAAATTAGCATCTTCAACTGATGCCTCAGCATCATATAGTTCTAGCATACTCAAAAGATATTGAAATCTTTCATAAGCAGAATCAAGACCTTCTCTTTCACCAACAGTGAAAGTTTCAAATTGTTGCTTCAGCAAATTCCTATGCATCTTCTTGGAAGCATCATTACCTCCAAACTTCTTCTTTATTGCAGCCCATAGTTGTTTGGCATCTTTGGCATCATGAAACTTTAATAGGTGACCATCAGGAATAGCAGAAAGCAGTATGTTGAGAGCTTTGTCTTGATTTCTTTTGGTAGCAGCAGGTACAGTAATTTTAGGTGGTGTTGGTTGTCCAGGTACCTCTACTGGTTCATCAATTTGCATGTTACCATTGACAATCACATCCCACAAAGCATGGTCTGTGATGGCAATGTACTGCCTCATCTTCATGGCCCATAGGTTGTATTCTCCCTTCTTAACAATAGGGATTCTAATAGCAGTGATTGAGGGAGCAGGTGCAGCATCTGTCGACATCTTGTAGGGTTTGTAGTGAGATAGGTTTAAAGGTTTTAAAGGTTTGTCTTCTTAATCAGAGTTTCCAACACAAGCTCTGATACCACTTGTTGGATCGATATACTCTGACCAGACTACTTTGTAGCTTGTAAGGATTTAACAATACTGAGTAAACTCAATACTATTAATATTGAAACACTGTTTGACCTTGTAAAGCATGCGGAATCTACTAACACAAAGCTTAAGAAGAACTTTTATATTAACCAAACTTTGAACCTGCTTTGTTACACAGATTCACTAACAATCCCTAACTATTTAACTTGATCGACTTCTAACTTGTAAAACTTATAAAACTTCTATCGACCAATACCTCTTAAGGCTCTTTATATAGATAACCTTAAGTCGGTTTACAACATCTAATTCTTGAACGACAAGTAATTATCCCTAACTAATTCTAGAATAATCATCTAATATTACACATTAATCCTTATCTAATATTGCATATCAGTCCTTGTTTACTTCGAAGTACTTTTAAGCATTCTTCATATCAGCAGTACTTTGACTTTATTCTTCAGCAGTACTTTGACTTTATTCTTCATGCAGCAGTACTTTGACATCCAGAAGCACTTTGATATTTCATATCCCAACACAACCTCTAAAACAAAATCTACCACAATTCCTTCCACCACAAACCTCACAACCACCAATTGAAACCCACGAACAAAGGAATCGGAAAAAAGGCATATGACTTGCAAAAAAAAAGGACCCGAAACCCACAACTACAACTGAAATCCAAGAAGGTTTTATTTTTGTTGGTTATCGGAGGAGGGAACATTATTAGGCGAGTGTTGCGTTGCCGTTTCCAAGGATAAAAAGTCGAAAGTGACCAAACAAACGATTCGTTCTGGTACAAAGTTCTCCACGAGTTCAACAAATTTGATTTGCAAAAGTAACAAGGACATGTTGACGGGGAAGTGGGACGCTGTTGAGCCCGTTAAACCGGTTTATGAAACAGGACATACCGAGCTATTCAGAGAATGATCCGAGACCACGTCCTAGAAAAAAACTAAATCAAAAACCACGTCAGGCACCACTGGAAGTAGCACGCACGACTTTGGAGAGTCTTTACATACGGAATTTAGAGTCAAACATGAAGCCGCCCAATCGGCATATGAGATGGCGAAGGAGAAAGATCGAACAGTAATGTGGTTGGAAGAAATAAAGTTTTTGCCACTAGCACCAAGGAAATGTCGGAGGAGGATGCCAACATGCAAAAAGAAGAAATTCGCCAAAAATATGGAATGAACCGCAGTTAGTCGTCTTCGTTAAATTTTTTTCGTATTGTAATTTGTATTTTTATTTAGTGAATGAAAAAGTAGTTTACTTGAAAAAATGAAAAAAAAAAAATAATGGGTACCAAAATGCGTGTTTTAACATGTTATTAGTGAGAGGGTATTTTGGTGCGTGATTATTACCAGTGAGAATGCTGAGATGGCATAAAAAAAAGGTTTAACATGTTATGACATCATAATCACAAACTGATGAACCCGAACCATATAACCCACAAACTTGAAAACCAAACCGATGAACTCCCATGTTTACAAGCAACTTAACTACTAATTTAGTGTAATAAGACAAACAATTTCACCACCAAAATATACCCCACTTAAAACAGAACTATGCCCACCAAAATCCACACACACACAGAGATAGAAAAACCGACTTGGTCATCTATAAGACCGAGTCTTGCAATTTCTTGGTTGAAGATGAGTGCTCAACATACCCCAATTAAAACATAACCATACCCCACAAAAATACACACACACAACTCGGTCGTCTACAAGACCGAGTCTTGCAATTTCTTAGGTAGAAGATGCGTGCTCTATGAGAAGGTGTAACAGGGAAGACTTGGTCTTGGGTGCAGTGCCTAATTAAGACTCACTCTTAGTCTTGATATTACACCGGGTCAATGAGGGTTTTTGGAGAAGTAAGTCATTGGTTTAATCCCAACTCATGAATAAAGGTCGTTAGAACATGTGCTCATTGATGAGGCTACGTCTTTAGAGAAGAGTCGATCAAAACTCAAAAAAAAAAAAAAAAAAAAAAAAAAAAAAAAGCGCGAGGTTAGGGTTTTATTTTCGATTTAAACCTTTTAAGAGTGCACAGGTGGTGCTCACTGGGGGTTCAATTGGAAGTACATAAAACTACGTCATGGTGCAAGTCTGCATTAAAAGGGTGCTTTGTGTGTGTCGTATATACGTGGGTAGTGTCGGTGCATGTATGTGTAACTTACGTACATCTGAGTTAACTTCAAATAAAATAGTCTTGAAAGATACTTCAACTATGCCCATATACATTCTTTATTATTTTATCTTTGTTTTCTTATGGTAGAATAAAGTTTGTATTTTGAGCTACCCTTTTTACCTAATACTTTACTAGCATTTAAGATTGAAAGTGATTTAGTAAACGAAATGTAAGCATTAAGTATGTGATGTTAGTTGTTCATGCGATGTTAGTTCTAGCTGAGTTTTAGGTAAAGAGTACATGTCTTTCCCGTTTGAGGTATTTGATTACCTTACTTTCGGTTTGTGTCATCCATCGTACGTGTTCGAGGGAGTTAAACAATAACCATGCTAGATTGCTAGGTCTGTTTGTTGGTTTCAGATGGTCCTCGGATAGGTGTGCAATAGATGCTGTCGCACAAAGCCTCCACTTAAAAAGAGCCACATTTTTATTAGTTTTATATATAAATACATATAATATTAAACATATATGAGTCATATAATTCAAGTTTATATGCAATTTCTCTTTAGTTTACAAGTGTAATGGGGCCTCTTTGTTGTTATCGCCTAGGGCCACCGTAAACCAAAATAAAGCCATAGTTGGTTATTTGCATGGATACGACTTTAGATATGCTCGTGTGATTTGACGTAATAATCGAGAAGCAGATACAATCTAACTAAAAGATCAAATGGTATTTCATAAAAAGAATGTCTATGTGATCTTAATGCTTGGTGTACATCATAAAAGATGAGGAAACCTTACACAATTGAGGTATGCACATGGGAACATGTAAAAAGGAAGCATGCATATATTGATATATATATATATATATATATATATATAATAGCAAATTGATGTGGCAATGTAGATTCTTGTTTTGAAAAAGACTTACATCATTACAATAGAACATGCTTTTTGTTTGTTCTTTAGTGTTGCAAATCCTTTTGTGAAACTTTGACTTGTCCTAACTCCTAACTTGTTAAAAATAGTTAAAAGCTAAATAAGATAACGATGGATCGGTACTTGTGAAGAAAAAAAGGTAACTTGAACCTTTCACTTGAGAGATAGATGACTGCCTAATATAACTTTCAAACACATATACATTTAAGGGTGTCAAAAATACCTGAACCCGAATAAACTTATTTGGGAATCAGGTTGTTTGGGTTAACCCGATTAACCCGAACTCTTATTCGGGTCGGGTTTCGGGTAAGAGAACCTTATTCATGTTTCGAGTTAACACAAATAACCCGCATAAGAGAATTTTTTTTTTTTTTTTTTTAGTCATCTTTCTTTGGTTTTATAAGGATTTACCTACTTATTTTTATTTTTGTAGCTTATTCGAGTTAACCCGTACTCGAATAACCCGCACGTTATTAGAGTCCAGTACGGGTAAGATTTTTCTTCCTCAAAACCCAGTTAACCCAACCCGAATAAGGCTTATCCTCTGCACTAAGTGGATGGGAGGTGATTTGCACACTCCTCTTTTTTATTTGCACACTCACTGTACAAGTTATCAAAGCATGCTGTCAATATGGTACAACTACCTGATGCGTTAATTGGAGTGTCCCAATCAAAAATCAATGTGTGCCAATCAATTCCCTAAGTGGATATATGATTTATTTGTACATGTAGATGTATACAAGTACATGGAAAAAATTTCCTTCGGTGATTCTTGACAAAATCTTGAATAAAATGTGATGAAAGGAACAAAGAAACCGGAAACACAACTATTTCATATCACTCCTTTATAATCAAAATGGATTAATGTGTACATGTACAGTATTTTGAAAGATAATGCACATAATGCTAGCAGTACCTTGTTTAAAAAGAACAAGCATATCAAAATTCATGTTTCATATATCGAACAATCTTTGCAACATTCTTATAAGTAAACCCACGAATATGGGGTATAACAAAGCTACATATATATGCACTTTCCTGTCCTAAACAAAAAGAAATCAAAAGATTTTTAACGGACACTCAACTATAGGCAAACTGTAGAACAGTAAATACATGCCCAACTTATTACTGAACGAGATGTATGGAACTGTGATTTTCTGATAAAATATGGAGAAATCACAGACGCTTGTGCTTTTGCTTTAGCTAAATAATGAAATAAACGCATTAAAGACGACCAATCTAGGATTCATCTAAAGTCCAATCATATCTTCTATTAAATGAGAACCCTGCAAATCCAAAGACAGTTTTGATTAAATCTGGTGCTATTGAACATATTTTTACTACTAATTAGTAATTACTCCCCACCACCAAAAGTCGGGTGGTCACACAAAAAGGGTTGTTTGACATGACTAAGGATCAAATGAGAAGAAAACTTAAAATGAGAAGGATGAGAAATAATTATAACTACATATTTGAGATGCATCGACTTGAATTAGATGCATCCCTAGTCTTTTAGATGCACCATAATATATTTTCTAGCAAAAAATTAGATGCATATACATATATTAGATGCATTTCATCAAGTTAGACGAATCCTATACATTTTTCGTCCTCTGTGGGTCAAATTTGTTGTTAGTACTACTTTGCATCGTTTTCACTTCAAAATCACTTTCGAAACTAATTGGGATGCATCTAAATGAATAGAGATGCATATAAATCAAGTCGATGCATCTCAAATGTGTGGTTATAATTATTTCTCATCCTTCTCATTTTAAGTTTTCTTCTCACCGGATCCTTACCCTGTTTGACATTGCATACTTTGTTATTGGCTTATTGCATTTCTTAAAAGAAAAAACACTCTCGAAGTGTTTTGATTGCTTAGTGATTATTAGTTCTAAATATTTTGATATTATTAGTTCATTTGTTAAGCCTAAGGGTAGATAGATGCTTGTTTTGAAGAGCTTATATAAGCATAAGCCAAATGCAATCCAAACACCCCCTATATACAACATTTTACTCTTTGAATGCAACGACAAACTTGAAGCACGCACAAAAAATTTCCCATAAACGCGGCACTATGATCAATTCATGAGACATACAGGGAGAGAAGTCTAACCAGATAATCTGCTTCTCAAACTACAAAAGCTGCAAGAAGTGCATGCATCAGAGCCCAATAAAGAATAACACTCAGCCGTAGTGCCGGCTGTCGCATCAATGTCCTATCACATGTAACCCTGAAAAGATGGCATTTCCGCAAAACAAACAAAATTAATCCTGAATTCTATAGAAAACTCAACTATCAGTAATGATAAAGAGAAAGAAAGATAGGTTACAAACACACAAATGTGGGTGAGCGTGTGGTTATGGGTGTGTACAGATATAAGAGAGAGAGAAAACAGTACCATAAACCATCAACGAGATCTGTGACAGGCCTAGTGAATCTTGGGACAAGTTTTGATGTCGTAAGAGACTTGAAACCATGAGCTGAGTGAACAACAATATAAAAAGTTAAGTATAAGGACTTGCTTTAGCCCCAAACTAGCTTCTTGGTCGACTTTCAGCAAATATTATAAAATACACATGCTTTCGCTTCCAGATTAAATTAGTCTTTATTATATGAGACATGAAATTTTTAATCAAAAAAAATGAAGTGTGAAGAGTGATACGTATATCATACAGGAAGCGAACAAGAGGATGTGCGACATATATGACATTATGACAAGAAGTTTACCTTTATCATCATCGTCATCTTCTAACTTGTCATTATCATCCTGGTCCACATCATCTATGGAAATGGCAAGCTGGTCGTTATTTACTTTGCGCAAACTTCGAACTTGAGATGCCCTCGAGGTCCCTTGCTGTGGCCATTTATTAAGCTGCACAAAAGTAACAACTATTTATTTATATTCATGATAGCTCACAGTTAGAAGCCTAGAAGTTTAAGAAAGTGCTTACGATGGGCTCAACTTCAACAATTTCAGAGGTCACAGATGTCCTTTCTGCAGCATTTCTGTCATTTTCTTGCAAACTTAAACGAGATTCCTGTTCCCTTAAAGAATTCTCGAGAACCTCTCTTCTACGCATCAAATCATCAACCTTGCTCCTTTCTATGTGCAATTGATCATCTTTGCTTTGTGCCACTTGTCGAAGATCTTTCAGTTCTGAGATTATAGTTGTGATTTGCTTCTTAAGTGTTTCTTTACATTCATGAACCTGATCAATTTTGTTGTCATCAAGATGCACATCACGAATTTCTTCTCCAGATACCACCGAATCTAACCAAGTCAGGATGTCTTGGATCTCACCCAAACCCCTTTTGTCAGTTTCCAGTGCTTGCAAGGAATCACCGGTGCAACGTGTGATTTCATCCCTCAAGAAAGAAACTTCTGAATCCCGTTCTTGAAGCTGAGACTGAAGCTTATCAACCTCAGACACAAGGGTTTCAGACAAATGATGAAGTTCATCAAACTTGCTGACTGTGATAGAAAGCTTCTTTAGAGCTTTGCCACGAGCAGCTTCAGAACTTTCTAAATCAAGATCCTTTTGCTGCACAGCCCTTTCTAATTCGGTGATTTTGTTTGTCAAATCTTCCATTTGGGTCTCCTCTTCATCAAGCGCCTGTAATAAAGATTCCGCTTCTGCAGCCAACAGAAAAAAAACAGTTAGAAAGAAACGATTAAGTCATTAAATCATACAACTAGAAATGGTGTATAAGCAGGACCTTGTTCTTTTGCTGCCAATGCATCTGTAAGCGATTTGACTTTCCCATGCAATTCAGATAATATGGCTTCTTGACCTTCCAGCTCTTTGACCCGTTGTTCCAATGCATTACACTGTAGATTTACAGCTTCCAGTTGCCCCTTCAAATCATTTATCTGCGCCTTTGCAGGTTCGAGTTCTTGCAAGTTGCTCATAGCTGCTGCTTCAGCTCGCTTAATTTGACTTACGAGATCCATACAAATTCTATCCTTCTGAACATCTTTCTCTGTAAGTTCTTTCTGTAAACTAGAGATAGTATCCTTCATTTCCTTTAGGTTAACTTCCATACTTTCAGCCTGAATACTGTGATAATCCTTCACATGTGACAATAATCTGTTCACCATGTTTGTGATACGCTCTTGAGATACAGAAAGATTTTCTTCACTTAAGATTTCATCAGAAGAATCATTAGCAATCAGTTCGCCTTTGCTTTTCTCAATTTCTAAAACCGAACTCTTGCAAGCTTCATACAGTATTGAAGTATATTTACGTAGCACTACATTTTCTGACTCTTTCTGTTTGCCGGTGGACTCTAACCAAGCAATCTCTTCCTTTGCAGATTCAAGGGAATGTTTATGTGAAGTCAATTCTCTATGAAGAGTTGAAACTGTTTCAGACAAATGGATGACTTCTTCATGTAGACATTTTGAGTGGCTTTGCAATTTTTCTTCAAGACCATTGACATGCATTAATAAATCTTGCACCTGGCTCCCAACAAACCTCCATAAATCAATGATCTTGTCGTCATTGTTTACCTCTTCCGTTTTGATGTCTGAGAATAATTCGGAACCAACATTAACCTGACAAGAGAATCTAATTAGAAGTATAAAGTAGTACCCATATAACATATGAGTAGACCAACAACTTTTAATTAGGCTTAGCTTTCTTAAAAGAGTATGCTAGAAAAATAAGTCTTAGTCTAAGAAAAAGTCAACTATTGACGGATACTAGGACTCTGATAAGAGATCACCTTTCATTGTAAATCACCAAAGAAGAGGTGGCAATTTCAACCCATTTGCTTATGCACGGGTAGATGTGGGTTACTTATTGATTAAAAGGCGTAAAAAGGTAACATGTAGAAAATAAAAAAGAGAAACTAGCTACAAACAGGTCAAACAAAAGTTGTTTACAAGATAGAAAGAACTTAATTAATAATGATAACTACTATAAATAATTATATTAGTATAGTAATCTTACAATTTTTATATAAATAACTAACACAATTAAAATTGTTCAAAAAGTATATCAGCTAAGCACATTTCAGCCTGCTGCCGGAACTGTCCATTTGTCCACCTCTACTACTCATGAAATTTGCTTTCTTTATATAAGAAATTAAGAATATAATAATAAGAGCAACCGTGAATTATTGAATAGAATGGGCCACAAACTAACTTAAATTAAAATAAAATATGAGATCACTACTGGCATGCATAAGTTAAAAGACTTAAAAGATGCAGTTAATAGCTTACCTTGGACTTTGATCTGGATCCAATGCGCCCATGAGAACTCTTTAAAGTCTGGCCACCTGCATTAGAAGTATCACTTGACTCCAATAATGATTTAACACTAGCTTCAAGATTGTACAGGTAGTCCAAGTCTTTTGGCAAAACATCATCAAGCAGATTGTAGAATTTGCTGAATCCAGGCCGTAGTTGGTCTAAACCAGATTTCAACGTCATTAAGTCAGAAAATTGGCTATTTCTTTCCTCCCGATGAAGAGCAGACAACTGTTCGAGGCGCGAGATAGATTCACTCTTGGCAGATTCTGCTGAATCCCTTTCCATGGTGGTTTTAGAAAGCTCTTCAAGAAGGTCTTCATTTCTTTCCTGTACCTCATTCAGCTCTGCAAGAAGTAGTTCAGCAGCCCTTCTAGATTTTCTTGATTCTTGCTCAGCAGATGAGATTGCAACTTGTAGATCATGCATTACTTTCTCAATTTGTTTCATTTTCTCAAATGGGTCATTATTTATCAATTCAACCCCAAGATCAATCTTTGCCAAAGCCCCTAAAATCATGCTTAATGTGTTCCGCTTATCCTGCAGCTCACTGTCAGCTTCTTCCAGACGATTCTTTAAGAACCGAATTTCAGAATCTTTATTTTCCACCACTTCTTGTGAAGTAATCAAGTCTTTCATCTTCTGCTGATATTCCAATAGCGTATTTTCCCGAACATTAATCTCGGAAGTCAATCGCTCCACCTGAGAAGTCAAGTCAATGATGTTTTGCTTCATGCTGTCTCGCACTTGAACCAAAGACTTCCCTTTTCTAACTGCGACATTCAGCTTTTCTTTAACTGTAGCAGTCTTCTGCTCCTCCTGAGCAAGTAATCTCTGCAATTCTTGATTCTTTACCTCTAAAGCTTCAATTTCACGGACCAAAGATTCACTTTTTTCCTCATGTCTATCTCTTTCATCCTTCACTCGCACTAAATCACCTTCAACTTCCTCCAGCTTTCTATCCAGCTCCCCATGACTGTCTGACTGGTCAACACTTCTTTCTCCATGAGTCAACTCACTTGTTTCATCGGCCTTATTGTACTTGTCTGCTAGTTTCTTCAGTAATCCTTCCAGACACTGGATATCGCTTGTACTTGAATCAAATTCTTCAGTTCCTGGGGCTTGAAGCATGTCCTTAACTAAATCTTGCAACCGGCTTATCTCAGCATGAACATGGTGTATATGCTCCTCAGATACAAGCTTCTCATCCAACTTTGATTTTAACGCGTCAACTTCATTCTTCAGCTTTTCCTTCTCAATTTTGTACAATTCAAGTTCTTCTGAAATTGTATTGTAATCATAAGTTTTAGCCTCCAAACTAGCAACTAGCTGTTCCCGCTCATCGGTAATTGACTTTAGAGATGCCTCAAGGTCAACTACCTTCCTCTGAGACTCTTCAAGATCAGCAGCAAGTGATAAACGAACCTTTTCCAAATCATTTTGCAGCTTATCCTTCTCGATTTCGTATAATTCAGCTTTTTCAGAAATTTTATTATAATCAGAACTTTTAACCTCCAAACTAGCAGATAGCTGTTCTCGTTCATCGGTAACTGACTTGAGAGCATCCTCAAGATCAGCTAACCTCCTCTGAGACTCTTCAAGATCAGCAACAAGTGAGCCACGAACCTCTTCCAAATCATTGATATCTTGCTGAAGGGAGTCACAACGGTCATTTGCCTCTAAAAGAGCGACTCTTAACCACTCAATCCTATCTTCTGGCTCCAGTGACCTCAACTGAGGGGGCATATTTATATTATCCAAAACTTCTTCCCACCGCTGCACAAGATTATTTCGTTCCATTAATGATTGTTCGAGCATCTCATTTTGCTCAGCCAACCCATAGAACTTGTTTTGGAGATCCTCATAATTTCTTTTTAATTCGTCATCACCTGGACCCGAAGATGGTCCTAGATCTTCTCTCCAGCTATCCATAGCCCGTGAAATAGAATCAGGATACGAACGAGTTCTCTCAATTGTACTTGCTTGAATTGAATTGTTGACAGGAAATGAGTTCTGAGAAACTGATTTTGCTAACCAATCAATTTTGTCAATGATATCTCTTACATGGAAATCTTCGGGAAGCTCCAAATCTTCTAAAATCTCTTCTATTCTCTGAAGAGCAGAATCTTTAAGAAGAAAGGACTCTCTCAAAGCAGTTGCTGAATTCCGAATGTAGGAGAGCTCAGATTCAAGAGCTTCCATGCGCTCACCAGCTTCAGAATAAGTTTTGAGCTTTGTTTCAGTTTCTTGAAGTGTGGCATCTTTTAACTGCAACTCGTGCATGCATTTCTCGAGTTCACTGGAAGTTGCTGTAAGACTCTGTTTCAAACTGTCTCGCTGTTGAATTAATCCTTTCCCTTTTGAAACAGCGATGTGAAGCTTTTCTCTGAGAGTAGATACACGTTGCTCAGACTGATGAAGCTCGGCTTCTTTTAATTGTGTTTCAGATTGAATGGTAACAAGCTGCTCCAATGAGCTCCTCAGACTCCCCTTAAAAACTTGACTTTCAATTTCATATGGAAACATTGTGAGGGTTAAGTTGTCTATTTCATTCTGCAACTCGATTGATTTCATTTCATTAAACTTCAAATTCCTAATGAGAAAATGAATTACAGACTCCAGGGAGGATACAGGTTCATCTAGTCTGATCACAACGCCATCTAGTGTGACCGAACACTGAATATCTTCAAACAGCTTGGCAATAACGTCTGGATAAATACATCTTTTATTCAATTCCTCCATATCTTTCATTTTCCGCAACAATTCCAAGTTGTACTCTCTATTCTTAGATTCAAGTTGTGCTCGTTCATGCAAAATCATTATCATTTTTTCAATAAAGACGTCATAGTTGCTGAGTTCCAGATGATCCAACTGCTTACTTGTAGTATCTTCACTTTCTTCTGTAGAGGGTCCCGAATCACTCACAATTTTCTGAAGGTTATCAAAAACTTTATGTATAACACTGGAAGCCAATTCATTCCTCTCTTCTAAATCTTTCGTCTTCTCCGTCAAATCCTTGTAAGAATCGGAAAGTAAGTTGTGGTTCCTGAGAGCATCATCAAGCTTCTCCTGCAAATCCTGAATCACTGCAACAGCTGCATCAACAGAAGTAGCTACACGAGTACTTAGATTCTGACCAACATCAGCTTCACTTAGGTGAGTGCCAGAAATGGTGCCAACAGTTGCATCCAGTTTTCTGTGATGTGTTTCCAGGTCTTTGCTGAGAGAGGCCATATGGTCTTCATGTTGTTGTAGTCCATCCAATTGTGCCTGCAATTCACTGATTCTTGATTCACAGATGAATAGCTTTTCTGTAAGCTCAGAGTTCTTCGTTTCAGCGATGATCCCTTCATGCCTCAAATCTTCAAACAGATTCAAAAGCTCAACCTTTTTTGCTTCAACAGCGCAAACATATTGCTTCATAACTTCATCCAATATCACATGTTTTAAGAACGTTTCCTCCAAACTATTACTCTGCTCTGAAGAATCTTTAACTATTGTTTCTTGAAGGGATTTTTGCTCAAATTCACGAATCTTCGCTCTGAAAGCATCCAGAGTAGTACTAAGAGTAACATTTTCTTCAGTGAGCTGTTCAAGCTGTTGGGCTTTGACTTTAAAGTCAATCATAGACTTTTCAGATTCCACCTGCAGATCATTTATAAGAGCTGTGCAGTTTGTTAATTCTGTTAGAGCATCTTCCTTTCCAATGCTCAAACGATTCATCTCCTCTACAGACCTGGTTCTCTCTTCTGTCACTAAATCAAGATTTTCGCTTAATTTAGCAATTTCTGAACGTAAACTTTCCACCAAGTGCTGTGATTCAGTTAACTCCGCAGAAAAGTTATTATTTTCTTGGAGATAATGCTCATTTGCTTCTTCAAGTTTACTTCTTTCCTCTTTTTCTGACGTGAGGACTTCGTTCAATTTGGAATTTTCTGCCTGAAGTGCTTCAACTGATCCTTTCCATTCCGCCAATTCAGCTAGCAGACTTTCTTTGGAATTGGCATTCTCAGCCTGTGATAATTCCAGTAAAGATTTACACTCCATTAATTCTTTCATCAATTTTTCGTTCTCCAGAATCCCATCTTCTCTCTCCTTCTCTAACTTATGTTTCTCTTCGGTCAATGAAGCAACATCCGCATTCAGGTTTTGATTTTTCATCTGTAAATCTGAAAATGAACTCCTGATGTCAGCTAACTCAGATGACACACTCAACAACTGATGTTCAGACCTTTCAAGCTCTGTCTTTGAAGAAGAAAATTCCATCTGAAGCTTATCCATTTCATGTGTAACTCTGTCCAGTTCAGACCTACATGTGGCAAGCTCTTCAGAAAGGATTTTGTTCTTCCCTTCAACATCACTGAGTAAACCACTAAACAACGTTTTCTCAGTAGACCACTGAAGACGATGCTGATCAAACTCCTTATGGACGTCCCTTTCTTCACATAGCTGCAAAGAAATCAACTCTTTTTCATAATTACTGATGTACAACTGGTCTTGTAGTATCTCTGAGAACTCAACAGACCTAGACTTCATTTGACCATCATTCTTAAAATCTTCACCAGTAACTGACTCTCTTGCTGCCATCACAAACCTAACTTCATCTTCACCAAGAAGCTGGAACGCCTTTGCAAGCTCGGTGAGGCTAACTGGGTTAACCTCACCTGAAGTAGGTGGCAACTTTATACCTTCATCACCACGAACTTCAACCATTAAATCATCATTTGGCTGAATTGTAGGTTCAGGATCCGAGGATGGAGGGCCAGAAGGATTTACATCTGCATTATTAGCGCTTGAATCATCACTTGCACTAGCAGTTACAGGAAAATCTTCACGTTCACTGATTTGTTCTGTTGCACTGCTTGTATTTTCCATCTTGCTATCTTCTTCAAGATCCCCCGAATTACCTTGGGCTCTCTCAATAAGCATGGACGAACCAGGAAAACTGTCATGCTCACTAGTTTGTTCAGCTGCACTGCTTGTATCCACCATCTTACTATCTTCATCAACATCCCCCGAATCAATTGGAGCTCTTTCTATAAGCATGGACGAACCAGGAAAACCGCCAAGTTCACTGGTTTGTTCTGTTGCACTGCTTGTACATTCCATCTTACTATCTTCTACAACATCCCCTGAATTAACTTGAGCTCTGTCATTCACGTCCCGTTCAAGATCTAGCAAACCAGTTCTATTATCTGGTTCTGAAAATGAATGCTCCTGTTCCTGCATTGCCCCTACCAAACAAGAAAGGGATTTCGATTACAAACTACAGAGATGAATACATAATTAAGGATGTGTATGTTGTGTGGTTCTGAGGTTAATTTAGGTGAAAAGAAGAAAAAAGAATGGTTTGTTTAGATTTTAGAACTTTAGCTTTAGTGATTGGGTATTACTCTCAAAAAGCATAGGTTTTGCAAAACCCACCAGGGTGGGCGGGTTTAAGGTTACAAAGTAGGCGACAGCTCCTTCCTCTATCTATCTCCTACTTTTATTAATTTCATTTTCAATTCCTACATTAAAATATAATAATACCATTTTAATTTGAATAAATTATACATTTTCTGTCACCTCCTTTTCTTTCATACGTATACCAATACCCATTCTCATTTCAAACCCCTCTACAAACCAAAATGCACATATACTTTGGAAATCTGTTTTCACTGTAAATAGTTCGAGCATGTATGGTGATAAAAAAATGTAGTTGAGAACAAGAGAATACGGCACAACCTACATCTGGTACCTGATCTTCCCCACTTGTAGCTTGTAATTCACCTTCTTTAGAAGCAGAATCATTATCAACTGCCGCCTCCAAACCGATGGGTGTTACAGGCACATGACCACCATCAGGTGTTCCTTCAATATCAGCTGTTATCGGAGAAGAAAGAGTTGGCATTGCATCATCAAGACTAGAACTTTGCAGACTTTCATCTGGAATCGAAGGACCGACTGACTCGGCTTCAGAAACTTCCATTGGTAAACTTGATGTGGAGGAAAGATCAGGAGTTGCCACATCAGCATTAGATGAATCGACAAAATTAGAACTGTGCAAAGTTTCATCTGCAGCCAAAGGAACGACTGACTCGTCAGCTTCAGAAACTTCTATTGGTAAATTTGATGTGGAGGAAAGATCAGGAGTTGCCACATCAGCATTAGATGAATCTACAAGCTCTGT
The DNA here is from genome assembly GCA_030686995.1 of Artemisia argyi. NCBI lineage: Eukaryota > Viridiplantae > Streptophyta > Magnoliopsida > Asterales > Asteraceae > Artemisia > Artemisia argyi. The sequence goes on from CM060684.1 coordinate 189,083,644, forward strand.
GGGCAAAGTTTGAGCAGGTGCTTCTGAGGCCAGAGCTTGTTTCTTTCCCTTTATCGGTTTAGCAGTGGAAGATGATTCATCGGCAACCACATCAGGATCAGGTTTATTTGCCTTACCAGAGGATTTACTGCCTTTACCATCCTTCTTCTGCCGATACTGTTGAAGCTGAAAAGGCACATAAAAATCTCAGTACCAAATTCTAAAGTGTACTCTAATAATTTTGATGACAAATGCGAATGTATTGGCCTATAAAATAGCGAATTGTAATAGAAATCCTACTGACGAAACTTGTATTCCTTTCATTATATGCCATCAGGGAAAAACTAATGAGCAGAACATAATACAATAAGATATGGTCACATCAAACCACGTTATGACCATCAATCACATTATGACCAAAAAGTTGTTGTGAGAATTCAATCAAAATTTGAAACCTATTTTGGCAATAAAACTGGTTCGCAAAATCAATGAGACAACTTTGTCTTAATAACTACCCTTCCAGGCATCAAGCCATCATCACCTAATCGCCATTAATGATGGAGCTGATTCAATTTCATTATCTCACACATCAATGGCATAGAAATTTTCAATTTGTGACAGAGTATATGACTAACAGCTTCTGTATCAAAATAGGGAGAGAGATCAAGGAGCACAAGACTATTGGCTTTAGATTCGTTACTTAACTAAAAAATAAACAGATAAATAAACCTTCCTAAAAGTTCAACGAAGGATAGTTATCTGGCCATTTAACTAATAAAACATATGTTTAATATCTTTGTATATATCTAATTTGCATGACCGGTTCACCACTTCAAAATGTTACTGGTCTATGAGAAACAAAACCCGTGCCATTGGCTACTATTGTTAGTGAGATTGGTAAATTGCGGCAATAAATTTTTACTAATAGAGTTACCATCTCTCGAAGTTCCTCCTATAACTCAAATGTAATATTCACATCCGGTGGAAAGACACGAGTGCAAAAAAGGCATCAACTATAAGAGGACGTTTTGACTTTCGTCGTACATTTTCAAAGTGCTTATTGTTACTTGCGAAATCAGAATCATCTTCAAAGTGCTTATTGTTACTTTCCCAATTCTATATTAGGTCAACCATCAGGTCTCTTACAGCAACCTCTTACCTACTTCTTAAAATCACAACCATATTTCACCAAACATAAACTTTAAGTTTCTACTTCAAAAACATCATAGCAATAGACTTTTAACATTTTTAACTAGTTTTTAGCAACTATGCACAAAACCTAAGCCCTAGGCTATGTTTGGCACAACTAGCAATACCTACAAGCAGTTGTTGTTGTTGACGGCAGTTGTTTGTTTTATAAAATCGTTTGGTAACATCGCTGTAGATGCGATTATAAAGTGTAAAATAATAGTAAAAGCCAAACGCCTATTTAATTTATGTATGTTGGCAAAACTAGCGGTAGCAATAGCGGCAAGAAGCTATTTGTTTTATAAAAGTGTTTGGTAATGTCGTGGTATACATGTATCTATGATTTTAATGTGTAAAATGACGCAAAAGCTGAACGCTTCTTCAAGTAGCATTCTTAGAAGAAAAAAAACAAAACGCTAAACTCTCCTTGTGTGTGTTTGGCAAAAATAGCAGTAGCTGTAGTTGTAATCATAATGTGTAAAACAGCACCTAAATGCTCAACGCTTCTAAATGTTACTTCATCGAGCGTCGGACTAGAAGCATTCCGAAAAAATAGAGAAAGCTACTTGTTGCTTGCCAAACGAGCATTACAAATCACAACGCTCACCGATCACCACTCCTAAAAGCTCCGCGCCAAACGATCTTTCAATTAAAACGCTAACCGCTCCTTAGTGCTCTTACAAACCCCTTGCTAAAGATAAACGCTCGCATTATATTCTAAAATCTAGACGCCGCTAAAATCTAAGCCCTAAACTAACAAAATAGAACTTAATCTACATTCATTCACCACTCAACCAAACAGCCTAACAATTGAATAAAATTATAAACCCTAACTAACCTTTTTACGGCCAGCAGCAAGCAGATCGGTACGGTTGTTCTTATTTTTATCCATCGGTCAATTCAATTCAATTAAATCCTCATCAAACGCTAAATGATGCTAGTGATTGATCAAACTACCTGTAAAAAAAATGTTAGAATTGATTAGTGTGTGTTAGAATTGATTTGTGGAAATGATGAATGTTAAATTTAAGTGACCTGATGATTTAGGGATTTTGAATTGGATCTTGGAACTGGATTGAATTGGATTGAATGTGTTTGGTTAGATCTGAAGCAATGGATGGATGTGTGTGAATGTTGGTGTGTGTGTGGGTCGGTGTTATGTTTATGTTTACGTCTTGTTTTTGTTGAGTTAGACGAAGGGTGTGTTTTAAGATTACGCAGTTATGAGGTTTGTTTTTCACTTTTCTCAATAAAAAACAATACTCATTTTGGGGAAATAGACGAGTATCCGTGCATAGCAACGGATTTTCTAGCGGCAAATAGTTATAGGTGTCATATTATGGTTAAGTATTTTATTTAACGTTTATACATAAAACATAAAAAGATAAAAATAATGTGTGGAAAGTTCTCTTTTAGCTGATCGAGAAGATGAAACTGATGGTTGTTCCACAGAATCAAAAGGGGTATTGTATTATAATTTGTTGCAATGGGTGTTGATGAAGCACGTGTTACCACATCCTGGAAGACATGGTCAACAACATTTTTTTACCAATGAGATTAATGAGTAGTGCAGGTAGTATTTGACTTATAGCATTTCCCAAAAAATTCTGCATATATGATTTAGAATCAGGCTTTCTTTTAGACAATATCGCCTTTAAAAAATGTCATGTTATTAAATGGTTTGGGTGCATCAAAACATTTAAGTTTGAATGAATCCAGAAGCTAAGGTGCTAATCTTAAAAGAACCTACCGAATCGTTCTGATTAACTTGGTCGAACAACGTTCACAATAAAAGTGCACTTTCGTCACAAGCAGCCAGGTTCTTAATATCTTAACGAGAAAGAAAAAGTGGATAAGAAAGAAACATATGATACACATCTAAGGAAAATATACAACGAAGGGTACAATTGTACATGATAAGCACGATAAAATATGATTCAAGATATCCATATATGTTTGCTACCAATGATAAATGTCAAGAGTTCAGATGCTAATGAATCCTGAAACATGTTATGGGCACACAATTAACTGATTTTAGAGCTTTTAACTCATTCTAGTTTCCCACATACCATGCCTGCAATGAAAAAAAAAAAAAAAAAAAAAAAAAAAAAAAAAAAAAAAAACAATTGAAAAAACAAATAATTAATCAGTCTCAGCATTAAACAAACACAATTGAAAAAACAAAACACAAAAGAGTGGAGTAAAGGAAATAGCGAATCTAAAACCTGTGAATCGGAATTTCAATACCACCGAATACTTGATCGTAACTGCACCATAAGAATTGACATAAACGATATTAAAATGTTGATATCACATTTAAAATAAAAAAAATGGCATAAATCTGACAAACATGCACCAAACAATTCATAATTGAGTTGATACATTCACAAGAATTCGAGAATCACACGGAAAAGATGAAAAAATAAAATCTTATCTATGATTAAATTTAAAATCCTGAAGAATCGAAGCTGAAAATATGTGGCCATTTTATGATGTTGATGAAGGGTTTTTTTTTTAATGATATTGTGTCATATACTCTTATGTTGGTATGAATAAACTTTGAAAATTTTCCAAAAAGTCTGGTACAAACACTTGATAAGGATGGGCCGTATATCTTGAGGCTGACCCGAATTTTATGAAGCTTACATGAGAAGTTTTGTTACAAAGTCTTATTTCCTTAATTAGTGGTAAAATTCAAATTAATATTCACAAATAGTTTATATTAACAACCAATATTCACAAATTTACGCTTGAATTTTAACACAACAAATAGACCAACAGTTTAATTAATGAGTGAATAATGAATGTGAAAATGATGTATCCTTAACATAAATAAGACCTTAGGCCTCTTAATAGACTATTACCCACAGAAGAGTTGGACCAACTGTGATCACTGATAAAGACTATTAACCACCGAAGATCTTGACTAAATGTGATATCTTATGGAGCAGGTAACTAAACCCACTTGACATTTCTTGACGGGTTTTGCCTAGAATTCTAGCCATGATGTATATTTATGGGTTTATGGTAAATTCAAAAGTACAAAAACCTTTTCATAATAAAGAAAGTGCTCAAAGTGTTAAAGTGAATGAAATTAGAAGATTGAGTCTTTACAGGGTTATAGTTTTAATGGTTCCAGTTCCCGATAATGCAAAAACCTTTTCATAACAAATGAACAGACCACATGAATGAAACACACCATGCCAAACTCATTCAGACATTATCAAGAATATTTGGTGTGCCTTGATTACACATTACCCTAACATGTGATCAATTAGAAAAAATAATCGTTGTGAAATTTCTTAAAATTGCAGATGATTCAAATAATCGTGATATAAAAATTAACTAAAAGAGTTACCTAATTGTTGAAGGGCTTGAATTCAATGTGGTTTTTTACATTTTATAAAGTGCCTGCAATAAAAAATATGCAATTCAAATCATGAAAGTAGAAACAAAGAAATAAGTGAACACATTTCTTTAAACTTCCTGGGTAAGCTTAATAGTGGCGATTTTTGGATGATGATGATGAAGGGTTTTCTGAATGATGGTTTGATACTTTGTGCATGAATAAAATCCTGGTGCGTTTATTAATGCGTAATTGGGGTGAGTTACAACTGGTATCATGAGGCTTACATGAGAAGATTTAAGAAAAAGTTTTATTTACTTAATAAGTGATCAATTCAAAATTTTACGCATGTTCCATTCAAGATCAATATTTCCTTTATTCACCCTAAATGCCCTTTTGGCTTTCAAGGTTCAAGGGTAGAATAGACGAGTACCCGTGCATAGCAACGGGATTTTATAGCGACAAATAGTTTATTCATAAAAAAAAGTTTATAGGTTATAAATGAAAAATAATAAAAGTTTGAAGATTTGGGAATTAAACATAATGTTTTGAAACCCGGATCGACCCGGGTGGTTCAACGTTTCGGTCGAAAAATTGGTCGATTTAAACCGGGTCAACTTGCTAGGTTGGGTCGAAAACGGGTCAAATTAAACCGGTTAAACCCGTCAGGTTTGAAGCGTCCCTGGTCAACCCGGTTTGTGATTTGTATTAATTGGTTGTATTTAATTTGGTAGATATGTTTTTAATTGGTTGTACAATGTGAATAAATCATTGTACATTTAAGTAATGGGGTGTTTTAATAAGAATATTAATTACATTTCATAATTTCCTTTAATAATTTTTTTTCAAGATTTCCACTTTTCAAGATTGATCATTTTTCAAGATTGACCATTTTTCCTTTACTAGACGAGTACCCGTGCATAGCAACGAGATTTTATAGCGACAGATAGTTTATTGATAAAAAAAAGTTTCTAGGTTATAAATGAAAAATAAAAAAAGTTTGAAGATTTGGTTAAACATAATGTTTTGAAACCCGGTTCGACCCGAGTGGTTCAACCGGTTGAACCGTTCTGGTCAAAAAATTTGTCGATTTAAACCGGGTCAACTTGCTAGATTGGGTCGAAAGCGGGTCAAATTAAATCGGTTCAACCCGTCGGGTTTGAAGCGTGCACCGTTCCGGTCGAAAATTTTGTCGATGTAAACCGGGTCAACTTGCTAGGTTGGGTCGAAAACGGGTCAAATTAAATCGGTTGAACCCGTCGGGTTTGAAGCGTTCCGGGTCAACCCGGTTTGTCATTTATATTAATTGGTTGTATTTAATTTGGTAGATATAAAGTTTGAAGATTTGAGAATTAAACATAATGTTTTGAAACCCGGTTCGACCCGGTTGGTTCAACGGTCGAAAATTTTGTCGATTTAAACCGGGTCAACTTGCTAGGTTGGGTCGAAAAAGGGTCAAATTAAACCGGTTCAACCCGTCAGGTTTGAAGCGTGAACCGTTCCGGTCGAAAATTTTGTCGATTTAAACCGGGTCAACTTGCTAGGTTGGGTCGAAAACGGGTCAAATTAAACCGGTTCAACCCATCGGGTTTGAAGCGTCCCGGGTCAACCCGGTTTGTCATTTGTATTAATTGTTTTAATTGGTTGTATTTAATTTGATAGATATATTTTTAATTGGTTGTACAATGTGAATAAATTATTGTACTTTTAAGTAATAGGGTGTTTTAATAATAGTATTAATTACATTTCATAATTTTCTTTAATAAGATTTTTCAATTTCAATGTTTGACCAACTTTCAAGATTCCACTTTCAAGATTGACCATTTCTCTATTATAGATAGTTAAGATATGTAGTATAGATAGAGGACTAATACACGTGGATAACAACGAAATTTTATAGCGGCATAAGTTTTCAGCTGTATACAATATACGATTGAACACTTATCGAAATTATACTAATTGGATAGTTTCCCTAATAGGTTCCGGCCGTGTATTAGTTTGTTTTCTTAAATACTTAAATAGAATAGTTGATTTTTTCATTATAAACATGGCCCGCTTTGAAGGTGTGCAAGATGAGTGATCGCACAAGGCCTCAAAATTTTTAAAGGCCTCAAAATTTGTCTCGTTAATAATTATATGCATGTGTACGCATATTTTTCACAAAGAAAAAAGTATTTAGATGAGAAAGTATCTTAAATGAGTAATATGTTAGAACGTTTAAATAACTAATTGCATTATATCTTATAAATGGTGACACTTTATATATAACATTCCTTTTCGCAAGGCTTCATTATTTAATTTCGTCCAGGGCTCTCAAAAATTTCATAAATTCATGGGACGACCCTGAATTTATAGATAGTATAGATTTGTGTTGGTTAAAAGTAGGAGTAACCAATACATGTTAGTAGTAGTTGTTTTTTTATAAAAATATTTGTCGGATAAAAAAAAAGTGTAGATTGGCAGGGACACCTCAACCCTACGGTGATAAAAATCTTTGTCACCGTAGCTATAGTTCTAATACTCCAATGCTCGACACTTCTAAATGTTACTTCATGCAAAGTTGGAAAAAGAGAATTTCGAGGAAAAGATAAAAGTTACTTGTTGCCTGTCAAACGAATATCAAAAATCAAAACACTGGCCGCTTTTAAATGATTTTAAACGCTCTGCGACTAATCTAGGTTAAAGGATGTTGGATTTTATAGTTATTCAATTCTTGATTATCATTTAAGAATATGTTGATAGGTGTAACACTGATATGATTTACCATCGCTACCTAAACTCAACATCAACATTTAATCCTTTACAAATACACCATCAAATACATGTAGTGGTGACCCACCAAATTAACCACTCGATCATACCCCCACAATAATCACACACAAACAAATAAATTTGGTTTGCTCATGTCGGTGACCAAAACATCTCTAAGTTTTGATGCCCATGTTGTGGTTGTGGGCTTGGCAGGAGTGATGGTTAATGTGGTGGGCGTTCATTCACCACAACATTATCTTTGAGTCAACTATCCTCACTTTTTGCAGTTTCACCACTCGGTTAGATTTGTGGTCGAAACTACTTGGTTTGAGGCACTAATAGGTTATGTCTCAAGTGTGTGTTACGGTTGTAGTCGTTTTGTAATTTGTTTCCATGCTTTTTAACTGGTGATTGTCGTGAGGGATATCGCATTTGGTCGATTCTGCATGTTGGTGTTTACCTTTTGATTCTAGAGAAATTGGTAGTTTCAAGGTCGATGTTGTATCTAAGCTTTCACTTTTCTCTCAACTTCTCTATTAATCCATAAGGGTAAACTAGTCAAAACCATTATTTCCGTATGTATAAGCCTATACCTAACAATATGGTGTATAATCACTTTCCACTACATTAAGATGCGCAGCTATGCATATAATGAAATATTATAACAAAATAATAATAACCTACTTTCCTATCTTGCTTATTTCATTCCACCCAAACAAGCAAAAAGCAAAAGCTCATTCCACTTTCAAGGTGGCTAGGTCACTGGTGCAGACTGCACACATTTATTTAATCGTGCCTCAGCAAGACTCGTTGAGCTGGTGAGTCCGAACTAACTTGAGTTTGACTCAAAATAGTCACACTAACAAGTATGTTCCATTACCTATTGGCCCACATAAACCATCAACGGCTTAAACATCAAGATATGAATGTTTTATTTTATTATTGTTATTTACACAATACAACACACACAGATATTGCCAAAAAATTGTTGTCGGTTCGAGACACCAAGACATTAATAACATCACTTTGTTCCTTACACAGTTGGTTTTCGTCTTTGGAAAACAAACACAGAGCCACGGGACCCCTTCCCTAATCTCAACTTATCATCAATATATGTAATCTCAAGTTGCACTTCACTTTCGCCACCAAACTGAAACTCCAGCGATCCTAACTTAAGGTGAGGTGGCTCAAACACCACCTTAATCCATTTCTCGTCTAGAACTATCAGTTTTCCTACATGTAGCAAAAATATGAAAACTAGTAAGTGATAATGTCAAATTATCAAAACATCAAACACGAGTCTATAACAACTAAAGTCTGTGCTTTCATCGATATTGTCTGTTTATTAGTTTAATTTGGTTGGCTCCATAAAAGACTCTCCGTCCCAAAAACAAAGCATTATCCGTCTTAAGTGTTGGACAGAGTTGCATCAAATTCAAGACTGATATGAATTCCGTAAATATTTTACAAACTCGGGCAAGTTAAATGATGATTTTTTTTTTTATTTTTTTATTTTTTTGCTAAGAGTAAGTATTCTTGAAAATCAGTTGCTCAATCACACTAAAAGCTATTTCAAGCAAGTCTCATGATTGTAATGTGATATCAGTAACTTTTTTTACTCCAATTTTAAATGTTGAGACATACCTTTCAAAGAGACTTCTCCATCTAGGAAACCAAGAGCCGAGAAAGATACTTTGTTTCTCACAATATCAGGAGCCTCAACAACCTGTATCATTTCATTCGTTTTGAAAACAAGGCGTCCCAATCCACTCCTGAAACCCCCTCCAGGCGATGTAGGATTTGAACAATACACCACGTCCCAATCTGTATACAAATTCATAAATACGTAAGATATTTCACAAGTAATGCAAAAATTCTATGTTAACTCGAGAAAATATAATCAAATGTATCGTAGGTAAACGGTCTACAATATAAGTTAGGGCCTCTATAACAATCTCCAATAACACTATACCTCCAAAAATAACGTTTTAAAAAGTTAAGAAAAAGGTGAAAATGAGGGCATTCAACAGAAACTAAAAAACGGCTACCAGAATAAGTGATGTACCTCCAAAAATCAGAGGGCATGTCACAGGAGAATCTATACAGTATTTGCTCAGTTCGGTGGTCAAGTCAGCTACTTGCAAGTGTTGTTCCCTTGTCAATGTAACTCCACGATCTGTTTGCATAACCTAATTTAGATATACATAACCTAATTTAGATATACATACGGCTAAGTTCACCAACTCACAAGAGATCTAAATAGTAAACGAACTCTGGATCATGGCAGAAATATGAATGTGAGCTTTAAAATTATGAATAGCTAATCTAAAATGTGTTTATTACGTGGTAGTCAATCTGTGAAACTGCTTTCTGAAACTTTTACTTGATCCTGATAATTGTTTACTCTATATGCGCTAGGTTTGCTCTAACGGCTTGGTTCATGAACTTGGATTCTGAGTCGTGGCCGAAATCAGGTTTCAATTGTTTGAGTTTATTATAAACTCCGAACTCAATTTAGCTCAGGAATCACAACAAACTTGTTTACTAAATAGAGCTTAAAACCATGTTAAATACAATATTTAATTGCTAGAAATCGTATACTTAACCTCTTATACGGCAATTACAGTAAAATAATAGTAACATAACATATTTTTCTACTAATCATACCTAGGGGAATAAGCGAATCAAGATAACTCAAAATATACTAAAATCAACGTTATTGATATCAACCTCAAGCTCAATCTACTCGAGTATTAAAGTACTCGGCTCGTCAAGCTTGCAACTGGCAAGCATTATCTAGTTTGTAAGTATATAGCCGATTAAGTCTAATAATGGTTAACAGTTAACACTTATTAATATTCTAATATCAATAATTCAATAAACAATCAAGTTTAGCTAAGCAGAGGTCTACTACACCAAGCTCGAGTTTAAAAACTAATACTCAATTGAGCTCATGAGTTAAGAGTTGTGGGTTTGAGTTTCATTTCACAGTTATAATTGGCTCGATTACACGGTTGATAAGAGTAAATTGCTATAATCTATACTACATAAAGAGAAAATACATTTATTTAGAACTTAAAAAATGAGTATTATTGTTAAATACTTAACTATTGTACAATTAATATCCTTACTTAGAAAAGGCAATGGCATCTGTTAGTACTTAACTACTGTACAATTTAAACCACTAACTTTATTCGCTCTCACTTATTCACTGCCTTATTTACATAAAACAAAATTGTGTACACAATTAACGCTACTATATACCGCGGGGAATCACCTAGTTTATACTAACAAAATGTATACAATAACAAGATAAGTTGCTATAATTGATAAATTCGGTTTATATAATGGGTAAGAATGAATAAAACCTTGGAGAAAATAGAAGCCGCGAGTTCCTCAGGCCGCCGTTGCGATGGCGATACCTCCTGCGCCGGAAACGACGCCGCAGCACTGATAACACTCCGATTGGATCCAAGACAAACTTTACGGCATTGTCGCCTAGGGTTTAGTGAAACTGAATTTGAACGAGTAGCAGATAGCTTATCAGTTTTAATAGAGGAAAATGAGATTACTGAAAATGAAGCTGATGAAGCAGCCATTGGTGGTAATGTGAATAACAACAATGGTGGTTTTTGTGGAGACAGTGGGGGGTTATCAGATTGTTTGGTGATGAGAGGCTGAAATGGCGCCATGTCATCACTTTTATATAATTTATTTTATACCCCTAAACTTTTGCAAAGTGGCCACAAAAATTCATTTGCTGTAGTAACGGTTTACATGACATGAAAATAAACAGGTTTGAGTGATACGTAGTGATTTCTGAAATCGTTACTATTGTTTTAGCGGCCATAGTCATGCCGCGAGTGCGTGAATGAAAATTCTATGCGGATTTTGGTTCAATTCATTAAATTATTCGTTAAATCATTAACGACCTTTCGTTAAATATCAAAGTTGCAAAAATCGTGGAATTGGTAGTCAGTCGGTCGACCCTCTTATACCTTGTTATTTGTCTGGGGGATTAATCAGATTGGCATTTCGAGCAAGTTTGAATATTTCCGGCAATGTTTTATTTTGAAAACAACTTTTAATATATATAAACAACAACTATAAGCGATTAAAACAATACTACAGCGAGTTTTGAGTATTTCTGGCAAAGCTTGCAGTTTTCAACAAGTTTGACCATTATTGACCGAAGTTGACCACAGTTGACCGATTTATACAAATCAAAAAAGTTGGTGGCCAATTAACACCTAGAGGCGATTAACCGACCTTGTAGGTCATTTTTTTTTGCAACACTGTTAAATATCTTTTACTTTATTCAACCTTGCATACATTTCACCATTTTTTTTTTTTTTTTTTTTTTTTTTTTTTAACTATTAATTGGTGTTGAGATCATGGATATAGTAATAGGTGGAATAAAAGAAAAAAAAAAGGCTTAAAAAAAGTAGTTATAGGTGGCCGATTAATCCCCGCAAAATTGCTGATCGCTCACTAAGCACATTGATTTATCATAATCGGTCTATTTAATCATTTTGGTCAAAGATCGCTTAAAAATCGGTCAACAAACCGATTAATCAGACAAAATCGGTTTAATCAGATTAATCGGACAAAATTGCTTAAAAATCGGTTAACAAAATTGCTTAAAAATAAGTCAAAATCGCTTAAAAATGGTCCACAAACCGATTAATCAAACAAAACCAGTCAAAGATCGCTTAAAATAGTCAACAAATTGAGTAATATCTATGTTTGACTATAAACTCTGAAGAATTATGTATTATGTTTATATTTGAACACTTGAAATATTTGAACTTTGATGCATTATGCTTATCTCATACATATAATATAATATAATATCTAAAATTACAATTTTGTACATAAAAATTTCAATCCAATTAATCCCCGCTTAACCGATTAATCGCTAGGCCCTACCCGACCGCCTCACTAGCGCCTAGCGATTTTTACAACCTTGCTTAGTAGAATATTTAACAAATTAACCAAAACGATTACAAAAAGCTTCGTTAACTTTTCGTTAAAAAAAAAAAAAAAAAAATTAAATATCTTGGTTTAAAATAGAACCTTTTTAATGCCATTTGCTATATATACCAACACCCAAACCAAAAACGACTACGCAAAGTAGCAAAGCAGCAATTTCACAAAACCCTCCATCTACTCTTAACCACAAGTCTTAACTACATCCGACTCCACTTTCCCGTTTATGTCCTCAACTCATCAACTCTCTTAAAAGCCCGTGGGCCCACTTCCAATACTTCCCACCCACTCCCCATCCTCCACGTGTCCAATCACTTCCCACACCATTTATTACCACCACCACACATATGCTTTCTTCGTTTCATTTCATTCCCTAAAACAAACAGCCAAACACCCCCAAATTTCACAACCCTCATAGTTTTCTCCAATATTTCACAATTAATAACAATGAGCTCAACTAGCTGTCATTTACACACACAATTACTAAACCCAAGCTGTTATACTTCTATAGGTGCATCTACAGTTTATAGAAACAGTTTTTCTCCGGTTTTTCGAAGCCGAAGCCGAAAAACCGGAAAACGAAAAGTTGTGAGAGCTGTGAAAGCCGTTGCGGCTGCGAGTGGTACCGCGTTAGAACAGCTGGATATAGAACGTGGTGTTTGTATTCCCTTTAGGAAATATACTCCCCAAACTGTGAGTTTACTTAGTTAGTTAGTTAGTTAGTTAGTTTGTTAGAACACGCGCATTTTGTGTTTTTTTAGTTTGTTACATAAGGGGTGTTTGTTTCGGCTTATATACCCTGCCTTAGTTGCTTATATAAACTGCTCATCTAATTACATTTCAGTAACCTAATTCGTTTCGAATAAAGAGTTTTAAGTCGCTTGTTTCCAACAACTTAGGGGGTGTTTGTTTTGGTTTATATAGCCGGCTTATGGCTTATTTGGTTTTGGGCTTATGTTCATAAGCTCACTTTTTGTGGCTTATTTTGAAACTTGTGGGATTATATAAGTTTATTAAATAAACTTATATAAGTCAGGAAAGTTTTAAAATAAGCCATAAAAAGTGAGCTTAAGACACATAAGCCCGGAACCAAATAAGGCATAAGCTGGCTATATAAGCCGAAACAAACACCCCCTAAGTTGTTATAGTATGTTGGGAACAAGCGACTTGAAATTGTTTATTCTAAACAAATTAGGTTACTGAAATGTAATTAGATAAACGGTTTATATAAGCAACTACTTACGCGCTGCGAGTGGTAGTGCGTTAGAAGTTAGAACAGTTGGATATAGAATGTGGTGTTTGTATTCCCTTTAGGAAATATACTCCTCAAACTGTGAGTTAGTTTGTTTGAACACGCGCATTTTGTGTTTTTTAGTTTGTTACATAAAGGGGGTGTCTGTTTCGGCTTATATAGCCGGCTTATGGCTTATTTGGTTTTGGGTTTATGTTCCATAAACTCACTTTTTGTGGCTTATTTTGAAACTTTTTGGCTTATATTAGCTTATTATGTCATAATAAGGTTATATAAAAATGTTTCAAAATAAGCCACAAAAGGTGAGCTTATGAAACATAATCCCGAAACCAAATAAGCCATAAGCTGGCTATATAAGCCGAAACAAACACCCCCTAAGTTGTTATAAGATGTTGGGAACAAGCGACTTGAAACTGTTTATTCGGAATGAATTAGGTTACTGAAATGTAATTAGATAAGCGGTTTATATAAGCAACTACTTACATCATCGATATGCTTACTGGTGTTGAAACACAATTGTAAAACCACTTATTTACTTATTGCATAAGATGTTATATTAATTAAGTAGGTTGATGGTGTTTGGGGTTGCTTATCTGACCGGCTTATCCGGTTACTTTTTAGTGAAATAAGATGTTTTGATTAAACAGATTGAGATTGCTTATCCCTTGAAAAAACGATGAACAAATAAGCAGTTACACCAAGCAATTCAGAACACCCCTTGTTATTACATAGTTTTTGATTGTTTAGTGAGACTCGCTTATAAGCTTATCATTGTTTTTCTTTAGATGTTGGGAACAAAAAACTTGAAACTGTTTATTGGAAACAAATTATGACACTCAGAATTAAATCAGATAAGCAATGAGGTAAGCGATCGTAAGCACATAAATTGTTGATTGGTGTTAAAACGCAATATTTTGATAAGCAGTAAAACTGCTTATTTAGTTATTGCATTTTTGATATTATTAAATAAGCAGTTTGATGGTGTTTGGGATTGCTTACCTGACCGGCTTATTCGGTTAGTTTTTTGGTGAATAATGTGTTTTGTTTAAACAGTTTCCAAGTTGCTTATCCCTTGAAAAACTGATAAACAAACGAGCAGTTATAATAAGCATATTATAACATCCCTCATTACAGTAGTACATAGTTTTGGATCAAAGCTATTTGTTCTTTTTTTGAAATTATATTCAAATGAATAAATATTTTATTTCGTCTGGTGAAGGTTAGGAGTAAGGTGTTGGAAAATCAAGGTGCGATTTTGTCACTCGTTGGTAGAGGAGTCGAGATTGTTTGGAAGTTGGGGTTCTATTGGACGAGATTAGTGTATGATTACTTAGTTGGTCGTGATGAAGAAGTTGTTCCTTTTCGTGCTCGACAGCTTAGGAATTTATTAGTCGACTTGGGCCCTTCTTTCATTAAAGCTGGCCAGGTTCTTGCAAACAGACCTGATATTATTAGGGAAGATTATATGAACGAACTTTGTATTCTTCAAGACGATGTTCCTCCTTTTCCCAATCAGGTAATCAGCTGATTACTTCTCGTGCTTATTTTTATTTTTTATTTTTACATTTATACGGTTATACCATATTGGTTTATTTATTTTTATTAACGTTTGAGTGGTTAACAATGATTTAGGTTGCTTTCAACATCATAGAAGAGGAGTTAGGTCAACCTCTAGAAGCTGTCTTCAGTAAAATTTCGTCAGAGACTATAGCCGCAGCAAGTTTGGGTCAAGTTTACAGGGCTACTCTTCGTGCAACAGGCGAGGACGTTGCTATCAAGGTTAAAAAAGCTAATCTTAGTTTTCATATATTGTGTATCCTTATAATTTACATATGGAACATAATTTTTGATATTTTTGCAGGTTCAAAGGCCTGAAATTGAGCCTATAATATACAGGGATCTTTTCCTTTTCCGAACACTTGCTTCATTTCTGAATGGAATCAGTTTGCAGAAGCTTGGTTGCAATGCGGAGCTCATAGTTGATGAATTCGGTGAGAAGCTTCTGGAGGAGCTTGATTATACATTGGTAGTATTCAGATTATAATAATGTAGTTTAACTTACGGGCATTGTAAATTATTATGTGCTCACCAAGGTACTTCGGTTTTGCAATAATCAGGAAGCTCGCAATATTGAAGATTTTCTTGAAAATTTCAAAGGCGATCCGACTGTTAAAATTCCCAGGGCTTACAGGCAGCTTTCAGGTTCACGTGTTCTTGTTATGGAATGGATTGATGGAATACGGTGCACTGATCCTCAGGTTTGAACGCTATGCACATTCATATATTTTTCCAGAAAAATGAATAAGTAAACATGTTTGATGCTTTTTATTTATTTTTTCATTTATCTTAGGCCATCAAGGATGCTGGTCTAGATGTAAATGGATTTTTGACTGTTGGTGTTAGTGCTGCTTTGAGGCAGTTGCTAGAATTTGGGTTGTTTCACGGAGATCCTCACCCTGGAAATATCTTTGCCATGCGTGATGGACGTATTGCTTATGTGGACTTTGGGAATGTTGCTCAGCTAAGTCAGGTAGCGTTTACACTTCACTAATATTTCATATTTTTTTAACATAAAGAGGAGCTTTATGTTTCATGCAAATGAAGTTGGCCTCTTTTGGTAATTCTAAGCGTGTTTTGTTCAAAAGATTCACAAAATTACAAAACTAAGTTATCAAACTGTTATATCAAAATGCTCACAAATTTTTATTTTTCTAAAAATCTGAAAAGTAATTAAAAAATCATCTTTTTCTTAGTGGTTTTTAATACCAAAATGTTGTTCTTTTTCCTTGTTCAGCAAAATAAACAGATTCTGATTGATGCGGTTGTCCATGCTGTAAATGAGGATTATGCCGAAATGGCAAATGATTTCACAAGACTTGGATTCCTTGCGAGTGGAACAGATGTCGCCCCCATCATTCCAGCATTAGAATCAATTTGGCAGAACTCAGCTGGAAAAGGACTAGCTGATTTTAATTTTAGAAGTGTTACAGGTAAAACTTATATATAGTATTCGCCACTTCGATATTTAACTTAATATGTATAACTTGTCACTCATTAAATGTATATCATGTAATTGATAAACATTGTGAATCAACTTTTGATGCAGGAAAATTCAATCAACTCGTTTATCAATACCCTATTCGGATTCCTGAAAGATTTTCTCTCGTCATTCGTTCTTTACTGACTCAAGAAGGCATCTGTTTCACTTTGAAACCAGATTTTAAGTTTCTTGAGGTATATGCTACATCTGATTTTTTGGCTTTTAAATCAGTCATTTTGACTAATTGTCAAATCTCAACCACCTTATCTTAGTACGACTCTGGCTTTTAGTGTACATGATCATATATTAGAAAAATATATGATAACAGTTGCTTACTTGAGCTGGTGAAAAGTAGTAACTAGTGACACTAATAGATCATGCATCTCAAATTAGAAAAATATTAATGCCATGTATTACATCGTTTTATATAAGAAAAAGTTTCTGCAAGTTTAAGTATTAACACCAAAACACTTTATTAGGTTGCATATCCATATGTCGCAAAGCGTCTTTTGACGGATCCAAATCCTGCTCTTCGGGAACGCCTCGTTCAGGTCAGTTTAACTTTTTAATTGTGGAACCATTTATTTGCTATTCAATGCTCAAACATGTATGCTCACTGCCTCAATTTTAAAATTATATTTCATCTTTTCATTTTTGGGTGATTATATTTGTGTTAGGTTCTTTTTAAAGACGGCCTTTTCCAATGGAAGCGACTTGAAAACTTAATTGTGTTGGCAAAGGAGAATGTCACAAAGATGAGCAGCAATCCTGCACTTCAACGAGAGCTTCAGGTTCAAAGAAAATTGGATTTAACTGATACCATTAAAGACGGAGCTCGACTTTTTTTGATTGATGAAGGAATACGTAGGCAACTTCTCCTTGCGTTGACAGAAGACTCTAAGCTTCATGTTGAAGAGGTATGCATTATGATGGTTATCTTTATAGTTGCCAAAATGGGTAATTTTGCATGGGTTGGGTCAGGTCTACCAGTAACACAATTTAATCTGAAATTTTCACTTTTTTATAGTGTGGTATACATTATTGCAAACATATAATATTTCAATCAGTATTTTATTTTTTGAATAAACTGAATAGGTTTCATGCAATTAAATTAGCAATTTTTTTTTCCCTCTCTCTCTCTCTCTCTCAATTTACGTGTTTAACGTGTTGGATATATTATTTAACCCAAATCGACCCAATTCAAAACTAAAAATATCGGTTCTGTGTGGATACCAATAACTTACATGGGGTTTGTGTATTTTGTAGCTTGTTGACGTGTATAGGCTTGTTGAAGACCAAGTAGACATACCGTCTGTTGCGTTGGAGGTAGTCAGAGGTATGATTTTATTAACGTATAACTTGTCATGTGTTATGGCCAGTCATGAGAATCAATAAAAACAACGACAATCAGAAATTTTGAGGAAAATGAACTACATAGTATTCTATATTAGAGAGATAGACAAACCCCTCCCATTGAAAGTGATTGTTTGATATTGAATAACCATAATCACATTATCGGCTGGGGTAATACGAGTCGTTGAACTAGAAATAGTGGTGTATATTGTTTGAAGTAATAAACAGAGTGTTTGAAAGTGCATTTTGTTTGAAAAAGTGGGAATTAATGATTTTTTACACCTGTAGATAATTGGTTTCTGAATACTTAATCTATTTGCAGATTTGCCGACAGCTGCCCGAGACTTTATGCTTTCCTGGAGTGCATCTGTTCTATCTGATAAATAATTCAGATTTTTGAAATGCCTGTTCTCGACCCATACCTTCATATCTTCTAGCCACAGTAAGAGCCTGTCCGTCATCCATTGATACAATGAAGTGTGCGTATAACTGTATAGAATTAAGCCATCAGATTTTTGGCTAAACCTTTTTATAGGTAAAAGAAATTTGTTAAATGATGTAATCTGGTCTTTATCTCGAGACTGATGTAACATATACTAGTCAATATGTCATACGGCTTTGATGTTAGAGGTGATGTATATAACACAACCATTGAAGTACTTGAGCTATAGTGAAATTATATATGTTAAAAGTTCCCGGGTTTTCTGCTTTCTGTATATAAACCACAGTTATATATTTCAATACAAATGGTTGATTCACAATAGTCATTTTAGTTTAGATTCACTATAATTTGTAAATTGATTCAAAACTTTGTCATTTATATGATATTTTGCAAATAATATGAATCAAAGGTTAAATTTTTAAAACTTTGAATCACGAATTTGTTCCTAATCAACTAAAGAAACATTTTATTAAAAAATTGCAAAAATGAAATTTGAATCAAGGCTTCAAATTGTGATTTTCATAATTTATCAAATTTATTAATTTCTCACTGAAATCAAAGTCTATATAGTAACAGTTTGATTTTATTTAACCATCGCAACTTTGCTAGTCAGAAAATACAAAGAACCCAAGCTACCTCATTTTCAACAAGAAAATGACAGACAGCATATGTTGCGGGTTTTACATTAAGAACTTGAAATGCTAAATGTTTCGGGTTCCATGAGGAAGTATCTTCATGGCAAACCGATATTGCCTTGGCTCTTACGTTGTTTTCCCCAACCAAAGAAACCATATACACGTTAATCTTAGATGCTTTATGGTAATAATGGACAGCGTAGCCATAGCATTCTTGGTGGCAAACAACAGCATCATCTCCATTCAATTTCCTTACACCTTCGACTTTGTACCCTTGTAATGCTGCGCTCTCGTTACCATCCACTTGTGTTGAAACCGCCTTAACTCTTTTCCTTAGCTTTTGTTAGTTTTAACGGATAAAAATTAATGAATATGTCTGGACTCGAACTCGAGACTTCGGGATTGCACACTTTACGTATGAGTTTCAATTAATTAATAATTATTGTTTTAGTGACGAATAATTATTAAATTCACGAAATGGACACTTAACGGTACCTAACGACCGTTAGGTGAAAGTTAAAGGACTAAACAAGAAATAGAGAAAGTTGTGGGTTGGGCTTGTATACCCATGTTCGGCTGAAAACTCAAACCCATAGTGTTTGGGATTGCTTTTGCTCCAAGATTTGAGATTAGTATAAATACATGCCTCATGTATTCATTCAAATCATCCATTAGTTCATTAGCAAGCCAATTCACTTTCTTTCTCTTATTTTTTGAGCTATAGAAGATCCCTCGTGATTGACTAAGGCTCACTAGTAGTGCTTGCTAGTGAATCAAGAACCTAGCTTTTCTAATTGAAACGCTAAAGTACGTGTGTTCGAGAACGAAGTGTTAGCATACTTTTGCTAACGTAGTGGTGATTGCCCATTCGACTAACCTTTTAGTCGATCCCCATTTAAACCCTAATTAGAGTTTATAGTTCTTGTTCATTGATTTCTTGTTCTTGCTAGAAATCACAAATGTACGCTTCCTTTTATATTCAGTTAATTTATTTACATATATTTGATCTTTTCCGCTGCGTACTCTATGATGTTTATGTGTTTATATTATTGTTATGATTCACATATTCCAACAGTGGCATCTAGAGCCGTTAATACATGTAATATATTACCGAAACACATAAAATTGAATCGTTTGATTATTATATGCTTGGTGTTCTTATGTTTTTTAAATCTCTCTTAAACCCTAGATTTTTTTTTTTTTTTTTTTTTTTTAATAAGTGACTTCTATTTATTTATTTTTTTTTTTAAATGTCGATTTTTTTTTTAATAAAATTAGGGTTTTGGAATTTTGAATAAAACTTGTAAAAACCCTAGGTTGCATGTAATATTTATGTGTATATAAATGGATATTGGTGATATGCCGTTTGGTTGCGTTCCTGATTGACATGATTATATGTTTATAATATGTGCTATTTGGGCATCCATGACAAACCATGCATATGTTGTCTTGGATTATGACTATTTGGTTTTATGATTTCATGCTTATTATGCGATTTTATTATAATTGATAAATTGTTTAGTAAATATTATGAATAAAGATTAGTAAATTTGATTAATTATAAAATTAGGGAAGACCCTGTGACAAATCGTGTATAATCAATTATGTGTGTTTTAAATTGATTTATTTGCATGTCCATTATTGTTGTTGTTTGTTTATTTTATTTTATTACTTTTGTTTTATATGTTTGTGACATGATAGTAACAAAGGGTAATTTCATAAATAAAATATTAAACGGACTTAATAATGGTGAAATCTTGTTTTGAGCTTACAAATAAATCTTGAACTTTTGGTTGATTGATCGCGACTGTATTAAGTGGTTGGAAGGTGAAACTATTTTGACGAACTATTAAAGTGGGTATAAGGTGGCTTAGCATTAAATTGCGGCCTTAGTGAGCCTCCATTCTGGCTTGATGCTCGCCTGTGAGTCAAGTTTAGTTTTACCTAACAACCATTATAACTACGAAGCACTTAAGGCAAAGTTGTAAGTTTCTCAACGCCTCAATCAAAACTTTGGAGATTTAAGCTTGTAAAGAAACTAATGAGTAAAAGTTTTTTACATAAAACATATGCATGCTACAAGATGAATGCATGACATCTTTGTACATATATTTTGGTTACAAACATCAAAATTTACTACCCTTAAATTTAAGTTATATGCCATCCAACGAAAAGGAAACACCTAAAATTGGGTCTACGTCAAGGCGTAACCTTGCTAGATTGCAATGGAGGGCAAATTACAATGATTTCATCACTACCAGATCAACTGGTGTGATGGAATTATGTAAGTTTGATGTTTCTTAAGTTGGTTAACTTAATTGAGTTGATAGCGGGACCTGATCACTCAAGGCATAAGATGGGGATAAAACATGCTTACATTGCAACTGCGGTTGGCAAATA
This sequence comes from Artemisia argyi, assembly GCA_030686995.1. Classification (NCBI taxonomy): domain Eukaryota; kingdom Viridiplantae; phylum Streptophyta; class Magnoliopsida; order Asterales; family Asteraceae; genus Artemisia; species Artemisia argyi. The sequence continues at coordinate 189,105,019 of CM060684.1, forward strand.
TGTAAATCCCATCCCTCTAGGAATTGCAATTGAATATTGGCAATTGGGACACGTCTCGTACCTTATTGAATACTGTCATCACTAGCAGATCAACAGATGTGATGAACCTATGTCAATTTGGATCCTAGTTTTTCAATGTAAAATTAAATGGTTATATGTTTATGAACCAAGGGTATTTAATTTTCTTGAAATTTTATTATCGTATGTACTAACTTTTGAATTTTTTCTGTAAAAATGGCCACACCTGAAAACACTAATATGAGCAACATGAGTTCTGCGTTCAAGCAAATGATTGATCGAGAAAAGTTGACTGGTGAAAATTTCAATGATTGGTATCGTTCCTTAAGAATCACCTTAAGGATGGCCAAAAGATATGATTATCTTGGTGAACCACTTCCTCAAAAACCTGCTGAAGATGCAACACAAGCACAGAAGGATGCTTACAATGTTGAATATGAAAAGCACAATGATGTGGCTTGTCTCATGTTGGCTGGGATGGATACTCAATTGCAGAAACAATTTGAGCAATATGGACCCATGGACATGATAAATGAACTCAGACGAATGTTTGAGAAACCACTTGCTGCAAAATTATATGACTTAATAGAATCTCTGCACAATTGTAAGCAGGAAGCAGGTAAATCCGTAAGTGCCCACGTATTGTCCATGAAACATTATATGGACCAATTGGAGCGACTTGGCTGCGGATATCAGGAAAGCGTATGTATTGGTCTCATCTTGCGATCCCTTAATCAGGATTTGTATAGTGAGTTTGTACGCAATTATAATATGCATTGCAAGGGGAAGACAGTAAGTGAAGTTCATGCAATGCTTATTGATTATGAGAAAGGCCTGAATAGGAAGGCACCTACACCTGCTGTAATGGCGATACAAGGTGGTAGGATCACCAAGAAGAAACCCAACAAACCGCAACATGCGAATATCAAGGGTAAAGGCACTGGTAATGGAAAAGGCAAACAAGTTGCGACTCACCAACAGAAGCCTAAGAAGCAAAATCCTCCTCCTTCTAAGAAGAAGGAAACTCCCAACAAGGATATGGCTTCTTGTCACTATTGCAACACTCCTGGTCATTGGAAGCGGAACTGTCCATTGCTACTAGAGGAGTTGCGCCTCAACAAGAGTAAAATGCTTGGTAACGTCGCAAGCACTTCAGGTATGTTTATAATTGAATTATATTCTTTTCCTCGTAAGAATAATTCCTGGATATATGATACAGGATGTGGTACTCACATTTGTAATACGTCGCAGGGACTTAGAGGAGCAAGGAAACTGGCCTATGGAGAAAGATACTTGTACGTAGGGAATGGCATACGTGCAACAGTTGAAGCCATAGGGACTTTCGATTTAGTTTTACCTTCGGGAATGATACTAGTATTGAATAATTGTCATTACGCACCCTCTATTGTTAGGGGTGTTGTTTCAGTTTCTTTGTTATTGGATAATGGTTTTGTCCACACATTTATTAATAATGGAATTTTTGTTTCTTTAAATAATGTTTTTTACTTTATGGCAATTCCTATAAATGGTGTGTTTGAAATTGATATGGAAAATTCCATGTCCAATAGAAATAATTCTGTGTATAGCATTAGCAATAAGAGAATCAAGTCTAACTTGGATTCGTCTTATCTTTGGCACTGTCGTCTTGCTCATATAGGCAAGGATCGCATGGAAAAGCTGCAACATGATGGGCTTTTGCAAAAGATCAATGATGATTCATTTGATACATGCGAATCCTGCATATCTGGGAAGATGACAAGGAAACCTTTTTCACATCAAGTGGAAAGGGCAACTGAGCTACTTGGATTAATACACACTGATGTATGTGGTCCACTTAGACATGTGTCAAAACGCGGTGCTAGCTACTTCATAACCTTCACGGATGATTATAGTCATTATGGTTATGTTTATTTACTTAAACATAAACATGAAGTCTTTAATACCTTCAAGGTTTTCAAAAGTGAAGTAGAATTACAACTCGGTAAGAAGATTAAGGCACTTCGATCCGATAGAGGCGGTGAATATTTAAGCCAAGAGTTTAAATATTATCTAACTGAGTGTGGCATAGTCCAGCATCTCACGGCTCCTTATACTCCACAGCAAAATGGTGTATCTGAAAGGAGAAATCGTACTTTGCTTGACATGGTACGATCAATGTTTAATCTTACATCTCTATCCTTATCCTTTTGGGATTATGCCCTTGAAACTGCAATTCGCATATTGAATATGGTTCCAACAAAGAAGGTTGATAAGACTCCATATGAATTATGGACAGGAAAAGCTCCCAAATTTTCTTACTTAAAGGTCTGGGGTTGTGACGCGTTTGTTAAACGTGATTCACCAAATAAACTCCAACAGAGATTTGTTAAGTGTATCTTCGTAGGATACCCAAAGGAAACAATGGGTTACTACTTTTACTTTCCACAAGAGGATAAAGTCATTGTGGCTAGGTATGGAGATTTCTTTGAAAAGAATCTCATATCTCAAGAATTCAGTGGGAGAGTTTATGATCTAGAAGATGAAGATACATCACCTTCTGAAAACACTAGCTCACTTCCTGTGGAACCTGAAAGTTTAGGTCCTCCACCTGAAGTGGAAGTGGTACCCATTCGCATATCTTCAAGAACTGTGATAGCACCCAAACGTCTATGTCTTAACGTAGAATGTGAGAAAACTATACTAGGGGATCTTGATGAACCTACTAGTTATAAGGCTGCCATGAATGGTCCTGAAAGGGAGAAATGGCAGAGTGCTATGAATGGGGAAATGCAGTCCATGAAAGACAACGAAGTCTGGGAAGAAGTAGACCTACCTCCAAATGCTAAGGTAGTTAGAAGTAAATGGCTCTACAAGAAGAAAACAGACATGGATGGCATTGTACACACCTATAAGGCTCGTTTGGTAGCTAAAGGCTATACTCAAACATTTGGTGTTGACTACGAGGAGACCTTTTCTCCTATATATGACATTAGAGCTATTAAGATTCTCTTAGCTATAACTGCCTACTATGACTATGAGATATGGCAAATGGATGTCAAAACCGCCTTCTTGAATGGTCGCCTAGATGAAGACATCTATATGGCGCAGCCTGAGGGGTTTGTGAATCCAGAATTTCCAAATCGTGTATGCAAACTTCAAAGGTCCATTTATGGATTGAAGCAAGCATCACGTCAATGGAATAAGAGATTTGATGCTGAAATCAAAAGTTTTGGATTTACTCAGAATCTTGATGAGCCATGTGTATACCAGAAAGCTAGTAGGAGTAATGTTACTTTCCTTATCCTATATGTCGATGACATATTAATCTTAGGAAATCACATACCAAGTTTAAAGGAAGTTAAAGCTTACCCTGGTAAATGTTTTTCTATGAAGGATTTAGGAGAAGCAACATACATCCTTGGAATCAAGATCTACAGAGATAGATCAAAGCGGTTGATTGGATTAAGTCAGAGTGCTTACATTGATAAAATATTGAAGAGATTTAATATGCAAAATTCCAAGAAAGGATATTTGCCACTGCAAGTGGAACATGGCTTAAGTAGCAAACTATGTACCTCAACACCTGAAGTGGTTGCACTCATGAAGAAAGTTCCATATACTTCAGCAGTAGGATCTATCATGTATGCAGTTAGATGCACAAGACCTGATGTGGCATTTGCACAAAATATGACCAGTCGTTATCAACAGAATCCAGGTGGGAAGCACTGGCACGCTGTTAAAAACATTCTTAAGTATTTAAGGAATACTAAAGATATGTTCTTAGTGTATGGGGGAAATCCAGAAGCAGAACTTGAATTTACAGGTTACTGTGATGCGTCCTTTGAAACTGATAAAGATGATACGAAGTCTCAGACGGGTTATGTCTTTGTTTTTAATGGAGGAGCAGTTGACTGGAAGAGCAAGAAGCAAACAACAATTGCAATGTATGTTACAGAAGCTGAGTATATTGCTGCATCGGAAGCTGCGATGGAAGCTGTTTGGATTAGGAAATTCATTTCGGGGCTTGGTATTATGCCATCAATTGAATTACCTATTAATATGTATTGTGACAATTCTGCCGCAGTTACATTCGCCAATGAACCTGGAGTGATGAAGGGCGCCAGACATTTTCCTAGAAGATATCACTATGTTCGAGAACAAGTCGATATAGGTGAAATCAATTTACTCAAGATTCACACAGTTAACAATCTAGCTGATCCATTTACGAAGGCTTTATCTAAGGAAAAGCTTACTCAACATGCTAATGGCATTGGACTTCGTTTAGCTAGTAGTTTCATGTAGATCTGTGGTTAATATTTGGATAAAGGATATTGTAAACAATAATTATTCAAATGAAATGAAGTATTTTGTTATGTTTATTTCCATTTATAAATATTGTATCCTATATTTGCATGTTTAATCCGTGAATAACTTAAAGTTATTCTAAATAGTCCGTTGTCAATTAATGTTATGAGAGTATCATTGAACTAAGACAAATCTGAGTTTTGGTATAATATATTTAAAATATATTGATGCGTGGACATGCCAAATTCACATGATATTCAATAAATGAAAAATTGGATATAGGACAAAATCCCAATTACATGATTATACTTATGGATGTTGTCATTATAGTAAATCATGAATATTTATCCTCAGACTTGAGATACCAGGTAACTACTGTGGATGTAGCTCATTTTCTGTGAGATAATCTAACGCTATCCGTAACTGGTAGTTATAAGGATTATTTTCAGAGGTGATGCGAAGTTCATAGGTTATGCTTGTAGTCAATATAGGATTTGGTTCCTTCAAATCTGTTTTGAAGTTTAATACTGTTTGGCCACTCGTAGGATTAACAAGATGTTTGCATGGCCATGCCCAAGGTCTATCTGGAATGCGTTAAGATGAATTGGTAATCTTGCTTGATCATAATAACGAGAAACAATAGTTAATTATGGAATGACTTTGATCCATATCCATATTAACATAGTATTAGAATAAAAAGGATAAGTATGATGATGAATCATCAAATGTGGTTTTTTTCCTGGAAAACCATACTCATGATCGTTCTGGGGACATTGGTGTGTTATGCTAGACTAACCATTGTCATTATTACATTAATGTATATCCGAGTGGGAGCTGTTAGTTTTAACGGATAAAAACTAATGAATATGTCCGGACTCGAACTCGAGACTTCGGGATTGCACACTTTACATATGAGTTTCAATTAATTAATAATTATTGTTTTAGTGACGAATAATTATTAAATTCACTAAATGGACACTTAACGGTACCTAACGACCGTTAGGTGAAAGTTAAAGGACTAAACAAGAAATAGAGAAAGTTGTGGGTTGTGTACCCATGTTCGGCTGAAAACTCAAACCCATAGGGTTTGGGATTGCTTTTGCTCCAACATTTGAGATTAGTATAAATACATGCCTCATGTATTCATTCAAATCATCCCTTGGTTCATTAGCAAGCCAATTCACTTTCTTTCTCTTATTCTTTGAGCTATAGAAGATCCCTCGTGATTGACTAAGGCTCACTAGTAGTGCTTGCTCGTGAATCAAGAACCTAGCTTTTCTAATTGAAACGCTAATAGTACGTGTGTTCGAGAACGAAGTGTTAGCATACTTTTGCTAACGTAGTGGTGATTGCCCATTCGACTAACCTTTTAGTCAATCCCCATTTAAACCCTAATTAGGGTTTATAGTTCTTGTTCATTGATTTCTTGTTCTTGCTAGAAATCACAAAGGTACGCTTCCTTTTATATTAGGTTAATTTATTTACATGTATTTGATCTTTTCCGCTGCGTACTCTATGGTGTTTATGTGTTTATATTATTGTTATGATTCACATATTCCAACAGCTTTGAAGAGGCAAAATCCACCATTGTCTCCAACGTGTTCGCACAATAGTGATCTTCTTCTTTGTTGGAAGCCTTCTCGCACTTGTTGCATGTTTTCTCGATCAAGCTTGCTTCTAGCGATGCAGGGCTGACTTTGAAGGCCTTATGATATCTTGTATCTTATTTGATGTAAATGGCAATGAATCTGCAACTTGACGAGGAACAGATGGCGACGTTACTGCATCTTTACTGATGTGCAAGTTGACATTTTTGTTCATCTGATGCCGCATCATCATGTCCGGGGAAATTTGCTTTTGGCTTCCCTAACACATATGAAATGCTTTCCTCTTTTTTTTTTTTTTTTTTTTTTTTTTTTTTTTGGTAAAGGGTTTTACCCCGGTAAATAATGAAATGCTTTCCTTTTGGTTTGAGTTAACAGATACATCTGTTGTTGTAACAAAATTAGATGTCTATAATGTAAAACGAGCTAACAATCACTAGAAAGAAAAATAATAATGAACATGTTAGAAATACACAATGCTGCATATCAGAATACATTACTAACCACCAGATAGAGAATACTTGATCTCTTCAGGATCAACTGATGCATGACTTGCAACGGCTACTACCTAAAATAAGTATCAAACACATTAGTATAGTCTAATGTACATTAACATGCATCACATTTATCTGAGAAACTTGAAAAACAATATGAAAATGCTTTACTTACAAGAAGAACTGCTAAACTTTGAAATAGATGGAACTTCATTGTTGGCTAAGAAAGTGATAGAGTAGGGATATTGAACATTAAGTGATGAATGAGAACGATAGATAATTGGACTATTTATAGGCAAGAGAATAACCTTAAAAGTTTTACCATCCATATACTTTCACCAACTATTTACTCCATGTATTTGTGTGAATCACAATAGTAATGTGACCAAAAGCTAACTTTTAATTAGTAACCATCATTTTTGTTTTTGTGTGAAACAGAATTTTAATATGACCAAAGCTTACTTCCACAGAGTTCAGCTAACCATTTTATTTTATTTTATTTTTTATTTTTTTATTTTTTTTGTCTGAATCGCATTTTTCATGTGATCAAGGCTTAAAGGTGGAAAAGCTTTTACCACATAAAATGCCGAAAACCTACACTTTCAGTAACCATCATTTTGTGTTTTTTGTTAACCATCATTTTTGTATACATCTGCCCCAAAGTTACAAATGCGCTAGAAGGGCTCTCTTTCTACCTTAATTTCAGCACAGTTATGCGAGAACCAATGTGCCTGTGCAGTTGCACATATTGTGGTTGTATTCCTACATGAAAGGTTTTGATTCTTCGACAAGGATACGGCTTTGGGACAAAAGAGCTACTAAGTTACAACTAGCGAATTTGCAGTTTCTTCAAGGGGGTTAAAACATGCAGATTTAACCGCTCCTTGGAAGGATACATCATTACTCTTCTAACCGTTTTACTCAACATAAACAACCACAAAAAATACTTTTTGACATAAACAATAAATCGTTTCATCAGTGGCGGATCTAGGATATTTCATCGTGTGTGGCACAATTTTGGATCGCTTTGCTCCACGACAAGATTTATAGCTCGTTGGTCACTAGTAGAGTTAAAGGTATAGTTCGCCAATTATCGGCAAATTGGAAATTAATTACAGCATCAATTTCATATGGATCAACCAACTCGACTAACCATCAATTTTATTTTGCGCGTTTCAGAATTTAAATGTGAACAAGGCTTACTTTTACTAGCCAGCAATCATGTTTCAGTGTGAATCTATTTTAGGTGTGGCCACGCTTACTATTTTGAAGGATTCAGGTCACAAAATAGCAACAATTTTTTTAAGTTCCGTTTTGATACGTGAATTATAAAAGTATTCTTTCATAAAATGTTTCAATAATGCATATTTTGATGTGTTGTCACGCTAAAAATAATGACAGGTGTCGGTTTTTTTGGTATGACAATACATCAAAATGTGCATATTGAAACATTTTATAAAAATTTGTTGCATTTAATGATACTTCTATAGTTCACGTATCAAAGCGGGATTTTGAAAAAAGTTTGTTGCTATTTTGTGACCTAAACCCTATTTTTGATCATATTTTTTTTGAACGACGAATTAGTAAAATACTATAGTTAGTAATTCGATTCCACAGACCCACAAGGTAGTCTCTGATAGCCTTGAATTGATGCATCTATGGGGAAGAACCCGCACAGATCCCACCCAGGAGGAAAACCCACCCTAAGACCTCTCGCATGTGGTAACACCTCCTGCCAAAGCTCCTAAGGAGACCTTGGTGCCAACTGAGCTAAGCCTAATTGGTTAGTGAATAAAAAAATTTAATGTCATCAAGGTTTACTCTTAATAACCATCATTTTGTTTTTGTGTGAATCACAATTGTAATGTGACCAAAGCTACTTCCACTAACCATCATTTTGTTTGTGTGTGAGAAGCAACAATTTTTTTGCAACCAAGGCTTCAAGGCGGTAAACCCTATTAGCACAAGAAATGTTCAAAGCGAAACGTAGGTGGTGTTTGACTTATCTACTTTAATATGAAAAAAAACTGAATTGAAAATTATTTGTTTATTACTTAATAGTGAAAGATTACTTAAGATATAGAGTGACAAAACTGAGAATGTATGCATTAAGTCATTTTCTATTTAAACACGACAAAATACATATTTAAACAAACAAGCCCAGATACTTCTAGTAACAATTATTAACAATCGTTTTTGCCCCTTTGTTAACCATCATTTTTGTTTAGAGTAAATTGCAAAAGAGGACCCTGTAGTTTGACCAGATTGCATGTTTCATCCCTGTCTTTTTTAAAAAACATGCACCATCTGTGTGACGAACTTGCGAGTGCAGTTTTTGTCTTTGGTCAAAGTGAAATGAGTAATTACTCTTGTCTTCAATCTCTTTAATCAAATAGAGAGGATGGACATTTTAGTCATTTTATTTTGGCGAGGGACGAAAATTGCACTCGTAAGTTTCTCATAAAGACCTGTTCAAAAAAAAAAAAAAAAAAAAAAAATGTTTCTCACAAAGACAGTGCCTGCATTATCGAAATTGCAGGGATGAAACATACACCTTAACCAAACGACAGGGACTATTTTTGCAATTTACTCTTTAGATATATGCCCCAAAAGTTACAGGGTAGGTTTACCCAAGAACCAATGTACGCATGCACACGTAAATTAAGAGGCATCCACATGTGCATCTATTCTCTTGTGGACCTATACAGGGAAAGATCACATGAGAACCATGGCTTTCTAGTTGTTTATATGCTAACCACCATTTTCACGTGATCGGGGTAAGCTCCCCACGAAAGGTATTAATTCTTCTATATGGATAAGGTTTTAGACCAAAAGAGCTAACTTACTTTTTGCAAATAGTTCAATGGGGGTTAAGACATGCAAGTCTAACCCGTCGTAGGATGGATATATCATTACTCTTCTGAATCGTTTTACTCAACATGAATAACCATGATATACGACAATAAATCGTTACATTCGGCAGAAGTTACTTACAGCATACATTTCATTTGGATCAACCAACTCGTTTCAACCCGTACTAACAAATACTCGTCTCCATCGAAGCTATGTTGACCCATTAGCCAATCCATGCCAACATAAATTTATTTAAAATCAATGAAAGTACAACACTTGTGTTACATTACATGATACATATTACAAATCCTCTACACAACATGTTACAGAATCACAGATGATCAGATAAATTAGTCTAAATACAAGTCCATTAACACTACCCTAAAAAACCAACTGGACTACAATAATTGATACATGACATGAATTAAACCTTAATGTTATAGTAACATTAGTCTAGTTCGCTACATACTAGCCACGCTTCAAGAATCTGTCATTTGCCCCGGCCCCTGACTCGTTTGCTGTACCTTCTGTTCCTTGTCCCTGGTCGTTTTGGAGTTGGGCTACCGGGCTTTCGTTTTGGAGTTGGGCTATCGGGATTTTTAGGGTCGCTGGTGTTAGAGCTGCCCTGAGAAGCAATGACATCAGGCACCTCTGTAAATTCCTCTTCGACGTCTTTTTCTTTTTCCTCTGACACCTGAAGCACAACAAAAACGAAAGGTTTTTGGTGACTGACAGATCATCATTTCATAACTAAAAATGCATACATGCTTGATACACAACTATTATCGACTTACAGTATACTATTTCTCATCATATTACATAAAGTGGGTATTTGGAACCGTGTCTTTTAGGAAAAATTATATGATTATCGAGGCTCGCGGTCATAATTACCAACTTGTGATGTTTGAAAGTAATGATTTGCTTTTGATATACTACAGAGCTAAAACCCGTTTCATTACCATTTATTATCTTTATACGATTATTTATCACATAATTATTTTCAAAAATCACATCCAAACAACCCAAAAAATGACCAAAGCCCATGCAACATGCACATTGGGGGTGCCTATTATGAGAATCTTTGTAGTGGATTCACAATTGTTTTTCACATTAGAGAACTAGAAACCTTTTGTGGCCATTAATTACCTGATTTTGCTCCTCAATTGTTGGCAGGTATGACAACGTTTCAGTCGGTGCATCGTCTTGAGTGGTCCTCGCATCTGAAGGCCAAAGGATAATTAAGAATATAGAAAGGTGAGATATTTATATAATTATACTCCCTCTATCCCAAAATATATGAAACGTTTCTTTGGTTGACAGGATTTTAGTTAAAAATTCACATCTCTGCCTATTAAGCACATATGGATCAAATATGGATTATGTCTTATCTCTAAAGATCAAGTGGGTAATCATTATTTTATATATATGGAAGGGAATGGGTCAAATGGATCAAACGGATCGAAAGTGGCCTAAAGTGCATTTTTAATGTATACAACTTCAAAAATAATTGTATTAAAAAATACGGGATCATTATTGAGATAAAATAATTTTTGTAACCATATTTGACAAACTAGCCGTTAGTTATAAGAAGTGTTTCAGATCGACCCCAACCCAACTCAACCAAAATTTATCCGTTTGACCCGCTATTCAGCCAAATCTATTGAAAGCTCATTAAATTATGCCACGAGACAACATTTCCTTTTTAAGGGGTAGGGGTAATGATGTCATCAGGAAACAAGGCTAAGAAACTAACCCTCTGACGCCAGATCCACAATTCTATCATCCGATTTTGGTGCTTCTATAGATTTTGGCTCGTCTGGTTTCTTAGCATCTTCAGCTTTGGAACGCAACCTTTGTATTTCATTCTCAATGTTCCATGATCCACCAGAAAAATTCTCCCTTTGTGGCTGCAACACATACAAATTAAAAAGTGTCATATGAATAGTCAACAAAATCTATCGATACAGTAAATTATACCTAGGTTTATAGATATAACAGATGAGTACGAGATTTAGATCAGAATACAAAAGCATAGAAACAAGAATTCAAAGATATACCAAGTAAATTAGCATAATCTCAAAATCAAATGAACGGAAGTTTTATGATAGTACTAACATTTGGGGTCAGAAAAGATTTGGAAACATGATTGCTATTGTCCAGCTCTGACTTTGAACTTGATCCAACCATGTTTTCAGTAATCACTTTTCTTGCTTCCATGATGGCTTGTCTACGAGTATATGGGCCCTCTGTTTATGATTGAACAAACACAATATCAATCCATATTCAATATCGAAAGCCACAGTTATATCATTGGTATTCAGAATCTTACTTGGTGTAGTATCTGCCCCCTCATTCATGCTATACTCTGCAACTCGCGAATTCATAATCTCTATTAGTCTATCGCACTCTTCCCTGTTGAAAAATGTACAAAGATATTCATGAGTAGAAAGGACAAACGCAAGAGGAAAGAAACCAAAACAGAAGACAACTATGAAAAAATAAAAGCGGATAGGAAAAGATTTTTACCTTGAATAGTGTTCGAGCGTAAGTAGTTGCTCAACCAAATACAATATCTCACTTTTTCCAGACGAACTGCCATTATTCTGGTGTAATAACAATAACATGTTACATGAGATGGTTCATTAAATTAGCATCATGATCGTAAGTCATAGCAATGCTTTCTCCTCAATTATAAGAAAACAATTCGTGCAGATGTTTCAAGTATATTGTTCATAATAAAAGTTAGCTTATGATCATGAGTCAGTACTATATAGAGGACTGTGTAATCACCTGGTTCAACTCAGCACCCCCATCAGGATGGTTTTCGTTATCTACCATATCATCTTCGATACCACCTTCTGTTGGAACAAATGAGAGCAAACTTAACTTACTGATAAATGAGAATTTGACTTAATGGACTTAATATGAAAAAAACTAAATTCACAAGTCATATGAAAATTGTTTGTTAATGACTAAATAGAGAAAGATGACTGAAAATATAAAGTGATAAAACTGAGATTGTCTGCATTAAGTCATCTATTTTTTAAACACGACTTAATAAAAAAATTAAACAAACAAGCCCTAAGTCAATAAACAATAATATAGATAAGGAAGACTTAATTACAGTACATACGATCTATCAACAATCTAAACCCTAACATTGGTTTGACAGATAAAGAGTTTCTTGTCATACTACTTAAATATTTGCGAAGTCAACTAGCATGTTTTCTCTTGAAAATTAAAAGGGATAATGTATTCAAGGCCGCCCGCATATTGACATTACTAACACAAGTATGCATCTAGTTTCATTAACCAAAACAATGTTGACAAAAATTTCCTTACTTTTTTCCAATAAGATAAGGCTTTTTCCCTTTCCAAAAAATTTAGGGAAATTTTGGCATCTGGCATGTTTTTCTCCGGAAGTATACCTAAATGAAAGAATTCGAATACTTGACTACTTTCGTAGACTAAACAAACATTATTTCCGAAGGAACTGACGTATTACAAATGCTACAGAATCTTTTTCTTGTTTCAACTATAATTTATCATTCACGAGTCTGAAATCACCCAACACGGAACATAACAGCTTCAACACATAATCACACAGAATTCAAAGAAAGTAATACTAATTCATGCCACTCACTTAAAATCCCATAAAAGCACTAATTAAATTAACCCAATTACCATTTTTCAAATTGGTTTATCACACTACATCATACTATTATTACAAAAATTAATAAACTTTTTCATCTCCCACAAACACTACATCCAAATTCTTTAAAAACAAAACAAAAACTAATATCCAAATAGATTAATGCTAATTCATACTAGTCACTTCAAATTCCATAAAATCACTAAAAACATCACTGGAATTAACGATGAAAACATATACTCAAATCCTTAAAAATCCAATAAAACTAATACTAATTCACACTAAATAAACCAACTAAAGTACATCAATCAACATATATTCAAATCACACATCACTTAATTACAAAAACTAACAGTCTTTTTCATAACCCCACAAATATATATTCAAATCCTTAGAAACCACTTGACTTAAACAAACTAATAAAAAATAAATAAGGGAATCACTAAATAATCAGTTAAATTAAACAAATTATCCCTCTTTTTCATTTTTAAGCACAAAACTCACATAAATTAACAAACTTTTTCATAGCCCATAAACCATATATCCCAATCCTTAAAACCCCAATAGAAATAATACTAATTTATTAAAAAATCACTTAAATTTGCAAGCTTTTTCACAAACCATATATCCCAATCATAAAACCTCAATAAAAATACACTGATTTTTATATAAACATTACTAATTTATTGAAAAATCACTTAAATTAACATTCTTTTTCATAACCCACAAACCATATATCCAAATCCTTAAAACCCCAATAAAAATAATGCTGATTTTTATATAAATATCACTAATTTGCTTTAAAAAATCACTTAATTTAACAGTCTTTTTCATAATCCATACACCATATACTCAAATCCTTAAAAACCCAATGAAAACAATACTACAGTAAATTTTATAAACAAATTTCAGACTTTTTCATAACCCCAAAAACATATATCCAAATCCTTTAAAACCCCAATAAAAATGACACTAATTCATACCAAATAAACCACTTAATTTAAAATAAGGATATATATTCAATTCCCCCTAAAATTAATTACACTAAAAAAATTATAAAAAAAATGGGAATTACTAAAAATTAAACTTTTTCATAACCCACAAATCATATAACCAAATCCTTTAAAACCCATATAAATAATCCTAATTCATACCAATTAAACTAGCCTATTTTTTTTTTTTTTTTTTTTTTTTTTTTTTTTGAATAAAACTAATTAAACCAATTACACTAAAGAAATTTACTAATTCTAAAAAACAATTACTTAAATTAACAAATTACACTAAAAGAATTTATATAAGAAAAATACTAATTCATACCAATTAAACCACCTTTTTTTATATAAACTAATTAACCACTTCAATTACACTAAAAGAATTTATATAAAAACAACAATACCAGAATCAGAATCATTATCTTCAGGCTCTTGAAAATCAGCCCATTTTTTATAACTCCAAATTGAAGAAACCAATCTACTTGCACCACCAGTCACATACTTTATCCAATTACCCTTCTCTTCTTTCTCTTCTGGTTCTTGCGGTGGTTCAGGGCGGTCGTAGGGTGTTTTTCCGGTGGCAAGGCGCCGTTTCTTGACGATCTTGCCGCCGGATCTGACGTCATCGCCGGAGTTCATTCTCTGTGTGTGTGTGGGTGTTTTTAGTGTGTGTGTGAAATGAAAGGGGATATTGGGTGGTGGTTAACGGTAGTTATAAAATTGGTTTTTTTTGGTGTGTGGATGTTGTGGAAATGGTCCTTTGAGATATGAGTTTGTACGGTTTTAGTCCTTATAACGGTTTTTTTTGGGTCAACGGATTTATTTAGTTTTTTTTTTTTTTTTTTTTTTTTTTTTTTTTTACAGGTAAACTTCCAACTTAGGTTTTATCACCCCCGAGACAGTTTAGTTGTGTAATTTGTTTTGTTTTTATGGTGACAAATGGAAAGATTTTTAATTTAAGTGATTGGTAAAGACCTAGATTTTTCCCTTTCTTTATTGAAATATAAGATTTGCACTTTATCATGAACCATCACCCCATTTCCGGCAGATTGGGTACATGGACGGAACTTAATAGGGACCAGAAAGGGTCGTGCCCCCGCCCCCCAAAGAAAAAAAAGAAAATTAGGCATATGTATATTTTTAACCCTTAAAACTTTGTAGTTGTAGGCATTATTAGTAAGATGTTACATGAAAATGTGAAGAGAGATCTCTGCTATAAAAGAAAAGTGTAAATTATCCCTCTAAAACAAACAAATATATTACAGTTTGGCCCCTCCAATTAAACTTGTCAACTTCCGTCTACGATTGGGTATGTTGTTGTGCACCATAACATGAACCTCCGTATGCACCGAATGATTTGCTAAATTACAAACAAGGTTTTGTCATCAAACAAGTTTTTCTTACTAAATTAAAGACTTAGATTTGAAAATAGAAACAACCTATGTAACTCTTGTGAGCTTTTATTAGCAAACAAGTTTTTCTTTCACTGTCATTTGACGATCATGTCGTCTTTTCGCTCTCACTCACTAATCAGTTTTATATATGTAACCATCACTTAATTCTCACCGTTTACGTGTTGAAAAAATTGTAGATAAAGTGAGCTTTTATTAACTTTGAACAAAAATAAATATATGTTTGTTCTAGGGGTGTTCATCGGTTCGGTTATTGGTTAATCGGTTTATTCGGTTCGGGTTGTTCGGTTAAAAAAATTTTTTGGATCATAACCGAAAACCGAACCGAACCGAAAATATCTATAACCGAACCGAACCGAGAACTGAACCGAAGTTCGGTTCGGTTATGGGTCAAAACCGAAAACCGAATTTTTTACTTAAATTACACTATTTATTTTTTTTTGAATTTAATTATATATATTTTTGGGAAAAAAAATATTTCAAGCACAAAAAAGTGTTTTTTTATATTAGTATAAATTTTAATGGATATTTTTTATATTTAAAATAATATAAATATATAAAAAATATATATATTTATATAAATTCGGTTTTCGGTTCAGATAGCTTAACCCATATCCAAACCGAAAACCGAATTTTTAATTCGGTTCGGTTCGGTTTTAACAAGTTCGGTTTGGTTATATGTTTGGTTCGGTTTTATTTCGGTTCGGTTCGGTTCAGTTCGGTTTTCGGTTTATTCGGTTAATTAACCGAACCGTGAACACCCCTAGTTTGTTCCATATACTATTAGCAATATGTGAATTTGCACTCTTAATGAATTAGTAATAGTTTAGCAACACGCTAAGATGTGTTCAAAATAGTTTTGATATGAAGGAGATAGCGTCTTTCAAAGTTAAGCTATTAGTACAAAAGCGTCAAAGCCTTAAGAAGAAAAAGAATTTGAGACTTTGTACCACATCAATGGAATGACAAACGTTGAAGTACGTGTTGCGAATCATGTGAAAACAGCCATTTTACAGCTTATACCATTTGAAGAAGGATCTCTCCCTATCAAGTAATTGGGTGTTCCTCTCATTTCTTCAAGGATATTGTACAAGGATTGCAAAATTCTTGTAGAGAATGTGCAAAATAGAATATGGGATTGGAAGAACAAATCTCTTTCGTATGCGGGTCGAATGTAATTAGTTCTTTCATTTTTATCGTTTATGCATGGTTACTGGGCCTCGGTTTTTATCCTCCCTGCTGGTATTATTCACGATATTGAACAATTAATGTGTGGTTTTTTGTGGTGTCAAGGGGAGATGAAAATAGGGCAAGCCAAAGTTTAGTGGGAATCTGTTTGTGTGCCTAAACAAGAAGGTAGGTTGGGATTTCGAAGATTATAAATGTTGAATATTACCTTGATGTCTTCTCACATGTGGAATATTATAACTTGCAAAGAGTCCATGTGGGTAAGATCGATTCACTCTTACAAATTGAAAGGAAGGAACTTTTTGGACGTTAGTTTACATGTGAATGTGAGTTGTGGTTGGAGGAAGACTCTTCAACTTCGTAGGTACTTACGTCCTCACATGTGGTACATGATTGGAATTGGTAAAAAGCCATCGGCTTGGTTCGATATGTGGTATGTTAACTCCCCTATTATTTCTCATGCCACTATAACAAAAAAATAGGACGGGCGACTAACTTTTGGCGAGGACACCTTTGTCCTCGCCAAAAGTCGCTAGACGACAAAAAATCTGGCTAGCTTGGAAGACTATAAGAAAAAAATTCAACGAAAACTTTTGGCAATGACATGTCCTCGCCAAAAGTTTGACCGATATTTATTATTTTCCCTCGTTGGCTATATACTCGCGTGTTTGTACCCAAAAGTGTCGAATGTTGTGGTGTATATAATTATGATCGACGCATAGGAGCATTACTAGAGCGGGGTTTTCTCTTAATGATAAAGTCGAGGATATTGTGGCTAAGATGCTTGGAAGTGGCCAAATGGGTGGAACGATTTGTACCCAGGTTTATACTCTTTTTTGGTTTTTGCTCTTGTACCAGATCGTGAAGACAAATTGGTTTGGAGAGCACACGATGGGCAGTAGAAAGATTTTTCAGTCCGAGGTGTTTGGATACAATCAGGGCCTAACATTAGGAGGTTGTATGGTATAATATCGTGTGGTTTCTGTGACAACTGGCAAATTAGGGAGCCCTTTTGAAAAACCCGCATTACTTTAAAATTTATGATTTTTGAAATATTTGAAAAGTTTATTCGTGATGAGATTTGTAAACGTTGGAATGTGATTTTAAACCGTACGTTATTTATGGAATTTGAATTTTTAATTACTGGATTGGTTTGGTTTACTATCGGTGATTTATTTTTGAGATGATTATGTGGCACTACATTGACTCCGGCACTAGGATAACCTAATAATTTTAATTATTTTAAATGTTGGTTCGGATATTTATATTTTTGGAACGTATAGCGAGATTTTTGATTATTTGGAATGAGTTCGGTTCGAGAGAGTTGATTTGTTATAAAAGGTTTCGGGTTTGGTCCGTATATTTTACACCGAGTTACTTAACCCACTCTACCTTTATTATTATTATTATTATTATTATTATTATTATTATTATTATTATTATTATTATTATTATTATTATTATTATTAAAATCATTTTTTTAGAGTAAATACAAAAATCGTCCTTGTGTAAACCTGGACCAACACACACAACACCAATACCTTCATCACCTTCACACTCTCTTTCTCTTTGAAATACAAACACCACCGCCACCCTACAACCCCCAATAACGCCGCCACCGCCCCCTCCTAAACAAACAAATACCACCATCATCACCACCTTGTCCCGATCTATCTTTTGGTATAAATCACGCGCTCTAAAACCTTCTTTAACATCACGTACGAATTACCACCGCCACTTTAACATCACCATTATCATCTAATCTTGTTGGGTTTTTAAAGAAATCAAGTTCTGAGGTCGTTTGGAAGGTGAGTGGCCACGATGTCCTTGTCGTGTGCCTCGATTCATGCTTAAATCCGTGTGTACACGGGTTGTTTTTGTTGGGTTTTGAGTTTTACAAATGGGAAATGAAGTTTTATTAAGGATTTGATGGTTTGGTATCCGGGTTTTTGCATGTGGTCGCGAGGTCGAGACCAAACCGAGAGCTAAGGCTCTCGGCTTGTGTCATTGTTGGGGTATTTTGATTTCTTGACTATTCTTGGTCATTAGTTGTGGATTTCGAGGATGTTTGGATGATATTGTTGTTGTTTGGAACTACGGCCGACGACCCAAGGGTCCGTTTGGATTTGTTTGAGCTCTTTATGAGCAAGACCGTGACCCCTCTTGGGTCCGGTCGAATATTGTTGTGGTTTGAGGTTCGGCTCGACCACTAAAGCCGTTTGGTTTGGCTCGTATGGAGCAAGCCGAGACCCTAGAGGTCGCGTGTGTGATCATAATACTTGTGGCTTAATTTTTGACCCGGGTTGATGATGCGTGGGAATCGCAACAGGTTTTACCTCTCGAGGGATCTCGAGAAGCTTACAACCCCCACCAGGCAGTGTACCTGATCGTTGTAGTATAGTATAGTGACAAGTACCGGGGGATTGATCATTCAGCTTAGGAATAGTGTCGCTAGGATTAGAAAGCCTAAATACTAGTTCTAAAGATGAGGGATGATTATTTTTGTGTTTTTATATTTTTTAGAAAGCAAGTAAAAATCTCGGGTGTTGGAAGAGTGGGCGGAATTAGTTGCTATTCAACTAACCCAAAACTAAGATGCAATCAAAATAAAATACTAAAAATGAAAATAGACTAATTATACTAAGGTTGTGAGCAGTAATTGGAGAAAATGTGTTTACTTAGATTTCACTACTCCCTAGATATCTTTTACATGTTAATTACTTGTTATAATTGCATGGATGACGGATCGTATTCCTTAATACCATTCATGGGGTGACATACATAACTCCCCAATTCTATGAGCTCTTATCTCCTCCTACACCATGCCCAGCACAACTATAGGGATTGTAAACAGTGACTCATGCATTAAATACAACCAATAAAGACCTAGTACGCCTCGGTTCATGTTTCTTAAGACGTTCAAGCATGTTACCATTTGGAGATCTGCCAGTTTTCTTAAGCCTAACATATAAATCATTCATCCAAGACAAGAATAAACAAGTAATCAACACATAATCAATATCTAGGTTTCATTAGATCTAAGCAAACACAAAAGAGATATAGCCTAGCATAATGGAATTGAGATAAGAACAAGATATAGACAACCAACACATAGACATATTGATTGAATTAGAAGAACACTTATCTCAATTACAATGCAAGGTATCAAGGGTTTGGAACCCTTGAAAAACCTGTAAAAGTTGCACCAAAATCGTACTTAGGGTTTCTCCAAAACTTCTCTCTTTAAATGTGAAAAATTAGAAAACTATATATAGAAAAACAGGTCTGACGGCGTCAAGAGTAATCTTGTGACGCCGTCACCTCGCCGCCAAAACTCTCCTCGGACTGCCTAGATCTACTTCTGACGCCGTCAAGAGTTAGACACTTCCAGGCCGTCATGACTCTTTTACTCTTGACGCCCTTCTCACGTGACGCCGTCAAAACTCTACTGGGTCGTCATGGAAATTCATGAAATTTGCTCTTGATGCCGTCAAGGATTTACTCTTGACGCCGTCACCTACTGTTCCCAGCATGGAAAATTAAGACTTTGGCGTTTTCTTCACTTTTATGCTCCAAAAACGTCCGAATTGCTTCCTTTTCCAGATTTCTCTCCCAAAGTACCTAAAATCACAAAAGGAACGATTTAGGGCAATATTTGATCAAATAAAGTCGGATTCGGGCTTAAATGACCCCCTAAAAATGGATCATTTTTCGCCTCATCATATACCCTTACACTTGAGATTTGCTTGTCCTCAAGCAAATGCGCTTTTATTCTAGTCAAAATACAAGTTAGGGGTCATTTAACACTAATATAAAAGTAATTACAACAAATAATCGTTCCATTAAAGACCAATAGACAAGCACGGAGGTCATACACAAGCACCTCACAAATAGTGTTTAGATACTCACATCTCTCGGGTGTAATAAAGTATAAATTACAATATGGAAACGGAAGATATCTCTCACTACCTGTCATAGCAAAATAGATTACCATAGGCTTGGGAAAGGATCAAACCTCCACCACATGGCGTAAGCACCTAGGATAAACTATCAAAGAGGTCTTTTAAAGGGTTGTAACGTTAGGTGTAGGGATATGAAATACACGGTTTTGTTGGATAAAGGAAGTTTTACTGGTGGCGAGTTAACAATCTTGGTTAAT
The DNA here is from genome assembly GCA_030686995.1 of Artemisia argyi. Classification (NCBI taxonomy): domain Eukaryota; kingdom Viridiplantae; phylum Streptophyta; class Magnoliopsida; order Asterales; family Asteraceae; genus Artemisia; species Artemisia argyi. The sequence goes on from CM060684.1 coordinate 189,125,675, forward strand.
TACATGTACAATGTGGCGTTGCTAAGCCAAGACTAGACTCGACTTAAGCTAATAAATGAAAAATAACAAAAATATAAAATGAACATAGAATGAAACGGGATGGTAGTCCGTTTTTTTTTTTTTTTTTTTTTTTTTTTTTTTTTTTTTTTTTTTTTTTTTGCATACACTCTTACCCTACCATCCAAAATAATACATCATAGGGAATGAACATTTCCCTTACACTTGAATCTTTACATACTTTACATTTAACTAATCTAATGACTCGAATTAAGAAAATCAAAACACTTGGAGCACTTTTAAGATTAACGTACATATGGGGGGTAATAAGTAATGTTCTTCCCCATTACTCCATAAAATAAGTACTTAACCATGAGTCCCAATCGTCCCAAAACAATATGTACAATGATATGACTCGACTTAGCAACCATGTAATCAATTAAAAAGTTAACTTAGGGTTTAACAAATAACAATAATGCACTAAAAATGAGCGCATACACGGAAGGCTAAGGCGATTTGGTTGTACATTTAAGTGGGGTGTAACAAATTCTTCCTTTAAGTAAAATGCTTAAAGTTAGAAACGAAAAGATAGGCTCGGAGGGGTGTACTAGGGGTATCGTGTACTAAAAATGAGTACAACGCTAAGGGTGTGGGAAAAATTAGTTGACTTAACTAGCCAAGTAATATGACTTAAATGGTCAAGTAATTATAATACGGGTTTAACACAAGGGTAATCCTAATGCCTTTTATCATGTAGTAAATCCTACTACACGAATGTAGTCTCACTAGCGGTCTCGGGATGCATCACTAACGCAAGTTCTAGAATCTAAATGCTACCGGTACACTCATAAGCACTAATAATGAATGCTTTTCCTATCAAATCTAAAGGCGAACCTCACATATTTGGGTGGAAAATTTTTCTGAATATACGGTTTTGTGCTAGTCATACAATCTCCTATCCATGAGACGCTTGCTATGGCTAAAGTTTCACTCCTAAATGTTGTAAAAAAATTTAAATTTGGCGCTAAAATTGCACTAACAAGTATTTCTCATAGTTTTATTACACATCTACTATTAAACAAAACAAACTCAAGCGAAAGTGCATATGTAAGGTATCATCTTTTTACCCTCCCCTTACACTTAAGATGAACATTGTCCCCAATGTTCAAGTAAAGAATGTAAAAGTGAAAAAGTAAAGAGAATGAAATCAAATACTCCCCTGATTCGCTCGGTATGGATAATAGGACGGCCAGGTTAAATCTTCCTCCAAGAAAATGAACAATCAAAGCTTCCCTTCCAGAATATAAATCATCTTCTTGTCATACATAACCTGTAAAACCTGACAAAATAGACAAGACAACCTCGCGTAAAATCGGCGGCATCCTATATAAGTTTCTAAATCCTAGAAAACAAGATAAGATATAATGCTTGTGGAATGAAGTTTGCAGATCTCCTGGAGATTATAAAACTTAATAATTCACAAAAACCATAAGACTCCGTTAGAAAAACAAAACCGGTAAAATTTCCAGATTTTAACTCCTGACGCCGTCAAGAGTAAAACTCTGACGCCGTCAGAATGGACCTGCAGAAATTCTTATGTTAAGTTTCCAGAAAATTTCTGGAAAAACTTGGTCCTACTTCCTGGAAAATCCTGCAAAACTTCATTATGACTCAATACAAGCATTTGACTCTAACAAATACGAATATACATGCCCATTTATTATTGTGGAGAATCATGATCGGTTTGTTTCTTAAAAACATATTTGGGGTTTCCCCTTACACTTATCTTTTGCAAAAATACTTCTAGGTGGAGTTAAGACTAGGCCAAAACAACAAAGTAAAGTATTTCCACATTTTAGTTTAGAAACATGATCTACTAACAATAAAAAATAAAACATGCATACGGAAGCAAATAACAATCAAACAAATAAAATCACACAAAACATGGGTTGCCTCCCAAGAAGCGCTTTTCTTTATTTACGAGTCTTGTAGCTAGACTCAAAGTCATGGGTTACTACGTGACTTCATCATTGGTTCCACTCTCTAGGTCATCTTCTAAACCAGTTTTGTATTCCGGACCTAGTTGCAAGCACTCTTTGTAGAAACCAAGCATCCTATTCTTTACATATTCTACTCCCCTACGTCTATCCTCCTCATTCCTATAATAAGCCGCTTGCTTATGTTCCTTTTCGAAATTAGAGAGAAGGCGGTATTGTTCGATCTTGTAGGGCATTTGATAAGCAACCTCATCATTCTCTTTCTTAAATCTAACTATCCCTAAAGTCGGATCATTACTCATCCTAGTGGCCTCCACAAATGTTTTTCCGAATACTATTTGGCTTAGGCAAGCATCTATCACCGGACGAATGTCTTCCATTATCATAAAATCGATCTCATAGGTGAGATTCCCAATAATTACATGCAATCCCTTCACTCTTCCTGCAAAATTACTTATCAGATTCTTACCGGGCATCATCCTAAAATCAAGTTGCTTCTTCATCACCCAATTGTAATAAGTCCTAGTCATGATATTCACGGGGGATATAAGGTCGATGTAAGCTTTCCATATATGCATGTGTCCGATATTGCATGGGATGTTAATGTTAGAGGGGTCTCCCATTTTGATAAGGGGTGTGCCGAAGATATATGGTCTCTCGGGACTATCGAATAAATCCTTATGGTACTCCCGTTCTTCCTCGGTAGGCAACTTATCAAAGTATTTTTCTATAGGCTCTACTTCCTCTAATTCCTCTTCCTTGTTAACCTTAACTTCCCTACTCTCATCCTTAATCTCGGCTCCTACTCTAACTTCATCCTTGTCACTCTCTTCTATCTCCTTATCAATTGGCTTAATGGTGACAACATTGACAAAGTGGACATGTTTGGATGATGAGGGATCCTTAATTTGGCTTCCACTATTGGTGTCCCTAGTGTCCTTCCTAGGTGTGATTAACGCTTGGTTGCTGAGGGCTTTCAACAAGTTGTCAATCTTGTTGGTCATCTCCGTTTGTTGTTGGTTGAATTCGGTTTCGAACCTAGCTATGCGAGCTTCTTGAGCTGCCATGAACTTTGACATCAATCCTTCAAGATTGTTGGTACTACCATAGTTGTTAGAAGGATTGTTGTTGAAAGTACGGTTGGATGGTGGACCGTTTGGTTGGTAACGATTAGGCGGATTGGAAGAATTGGTTTGATTTTGTTTCCACCTAAGGTTTGGGTGATTTTTCCATGAGGGGTTGTATGAATCACCGTAAGTGTTTGGATCGGGCTTGAAAGTGTACCACTTATCTCCCGCTTCGTCGGTACGCGTAGATGCGTAGTCCGCAAAAGCTGTTCCGGGGAGTTCCACACAATCACGAGTGTCATGGGGACCACTACATAATTCGCATGAAGAAGTGATTTTGTTCACTTGGCTTGAAGGCTTAGGAGCATCGTAAGATTTCATGAGAAACTTGACTTGGTCCTCAAGTTCCATGATCCTACGGTCGGGAGTGCTAGAATTGTTCGAAGGCAAAGATATTGCCTTGACTGTTTTGTTCAAGTCACGGGGATCATTCCAACTTTCGTTGTCATAGAGAGCAAGATCTTCTATGAGTTCCCATGATTGTTCCGCACTAAGATCACGTAGCTTACCACCGGCCGATTGGTCAATGGCTCGCCTCGTGGAGATGTCAATATGGTCATAAAAAATTTGGACTTGGAGCCAAAGATCTATGCAATGATGAGGGGCTTTTCGGAGTAAGTCCTTGAAACGAGTCCATGCTTCATAAAGAGATTCATTTTGACGTTGTTGGAACATCAAGATGTCATTTCTAAGCTTAGTAGTTCTCCCCGGTGGGAAAAATTGAGCAAGGAAACGAGTGGTGAGATCATCCCATGTGGTGATGGATCCCGCGGGTAAACGCTCAAGCCATTGACTAGCTTGATCCCGTAGAGAGAATTGGAATAGGCGTAAACGGGTTGTCTCTCTAGTTTCAACACCTAGGTCTATGGAATCTACGATTTTGAGAAAGTCCTTAAGATGTTGGTTTGGATCTTCGGAACGAAGTCCATGGAATGCACATCCGCTTTGCACCAACCGGATGGTGTCGGATCGCAAGGGGGTCACATTGGCTCCGGTGAGCTCAATGGTGTTTCGGTAGCCTTGGTGGCTAGGTCGGGAATACTCTCCTAAGGTTCGGGGCCTAAGGGGTTCTAATGGTGGGTTTTGTTGTGGTGGGATGACGGGTTCAAAGATGTTACCACCTTCCATGATGTTGGATGGTAAAGAGTTACGAACAAAGGCACAAAGAAATAAGATAGACTAAAGAAAACCTAAAAATAAAAAATAAAATCTTACTAGAAAGGAATCTAGCAAGTAGACCTAATAAAAAGAAATTCTAACCTAGACAATAACTATTCCCCGGGCTGCGGAGCCAAAAACTTGATGCGTGGGAATCGCAACAGGTTTTACCTCTCGAGGGATCTCGAGAAGCTTACAACCCCCACCAGGCAGTGTACCTGATCGTTGTAGTATAGTATAGTGACAAGTACCGGGGGATTGATCGTTCAGCTTAGGAATAGTGTCGCTAGGATTAGAAAGCCTAAATACTAGTTCTAAAGATGAGGGATGATTATTTTTGTGTTTTTATGTTTTTTAGAAAGCAAGTAAAAATCTCGGGTGTTGGAAGAGTGGGCGGAATTAGTTGCTATTCAACTAACCCAAAACTAAGATGCAATCAAAATAAAATACTAAAAATGAAAATAGACTAATTATACTAAGGTTGTGAGCAGTAATTGGAGAAAATGTGTTTACTTAGATTTCACTACTCCCTAGATATCTTTTACATGTTAATTACTTGTTATAATTGCATGGATGACGGATCGTATTCCTTAATACCATTCATGGGGTGGCATACATAACTCCCCAATTCTATGAGCTCTTATTTCCTCCTACACCATGCCCAGCACAACTATAGGGATTGTAAACAGTGGCTCATGCATTAAATACAACCAATAAAGACCTAGTACGCCTCGGTTCATGTTTCTTAAGACGTTCAAGCATGTTACCATTTGGAGATCTGCCAGTTTTCTTAAGCCTAACATATAAATCATTCATCCAAGATAAGAATAAATAAGTAATCAACACATAATCAATATCTAGGTTTCATTAGATCTAAGCAAACACAAAAGAGATCTAGCCTAGCATAATGGAATTGAGATAAGAACAAGATATAGACAACCAACACATAGACATATTGATTGAATTAGAAGAACACTTATCTCAATTACAATGCAAGGTATCAAGGGTTTGGAACCCTTGAAAAACCTGTAAAAGTTGCACCAAAATCGTACTTAGGGTTTCTCCAAAACTTCTCTCTTTAAATGTGAAAAATTAGAAAACTATATATAGAAAAACAGGTCTGACGGCGTCAAGAGTAATCTTGTGACGCCGTCACGTCGCCGCCAAAACTCTCCTCAGACTGCCTAGATCTACTTCTGACACCGTCAAGAGTTAGACACTTCCAGGCCGTCATGGCTCTTTTACTCTTGACGCCCTTCTCACGTGACGCCGTCAAAACTCTACTGGGTCGTCATGGAAATTCATGAAATTTGCTCTTGACGCCGTCAAGGATTTACTCTTGACGCCGTCACCTACTGTTCCCAGCATGGAAAATTAAGATTTTGGCGTTTTCTTCACTTTTATGCTCCAAAAACGTCCGAATTGCTTCCTTTTCCAGATTTCTCTCCCAAAGTACCTAAAATCACAAAAGGAACGATTTAGGGAAATATTTGATCAAATAAAGTCGGATTCGGGCTTAAATGACCCCCTAAAAACGGATCATTTTTCGCCTCATCAGTTGACTTGGTAAACCAACCCGTAAATGTGATATTATATTTGGTTGTTTTATATACTTGGCGGATTATTATATTGTAAATTTTATTATTATGATTTCATGGTTATTTTGAGCTTGAAGTGGTACATGGACTTGTGATTTTGATTATGGAGTTGTGTTGACGAAGTGGTTATGGGAACCGATTGTGAGACGGTTAAACTAGATTGACGGAGATAGGTTAGTCGGGTGCCGTAGTCGGACCCTATTGTTATAGCACGTGGATTGGGATTGATATTGGACGGAGTTGGATTATTTATTATGACTTGGTTGTTTTATTTTGGACTTGGACTATGAGCCGAGAGTGATGACTCGGACATGTGACCAAATTCTTATGACTCGATAAATATTTAAAAGTCAAACATTAATAATAATACTCGTAATAATATTATTGATAATATAATCGTTTATATACGTATATAGACGTGATTAACGTGTATATATATATATATATATATATATATATATATATATATATATATATATATATATATATATATATATATATATATATATATATGCGTATATTAATAATAAAACGACCACGAGTAAACATTATAATAATATAACGATAAATATTGTACTATACGAATAGTGCAATAAATGCCGGGAGTATTATTATAAATAAATTATTAGAAATAATGACGAGAATTAATACGTTGAGTAATTAATAAATAAAAACATGACTTTTTATAAATTTGGAAAAACTTATCGAGTCATACGAGTGGTGGTTACTTAAGTCCAAGTGGACTTTATTATGTGACTTTTGTGTTGTCACGGATATATGACGATTAATATATCCATTTTCTATAACTACGTAACTTATTTAATCGACGGGTTAAATCGAGTTTATTTAGCTATATAAAATGAGTATATTAATGGGCATCGTATCCTACGACGCCCATAGGTTGTGGTATGTGTATTAGGATAATAAATTACTAAATATCTCGTGGAGTTGGCTAAATTAACGAATTTGGCAAATTTGACGATATATCTAGGGAATTTATTGGACTACGATATTTACCATATAGTATTCTTTGTGCTATGTGATTTAGGTTGGGTATAATCTTGGAGCGATATATTACGTAAATAAATATGGGGGATTACCAAATCGACGGATTTGATAAACTTCGATGATTTATTTAAATAATATATTGGGCTAATATTAGACCTATAGATGGTTTATTATTTCTTTCGTTGTGGCTTCTTGGTTTGAGTTGTGTCGACCCACCACCCATATGGATACCAAACGTCAAACTCCAAATTAATATGAAGATAATTCGAGAAATGAATATTTTTGGAAAGTTAAATGGAATACGTTCGGGATTGGGAATATTTAATTTTTGCGGAAATGATTCTGAACGAGTTTGATATTGTTAGGAAGTGCCGAGTCTGTAGTTGCCGTTACTTGAGTTGCTTTACGTCTTTCATCTATCGATTTCTTTTGCGGATTGCTGGACTTGAGGTGAGTCATAGCCCCACTTTTACTCTTGAACTTTGTTTTCAATACTTGGGGTGAGAAACGTGTAAATGTTTTATGTGGACTATTATCGCTTTCTTTATTTTAAAACTTGCTATGCTTATAGAACTAGGTAGGATTGAGCGAGGCCTAGTCCTGAACTAGGTAAGCAATTGATTTGGTAATAGAGCGAGGCCTAGTCCCGAACTAGGTAAGCTATTGAATTGGTTATGGAGCGAGGCCTAGTCAAGAACTAGGTAAGTTGAACATGTCGTATCCTTACGCATGTGGGTATGTCGTATCCTTACGCATACAGATTGATTTGATTTGGTTATTGGACTATAGTGTGCACCTATAGGGTTGGTTAGAATTGGTTGGATTATTTTGGTTGGATGATTGAGGCCTAGTCTAGCTAGCAAGCTTTTTGTGTATACGTCCACTTGATTTAGTTATGAACTTAAACCTATGATCTCACTAGCGAAAGCTGACTTTTAGCGCGTTTTCTCAAGTAATTAAGTGATGCCCTTGGATGCTTGGATTGGAGGCGTGGCTATGGCACCTGGTTATGGATCTATTTTCTAAAACTCTGATAAATAATTGTGGACCTATATTTATTTTCTTTTGGGCCTGACTTTGATTGAATTTGGGATAAATGTAAACTTTAAAACCCCGCGTGGTTGTCTTTTTCTCTTGTTTACTTTATCTCGTTCTTTTATGTCTTGTGTTGGATACCAATCCCCGTAGCACCCCGAAAGCTTGTTGAGTCTTCCGCTGTACCAAATTTTGGGGGTGTTACAGATTAGTATCAGAGCCAGGTTATAGAGAACTAGGTAAATAGACACCTAAACTATAACCGATTTGATCGAAAACGATCCTCGACCATTGCCCGTCAGCCCGCCAAGCCGAAGCATCATTGTTTATATTGAGATGATTATTAGATATGGGATTCTTGAGATGATTTGAGGATTTGAGATTTAGTGATTTAGTGATATGATGGCGTTTCGAGGAATTATATGGCGTTTCGAGGAATTATATGGCGTTTTGAGGAATTATATGGCTTAATTGTTTTATGAATGATTTTAGTAATGCGGTATTTTAAATATTTCTTGATATATATAATTATATGATGATTTTTGATACGGTATTTTGAGTTCGCGGTTTAGTTGTTTTGAAACACTTACACCTACCCTATGCCGTTGTCACAGACTATGGCCTCCCGTATGTTTGACGTTGTTGAGGATATTCTTACTACACCTGTACGCCCAGCACAGATCACCATGGCTCCTGATGATCCTTACAGGATTGCCATGCATTCAGCTATTGTGTCACCGACAGCTTCTACTTCTGCACCGCCTGCTGCACCTACGCAGGGACCCTCATCTTCTCTAGGGCTCCCTGGTACTTCGAGGCAGCTTACTCTTCATCAGGCTTTGGCTCGTGTGGCTCCACGTTTTGCCCACCGAGCTACGGCACGTATGTCGGTACGCCCTACTTCACCACCTTTACATTTGGATGCTCACACTCTCCTGTCAGATGCACCACCTACATCATTGCGTCGTCGTCCTAGATCACCTACCACATCTCCACATGGTTCACCTGTTAGGAGACGACGATTGATGACGTACTCTTCCGATGAGGAGGAGGAGGAGTACGAGGGTGAGGATGAGGCTGATGACCCTCAGGAGGCTGAGCAGGGTCATGATGACCCTGAGGAGGAGGAGATGCCTGATGATGATGGTTTGTTAGTGCCGCCAGCTCAGGCTGAGGAGCCTGATTCACCTATACATCTGATAGAGCCTGTTTCACCTGATCATCCATTTTTATTTGAGTTGCCACCTGGTAGTCCCGTTGAGTCGAATGCACCTTCTGAGGTTTCTGCTGAGCATGCAGAGTTAGGTGAGACTGTTAGGATGTGGGCTCAGATTACTGATCTTGGTGAGAGAGTTACACGTATGTCTGAGTGGATTGATAGGGTGACCGTTGAGTTCATTGGGGAGTTGAGGATTGACATGGTTACGGCTGAGAGGAGAGTTACTGAGATGAGGAGAGGTTTTATGGAGATTCACGAGCATATCGAGGGTTTACAGCGAGGTTTTATCACAGCTCGAGAGGCCGACCGTAAGTTATGGCAGAGGAATACCGAGCTAGAAAAGGAGGTGGCAAACCTCCAGAGAGACAGCGACACCCATAGTGTGGAGTTAGGATCACTATGGAGAGAGCTTGATGGTTTGAGGCAGGAGTTGAGGAACTGATGAGGCGAAAAATGATCCATTTTTAGGGGGTCATTTAAGCCCGGAATTGAATTTATTTGATCAAATATTGCCCTAAATCGTTTCTTTTGTGATTTTAGGTACTTTGGGAGAGAAATCTGGAAAAGGAAGCAATTCGGACATTTTTGGAGCATAAAAGTGAAGAAAACGCCAAAGTCTTAATTTTCCATGCTGGGAACAGTAGGTGACGGCGTCAAGAGTAACTTCCTGACGGCGTCAAGAGCAAAATTCTATGACGACCCAGTACAGATTTGACAACGTCACAAGAAAGGGCATCAAGAGTAAAAGTCATGACGGCCTGGAAATGATTATCACATGACGGCGTCAAATGTAGATCAAGGCAGTCCGAGAAGAGTTTTGGTGGCGAGGTGACGGTGTCACAAGTTTAGTCTTGATGCCGTCAGACCCCTTTTCCTATATATAGTTTTCTAATTTTCACATTAAAGAAAAAAGAGAAGTTTTTTGGAGAAACCCTAAGTACGAATTTGGTGCGAATTTTACAGGTTTTTCAAGGGTTCCAAGCCCTTGATACCTTTCATGTGTAATTGAGATAAGTGTTCTTTTAATTCAATCAATATGTCTATGTGTTGGTTGTCTATATCTTGTTCTTGTCTTAATTCCATCATGCTAGGCTAGATCTATCTTGTGTTTGCTTGGATCTAATGAAACCTAGATGTTAATTATGTGTTGATTACTTGTTTATACTTGTCTTGGATGAATGATTTATATGTTAGGCTTAAGAAAACTGGCAGATCTCCAATTGGTAACATGCTTGAACGTCTTAAGAAACATGAACCGACGCGCACTAGGTCTTTATTGGTTGTATTTAATGCATGAGCCACTGTTTATAATCCCTATGGTTGTGCTGGGCATGGTATAGGAGGAGATAAGAGCTCATAGAATTGGGGAGTTAAGTGTGCCACCCCATGAATGGTATTAAGGAATACGATCCGTCATCCATGCAATTATAACAAGTAATTAACGTGTAAAAGATGTCTAGGGAGTAGTGAAATCTAAGTAAACACATTTTCTCCACTTATTGCTCACAACTTTAGTATAATTTAGTTTATTTTCATTTCTAGTATTTTATTTTGATTGCATCTTTAGTATTGGGTTAGTTGATTAGAACCTAATTCCGCCCAAATCCTTCAAATCCGAGATTTTTAATTGCTTTCTAAAAAAATATAAAATACAAAAATAATCATCCCTCACCTTTAGAACTAGTATTTAGGTTTTCTAATCCTAGCGACACTATTCCTAAGCTGAACGATCAATCCCTCGGTACTTGTCACTATACTATACTACAACGATCAGGTACACTGCCTGGTGGGGGTTGTAAGCTTCTCAAGATCCCTTGAGAGGTAAAGCCTGGTGCGATTCCCACGTATCAAGTTTTTGGCGCCGTTGCCGGGGAATAGTTATTGTCTAGGTTAGAATTTCTTTTTATTAGGTCTACTTACTAGATTCCTTTCTAGTAAGATTTTATTTTTATTTTTAGGTTCTCTTTAGTCTATCTTATTTCTTTGTACCTTTGTTCGTAACTCTTCACCACCTGCCATCATGGCAAACGACGAATCCTTTAACCTTAGGATCACTAGGAGTCGTAGTTCCACTAGAAACCTGGTCTTGCCTTATGCGGAACCCGAAAGAGAAATGCATAGATTGAGACAATATCACTCAACTTCTGAACCATCTAGCGTTGCCATCGATTTTGATGCACCTCTTTCTGAAGAAAATTCAGAAAATCATGTCACAACCCCTAGCTCCCAACCCAACGACGAGATGAGTACTCCCGCAACCCCCGTTCCTAAGCGCCTTAAGGACTACTCCTCCCCAACCTCTCGTGGCTTCTCAAATGCCATTGTCTACCCAAACGAACACACCAACGAGGTCTTGCATGCAAACGATGTTTGGCTTGTCCAAAGTGTGTGTAAGTTTTGCGGAATAGATGAGGAAGATCCAATCCAACACGTCAAAGACTTCCCGAAAATAGTAGACACCCTCCATACGGATGGGGCTACTAGAGACACGTCCCGATTGCGATTCTTTCCTTTCACCTTATATGAAAAAGCCCAAGAATGGTATAACAAACTCCCTTCTGAATCTATTTTCACGTGGGAGCAACTCATATCCAAGTTCTATGAGAAGTTCTTTCCACCTGGAAAAACCTCAGCGTTTAGAGATAGGATCCTCCATTTCCGGAAGGGGAAGGATGAACCCTTCCATAAATCGTGGATTAGATTCAAAGATTTAATAAGACAAGTTCCCCATCATGGCATTGAGCTTTGGCTCTTGGTCCAAATCTTCTACGATAATATCTCCTCTAACGACCGAAACGGAATTAACCAATCTAGAAAAGGGAGATTGGCCAATCTTAGTGCCGAGGAAGGATGGGATAGGATTGAAGAATATGCTCAAGACCAGGATGACACCTGGGATGAACCTGAGTCGACTGTCAGCATTTCTGAGATCACCTCGGATCGGTTGAGAAAAATTCACAAAAGAGTGGAATACCTAGCTGGAACGCAATTACCTAAACAGCTGTCGAATCCTTACTTGATCTGCGATTACTGTGGGGGCCCGCATGAGGTAGAAGAATGCGGAGGAGCAGCCACAACTGAACATGCATGCTTGTCAGGAGGGGAAATTTATGCTGATCCCTCCCTTTTGCCTTTTTACCAAAATGACGATTACACCCTTTGGGGAAATCTGGTAAAGAGAAGAGAAGGGGAGGAAGGCCCTGAATTCAAAATCAGGAGCACTTTTGAAGATGACCTTGGTCACTTCACTCAAGAAAAAGGCTTGCAAATGAAAGGTCTTAATGAGCTTTTCGACGAACAGCAGGAGGATATTGGAGAATTTTTCAACAAGCTTAACTCAGCCCTAGATAATCTTGAAACGCCATCAGTAAGCAAAAAAGACCTCATGCTCGTGATAACCACTCGAGCTGGAACAACTACCAAGGACCCTCCTTACCCAAACTCGTCCCCCATCACCCCCGATCCAAACAAACCTGGGGAAGAGGAGGAGGATGTCGGCGGCAATACCCCCGACCAACCGCCCTTGACGACCCCTTCCCCCTCAACCCTGCCTAACCAACCTGTGAGAATCCCGTTTCCATCCCGATTAAGGAACCAGAAAACTGAGAATTATAACAAGAGATTCCTGTCTTACCTAAAAGATTCGGTTGTCACCATACCTCTCCTTGATGCTTGCTATCACATGCCAAAGTATAGCGCATACTTTAAAAAGCTACTTACTAACCGGAAGAAACTCGAGGGTCTTGTGACCTTGGGGAAAGAATGCTCAGTGGTGACCCACCGAGGGCTACCAAAAAAGGTAGACGATCCAGGCAGCTTCACCCTGCCTTGCTCCATAGGATATCTATCAATCAAGAATGCTCTTGCCGATTTGGGAGCGAGTATCAATCTCATGCCTCACTCTATGTTCTGTAAACTAGGATACTCTGGATTGAAGTCTACCCGTATGAACATCCAACTAGCCGATAGATCGGTCAAGTACCCCGTAGGGATATGCGAGAACGTGCTAGTCAAAGTTGGGAAATTCAAATTCCCGGTCGATTTCGTAATCCTGGATATGGAGGAGGATGACTTGGTACCTATCATCTTAGGGAGACCATTTCTTGCTACCGCTCGTGCAGTCATTGATGTCTACGATGGCAAATTAACTTTACGAGTAGGAACCGATAGCACAACCTTCGACATTAAGGATTCTATAGACCTCTCCCTCGAAGCAGCCAACTGGCTCTATTTCATCGGGGAGGTCGATGAACTCACAGATGTCATTGATAGTTGTATCGATGAACAGATCGATGAAGGCTGGCTACGGGACGAGAGTTTTCTGCCTTTGCTAGAGGTAGAAAAGATGGAGGATGTTAGCGCAGTCTCCTTCTACCCCAGGCAAGAGGCAACGGAGCATCTCGAGCTCCGAAAGCCCGAAAACAAGCTCAAACCTTCTATTATCGAACCTCCTGATGTAGATCTTAAAGAGCTTCCTAACCATTTGGAGTATGCCTTCCTTCAGGGAGAGGACCAACTCCCGGTAATCATAAACTCTTCCTTGGAACATGAACAAAAAGGTAAACTCTTAGAGGTCCTAAAAAAATACAAGGGGGTACTCGCATGGAGTGTGGCCGACATTAAGGGGATTGACTCAACTTTTTGCACACATAAGATTCTCATGGAAGAAGATTATAAACCTACCGTGCAACCCCAGAGGCGCGTGAACCCTAACATTAAGGAAGTAGTAAAGAAAGAAGTTATCAAAATTTTGGATGCAGGATTGATTTACCCGATCTCGGATAGCCCATGGGTCAGTCCTGTGCAGGTTGTACCTAAGAAAGGGGGAATGACTGTAGTTAAGAATGACAAGGGTGAGATGGTGCCCCAGAGAACAGTCACTGG